>JAWWEE010000085.1:63052855-63142059 GCA_035221455.1 Xenops minutus
GGAGGGTCTGGAGAGGAACTGGCAGGATCCTTGGCCCCATGTGTGGAGAAGAGGAGGAGAGGAGGAATTTGGAGCCAGCACTCGGGATGTCCAAGTGTCTGCCTCTCTGAGCAAAGGACTGCGCCTCCGTGGAGGAAGAGGGAGGCTTTTTATTTGAAAGGTTGTATATACATGTACTGAGCCTGAGGCCAAGTCACCCACTATGGTATTGCAACACTCCAGGCACTGTGGAGTCATCCTTTTCAAGAGGATCTCCTCTTTCCTCCTGTGCAAGGTTGGACTCTCAAGGCTTTTTCTACACAAAAAGTAGATGGTATAAAGCTTCCATAAGTAATACAGAGGAAGGCTCCCCATCTGCCTGTGCATTATCTGAATTTCTCATGAGATGTCTGACCCGTCTCACTACCTCTATGGAAATGCATTCTGGGCATATGCAAAAGAGGAGATAACTGCAAGCAGGGGAAAAAATTATCCTTTTCACAAACAGAAGTGTCTGGGAGCAGGGAACCAGCTGAACAGGTTGACAAGCAATGTTGTCAAGGCCCCTGTTCAACTATTTCTCCAGGAATGAGCTAAGAAACTGCATAAAGGGTTCCTGTCACACCATGGAGATACTTATCCTCATAGAGGGCATAGGGGTACACTGAGAAGGATCTTATCAGCAATCCCCCTTCCTTTGCTAGAAATCAGGATTGCACTGTGGAAAGTGTCATAACTCCACAGACAGATGAGATGCTTCTAGCTATGTGTTGAGGAAAACTCAAAGGAAGAGTGCAGGTCTCTGGAGGAGAGGATTTCAGGAGGGATTTTCAGAGGATTACTCAAACCACAGGTTTGTCTGTGGCAGGAAACAGGAACAAGCACACAAGAGGCACAGGAAACCCCGGATGCCACCCCAGAAGATATGTCACCATGCACTGCACACCAAGGAACAAAATTCTGCCAAGCCTGAAGCAGAACAAACCCAGGAAGTAAGAGGGTGGAGACCACCCACCACCTCTCTGAGCGTCTCCATAGCATGAAGAATGTTGAAAATGAGACAGAAAACACTTGCGCTCATCAAAGCCAGATATTCAGCAGCTGGGAACTGCAACTCATCCCAGCAGTCCCTTACCCCCACTCCCAGTCTGCCTGCACAGAGCTCCAGGCATGAAGATGAGGGTCTGCTCTTGGTACCTGGTATCCAATGATCTCCCCTTTGCAGGAGGGCAGTTCCTTCCACCTCAAGGAGCCTGAGATGGGATCCAGCCACAACTTCTCTGGTTTGTCTGGCACTGGAAGCACAGGAGAACAGGGTCACAGCCAGGACCCGTGAGGAGGGGCTGAGCCCAGGCAGGGTGCAGGCAGCTCCTGTCCAGGGGACAAGCTGCAAAGGGTCCCCCTAAGAAGGGTTTGTCCCCTACAAAGGTTGCACATGCTGCAACAGTGGGAAGAGAACAGTGTGGTGTGGACTGGGACAGCAAGGAGGGGACGTGCCATGTTGCAGGGCCCTGCACAGCCCCTTCCCCACAGCCCCACAAGATATAAGCAGTCCTGATCCCTGCAGGCTGAGCTGACAGGTGAAGGGGACATTTATTCACCTCCCCTACCTGTGACACAGCCCCACACTGTCCTTTCTCTCCAATACTACTGTGCACCTACCTGTTTCCTCTGTCCTGAACAACCATGAGAAAAGGATTGTGCTGGGGGACAAGAAGATGGTGACGCTGTAGTCAGTGAAGGGCTGCAACTGGGAGCAGGTGAATGTTCCCTCCTGGCCACGTAGCATTTCCTCTCCCTTCACCTCCTCAGCCTCACAGGGAGGGGAGGAAGGCACTGCAGGACGACACATGGCCTTCATGCCCTGGCAGGCGTCAGGGAACCTGCAGGTCCAGTTCAGTTTGATGCTGGTGCTGGAAATCTCAAAGGTCCCGGGGACAACCTGAAGGACTTCTGTGAGGGAAACATTGACAGAGGGTCACTATATTTCCTTCCCCTCCTAGCCTTGCAAGTATGCTGTAGTCAGACAGCCCTGCCCATCTCCCAGCCTGGTGGAAGGAAATAAAAGAGGCTGGAGCTTGTCACTCCAGCTCTCTGGTAGGGGAGCAGGAGTTTGGACATGAAGGAATGTGGATGAATGAGTGGACTACTACTGGTCAAGGCAATTTTCTCATTGATTCAAAACAGAAGTCTGTTGTTCCAGCATCTCTACAGTCCAACAGGTGCAGCTCTGTTCTCCCTTGGAGGGGACATGAAGTCCCCGAGCTGTGAGAAGATGGTGCCAAGCCTACACCCACCATGCCACAGAGCCTGGAGGGGACCAGCCTACAGGGAGCAAGCTGTGGTACTCACAGCTGCATGGTCTGAGAGGACATAGACAGCAAAGCCCTCCAGTCCTGCTCCCACCATGTTGCCATGCAGACCACAAACTCCACAGCTCACCACTCTCCCATGCTTCTCTCCTTTGTGCACATGGTTTTGGCCAGAAGTCCTCAGGGAGACCTTTGTCACCTGCACCTCCAGTAAACTGCAGTCTGGACTCAAGGCAGGCTCAGGAGCTGCCTTGACATGGCCCTCAGCAGCACCTGAAGCCACTTCCCCAAGGAGCAGAGAGCCAGAAACCTCCTGTGCCCACACAGCCTGGCTTCCTTCCTCAGGAAGGGCAGGGTGGGGCAGCCAGGAGGGCTCCTTATCCCACCCTTACCAATGCACTCCACAGTGGACCGAATGCGGATCCAGACACCTCTGGTGTCTCTTCCAAGCCAAACTTCTCTGTGTACAGGTTTCCCCTGAACAAAGGACTGGATTTCACTTGAGCATTTGACATGTGTGAAGGATGGCTGGAAACCCTCAGGGCAGCTCAGTATCACTTCTTCATTCTTCTTGTAGCTCTCCTGGTCTGGTGCCAGCTGGAATCTGGAGTCCCAGTGGGGCCTTTGGCACTTTTCTGGCAGAGGGGAAAGTGGGCAGAGGAGAAAGCAGGTGTTAGTTGGGCTGGGAGGTGATGAGTTGAGGTGTGGGTGGGTGGTGGGAGATAAATCCCCAGCTATCTCTCCAGCCCCTGAAGGGAGAGGGAAAGTGACACATCCTTCTCAGAATGTGACTTGCAGGCAAGGCTTCTTGGGCGGGGGCTCTCCTTGTGCATGTAAATATGTGCATGTGAAAGATCACTCATCCATGAACCTCCCCCATCCACCCTTGTGGCCGGGGACATTGTATTTCGTCTTCCCTAGCCCACAGCAGGGAGATTCTCGGGACAATCAACCCTGCCCTAGGAGACTCCCTCCAATCCCTCTTTTAGACATGTCACGCATCCCAGCTCAGGCTGCATTTGATAGGTCATGGTAGCACCAGTCCTGCTGGGATGCATGTCTCTTCAGCTGTGGCTCATCCTTACCACAGGGATCAGACATGCCCGTGTTACACTTCTGGGGTCCTTGTTTTGACCCAGTGAGCCCCCTGGTGACTCCTCCTGCCCCGTGCCGCTGTGCAGTGGGACATGGGGAGGAGTAATGTCTTTTCTGTTCACATCCTCTGCTTTAGCACAGCCCCTGCCCCTTTTGCCTGCCACATCACTTCTCCCTTCACATCCTCTCCTCACCAAATTCACAGTTCTCCAGGCTGAGCAGGCACAACTTTCCCCAGCAGTTTGTCAAATGCTGCAAGGGGAAGCTTTGTGGCAACAATTCCTACAGGTAAGAATGCTGGCCTCTTGAAGGAGCCCTTACCTGTTCAAGCCTCTGCAAGGGGCTCTGTGAGGCCTAAAAGTGCTTAAAATACAATATTCCTTCTCCCAAAGGGGCACACAAGAGATGTCACAAAGTTCAGACCATCTTCTGAACAGCCACAAAGGAAAATGCTGGGGACAAACTGCTTATTGTCTGGCTTTGTTCTCAACCAACCCTGTCGGCAGAAGGCCAGAGATGCCCAGCTGAGCACCACAACCAGCAGCTTTGTCCCACTGGCACAGGATCGTGCCCCAGCCCATGCACAGGCACCCAGCCACTGACCCCACCCAGGCCCATCCAGGTGGCAAAGAAGCAGCAAGTTCTCTCTTATTCTGCCATCAAGAGGCACAGTGGCCTTCAGGCGCACCTTGGGATGGGACATGTACAGAAAGTGACACACCTGCTCCACAAAGACCATTCCCCTGGCTCATGATGTGTGAATTCATGCCTGATTCACGTCCACAGCATCCAGGGACTGGCAAACTGGTTTGCTACAAGGCATGACCCATTCCCTACCATCCAGCCCACTCCTGTCTCTCCCACAGACTCCCACTGAACCCACACTGCATCACAGCTCCTGCACTGGGGTCTCCCAGAGGCAGCAGGCACCCCAGCTCACAGAACCCTCAGGGGTCCATCTGGACTCCAGCCCAGCGCTGCACGCAGTGAAGATGCATATCCAACTTGCAGGAGGAAAGGCAACAAAATATTCCCAGAGTAGAGGAGGAGCCACTTCTTACCTGTTTCCTGGGACACTCCTTGGACCTTGGGATCAAGTTTTTCCTGGCCCTGTGCTGACAGCAGAGATACAAGGGCCAGGAGAAACCTCAGAGCCAGCAATTGCAGGGCCATCCTAGCATGAAGTTCCCAGGCAGAACTGAAATCTCAGACCCTCTTGCTGCCTCTCGGATGAGGCATCCGTAGCTGACTGCAAACTTTGCAACCACAGGAAGGAAAGAAACATAGCTCCTCATGAGATGCAGGAGGCTTCCTCTTTGTTCAAGGAACCTCCCATCAATGTCAGCACTTCTGCCTTTTGCTGTTTTTTTACCCTCCAGGATCTTTCAGTCTCTGGAACTCATCGGAAGAAGCCTTGTCACCAAGATCCCAGAGTTCCCCCCTAAACCCTCCCAGTTACAGTTTCTGAGGCAATATCCAAGTGCTTCCCAACGACACTGCGTGGGTTTTAGAGTGAGGATGAGTCACTTTCCCTCAGTGATCACAGGAGATGGGGGACCTCTGAGAAACCACATAAAGAGCTGGCCAGAAGCAGGAGTAAGAATGGGGATTTGAACTGCAAGGACTATCTCAATGCCTGAATCAGTCTGGCTATTCTGAAAGAAACACTCAGTCCTGCAGCCCTTCAGCCTGGTACTGCTCTCTTCTGCCCCCAGGCATGCAGACCACCCTGCCCAACAGTGTCAGCTGAGTGCTTGAGGAAACCCTCAGAGCCACTAAACCATCCCCCTTGTTCCTCAGCAGTCACTGCTTTTCTCTTCCTCCAGAACCTCTCATCCACTTGAGATGCCTTGGATTCCACAGGCCTGGCTGCTCAAACATGAGAGCCTGCAGAGGCACAAAGATCACAACTGACCATCAGCTTTGCCTGTAGCACATGCACTGGACACACTCCTACCCAGGATGAATTGAGGGCGAGCACCACCACTCACTGGTTTCCAGCATATATGCCATCCAAACACATGTCAGATCTTCCCAGCACAACCCTGTGGCTGTCAGCTCACAACAGTCCTGCTCATGGCTCCCCTCACCAAGGTGCTTTTAGCTCAGCACCCCACAGGGAACAGGACCTCACAAGGGAGATGAGGGGGCAGCATGGAGCCCCTTCCAAAACACAAGCTTTTATTGGTTGTCCAGACAGAGCAAGAGTTATGAGACTGACAGCCTGGCATCTGGCTGGATATGGGGATGTGGAATGGAAAGCAGGGCAACCCAGGAGGTGACAACTGTTTTTCCCCTGTCCCAACCTTGCTCATTGTCCCCTCTCAGCCACCAGCAGACACACCAGGTTAAGCTCCTCTTCCCCTCTCTACTCAATACCTATCAAGGGTAGCTCCATCAGGCATGAAGATCACACCAGCAACAGTCCATAGGAGATGCTTTGGTCCCAGAGGCCAGTTGTGGGTATCGTGATGATGGGCAGACATCTCATATGAAGGACTGTCAAAACATGTCTTTACCAACACATGCAGGTCATCCCATGCTAAAAAAATAGCTGGAGAAGAGAGAGGTCAATTGCTCTGTCTTCTGGTGATGTACTCCTCAACAAGAAAAGCCTTCAGGTTGTCCCTCAACCTCCAGGCTGCACTGGGTATCAGCAGGTTTGGCCCACGAGAAAGACAGCACTGAAGCAAAAAAACATGAGAGTCTGTGTCCAAGGCTGTAAAAAGCACAGTGCCCATCCAGCCTGTCATACACAGGTCCAGGGAACTCAGGAGAGCCTGTGTGCCCAAGGGCAGGAGAAAGAGGTGGAAATATTCCAGGCAACACACAGAGCTAGAGAAGAGAGTGGTTGTTTGCCCCATTTTCCAACCTTGTGCATCTCACAAAGGAAAGCCTCCAGGCTGTCCCTCAGCACCCAGGCCCCACTGGACACCAGCATCCCACATGGTGGGAGAGACAGTGGCTATTGGAAATGACACTGGGGCAGCAGCAACAGCCAAGATCAAGCAGATCCCAAAGGCTGCAGGATGTGGATGTCCCAAGAGGGCCAGTGCCAACTGCATCTCATAAAATGGGACATGAGCACCAAGACCCACAGAGAGGGGCATGGACTGACACAGAGGTCAAGCTAGGCATAGTGGAGACCATGCCTACCTGTCCCATGTAGGATGGGGAGGAGGGAAAGCAACAACCCAAAGCATTGCAATGAGAGGATGCAGCTTCCCAGGTGTGCTTCCTCAGGGCTGCTGGGTGCTGGAAAACCTAATCCAAACTCCTTCATGAAGATTCATGGTGTCAGACCTTTCACACATAAGACAAGGATGAAGCAGGACAAGGTGGGAGCTGTCATGGGCCAGGAAGCCCCTGTGAACCAGAACAATTTATTGGTTATTCAGGCACAGCAGCACAGCTACCAGGGGAGCACAGTTGAGCCAAACCCAAGCAGAGGACAGGGTCTAGATGGATATAGGGATACAGAGTGGGGAAAGAGGGGTTAGGACCCAGAGGGCTCCTTCAGTCTCAGGAAACATCTACAGGCACCAGGATGCTGGTGAGATGGCTTTGCCAGAGCACTGGAGAACTACCAGAACACATCCTTTTTGGCACAAGCAGGTCATCTCAGGCCTCAAGCTGCTCCTGTACTATGACAGAGAACTCTGGAGCTTGCCGAGGGAGAAAATTTGAGGGGGAGCGATAACTCATGATGAAGCTTCATGGTCTTGCTTGCAGTAGTGGAGGACCAAGCTTCAAGAAGGGAAAGGTCACTTCAGATCACTGAGCCTCAGATGTATGCCCAAATTTCTCCTCTCCCTCGCTGCTCTGACTGTCTCCTGAAGACACCAGGACAGGCATGGGCTTGGGCAATGGCTCTCCAGCCTGGCCACATTTACCTGTGGAGATCAAGGGCACCAGGGCAGAGGCTGCTGCATGCACTCAGCAGCGGAGGGAGCTCATGCACACCATCCCAGCTGCCAGTCCTCACTCTGTTCCATGTGTGGGACACAGGCAGGGCAAGTCATCTCCTACCTGCATCTTTCTCTGCCAGAAAAGTTTGGATCACACAGTAATTATCCTCGTGCAAGTTCTCATAGGGCTGGAGCTCTGTGGGCACAAGATGACAGAAACAGCCTGAGGGACCCTGGGGCCAGGGAGAAGGAGCTGGGCAGCCTCAGGCAGGCAGCACCACTGGGCGATGCAGGGTATCCTGGGACACACACCACCAGGGCAGCAGGGCTAGGAAGAGGTGCTGACTACCCCAAGTAAGGTGGGCATGAGGGGCAGCTGCCAACCCCACGGGCACCACAGGGGAACCCCAGCCAGGAGCTGCTGGAAGAGGCTACTGGAGCAGGCTCTCAGCTGGGAAGAGTAGATGTGGGACATGCTGGGCTGCCTGCAGCCACCTTAGAATGCCAGCAAGACATTCCTGAAACAGACCTGCTCCCCTCCCAGCTCCAGCCCTATGATCCTACCTGTGTAATGATCCTCCTCGGCTTTGCTGGGCAGGGCCTTTTTTCTCCTGGGAAGACAAAGGACAGCCCTGAGTTAGGGGAGAGGCTGATGTGGGCCAAACTCTGATGAACTCAGCAGCAGAGGAATGGAGGGCTCTGCACACCCTCCTTCTGGGTTTCTCCAATGCTGGCAGGCATTGTCCATGCATACCCCAGGGAGCAGCAGTGGTGGCAGCAAAAGCAACCATAGGAGAGGGTCTCTTAACATACATGATCCCTGTCTTAGCCTTGAGGAAGACACTTATGAGCCCCCACCAGGAGCCCTAGAGCCAAGATACAGTGGGACCAGCCATCTGCATGTGCTGCACCAAGAGAAGGGTGTGAGCAGGTGGGGACCCCCTCTCCATCCCCATCCAACCCCTAGCACAGCATGGTCTGAGGCAGAACTGAGACTCCAAGTCTCCTGCCAACTCACCTGGACAGCACAAACCACAGGATCCCTGCAGACAACAGCACCAGCACCAGGACCACCACCACTACTGTGACTACTGACCCAGGCCATGGGCCCAGAGTCTGTCCTGAAACTGACACAGAGACAGCAGTGTATGCCACAGTCTGGGCCATGGACCAACAATGGCAACAAACTCGGCATTGGGTGTTTGCACATGTGTAGAAATGTGTGTCCAGGGTCTGCTGCCCTGGGTGCTGCAAGGCCAGGCCGTGAAGCACAGTCTTCACCTATCTGCATGATTTGGGCATGGCAGAGGGAGGCTCTGGAGCACAGGGACTTGTCCCATGTCCCCAGCTGGAGGGTCTCACAGCTTGCTCAACAATCCTGCACACAGCAGGATGACTCATATACTCAGACTCTGCAGCCCTAGTGCTCTCTGACCTTGAGCTGCCTTTGCACCCAAATGCAGAGATGGATATCACCTTCTTTAGTGGAAGAATAGAGGGGGTAGGTCTCCTATCAAAGGCCCAAACCAGGGCTGAAGCGATGCAGCTTCTCTGAGGACCTGGCAATGCAAGACTCGCCCAGCCTCATACCCAGTGCTGAGCTGGGGTCTCAGGTTGCTCACACTCTCCCTGCCTCTGTCTTGTGGGGGTGGGGTGTGTGCACACACAGGTCTAGAAGCTGCTCCAGCCTCAGCCCTCACTCCCAGGCAGGTCACCCCAACCAGACCAAGGGCAAAAGAACCATTACCCCAGACGTAGGTTTGAAATTCCAGCAGTGATGCAGCACCAGCACCAGCCACTGTGAGGCCCTGCACAGTCACCACATATTTGCTTCCAGCTGTCTGATGAGGTGGTGCATACTCAGTGACCGACTGGTTCACCAGCACCTGCTTGAAGTCAAGGAAGCTGCCGTCATCTGCTCTCACGGTGGTGATGTTCAGCTAGAGGAAGGACAGTGAGCTGGCAGGGAGCAGCACCAACATCCCACTCCTGCACTGGGCAGGGGCTGTAGAGAGGGGCTGCTCCTGCTGTCTGGGGACAGTAGGGGACCTGGCCCCACCAGAAACATCATCAGTATACAGGCTGTGGGCCCTGGCCAAGGAGGGCTCACACCTGTCCTCAGGTGCCTGCACAGAGCTCCAGGCAGGGAGATCCTTGGCAAGCTGAGGGAGACCATGGGCACTCCGTGGTCCCCTGGTACCTGGTATCCAATGATGTCCCCTTTGCAGGAGGGCAGCGCGTTCCACCTGAGGATTCCCGTGCTGGGATCCAGCCACAGCTTTTCTGGTTTGTCTGGCACTGGAAGCACAGGAGGACAGGATCATGCATAGGGCTGGAAAGGATTTGTCCCCCACAAAGGCTGCATGTGTCACTGCAGCAGCAAGTGTGATGAGGAGGAGGAAACTGAGGAGATGTGCCCTACTGCAGGACCCTGCACAGCCCCTTCTCCGGATCCTCAGAAGCTCCAAGCAGTTCCAATTCCAGGAACATCACAGCAGGGAGCAGACGCTCTGGCTGAGCTTCAGGGTGAAGGGCATCTCTACATTTCATGTAAACATACCTGTTTCCTTTGTCCTGAGGAGCCGTGTGTACAAGATTGTGCTGGGCAGCAGGGAAATAGTGACACTGTAAACAGTGGAGGGCTGCAGAGGGGGACAGGTGAAAATTCCCTCCTGACCTTGCAGCATCTCCTCTCCCTTCACCTCCTCAGCCTCACAGGAAGGGGAGGAATGCCCCTCCAGCCGGCACCTGGCCCGAATATTCTGGCAGGTGTTAGGGAGCATACAGGTCCAGTTCAGTTTAATGCTGGTACTGGAAATCTTCAAGGTCTCAGGAACAACCTGGAGGATATCTGTGAAGGGAATATTGCCAGAGGGCCACTTCCTTCTCGTAGCCTCCAAGCTTTGATGCCAAACTCTATCACACCCCCATTCCATCTCTAGCCTGTCCCCAGCAGCACCTTTCTCTGGTCCAGGACTATCCCCAGGTGTACTCCGGGTGCTGCAGTAACTGTGGGATGGTAAGAGCAAACACTTGTGCCCACTCTGCAGCTGCTACCCTGGGGGTAGCCACTGATCTTGTCCCTTTCATAGCAGCAATGACTTAGCCAACAAATCCAGCAGCAAGAGGAGGGCCCTGTGCTTCTGCTCCTGGGCTACCATGCCCTTCTCCAGGCAAGACCCCTCTGGCTGGCATGGGCATGGTGTCTGATGCCTTACATGCAGTGATGAGGACTTGTTCCCCTCAGCATTGTGCAGGGTGCCCCAGCTACCAAGAGGGTGCGCACAAACTTGGGATGCATCCAGCAATTTTCTCCGGAGTCAATGCCCATGCCATGCCCTGGCAGTCCCAAGCACAGGGCTCTGTCACTGTGGCACACATGCAGCACTGCTCTCCATGCCTGAGGAGACTAGACTTAGAGCACTAAGAGAGTGGCTGGCTAGCTCACTTACCCACACATTTCAAGCTCTCCTCCATACGGTGCCAGGTGCCTGTGCCATTCTTCACTATCCAGCCAGTGCGAGCAACTGTGGAACCTTCACTTGGTGTCAGCATCACACATTTGATCTCCATGGGTGGAGGCCAGTGCCCCTCAGGGCATCTCATCTTCACCACTTCATCTGGATTGAAGGTGCCCTGTTCTTGGTCAAAGATAAACCTGGGGTCCCACTGAGGCTTCTGGCAATTCTCTGCACCAACAAGATGGGAAGGTGTTAGCAGGGCAGAGGGTGGCTCTACAGGGCATGCCAGGAGTTGGAGTAAGGCATCCCCTTCCCTGGCCCAGCAGACCAAAGGAGGGAGCTCCAGGACACTGCATAGAGCAGCCATTCTGCACCACATTCTTGGCAAAAAGGACCCCAGACTTCTCCTCCCAGGCGTCTTGGAAAGGCCAGGAGAAGCTGGAGTCAGCGACTGCGGACATGCAGAAGGGATTCATACTATGCACAAAGCCTGCCCAGAGACTGATGGACCTGGATTTGGCCCTGGTGCCTTGTTTGTCCCTCAGGAAGGACGACAGCACCCTAACTCCTCCTGAGAAGGCATAAAGCCTGAGCTCCAAAGCTGGCTTTGCAAAGACAACATTGCTGCAGGGTTTGAGAAGGGGGACCAGCACATGAGGAGGGGGCCAGGCTTTTGGCCTGCCTGCGTGGGCTGAGGATGAAGGGTCTGGAGCATAAGTCTGATAAGAAGCAGCTGAGGCAGCTGGAGAAAAGGAGGCTCAGGGGGAACCTTATCCCTCTCCACAACTATCTGAAAGGAGTTTGTAGGGAGGTGGGTGTTGGTTTCTTCTCCCAGGTACCTTGTTACCTTCTCCCCGGTAACAAGCGACAAGAGAAGAAGAAAGAGCCTCAAGTTGTGTCAGGAAAGGTTTAGATTTGATATTAGGAAAAAATTCTTTACTGAAAACGTTGCCAAGCACTGGAACAAGTTGCCCAGGAGAGTGGTGGAGTCACCATTTCTGGAGGTATTTAAGAGATGTGTAGATGTGGCACATAGGGACATGGTTTAGTGATGGGCTTGGCAGTGCTGAGTTAATGGTTGGACTTGATGTCTTAGAGGTGTTTTCCAATTGACACATTTCTATGATTTTGTGACACAGGGAGCAGAGTCCTGTGATTCTCTAGACACAGATATAATGCTTCTTTTCATCTGTGCCACAAACAGCTGTCAGATCTACAACACTGTAGCCCTGTCTTCTCTACACATGCTCTTGCCAGAAGCCTTTCGGGAGAATTATGTCTCCCATGCACCTCCACTGGGCACCTCCCAACCAGCTGTGAACACAGTGTGAAGCCCTGCATCCTAGGGCTCTTTGCCCTAGCCTAGCATGGGCAGCTCCAGCTACTGCCAGAATGGCTACTTTGGTATCAAGGCAGGGACCCTTATACCAAAACTCCTTCCTGCCAGGACTCTCAGGGTCTGAAGTTTGCACCAGCCACCTCCCCACCAGGGCTCCCCTGAAGCCTCAGGGCAGGCACAGGGCAGGCTCAGAAGGTGCCCCAGTACTGCCATCATCAGCATCTGACATTTCCCCAGGAAGCAGAGAGCCAGAAACCTCCTGTGCCTGCACAGACTGCCTTCCCTGCTCAGGAAGGTTGGCGTGGGGCAGCCAGGAGAGCTCCTCATCTCTCCCTTACCAAGGCACCACACCCTGAGTATGTTGATCCAAGTGCCTCTGCTGTTCTTTCCTTTCCAAGCTTCTCTGTGTACAGGTTTTCCATTGATAATAGACAGAACTTTTCCTGTACATTTGACATAGATGAAAGGTGGCTTGAAACCCTTGGGACAGCTCAGTATCACTTCTTCATTCTTCTTGTAGCTCTCCTGGTCTGGTACCAGCTGGAGTCTTCGGTCCCAGGGGGGTTTTTGGCATGTTTCTGGCAGAGGTGAAAGTGGATATTAGTTAGGCTGGGAGGTTTCAAGGAGGAGCAGGTGGGGTTTCAGCAATCTCCAGTAATCCCTCCAGCCCCTGAAAGTAGAGGGAAAGTGACATATCCATCTGCTAGAATGGGACCCCTCAGCGAGACTTGTTGGGGTGGGGCTCTCCTTGTGGGTGAGTGTCAGCTGGAGCTGGGGCCCATCCAGGCATATGGTGAACAGGGATGTGCCAGAATTCTGTGGGGGAATGATCTCAGGTATCAAAAATACTGAGATTCAAATGGCCCCAACAAGGCATCAGAAGTGCGTCTCTGGCCACAGTCGTGATGGTGGAAGATGGATGAATGGGGCAGGATTTGATTCTGTAAGAAGCACCTCCTGACACCCTGCTTACCAATGCACACTATGTTCCCCTCAATGTGAATCCAGACATCACTGCTTTTTCTCCCCAGCCACACATGTTCATTTTGAGATCCAGAATAATTCAGTGGCTGAACCCTCTCTGCACATTTGATGTGGGTGAAGGAAGGCTGGAAACCATTGTTGCAACTCAGAGTCACTTCTTCATTCTTTTTGTAACTCTCACGGGCTGGTACCATCTGGAGTCTGGGGTCCCACCAAGCAGGCCTTTTGCATATTTCTGTCAGAGGTAAAATTTAGTGAAGAGTAGTTTTGGGAGGTGGTGAGAGGGAGGCTTGGGACAGCTCTCTCTTCCTCATCACTCTGACTACTCACACTGGCACACACAGAAGTCCCTCTAGTCCCACCATTTGCCCAGGCAGAGTTCAGGGTTACAGGGCTTATTATCACCTTATCTCCAGTACTCTCAAGCCTCCCTTGGGTTCCACCCGCACATAGGGTGTTTGAGCTTGCCTTCTTTTGGGTCTCTCCTGCCCATATGAGCTGTGCAGCAGTGACAGCCTCCCACACCAGAGATAACCCAAACCCCATAGAAGTTTCCCAGGGAAGCATGCAGTGTATAATGCCAAAGCCTCAAGCTGGACCCCTGCAGCTATTCCTCCTCCTCCCGCTTCATAAGTGCAGCTCTCCATACAGAGGGCAGAAGATGCTGTCCAGGAAGGGTTCCTGCTATTGAACCCTCCTGAGGAGCACAGGCCCCAACAGGTGCTCACAGCAAGATGTTGAGACAAAAAGAGCCCCATCACTTCCAGGACAAAGGGGAAAGACAAAGGATCCAGGTGTCCCATTCCTGGACTGTCGCCCAGCTGGGGCTGAAGCATGACCACATCACAGAGAGTCTGTGGGCAGCTCAGGACCCCAGGCCAGGGTGATGCAGGGCTGTGCTTACCATTGCAGGTGGCAGTCTCATTCCACATGGTCCGGGTTCCATTGGAAATGCATCTGATCTGGGGGACTGATGGCACAAACTTCCCAGCACAGCTCAGCTGCACCAGTTCACTCAAGGCATAGCTGCTCTGGTTTGGGGTAAACTGCAGCTTGGGGTCCCAGCCAGAGGGAGCTTTACATCTTCCTGTGTGCAAAGGCCAGGAGGAAGAGCCTTGAGGGTCACTGGGCTCCAGCAGCATCCTCAGGGGTGAGGGGCTCCTGTGCAGAGGGCTGCTGGTTTGCCTCACTTCGGAAGGTGGCAGAGATGGCACCTCTCAGGATGAGGCCCCAGACCCCAGGTACATTATCCCGTCTTGCACTCTCAGGTGCAGTGCAGTGGGGTTATCCATAGACCCTCCTGCCCACCCCTGTGCTGCAGAGAGACCCCAGCCAGAGGGACTGAGCATCCTGGTGGATGCTGCTCTCTTGTGTGCTCTTTCCCCAAATACAGGGGTTGTGGGAGTGGACCAGACCCTCTGCTGACATCATTCATGTGCATTCCCATCCTTCTGCTGGACACTGTCTTCTCACACCCCCACGCACATTTATTTGCAGCAAAAAGCCCACTCAAGTTGCCACTTAGTTTTTGCTTTGGATTTTACACTTGTTACTCCACCTCTCCATCCCTCTCTCAAAATGTCTCTGGCTTTTAGGACTGAGTATCTCCTGGGTCCCAAATCCCTCACGCAGGACAATCACCACCTCCACATTTGGGTTGGCAGAGGGGTCATGACAGGGACTACATGAATGTATTTAACCACCTTCATGTTTAGTTATGTTTTGGCAACATGGAGATTGGGCAATTGGCAGAAGTAAATCTTCATATCTGTATTGGCTTCTAGACAGGAGTGCTGCTGGCTCTCTGCATGGCATTAATTTGGGTCTCTATCCTCTGAGCAGATTCCACTTTTCTCATAGTAGGAAATGTAACTGTGTGAGCTTTCTTCATCCAATAAATTTAGCTGTAGGTAGCCAAACACTGTCGAAATTTACCGGGGTGCAGCCAGGAAGGCAAAGCCAGCTTGCACTGCTTCCCACAACACCCAAAAGGCATTGGAACTCTGCAAAAACAGCAGCAGGCCAACAGACCACAAGAGCTGCACCACTTCAGACAGAATAAAGCCCTTGACAAACAAAAGGGGAAAAAAATACCACCAGACCCATGAATTGAGCAGCACTGTGAGCTGCTCATGATGGTATTTCCCATGTTTTGTTTCACATTTCAGGGCCGCAAATCGTGCCTTCACAAAGTTTATTCATCAATGTGTATTCTTTGATCCTCAAGTCACCACAGAAACATGAGCAATCATTGTTTGAAAAGGGGTTTGTGGGGCCTGGCTTGAAGCGAGCAGTTTTGAGGGAGCAAAACCTCATCACTAGAGGCAAGCCTAGGAGCTGAGAGGGCTGTGAGTGCTCACAGGCATGGCTGGCCTCTACCAGACTGCCCTACTCTAGATCTTCAGTGCAAAGGTGCCTCATCGTTTTCCTTTTCTAACTATTCCATACCTCCTGGTAACTCTTACAGTCCCCACAGTACACAAAACCCATCAGCAGCACAGCACCCGGCAACCTGCTGGGCAGGAAATCAGGAGGAAAAGAGAAATTCTACTTTGCAGACACCCCACTGACACAGGTGCAGATTTCAAGAGATATCTGGGACGGTGTCTTCCTACAAACACGGATGTGCTACTGGCAAGGGTGATTGCAGATGTTCGACAGAGCTCTGCCTTGCTTCCAGCTCTCCCTGAGTCTCAGACCAAACCTGTTAGTGCTTTTCATATAGCAAAGCACTTACTGCTGAAACAACCATAAATGAATCTCTCTGGACTTACAAGGCTTCCTTGCAGAGTCTATGGGTAACACTATGTTTTAAAAAGCCATATCTCATGGTTGCTGCTTTAGAGATGCAATACAGTGCAGATTTACTGTAGCACAAAGGAGAACTGCTCTTTGTTTAAAGTATATGGGGTTTTTTGTTTGTTTGGTTGGTTGTTTTGTTTTGGGTTTGGTTTTGTTTTTTTTTTACTGAAAGGTGAAACTTCCACACAATTGAAATCAGGCATATTCAGCATCATATGAATCATGGTTGACAGGCTCTTAGGGCTGATTCAGTCTTCCATAAAATCAGAGAATCACAGAAGCATAGAATGGATTGGATTGGAAGGGACCCAAGGAAGATCATCTCATTTCAATCCCCTTGCCATGGGCAAGGACATCTTCCACTAGACAAGCTTGCCCAAAGCCCTGTCCAGTCTTTCCTTGAGCACTCCCAGGGATGGGGCATCCACAGCTTCCCTGGGCAACCTGTGCCAGTGGACACTGAAACATCCCCTCCAACATTTTGAGTGTGAGCATCCAGCCAACTCCTCCCACACCTCTACCATTTAGAGACAAGGATGTCATGTGAGGCAGTGTCAAAAGCCTTGCACAAGTTCAGGTAGATGATGTCAGTCACTCCTCCCTTATCCACCAATGCTGTAACCACACCATAGAAGGTCACATTTCTCAGACATTATTTGCCATTGGTGAAGCCAAATTGGCTGTCACCAATCACTTCCATGTGCCTTAGCATAGATTCCAGCAGGATCTGCTCCATGATCTTTCCAGGCACTGAGGAGAGACTGACTGACCTGTAGTTCCCTGGGTCTCCCTTATTTCCTTTTTTTTAAAATAGGGGTTATGCTTCTCCTTTTCCAGTCAGTGGGAGCTT
Source organism: Xenops minutus (assembly GCA_035221455.1). Lineage (NCBI taxonomy): Eukaryota > Metazoa > Chordata > Aves > Passeriformes > Furnariidae > Xenops > Xenops minutus. The sequence goes on from JAWWEE010000085.1 coordinate 63,069,586, forward strand.
CGCTGGAAGTTCCTTGCTACAACTTCTCAAATATGATGGATAGTGTCTTAGCTACCTCCTCCACTCTCAGGACTCACACCACATCTTGTCAGGTCCCAAGGACTTGTGTACCCTCAGATTGCTTAGATGGTTTAAGACCTGATCTTATCCCAGAGCATCTTCAGGATCTTAATTCTCCCAGTCCCTGCCTTTGACTCCTGTGACTTGGGTGGTTATGGGTGGTCCACTAAAGTACAAGGAAACAAATGCTGTGTAAGACTCCCAGGCTGGAAGTAGATGTGAAGGGATTGATTGGACTGGGCTGGCACAGCAGACACACATTTCTGACTAGACTGTCTGCCTTCATCTGGACTCCAGTGAATAATTTCTCTGAAATGTGGGCATTCATCAGCCCTAATCTTTTGCCAGGAATATCAGCCTCTCTCCCATTGCCTTTGTTTAAAGTGAAAAGAGCTTCACAGAAATGCAGATTTGCTCCAGGGTTTCCTTAGTCCTCCTGTCAGTGTCTGCTGAAACAGGATGGTGGGATGCTGCTGTGATGCAGCATGGTTTCCAGTGCAGTCTCAGGCAAGGGTAGACACCTGAAAAATGCTTTTGCAAAGACCACACGTGTGCCAGCTGGGTGTCAGTGGTCCATCTGCCCCTTTGGGCACAAAGACGACAGTGGAGAGCAGTCCTGCAGGCAAACCCTTTTGTTCCCTCCTTGGAAGGGGCTTTGTGGGCAGAGCAAGCACCAGCGGGATGCCTGTCCTCTGCAACTCAGCCTTTCTTTCTGAAGCACTCTGAGCTATGTAGTGGTCATTTGGTCCCCCTTTTTTTTTGCCCACGGGCTCCCCTGTGCACTTTGACCTGCCAAATGTGCTGCTATCATGCTCAGATGGGGGACAAGCAGAGGCTAATACATAGCAGGGCACAAACCATGTTGAACAGAGCCAGAGGTCTGGGTGGGAGAGATCAGAAAAGGCAGGCAGAGCCCACAGCCCATCCCTATCCTCAGAGGAGGCAGAGACTGGAGTGTGCTGCTGTAAGGGAGTGCACTAACATCAGAAATTATCCTAGGAACTAACACTGTCTGACAGAGGGATTGGTATGGCAAAACAAGCTTGCTTGCCTAGCAAAGGGACAGTGTGCACCAGCAAGGCAGCCTGGGAGACTGCCAAAGCCTATTTCCCTCCTTCACACAGAGCATCATTTTAGCAGTGCCCAAGTCATCAGAGCCCTTCCAGGCCTTGCCCTCTGCCTACATTCCGGCTGCTGCAGAGGAGCTGAAGTCATGTAGGGTATCACAGCACTGACACCATCTGTATCCAGGCACCTACAGCCACTCAGGGTCCTTCCTAGTGGCATTTCTGGTGACTGAGGGTAAGCCTAGAAGGCTCTGCTTCCCCACGGGAGGGGAAAGAGAAGACACTTTCAGTGCCTGTCTATTTTTGTCTTGAGAGCATTGATTAATAAAATCCAACTCAGCCTTACATCTTCAACAAATGCAAGCCTGGCAGGCATGTGGTTACTGCTTTAGACTCATCGGGACAAACTAATCCATGACTGTTGGGTGCAACTGAGATGCACAGGCTGGAGCAGGTGTGGAGGGGTGAGAGTGGGGCACCTCTGTCCTCACTCTCTTACACTCCTTTGCCATTCACTCTGTAACAATTGCTGTGGAAAAAGTGCTCTTTGGAGCAAGGAAGCCTGCACTTTACTCCACAGTGGTTGCTTTTGTGCTTTGGTGGTGGCCATGGGAACCTGCTGAGGGATTCCATCAAGCTGGAGCTCAAAACTTGTGCAAAGCAGTTGGATGTATGTGGGGTACCAGGGCACTGATGGAGAAAGGACAGTGCTCACAGGGAAAGGGGAAAAAACCACTCAGACTGCAGCCTTGCAGGGACTAACAGCCTCAGGGAGAGTAATGAGACAGTCAACAGACACTGTTTGTCACCCTGCACAGTGGTATGCAGAGAGCCACCCACACACCTTCCACCCCAACTATCGGAAGGAGGCTGAGTCAAGTGAAATTTCAGCATGGAAAATGTGGTGTAGATGTGTCCAAACAGACACCACTTGTAACGTGCAATGTGTGCTCACTGCAAAATGGAAAATGCTGAATGCCTAGACAGGAGTGGTAAAAAAAGATTAGTCTATTTGCCTTCTATAGGCAGAGATTAATTGTTTTGGGCTTTTTAGTGTTGATGCTACTAAGTCAATACTGTCCTTGCTGAGACTGTTTATTACCCATGAATACAGACTATTTTACAGAAATAGCTGGACTGCCTGTCTCTCCTGCAAGGGAGTTATGAGCCTGTCAGGCACAACAAAGCCCCAGCATGTCCCAGAAGCAGATGTCAGGGAGGATCAGGAGAAAGGAGAAATAGATATGCTAGTAATTCAGGTCAGGCTCCTTAGTTCAGCCCTTTGCCTACCACCAAAAGATGTACTTTCTTACATTATATTATCTCATACACAAAGCATAAAGGACAAGGTGAAATCTAAGAAGGAGTAGGCAAAGGTCAACCCTTTTCTCATGACAGCTCAGCAGCTGAGAGAAGTGGCAGCAAAGTGTGCTGTAGTCTTGCTGTGTTTGATGACAAGTGCTTGCTGAGACAAGCTAAGAAAAGCAACCACTGTTTTCACCAGTGGAGATTGTACTGAAAGTCAGGGAGACCATCTCTGTACTCACAACTACCAACCAAAGTGGCTGAGCTTTGAGAGTGATGGGCAGTGTGAGGGTGGAAAAGGAGCAGAGACCTCAGAGTTGCTCTTCTGGGGAGTCATGCTGGGGAAAAGGGGAGGCAAAGCAAGTCACTGAACAAGGTACCTTGGGAAGAGCTGAGAAATGGTGGATCTTTAACCTGTACCAGTCCACCATGCAAAAATCCATCTGACAGATTTTTAAGAAAGGGAGATAAAATTCATGTTTCCTGAATTTGTGCTCTGGTGATGTCAAGTGGAAGCATGGTGGAGCACACTGTTCACAGCCCTTAGGGTGTCAAGCTCAGGGCACTCCTCTGCAGTATCTCTCAGCATTAGTGTTCCCCACAGAATTTACTCTAGGCACTGTTTGAAATTCGACTGACACAAAACCTTTCAGAACAAGAGTGGCTTCATTTTAGCTAGCACTTTCCAATCTACCATCCATTGCAGTTAAGCTCCTAGTTAGAGCTTCTTGTCAGCTGCCAATTTGCAGTGTCAAATAAGACTGACGAAAAAGGAGTTGGGCCAGTTTAAATCATAGACCCTGCCTATGCACAGAAAACATCTCTTAAAAGCTTCTCCAGCTGCCTTCTAGAAGCACAGGGACTGTAAGGAGATAAGGATTTCAGACAAGTGTGTCATCTCAGGGAGGAAAAAAGCTCCAGAAAGCAGCACAGGAAGACAATCAGGTGACAATAGGACAATGAGAAAATGCACTCTGCTCAGTGCACAGTGTCCCCGTGGTGGCGTGAGAAGAGCAGCAGTGCTGCACTGGCTCACATGTCCCAACCACATCCTCTGCCTGCAGCTGCTCTGCCCTTCCCTGGGCTTTTCTCTATGGCACTGTCCCCACTGGGCTGAATTGTCTCCCTGGTTGTACCCTGTGTCTGCCAGAGTCATGAGAGGTATGCAGCGTTCCCATCCCTATGTCACCCATCACTGCCCAGCAGCTTTGCCCTGCCCCATTCACACTGTCAGCCCATTTTGCCCTAGCAGGGATGAGAGGGTCCCTCCTGCCCCATCCTGACCATACTCCTTGTCCTTTCCCTCAGCAAGAGAAGGACCACAATTCATCAGGTGGGACCTCAGCACAGGTCCCAGGAAGGGATGAGCCCACATGCTGAGGATGCAGGCAGAGCTGCCTGCACTTCGGGGTGCGGTTGACACATGTTTTTGTCTTGGTTCCTCTTTTCACAAACAACAAGGTGCAAACTCAGCAATATAATCTCTTACAGGCAGCCCCAGACTCCTCTGGGGATGCCTGCGTGACTGAGATCTGCAGAGCATGTCAAGAGCCTGCTGGGCTACAGGTCCCTGCTGTATCCCACCATACATGGTACAGACAGGTCCTAGTCCTAGTGCACACCTTGAAAATAAACAGGAGAACATGGATATGGTTGCACATGCTGGCCTGGGAGAGCAGCTCCCATTGGGGATCTGGGCAATGGGAAGCCACTCAGGGCAGGAGAATATCCTCTGTCTCAGATTTAGCCCTTAGTTTTTATGTGACAGTGTGCTGTGCTTACACTCTCTGCAACCACATGGACACATTTTCCCTGGGAATAAGCTTTTGTGACCCCTATCACACAGTACAGGCCCTGATGTCACTCTGCATTAGGAATTAAAGTTTCAGGTCCCATTTTCTGTACTCAGTCATAGCCAGAGTACTTAATCAGTAATTTTCTCTAGCCTGCATCAGTGCAGATGCATCCCCACAGTGGACTGGGATGACATGATTAGATGTTTGTTTAATGATTTTTGTCATCTAGCACCAAGGAAATTGGTTAAGAGAAATACTCCAATTCAGACACATACTGAACAATGAAAGGTCATAGCCTCTGGACCACAGCTCAAACAGTGACAGTGCAGCCTCCTGGGAGGGCAGATAACCTGTGAGCCTGCAGATACGCACTGACTCTGCTGGGATCCAACTGTGCAGCCTGTGTAGGAAAAGCCGTCAGGGTGCCCTAACCCTTCCAGTACCAAGAAAGCCCATTAAACAGCAACTCCAGAACTTTGTAACTTCTGTCCCCAGGGTTTCCTGGGCAGGATCTTGGCTCACAACTCTCCAGGTCTTTGTTGGGCACCAGCACCCATCTCCACTGTGGTGAGGACATGGCATCTGCACACTGTGCAAGTATAGACGTCCACCTCATGCTCCCAGGTCCATGGAGGAGCTTCAAAGGCCCTGCAGAGGCTTTCCCAGCACCCCAAGGTTTGCTGCCATCCATCCCCAACAGAGTTCCCCCTCACCACAACCCAGAAAATGAGCTTGGGCTCCACTATGGACATCAGACCTCTCTGATACAGCTTCTGTGTCCTGCATGTGATGAATATGCACAGCAGCCCTGCAGCAGTAGTGCAGCCTAACCTAAGGGTAGAGGAATGAGAACTTCTTACCTGTTTCCTGGGTTTCTCCAGAGCTATTGAGATCTGGCTCATCAAGCTCTTTTTCTGCCAGCAGAGGTGTGAGGAGCAGGAGAAATATCCATTGCAGGAGCATGATTGCTTCCAGGGCAGAACCAAGTTCTCAGCCCCACTGGCTGCCTCACCGCACACCCGTCTGATTGTGAGAGGTTCAAGCAAAGAAAGGAAACCAGCACGCAGAGAAATCACTTATGGTGCAAGAGGCTTCCTCATTGGAGAGGGAACTTCAGCCAGCGTCAGTGCTGCCTTCATTCTTCTGTGCATTGTGGCAGCTTCACGTGCCTTTTTGCAATCTTGCTACTCTCCAATTGCTTCTCTAAAAACCACAGTTTTCAGGTTTTCTGCAGGAGCAGCCACTAACCACAACAGCTGGCTTGCCTCCTCTCCCAGCATAGACATCAGCAGCCCCAGAAGGACTTGTGAGGTGTGCTGGTTCATGGCTGGGCTTTTCCAGGATGATGTAGCTTCCATACTCACCCAGAAAGTCAAGTATCAGGACAAACCTCGTCCTGTTACTGCTTTGATAAGTATTGGGATGAAGTGGATTTCTAAAGGGCACAGATGAGCTTAATTACCTGGCAGTGTGTGCCATGGGCATGAAAGCCAAGCAGAAGTGTCTGGGTGCTCAGGACTCAAAAGACAGTATTGTTGGGAAGAAGTTGAGAAGACCCCTGGGGATCTGGGGCTCAAGTGCTGTGGCACGTTGTATTGTCAATGCATGGTGGGAGCAGGAATGACCCTGAAAGTGTGAGAAGGCAGCACAAGCATGGCAATGGGCAGAAAAGGGGCTGCTGGGGAGATTGTCTGAGCAGCTGGAGGCTGATGGCACTGGCCATAGCCGCTGGCATGACCATCAGAAGTGGTCCAGGGCAGGATTGATCAATTTGTGTTCCTGCAGCCACGCAGCAGCCCATGCTGGATGTGCTTGGCCCATATGCCAGCTGAAACACACAGGTGGGAGGAAAACCAGTTCTGAAGTCTGCTCTGAAGCTTCGCAGCCAAGCTGCAGCCCCCTGTGATGGCCCTCCTCTGCTGCGCTCTTCAGCATGGGTACACCCATGTCTGGGGTCGGGCTCTGCTCTCTGTTGATTTGCACACCCCATGACACCTTTATTCAGCAACATTGAGCAGGCCAGTGCAGGATGACCCTCTCCAAACACACTGCCCCCTGCCACTCCAAAAATTTAACCCTGAGTAGAACATGGTGAAAGTCTTGGTTTACCTTTTATTCTTTTTTCCCCTTATTTTTTTCCCATTTATTTCTTTCCCTGCAGTTACAGGACATGCTTAAGAGCTGATACTCTAGCAGTCATTTACCTTTCAGGAACAGAGCCAGAGACTGCCCAGCCACCTTCCTTGTGCCTTACTATGCTCAGAAAGGCAGTTTCAGCCTCTTCTCACTTGTCTGTGTACTCAAACAACCTTGGCCTGAAAAAATGCCTGGGGTCTGCACGTGCAGTCAGGACTTGGACATCATAGCAGGGCACAGACTGGGAGGTACCTTGTGGTAGCTGTGCTCCATCTTAAGTACCTGTGAGGTTTGTAGGGTGTGGGGAAGCAACTACTGGTCTGCCTTCAGCAAGAGCAGCAATTCAGACATCCCCTCTTCCTGCCCCTTGGTGCTTCTGGGTCTTTCAAGAAAAAAATTAAAAGGCTGAAAAACAAACTGTGCCATTAGGAATAGGCTCTTCATCTTGAAGATCTTTGAAAAAGGAGTAGCAAAATTCCATACATTAAAAAATACTAAAAAATTCACATCCCCAGTCCTCTGCACCACTCCCAGAACAATGGTTGTCACATCCTACATGAACAGCATCTGCCATCTCCAAAAACCCTCTATTATCCCCTGTGAAATCTTAAAAGCCATGGAGGAAGTGTGGTCTAAGCAGTTTCCAGGAAGCTCTCTGGCTCTCTCATTCTTCACACTTCCCCTTGAGCATAACCCAGGTTCTTGCAGGGATGATGGAGGGGTGTTGCAAACAAGTTTTGCCTTCCACAGTGGCTCCAACAGCTGTATGTTCTGGTCACACCAGGGAAACCAAAAGAGACAAAGACAGCTGCACCCAGCAGATCTGGCACAGCTGGAAGGATGGGCAGGCTGGGTTTCAGCAGGTGTAAGCAAGGAGCTGTGTCGTGCTGTGATGCCAGGGTCCAAGCATGCTGCCCTGAGTGTGTCCCATTTTGCCCCAACCCTCGCAGTGTCCTGGCATTTGGCATCAGCAGCAATCGTGCCACCCTGGGGGTTCTCACCCCTCCAGTGCAAGAACATGCTCTCCTATTGACCCTACAGACGTTGTGGAAGATTTGGAGCACTTGAAGTGTTTGCAAAAAGGACTGCTGGCTGCTTCTACAGGTTGTTCTCTGCTGTCTTTTTTGTTTGTCTTATCAAGCTTTTACACCTTGCCTGTCTGATACTATTTTTGTCATTTAGACATGACTTATTCTCTTTGAAGGAACCTCTCTGTTTTGAATAACCTCTGGCCCTGGTGGTTATTCCTGCTGGTTTCTCTCTACCCTTTGATAGCAGGAGCCCTGAAAGCTGCCTTAAATCTTTGCAAGTTTGCTGGACACTGTGTGACCCTGCTGTTTCTCTTACCTCCGTTTTATCTGAGTTTCCTCATTTCCACACATTTCCCCTTTCTGCAGCTGAACAAGATGCCCCTAGACTTTTCAATCTTTGGTAATTGCACAAGGTCATGGAAACACAGCATGTTGTGGCTGTCACCAGTGAGCAGTCCCTTTCTGGGAACATGCTCAGCCTGTTCCTGCTCAGAGCTCAGTTCCCCATCTTGCCCCCAGTCTCATGGAGCCTGTGGAGGAGCGATACACTGACAACTTGCTTGCCCCTGCCTGGTATTGCAAACCAGCCATTAGAGTGCTTGAAGACCACCAGCAGTAGCACTACAACCTGCCCCTTTTATTTGGGATTCCTGTTCTCAAAGGTGTATCTCTGGTGCAAAGAAGAGGTCTGCATCCCTCTTCTGAAGCAGGGATCCCATCACTGTGGCCACACCTTGGAGAAGGGTCTTATCTGTGCAACTGGAAGTCAGTACTTGCACCCACACATGCTACTCCCCTGCACGATGCTCTTCAGGAGCAGCATCTGGCTTGCAAGTCCATCCCCAACTCTCCCCATGGACCACTCACAGCTGCAAACATGCAGACTGGCCCTTGCCCCTTGAGCATCAGAGCCAGGGGAAACGGGGGCTCTGGACTATGAAAGTTGCTCATGGGCACTGCTGCCACTAAAGTTCATTCAGAGGAAACCTTGTGGGTTTCACTGTACAGCTGTGGGCACTGAAGCAGAGAGGGAGTCAGCAAATGGGCCAAGGGAGGAAATCCACACAGCAGGTGCCGATTTCAGCACTGAGTCCCAGGACCATGACACAACAGCAGCAGGAAACAAGGCTGTGCCATAGTGTCTGGTCTGGCCTTAGCACTCCTGGGCTACTGCCACAAGTAGGGTCACACCAGCCAGGGACCTGAGAAGCAGGTCCTGTGACCCTGGGCTTGGGACAGCTGCAGTGCGGGGAACTGGCTTGTCCCCAGGCTAGGCTGCAGCTGGGCTGACCTGAAAGCTGGATGTTCAGCTGTTTTGAGCTCCCACAAAGTTCTCAGGAGTAAGTATGAGCTCATACTTGGTTTGATGTCCCCAAAGCAGTGGTCACAGAGGTGTCAGAGTCACCTGCATGCCCATTTCCAGCCTGGCAGCCCCTGCCCATCATGGCACAGCTGCTGCATGGAGCCTTGTGGGATTTCAAATGTTCAAGGCAAGGCTGGATGGGGCTTTGAGCAACTTGTTCTGGTGGGTGGCATCCCTGCCCATGGGAGAGGAAGGGTGGAACTAGGTAATCTTTCAGGTCCCTTGCAACCCAAATCAGTCTTCGATTCTATGATTTGTGCGTGTCACTGCCTGCTGAACACTTGCAGCCAGAGCATGGGATCTGACTGCCAAGAGGGGCATGAGAAACAAAGGCATTGCCTTCTCTCTTCCAGTATGTACCCAGCCTTTACCCTAGACACATGAGTTCCCACTTTCCCCCCCTGCTCCCTTGCACAACTATCTATCCCACTGCTGCACTCAAACTGGTGCTGCCCGAAGCCTTTGCAAGAGAAGGGTCAGCCTCAGCAGATACTTGGCACAGCTGCCTTGTTAATGCAGTATCTCCTTTGTTCTCTCTCAGATGCCTTGCAGTCATGGTGATGTGACTGTCACACTCCTCTGCCAGGCCTGATACTGGCTGCTAGGGAGTCTGTTTAATGAGATATTCTTTGCTTGCATGAGAGTCTTTCTGGCTGGCAGGGTTTGTGGGTCTAACTGTTCATGGCATCTTTGCTCAGGCACAGTGCTCCTGTCTGAAAGCAGCTCTCTTGCTGTGGCTGCAGACCCCAGACGTTGCCTTTCCTAACTGTCTGTGTATCCTTGTCCCACCTTTCCCTACCTGTCCTGCCCAAATGTGCATTCCCATCCCAGCTCCTCCAGCCTGTCCCCAAGGCAGCTTGGCAGTTTGCTGGTGCTCGGGTGCCTCCTCCCTTCCCAGTCTCCTACAGCACACTCTGAATGCTGCCAGCGTTATTTCAGCACTGACAGGCACCCAGGGTCCATGCTCACAGCCTTTGCCCTGAAGATGAGCCAGGTCCTGATGACCTGGGCAGAGAAGGTCCCAGGGGACCTCCCAGGACCCCCTAGCACTTGGCACCAGCAGGTGCTCCCGTCTCAGCTGGCACATGTCCCTCAGATTGTCATGCACACCTGGACTCTCACTGCACCATTAATGTGCCCCAGCTATGTTGTTGTGCCATGACTTCACCCCTCTCAGCTCTGGGTCCCATAGTTGCATGTCGTCCCTTCTCACACTCCAAAGCAGACTCCTGTACCATGAAGCTGGGCTCCCCTTTGCTTCCCACATGATGAATCTCTCCTCCCAGGGTTCACCCACAGAGCCCAGCACTTCTTTGCTAAGGCTTACTCTGACATCTTCAAGGAAGCCAGGAGCAACTTTGCTAAGCAGTGGCTCAGAGCTGCCTGCAAGGTGCAGGATAGGAGGACATGTCTGCTGCTCAGGTGACATGATCCTAGTGACATGAGACAGGCAGAACTGACCACGCATCTTGGTGCTGGTCCAGAGCTCCCCCTGGCCTCACTCTGCACCTCAGAACGTGTGAGGTGGTCCCTGGTGCTGGGTTAGGCACAGGTGCTGGAGTTGTTGACTGCTCTGCTTTGTGCTTATAGAGGGCAGGAGGATTTAGAGCTGGTTCTGGCAGGCAACCAGTCACTAGGATGTTGAAAGGGACTTTAGTTGGTGCAGTAATGAGGCCAGGGACCTGCACTGTTAGCTAGTGAGGGGTCACTGTGTTTTAGATCAGGAAAGTGCCCAGGAGGGGCCATGCATACAGTATGACCATCTTACCTGCTCCCATCTACTCTGGAAGTTTTCACAGAGTCGTGTGCCAACTGCTATCCCTCTCTCCATCACCCACCCACCTTTCTGCTGCTGTGTCCCAGATGAATCAGTGCCAAGGGATGCTGAGCAACCTCTTGTAGGAGCTGGCTGAACTCATCTCCTCAGGCCAGGATCAGCTCCAAAACACACACACAGGAGTAGGTGCCACAGTCAGGGCATCATGCTGCCAGTGGCCCCCATGGTGGCAAATGCAATGTGCAAATGTGTAGTTGTGTGTCTTGGCTTCAGTTTCTTCTTGGATTGAGGATCAGCCCATGTATGGAAAACAAATGCCCTGCATAAGACCCAAAGGCTCCTGTGCTGGCCCAGCTCCTCTCTATGGAAGCAGCCTGTTTGGGCAAAGAGAGTGTGTGGGAGAGAGTTACCAGAAGTCAGGAGTCACCAACAGAGAATCTATAGCAGACACAGGTGACATGAGAGCGAGCTCAGCCCAGTCCTGTCCCACTGCTCATTCTGGGGGCAAAAGTCTCCCACCCAGGGCCACCAAGTGCCCCAGCTGTGGCTGCGGGCCCCAGGGATACATTTCCTCCAAGTTATGGAGTGGAGTCTGCTATCACAGGAAACCCAGAACAGCTGAGATGTCAGCAGTGTCCCTGGAGAGAAGTGCACACAATGGGTCCCTGTGGACACCCAGTGTCTCTTCTTCCTGCTCAGCCTGCCCTCAACAGTTCTCATGAGCCCATGTCCCCATCAGGATCCTACAGCTGGCCCACCAGGACCATGCCACCAGCAGAGCCACCCAGTCACAGCTCCAGTACTGTCCCATACTGTTCCACTGCCCCATACACATTGCTGTGTGCTTCCAGCCTCACAGACTTCACAGGCTTTGTGCCCTGTGACCAGTTGCCAACTGGCACAGGCTATCTGACTTTAATCAGATGATCCCAGAGAAGACCTCAGCAGCTACAAGCCCCATAGCAGCAATCCTAGGTCCAGTGCTGGTGGCACAGGCAGCTGGAAATCCCCTTTCCTGCCCGGGGCTGACTCAGCACCCCACGGGTGCCAGCACAGGGTTCCCTTCCCCATTTGGCCCAGCCAGTTCACATGGGGAGAACAGCCTGCCTCGCTCCAATTTGTAAACAGCTGTGACCACTGCCCCCTCTTTGACGGTAATCAAAGCAGCCCATGTACAAGCCCTGGTTGCTCTGTGCTTCTCCAAGTCAGGACAGTGGTCATGCTACTTCATTTGTGGATTTTTTTTTCAGCTGTTTTGACTCACTACACCACTGAAGATTACTTGTCCACATGGATGCAGCAAACTTCAGTGTGGTGTCCTTACAATACAAGCTGGACCCTCAGCCAGAGCTTTCCCTTTCTCCTTGGAGCTACTAAGATGTAAAGAGAAGGAGTGAATGGTTCATAGTGGACCTGGAGGTCCAATGTTTTGTGTGAGTCTAAGTATAAAAGCCCCGGAGACCTTCTTTTGTGAGTGACCCACAGCCACTGAAAATCATGGCCAGGTTGTTTCAGGCTATGGGTCCCAGCCCCACAACTCTTCTTTCACCTTCACCTTCCTGTGACCCTGGAGAAGCAGATGTGTGAACTTCTGTCTGAAACCTGCTTGGTCCCTGCAAGCATGTACAAGGAACCCCAAAGAGTCCTGCCTCCCCAAGATATATCATCAGTCCCCCACACCCCTCAAGCCTGAACTGACAGGTCTCATCACTGGGGGCAACCTATCTCTTCCTGAAGGTCTCGTGTTGGCTGCGGTGAAGGCAGGACAAAGCCTGCAGTGCAATGTCCCAGGTAACACAGGTAACCCTCAAACCTTTCCCAGGGACGCGCTGAAATCAAAGGCTGGGTAGCAGGGAGCTCAATCAGCACCTTTTTTATTAATATGCATCATAAATAAAGAAATAAATAAAGGCGAGACACCTCATTCTAACAGGGAAATACAAATTAAATACGGTGCAACGTCCGCTAAGCGATGTACAAGCAGGAGGTAACCTAGCAAGACCAGGGCCCCTTGCCATGGTGAAGCCAGCCCAGGCACGATGCTGTGAACAGCGTCAACCCGGCCAAGGCACCAAATACTGGCATGGCCTTTCATTAACACTGTTCCCCACCTGACAGGCAGGTGAAGATCCCCACTACAGCAGGCGGCATGAACATGGCAAGGAAGGGGTTGACTGGCATTGCCTCTACCAAGGACCCCAGGACCTCCAGTATCCCCTTGTGCTTGTGCACAACACTTATCCCCCCCACCCCATGGCACTGCTCAGCAAGACCAGAAACCCTGTGCCAAGGGGAGCACCAACCCTCCCTCCCCAGGCTCCCCAGCTCCCTCTGGGAGCACCCCCGATCTACCTGCAGGGAGCACTGCCCCCAACATCCCTAGCCCAGTCAGGGACCCTGCCCTCATCCCCTCCCCTCCAATACCCCTCCACTGAGCATCCCAGGGCTTCCCAAGCACTGTCTCCCTGCTCAGCGTGAAGGGCACCGGGCCACCCCCCAAAGCACCCCTCTCTGCACAGGGGGGAACTACCCATCCCAGACCTACATAACTGAACATCCGCACGCCTTCCTCACAACCCCATGCACCCTTTTGCTCCACACACACACACAACCCATCCCTCTCCCCTGGCTGTGACTGGGCACAGCCCCAGCCCTGCAGTGTGGCACTGCCAGGCCACTTGCCCTGGTACAACCCACCTACAACACATTAGGACAGGGGTGCTCCAGCATGGGGGAGCCTACGCCCATCAAACCACAACAGAACCCATCAGCCCAGTCTTGCCACCTCTGCGGCTAAGGATGTCAGGGGTGCAGAAAGCTGCCACCCCTGGGAAGGGGACAGCTAGCACCTGCACCCTCCAGCACAAAACAGCTGGGCAGTGGCAGTACTGCCTGGGTTCCTGTAATGTAGGAGTCCATGATCTGTGGGTGCTGGAGGCAGTGTGGGGTGGAGGGGGGGGTCAGGCGGTCCCTGGTGTGGCTGCATGCATGGCGATGCTTGGCAATACGAGGTGCAGCTCGCAGAAGACCCCAGGGGGCTGAGTTGGCCTTTGGCAGCTGCACAGGGAGGAGCAAGAAGGAACCACCTACGGTTACTGTATTCTGTAATGGCAAGAAAGGTAAGAAACTAGCAAGAAGCTGTGTTTGTTCCTCTGGCAGGGTGGGCTACCTCAGAGGAGTCTCAGCAGCCCACGATACTGTGCTTGGCCTCAAAGACGTGTCAATAGTCCTCGTCCTCTGGGTGGGTGACATACATGATGGGCACCAGTCCCTTCTCAGAGCCAAGGCTGCACTGCAGCCAGTCACCATCCACCTTGGAGATGACCTGCAGAATATCCCCTTTGTTGAAGCTCAGTTGTCCTGCCTCAGTGGCAATATGATGGCAAAGAGCTTTCACCTCACTGCAGGCAGAAGGAGAGAAGGGTTAGCTCACTACAGGACAGTCATCCCACTCAGGGACCACCAGAGGCATTGACGAGCCAGGAAAACATCCCCAGCCCACGGCTGCTCCCCATCTTCCCCTCACCTGCAGCCTGCAGAGTTGCACTGGATGGATGCACAATCCACATCACCACCCCACCCCAACCACCCTCTGATCCATGACTCCAAAGGTGGCTAGGCAAACTGCAACAGGCAGAGCCATGCCACCCCCGAACTGCCACACCCCAGCACCTGCAGGATGGCCACTTGGTGCCACTCACCAGGTGGGGTGGGGAGATATTCCCCGGGCTGGCAGTGCCATGGCGGGCACCTCAGGGGGCTCTGGCTGGGGGGGGTCTGGCTCAGGGGCTGCTTCACGCCACATGCTTGCCCCAACTGTCTGGGCCACCAGCTGGAACACAGACTTGTCCAAGCTCAGCCAACCAGAGGGCAACCTGGAAGGAAGAGAGAGAAGCAGTTAGCGGCAAGCAATCACAGCCAGGGGGTTGGAGCAGCCACTATCATGGCAAGGCTTTGCCTTAAGAGGTTTGGTTTCATGCACAAAGTGCCTTGCAGTCCCCAGGCTGTTTCCCAGTGGGAAGGCCTGAGCATTCTCCAGACACACCACAGCCTAGACTGGGAAAAACATTTCCAGTGAACATTTTCAGGAGAAGTAGGGGTGTATAGATGAAGAAGCAGTAAGGTGAGGTCTCAGCTACTGGGAGCATCTTCACACTTCCTCCTTACTTGTGAGCAATAGGGATGCCTCCATGTTCTGCTGTCAGTGTGGTTTTAAAAGGATAAGGTGATGATGGGGCCATGTAGCAGAGCCCCTTCCACTGGAGAGGGGATTTAGTACCCAAGGGAGTGGGAAAGCTCAGGCAGATGAGGAATGCCCATAAGGAGGACTGAGCAAGAATCAAGAAGAATTAAAGCATGAGGGCAGGGCTGATCAGGGGTGACAGACCCACGAGGCACCACCATGGTGCAGCCCAGCAATCAGCTACTGGCCTGACTTCTACCTGCACTGCTGCACTCCAGGTTAACCAGCCCTCCTCAGCCCCAAACCACCCCTGCCCTTACCTGTTTGGTTGCCTGGGTTCTTTTTGTACCTTCCTGGACCCAAACAAATGTCCCCACTTGATAGGCTGGTTGCTCTCTGATGCACTGGTGCTGCTGTCCTCTTGAGGGGCTGCTGCTGCTGCTCCCACTCTTTGCTGAGTCCCAGTCTCCTTCTCCTTGCTGCGCTTCAGCTCTGTAAGCACTGAGTCTGGGGGGCTGCCCATCCAGAAGGGCCAGCTCCGTTCCTTCACCTCTTCACCAACCACTACCTGCTGCAGCTTTTCCAGGGGCTCTTCCATGGCTTCAGGACTTGTCTTGCTAGCAGACTTGGGTCTCTCCTCTAAGGTGCCCTCAGCAATGGGACAAGCCTCTGCACCCTCCACCACCCCCTCTCGGGGAGGTGGTGCCTTGTGGGTCTCCACTGACTTGGGCACAGTATTCAAAGCAGCTTTTTTCTTCTCAGAGCGGATGAACTTTGAGCCTTCAGCCGAGCCCTCAATGTAAATCTGAGAGGTCTGCATGAGCTGGTACCACCAGCCTGCTTGCTTGTCCTTCTTCCTCTCCCACGTGCTCTCTCGCGTCTTACTCTGCTCTTCCTCCCTGTCGCCATCTCCACAGGAGGCTCCCACCCCCTTGACCCTCTTCTCACTTACAGCCTGCTGCGGGCTGTGCCCTGGTGAGATGTCCCCATCTCTGGCACCCCCTTGGCAGGTTTCAGGGGCAGTGCTACAGCCATCAGGATCCTCACTGCTGCCCCGTGTCCGCATCAGCTGCAGGGTGGAGTGCACAGAAAGCAGCAGGTCCTGCTTCACACGCAGCAGCTCCTTTTGCTGCTGCTGCTCTTTGCCCATCTGCATCAGGTGGTGCTCGAAGAGGAGGTCTAGGTTGAAGGGCAGCAGGGAGAGAGGCTGGAGCAGGAGCAGGAGCTCCTCAAAAAGAGGCTGGCACACACTGTGAGACAGGCACAAGAAACCCACTGGCTGGTAGTGTGCCAGGATGATATCTGTAAGGGCAAGAAACATTAATCAGAGGAGGGGCTCTTCCCACCATTGCCAAGCCACCATGAAGCTGCAGAAGCTTTGGGGAAAGGAGTTGGACACTATTTTTTGGTCACGGCTGTGGTGGCAGTGTTAGGCTCAGGCCTGGGTCAGGGAGCACCAGATGCTCTGTGAGCTCTCAGCAAACTGGCCCAGATACTGCTTTCCAGATGTGCCTGCAGCCAGGACCTGCCTGGCAGACTAACCACACGATAACCTCTGCCACAAAATGCCAAGGAAGTAGGATGGTAATAAACAGCATCAAAGGGTTGTCATGCGTTAAAATTCTTTTCTCCAGCTTTTTGAGGTGAACAAGCAGTTGCAGATCTGGCCAGTAGCAGTGATCTACAGATGGAGGTGTCAGGGACAGATGAATACAGTCTTTCCAGGGTCCTGTCTGGGCTGAACTGTGAATCTTTGAAGAGAATGGACTAGCACACCTACCTGTAGCATTCAATCTTCACTTGATTTGACCACATCTGCACTGCCCCTCCATCCTGTTTTATGGTCACGTCTCACTCCCAGGGAGAGAGCTGGGAATGTGATTTGTGGCCATTTGGCCTTACAGGGATAACAAACTTAGAACACAGACAGAACTTGCACCTTATCTCCAGCCCCTTTACCTAGCTCTCATCATCCTGACAGCCCTAGCTTTTGCTCACACTTCCAGCTCTTAATGATGGCTTTAAATAGGTGGTCATCTCCTGCTCTAGAAACACAATACATGCTTAGATTCTATTCTATTCTATGCTAAAATGATATTTCAGTAAAATCTGCTTTTTGTTTGTCAGGAGATTTTCCGTTTCATTTCTTTGTATTTCCCATGCCTGAAGAGTTTCAGCTAGGTGTGCACATCTCCAGGCATACAAAACTCTCAGGCACTAGGCATTGAACACAGGAATTTGTGGAGGGTTAGATTTGGTCTCCTGCAGACAGACTGAGGAATTTGCACTGGAGGTGATAGTCTTGGGAAGGTTAGCTGCAGTTGGGAAGGAGAATGGATGTCCAGGGTCAGGTGGAAGATGCTGCACAGAGCACGAACTTCCACCTGGGACTTGCCTGGTACATCCAGACTCGGTATAGCCCAGTCCTTCAACTTGGGGCAAAGAAGAGCAGCCCAAGCTGAGAGAGCAACAGGAGAAACACATTTGCATTCTGTGCTCTACATTGCGCCGAAATTGGACCCCACTGGAGCCCACAGCCCTCAGGATCTTACCTTCATGGTTGTAGAGGTGGTTGAACCAGAACTCCAAGGACCGGATACTACAGGAATGAAAAATAAGCAGGGTAAGAAAGAAACAGTGAAAATCTATTCACCCCATTCATCCTTGCTGTTCTACCCAAAGAAGTGTAGCTGGAAAAGGGCATTTACACAGCATGAATCTGTGACCCTCCAGACTTAGGGAAAGGAAAATGGCTCGGTCCCATCAGCATGCACTGATCATGGACCCAGAACATCCAGCTGGTGTTGCATCTGCAACTGTAACTCCTAACAACCCTTTTTTCAGCAAGATTCCTCACCATTGTGCTCCTATGTCCTTGATAGAGCTTGGTTTTGTTAGGCGGCTCCTGTGGAAGAGGCAAATCATCTACAAACCTAAGACCACTGCTAATGGCTTGGCCCAAAATATGTTGGCATGCTGTGCCAACAGGGGAGAACTGGGCCACCCTGTGTGGGGAGAGAAGGGCAGAGCTTGTTTGTAGTGTCCTCCAATATTTGGAGACCTTGGGGATTCTGTTGCCCCTGCTAGAGGTTTTGTTTACAGCAGGAAAACACCATCCTAGAAGCACTGATCCTTTCCCCTGCAAAAAGGCATTGCTACCTTCTTCTGCTTAACACTGAGTGTAGTGTGCACACTCCTTATCCAAACCGGAAGGGACAGCCTTGAGTCCTGGACCAGGGCAATTCTTCCTTCAGAGCCTCACACCCTGAGACTCATTGCAGCTCTATAAAACAGTGGTTTAAACAGGGATTTCCAAGAGTAATTTATGCATATAATACATCTAACCTTGTGTGAAGCTGGATAGAGAGACCTCCCACCTAATTTTTTTGGGTAAAACAAGATTACAATGTTCTTCAGCTGGCTATAGCTCTTCTCAGTCCTGGCCTGGTAGGGGAGGTTTTGATCCATCTGGAATTCCCTGAGGCTAACAGCTTCTTCCTTACCTCACCTACTTCTGGGAAGCAGCTTTTCATGTTTTTAAGTTTTTTTTTTCATAGTCAACTATGGCTGCCTTTAGTCAAGGACCAGCAGCTGCTGACAACCCTGGACAGAGACCTGCAGCCACAGAAAAGGTCCTGCTTACTTGAGGAGGCCAAAGATGAAGGCATTGAACCTCATGGTGTGGTTGGTGAGCTCCGTGTACTGGCTGATCTTGCTATAGAGGCTGTGCAGCAACTTGGTGGAGGGGCCTATGGAGAGAAGCAAATTGTAGGGATTAATTGTGCCCAGCAAAGCCAAAACGGCACCATGGGAAGGAGTATCAAGGCAAGACAGACACTGTCTGGGTGTCCAGGTCTGTATGTGCATTCCCTTTCTGCCAAATGCCAGCACAAATTCACTCCATCCTAATAGTTAGACTCCATATGGGAGACGGGTTGTGATCTGTCCCAGACTCCAAAACTCTGGGAGAGTTTCAATATTGCAAGGACCTGCCTCCCACACTTCAGTGACAATGACAGCCACTGGCTCAAAATCAGCACAGAAACAGCATATTGTGGTGGGTGCTTATAATTTGGAGTGTCTGTTATCATAGAGTTAACTGCAGAGCAGTAGGTTTGCCAGTCAGGCTATGACACATCCCAGCATGATGCAGAAATCAGCCTGACATTAATTTTGGTTTTGCTTTTCTTTTCCTCTTTTTTTTTTTCTTTTCATTGATTTGGCCTGTTGTAGGATAATTTGGAAATTTCAGGGCAAATGACAATAAATATTTGGGCAGAAAAGAGCAGTGTCTCTCCTGTCTTGCAAGAGCAGGTCAATGAGCAGCCTGCTACATGCAGGGAAATGGGTATTAGTCTGTACTCTCATCCTTATAGCCAACCTCCCCTGGCACCTCCCAACCACAATACAGAACGACCACATAGCTGCAGGCACTGCTGCACAACATCCATACCTAGCTGGGTGGATGCCTCCACAACGCTCCAGGGGATGTTCCTCCTCTGGCCAATGATCATGTCCAGGACGTAAGCCTTGAGCCCATCACTCAAAATGTCCCGGACAGCAGGGCACAGGTATTTCAGGATGAGATGCCCCACATTGGGGCTCACAGAGCTGTTCCCAAGTTTGGCCTAATGGACAACAGGCAACAGGGAGAGTGTTGGTAACTTCTCTCAAGGTACAAATGCATGGAAAAAGTTCAGCCCCACTTGCCTACTACAGACACCCAGAAAGCAACATCCAGACTCAGCAGTTCCCTGAACAGGCAGGGTCTTTCCCTTCACTCTGATGACTCACACACCAGTTCTGAATTGCACCCTGCAAGGTCTTCCCCAGGCTGGGAAGAGGCGATAGCTTGGGAAAAGAACATCCTAGCTTGGGAAGAGGATATCCCAATTAGAAGGGATGCCTGGTTCTGACAAAAGGTATAACAAGGACATCCTGCTGGAGAAACAAAAGAGCAGGAGATTTTTCTGCTGCTGTAGATTGTCTTGTTGCTAATTTTGGAGCAGGAAGCAGCAAGCCACAGAGGAACTAGCAGCACCAGAGGGTTAAGGAACACTTAATTCAATGACATGTCAAGCAATAATTCCTAGGGATTACTATAAATAAACAGAGTGGGGGCAAAATGGAGGGACAGAGCTCAGGTTGAGGTGAGGAAACACGAAAGAGCCCAGCACCAACAGAGCAAGGACACATTCTGCTGTGTGCAGTCTTTGAGCTGCCGAGGGGTCTATCCAAATGGGTCAGGAAATGGTGTTCAGGGCACAGATTTTACCAGCTGAGCCAGAATTATGCTGACCAGTTGGCACAGGCTGACAAAAGCCCTGAACTGAAACTGAACTTCTGGCTCAGGAATAATCCTGTCAGATCCACTGAGCATGGCAGCAGCAGGGGTGGGTGCTGTCTTTTGACAGGTGAATGCTCAGCCCCTGGCACACTGAGGCGTAATGAAACCTGAGGCCAAAATTACAGCATAATCTGGTAACTAAAGTAATGGGGTAATGTTGCAATTATTCCCCGAACCAACACTGCAAGAATAGGGAATTCACAGTGAAGTCTTTTAAAAGGCTGTGGGAATCTCAACAGCTCTGGTTATGTTGCACAGCAATCTCCGCATCAGCAACAGTCATAATTAGGGGAAAATTACTCTGGACTCTGAGATAAGACTGAAAGGGTTTGGAATCTGTCCCAGTCGGGTTTCTCCTTGGGGACAGCATGCCAGTGGAGTTGTCCTGTCCAAATAGTGTCACACTGCTGCCCCAGAGTCCCCTGACTGAAACAGAGCACTCACTGTTGAGCGGAGGCACCACAAACACGCTGCTGTGTATCACAGGACTGCAAACACTGCCTGGAACACACAGAAGCAAAATTGCTCTGCTTCTGTGTTATTCCAGAAATGAGGGAGCACAGGCCAAAGACAACCATCTCTGGGGCAACCTAAATGCACTTCTATGTTATTCCAGAAATGAGAAATGAGGGGAGCACAGGCCAAAGACAGTCAGCCCCAGAGATGCACTCTGAAGCTAATGGATTCATGGTAGGGATTATAGGGAATTCCCAGATGCCCTGGACAGGCAATGATTGATGTACGTTTTTATAATTATTGAGCCCTGTGAGACACTGAGGGATGGGAGACACTGCACTGTGCCCTGGCACCAGTTCCAGGCCAAAATCATGGGATATGGAGGAGGGAGAGACAACTCTCCAGTGTGAGAAAAAGAGCTGGTGCAGTGCATGTGACCAAAAGTCCAGCTGGTCTGGTGTTCTTTCTTATAAAGAGCCATTACAATACATAAGAAAGATTTAGAGCAAACATATATAATACTTGCCCTTAACACTCTCACAGCCTACAACTAATTTCAACTCAGAGACTGTCTGAAGTCGACATTATTCTTATGTGTTCAGTAAACCTCAGTGAGTGTCCCTTCCTTGTGTTTTTCTGATTGTCCTTTAAATACTCTTTTAGCACCCCCAGCACCATGCAGCAGGAATTGTCACAGATTTACTATCTGCTGCACGTTTGGTTTGTTCTGTGAACTAAGGCCTTTGTTAGGTACCCTGTAGTTTTTGACCAGAAGAGCATGGAGAGGCAATCTTTCTCCATACCTTCTGTGTCATTCAGAACACTGAATGCAAGACATACCTTCACCCCTGGGTCCCTGCTGGTTCCAAAGTGAGCCACAATCAGGTCAACAGCAGTGTTGATTGCTTTCACCAGACCTAGAGGGAAAGAACAAGTCAGAGAGCTGCTTGAAGGACAGCTAGGGTAGACCCTAACAAAACACTTCTCAAAAAATCAGGCAGGGTCATTTCAAGCCCATGCCTATGCACATGCCCTCTCTGCCAAAAACACAGACACTCTCCTACCCCCTCCCCAAATCTGTCCTTGCTGGTTCCACTCACCTATCAGCCTGATGATAGGACAACCTGTCAATACTCCCAAGGCTCAAGAACCATCACCTCCACATCCGACCCCTGAGGCAGCAGAGATGCAGTCTGAGGCAATGAGTCTTTGCTGCTTTGATGCCACAGGGTGGCAAGGCAGAAGCCCTGCATTTTGGCAAGTTCTGTGATGACTTTCAGTAACAAGACAGTGGTGCATAATGTAACATTTGCACCAGTATACTGTGAAAACAGAACTGAAATAGAAGGGAAAGCTACCACCTGATAGTCAACAACACATAGCTGGCAAAGGCATGGGAATTCTTCTGCACATCCCCTTCCTTTGAAATGATAACTAGACCACTATGAAATACCCAAAACCCAGCCCTGCCTCTAGTATGGGTCCCATCAGAGACATATCTTGTCCTACTTTGGAATCCTTTCTTCCATGCTTTTATATAATTTACCACATAGGACCCAACCAACCTTTTGCCTAAATTACAAAATCTGAGGTTAGTACATCTTTAACATCATATAGATATACAGAGACTGGGGTGAGAGTATGCCCTGCCTTAGGGTTACACTCCTATCCCTGTCCACTCTCTTCCCTTTCTTGTGCACTTCAAATCCTTTCTAATCATACTTCCTGTAACAAGCAGCTCAAACACACTTCAAGACACCTTGCATGGTGCAGCAGCCACAAGAACCGGCCGCGGAAATAGCCATCAGTCCAGGGGGACATGTACTTGTAATGCTATAGTAGAAAAGGGCAGGGAAAGTTCAGGTCATTATGTCTACAGAGAGGAGACAGAGAGAAGCACAGTTTGGTTTATGCTGTGCTATAACACACCCATGAGTGATGCACAGACTCACCCTTCTTCTGCAGCAAGTCGATGGAGATGGACTCTGTGTTGCCATCTGGGGAGAGGCAGAACTCAGCAGGTGGTTTCTCCGCTAGGGAGAAGTAGTCAGGGAAAAAGTCATTGTAGGTAAGCTGGAGTTGCCTCATAGACTGTCCTGCAGGGCCAAGACAGAAGGGAGAAGGATCAGGCCAAATCCCTCACAGAAAAGCCTCTTCCACATTGTTTGCTTTTCCCTGAAGCAACCTGCACCAGCAGTAGTCTTCATCCCAGCCAGTCCCACACTAGGAGAGCAATACTACAGGCTTGTTTCTTGCCCAGCAAATGGTTTGCAATGTGTTCCTGTACAACTGACCCCCACAGGCCATACAACATCTAGCTCCAGCATGACTGGGGGTCCACGGGCTCTGGAAGATGCTTTGGGGGGTTCACGCTCATGGGCTGATGCTAAGGGAAACCTTGCTGCACCAGACTCTCCATGCGGCTGTGTGGATAGCCCCAATAAGGAGGGTCAAAAGTGAGCACAGAGAGAATCCCACACAGGCATCGGCAGGCAAAACTACATGTCCACAGCCTGCCCTCTGGGATGGCCTCTGTTTTCAAGGGGCAACTTCCACAGGAATTTCCCCATGTTCTTGACTTCCATCTGGTTGACTCCCTGGCCCCGTGCTGAGAATCATCCTTTGAAGGAGAGAGGAAGACACTGCTTGGGTTGGCAGAGTGAGGTGCAGGGCTTTGAGGAATTCCCTCCAGGACTTGAGGGTAGCCTGACAGTGCTCTCCCTCCCACAGATAGACCACACTGCTCTCCCCACAGGACTCTTGGAGATTCAGTCAACAGCAGCTTGTCCTGTCAGCCCTTCCTGCACAGCTTTTGGAGGACAGAAAAGAGCCTAAGGGCAAATCATGGAGAAGACAGAGCTCCATCAAAGACTCCAGTGCTGTCAGCTGCCCCATGAGAGCTACAGCCCAGCACCCAGAACACTTCCAGAGAGGGGGCAGATGGTTAGGCACTGTGGGGCACAGACACAAGATCTCTCAGGGCCACAACTGTGTGACACATGAACTACAAGCTAACCAGTGTCAAGGAGCACTTCCTGAGGATTGAGCAGGTTCTTGAGCCATTCACTTTTTCCGTACAGAGCTGGACCTTACTGCTCTCACCTCATGGAGAAGGGAATCACTGCACATATTATAACCATCAGTGAGGCAATTTTCATCTTCTTCCTGAACCCTCCAGCCCCGCTGTGAGCAGATGCATCATCCCTCCTGCTCTGAGCAGGCAGAGCAGCGATGAATCCAGGATCAACCTGAGCCCCAAGGGATACTGAACCTGAGTCCCGAGGTCACCTCCCAACACCCCCCAGCAGAAAGACGGTGCGCACCATTCAGCTTGCAGTGGAAATGGCTGGTGCTGAGAGCGCCAGGGAGCTCAAAGATGGGGTTGCCCCGGTTCAGCCGAGGCTCTTGCTGCCTCCTATCCAGGCTGCCTGCCAAGCTGGGCAGCCCCGAAACACGGTCCAGACCCAGGGGGTTCCTCCGCCTGTACTCCCGCCACTTCAGCGCTTGGGGAGAGAGGTGGTTCGCTAGGATGCCGCAGGCAGCGCGCACCAAACGGGAGGATGTGAGCACATGGAGGATGTGGAGGGAAAACAGGAAGAGAAAAGGGAAAGGAGGACAGAGAAAGAGAGACAGCACATTACTCAGAAGTCCAGCAGCATTTCAGGACATTAGCACACATACATGGAGAGAGGTTGAGGCTCCAGCCTGGCAGAGCAGCACAGGAGCCTGGGTGGCCTTGGGGTTTCAGGCATAGACCGAGCAGGTTTGGGATACAACCACATGGCATGGGGTGCTGTAAGATCAGCAGCCCACACTGCACTCTCCAGAGACACAGTGTAGGAGTTGGGACTGGAAAGACATGCTCTCAGTGTAAGTCTTTCTGCAGCACCCAGCTGAACATTTATCCTGGGCTGTGGCTGTAAGAGAAGGTGGTGCTACAGGGAGCAGCCATCACCATGGGGAGCTGAAGATGCTAGCCGGTTCTGGAAGATGGATACCTACCATTGATGGGCCGTATTCCCATGCTGCTCAGGGGGCCAGAGCTGCTGCTCTCACTGCCACTTCTCCAGTGGGAATCTGCGTGGCCTCCTACTCTGCTCATGGACATGCCACCCACTGAGAGGGGTGGGAGGGACCCACTGTGGAGTCGGTATTCAGAGAGTGGTGGGCTTGGCTCCAGCTGTGCCTCCTTCTTGGGGATCAGCTTGGGGTTCTCCTTTTGCCTCAGGGCATCAGCTTTTGTGGTTTTGGAGGGCTGCATGGCACTGACAGCAGGGGATGACCTTGTGGGAAGCAGGTTGGCAGAGATGGGGCAGGACCTGCTTCTCGGTGGCTGGCTGTCCTCAGGTCTCTCTGCAGTGGGCGAGGAAGAGGAGTCCACGCTTTGGAAGAAAGGCACGTTGCATCGCACAGGAGAGTAACTGCCCAGCGGGGATGGACGGGTTGTTTCGGGGGCAGACTTCTTAATGCCCCCATCACTGCGGGAGGCAGCTCCATCTGCTGAACGCTGGGTCACGAGCGTGCCATGGGCTTGGGTCCCCGCCACCGCCGCCTGCTCTGCCGAGGTGGCCAAGACTGAGGACTGGGAACTGGAGATCTGCTGGCCGGAAGACCGGTTGCTGGATAAGCTGTAGAGTTGGGAGAGGCTGGAGGCAAAATGACTGTGCAGGGCACGTGCCTTGGGTGGCTTGCTGAAATGGTGCTGAAAAACAAAGGGCTGGATGGGCAGAGTCGTGGGACGCTGGTCCTTGCTGTAGCGTACCACAGGCTTGCTGTCTGTGCCACCACCTTCAGGGAGAGAAAGGGGAACAAAGCATGAGGACGAGCAGAGGGTCCATCATCCTTAGCCCAGCAGATTGCAGGCAAAAGGAAATGTGCTCTCTGTTGCGGAAGGAAGAGGATGAGCTAGAGGCCAGCTACACATGCAGAGTGGTTCAAGTCTGAACCCTTTAGAGATGTCAATAGCTGGCAAGGAAGAGACATTTGGCCTCAAAGGCAAAGTTTCCAGCTGTTGGCAGCTGTCTGGAAGAGTAGAACACTGCACCAGGAGCTTGTCTGTCATGATAGGGTCATCAGCTTCACATCCCTTCCCAATCCCTTGCTTCCTGGACAGCACAAAACCGTGGGGTCAGGTGCCTGCCCTTGAGCTGCTTCTGCCCAAGCACTACCACAAAGAAAATGCACTGTGGTACAGTCAGTTTTCTTATCCCAAAGGATTGTCCCCTCCCACATGCACTGAGAGCTCGCAGAGCCAAGCGCAAGCATTACATGCAATAGCACTGCAGCTCTGCATCCCACATTGCAATACACTGGTGCTGTTGCAAATGCTAATTGCTTCCCTTTGTCCCTCCCTCTTCTTTCTCCTGTAACTATCCTCCCTTTGGAACTTCCTTTATTCCTGGCCTCTACCAGACCTAAGCAGAATGCTCTCAACATCGTGCTTCCAACCCTGAAAAGTTCTGGTCTGCTCCAGCAAATGGTGTACTGGGATGTCCTTAGGGAATGTGCTGGGCTTATCTCCTGTGTGTACATTGCTCCATCTCCTGGTGGGGCCACAACCTGAGGGACATAGCTGAAGTGTGACACACTGTGCACTCAGTGCACAACACACACAACACTGGAAGCACACATGGGGCTGAGTGAGATCCGTGATCAGCACTGATGTTACTTGCTGCCTGCAGGGTGTTCCAGACCTTTCTGCCTATAGCTGACTCACCTCCCTAGCTTTTAGCAGAGCTTGTTTTACTCCTAGTTCCTCTCAGAACCTCTAGCTTGCATGCTGCTCTCAGCTGGAGCAAGGCAAATATGCCTGTACCTCCACCTCCAGGCAGAAGCTTCCTGCACACCAGAAGGCAGGCAGGAACTGCTGGGATATATTTCCCTGAGAGTTCCTGTCTTCCCCCTCCTCCTGGAGCAGGGCTTGCTCCTTTCAAGCACTCCCTCTGAAACTAAGAGGGCTGCTCCCATGTTGTCTTCTCTCAGAAGAGTCCTGCTTTCCCTGTCACCTCACACCAAGCACACGTTCAAGGCTCAATAAACAAACAGGACGATACCTAAAAAACTCTTGCTTTGAAGGCCAAAATCTCTCCCACCCCTGCCATGGCAAATTAATGACATCTCCTGTCAGAAATCTTCAGGACATTAAATTGAGACAGACTGGTTTTTGATATGTTAGGTGCTAATTACTTCAGTGGTCTGGTCAAAGGTATTTTAGATGGGCTATTACCTGTGCAGTAGGTACAAGACCTGTCTAGGGCACAGACAGAGGTCTCCTGCCATGCTGGAGAAATGGCCATACCTCCAATGGGAGCATCACACAGCTTCTTCTCAAGGACAAGTGATGCCAATACCAAGGGGTAAAGCAACTCACATATTATAGGCTTTCCTACAGAGGTAACTGTGACAATTACTCTTCACAGGAACCATTGCTGCAATCTAAAGCCCTGTGGAGGACACGACCAGGATATTTCAGCAGAAATCCACAGATGAATCTCTGCAGGACTCACATGTAAGTCCAAGCAGGGACTGTGTGAGGTCCCTGAACACACACGGAGAGGAGACTGCTGGTTATACAGTCTCCATGTGTCTACATCTGCCCCAAGTAGCTCCAAAGAAGATTAAAAACTCCCTTCACCTGCTGTGAATTTGACTTTGCTGAGCATCATCACAGCTCTGCCTTAGGAGCTAAGGGCAGGTGATTCTCTTGGACAAGCACAGTAAATGCCCTGGAAGGGAGACAACCCTTCAAGCTGCACAGACTTGAGTGCTAATGTCATGTCATCCTTTACATGATAGAAAATATTTGAACAAAACCTCAAGAGGCTTTAGTAACACAAGGGCAAGACATTTGCACTGATATTAGTCTGAAATAAGCACAGCAAGGCTTTGTCCCAAGGACAAAGACCAGGAACCAAACTGCACAGGCACTGGTCTCCTATCACCATGCAGGTCCCCCTTCAGGCCCCCTCATCACCCAAACACCTGCCTTTCTTTTTACTTCTCCATTCTGCCTAGTTTGGCTCCTTACCGTCTGCTCGGGCTCTAACATCTTTTTGTCCGTGGCCACTGGCAGAGCCACCCGAGAAGTTGGCATCTGCCTCCGTCAGCAGGGAGAGAGAGGCTTGCTCACCTGCCCCATGCCCACTGGAGACCTTCTCACTGGAGACCGAGTCTTTGGTGGAGCACAAAGCCTGGCTGTCCCCAAAAGCATGATTCAAACAGAAGCCCTCGCAGCTCCGGTTCAGGCCATGGATGAAGGGCATGGGTGGAAGACTCTGGCTGCGACGAGCTCTTTCTTCAAGGAAGGCTGGGCAATCCCGCTGAGTCTCAGGTATAGGAGAGAACTCCAAGGAGGAATCTCCACTGGACCGGAGTGGTGGGGAGGTGCCATTCTTTTTCCTTCCTTTAGCCAGTTCAGCAAAAGATGTCACTCTCTTCGGGGGAGAACTCTGGATGGGTATTGCTGGACTTTCACTCAGTTTGACTGGACAGCTCACCATACGCTCCAAGGAGCCTAGCCTGCTGCTGGGACTCCTGTCCAGGTTCTGATCATAGCTCCTGGAGCGCTGCCGGCTCGTGTTGAGGTTCGGTGGTGACACATTGACATAGACCTGACCCTCAATAGTGTTCTGGGTAGATTCTCCCTTTCCCTCTTCTTCACTGCACTCCACATTGCCTTCCTCTTGTCTCAGGTCAGGCCTTCTAAACAGATAGTATTCTGTGGGTTGGGCTGGGCTACCCTTGGTCTGGTCTTCTGAGCAGCTAGTTATGGAAGATCCGGCAGGGCTGGGGGATGACTGGGAAGACAAGTCACACGTGACTAACTTATAGTAATTCTGAGTAGCCACAACGAGCCGTGCTTGGCTCTGGAAGCAGGCAGTGAGGTCGGAGCTCTCTGAAGTGCAAGGCTCACAGTGGAGGTGGTAGGAATTACAGTTAGCATCAAGGACAGGTGAGGAGGAGTGTTGACACCCACACACCTTTCCTGAACTCTCTGGGTGATGCGATTCACAAGACATCTTGGATTCTGTAGGTGATGAATGCAAATCCAGGTAAAAAGCTCCTGTGTCTGAGTGGCTGCAGAAGGAAGAGTCACAGGACAGGTTGGCTGAATTCAGGTTTGATTGAGACTGGCCATTCATTTTGTTGTAGAGAGCACTGAAATTCACCAGCACCCCATCAGAGCTGTTGCAAGAAGAGTCACTGATGTAGCCCATCTGTTGGTCAATCACTTCAGACTGACTTGATGAACTGTAGCAGCGACAGTGCTGGATCTCTGAGCTGGAACAACTGCAGGTCCGGCTGTGCAGGGCATCCTGATTCCTCAGTGATTCACCTGTGTTCTGGTTCCACTCCTGATCACCACCATCGAAGGAGAAGCTGGAGGAGCTGCCACGGTGGCAGTTGCATTCATCCAGCTCCATGCGTTCTGAGGCCTGATGGCACCTGTTGGCATTGTTCCTCTTCTGGATGTCGTCACTGCTGATTTTGTCTTCTTGCCCATCCACCACACCAGACCGGCTGGACATATTCCAGGACTTCACAATGTGGTTGGAGTCGTGGAGGTGGAAAGGGGGCAAGGCCAGCTCCTGCAGACTGAAGGGAGGTTTCCCATCGACAAGTGAGTTGTGAAGGTGGAAAGATTTTTGACCCAAGTCATCTCCAAAAATGCTGAGGTCTTCACCCTCACTCAGTAGGAAAGGGTTGTGTCGCTTACTGACACCAGGGACAATGAGATCCCTTGCTTTTCCTTCTTTGTTGTCTGAGGCCTCTGCTGAGGTTTCAGAGTTCTGGAGAAAGCTGCTGTACACCAAGGAGTCAGTCTGTGAAAGGTCTCTGTCTGGAAGGGCAGAGGTCCGTGTAATGCTGAGCTCTGGCTGGCAGAAGGGGTTGGTCCTTTTGCTCACGGAGCAGCACTGTCTGTCAGGGACCTGGCAATGCACCAGAGGAATGTGATGGACAATCAGCGTCTCACCAGTCAGCTTGGGTGGACTATCCATGGTGAGGAATGCTCTTCAGGGCATCAGTGAAGCTGGTACCACCCATGAACAGGTAAGGCTGCACATGAGAGGCAGGGAGGACACTTCTCATGAGGGAATTCAGATACCTAGAGAGAGACAAAATCATAAAGGATGTCACCTCTCGGGAAAGGCAGTGACTGTTTAAATCATCCTTGGTTTGACTGAAGATTTAATGTGTTGACAAAGATCAAACAGACTGGTCCTTGCCAGCACAAATACCTGAGCATGAGGTCCTTCTTCAGGAAAACCGTCACAACGTAAGACAAACATGTCACCCTCCCTGCAGGTTCCTGAGACAACACTTGTGATTCCACCTGACCCTTCTCCAAGTTATCTGAAGTGAGTCACTGATTTCAGTCAAGTGGCCCAAGGGCTGCACAGGCTTTGGGCCAAACAAAGACCTCACTGCAGATGGCACTGTGTGCTCACAGGAAAACAGCACAGGGTATGAACTGAAGCACTGCACTCTGGAGAGAGCAGTCTACCTTCTTACATTGGATTGGACATCTCTCTCTCTTTTTAGGTACCTTGAACCTTCCTTCAAGGATCAAATACTGAACTGTTCTGCAAGATCTTGCAACATTAGAGACTGGAAAGCCGCAGAAGACTGGAATAGGAAAGCAGAATCAGCCATTCCTCTCCAAAATCCATGGGGCCCCATGAGGTCCTGACTCTTTTAATGGTGCCAGGAGAGCATGCCAAAGTACGCAACTACTTAGGTACACAAGGGCCTCTACAGTGAAAAGGAGTAGATTACTTCAGTGGGACTACGGGGAGCCACTGCTGATGGTTTAATAGGTCCCTTATAGCACCTGTTGCTGATGGTAAAGCATCATCATTTCCTCCTGTGCTCTGGGATGCTTGTTTCACAGCTCTCTGCCACCTTATCTGTGGCAATTACCTGCTTATCTTATTACCTGCTGAACTTCACAATAGTATGACTTTCACATTCCTGGGAGCCATATAGGCACTAAGAGCCCCACTCCCTCTGTGTTCAGCAAATACCAG
Source organism: Xenops minutus (assembly GCA_035221455.1). NCBI lineage: Eukaryota > Metazoa > Chordata > Aves > Passeriformes > Furnariidae > Xenops > Xenops minutus. Next base: position 63,100,135 of record JAWWEE010000085.1, read on the forward strand.
GTTCTCTTAAAGCCAGAGGAGTAACAGAAAGGTCTGTGCTAAAGGCACCTTAAAGATCATCTGGTTCCATGGGCAGGGACACCTTTCCCTGGACCAGGTTGCTCAAAGTCCATTCAAGCTTACCTTGAACACTTCCAGGGGTGGGACATCAACAAATTCTCCGCGTAACCTGTTCCAGCACCTCACCATCCTCACAATAAAGAACTTCTTCCTAAAATCTAATCTAAACCTGCCCTCTTTCAGTTTAAAGCCTTTTTTCCTTGTTCTATCACTATCTGCTCATGGCAAAAGTCCCTCTTCATCTTTCTTGTAGACGTTCACCAGTAATTGACATGTGAGCTTAGAGGATATGGATACATTAATTTCTCTTTCCCCACCTAACCCAGAGGCCCAGCCTGTGAGTGCTTCCAGCAGAGTCTTGGAGGGGTTTCCCTCTTGCCTTCCCTTCTACACATCAGAGAATCCAATGGGGGCAGGTGCATGGGAGGGCTAAGACAGCAAGGTGAGGGAGAAACTACAAAATACAGCAGTGATCCAGGATGATCCTGAGATATTAAAAAATGACCTAATGCTCTCATAGATCCAAATTTTATTCTGAAAACCTTGGTCTAAACACCATTAGTCAGCATTACACACCCCATACCTCCTCCAGGCATCCTTAGTGTTCACTGCACCCTGAAAACTGCATCTTATGATCCTGCTCTGGAGTCCAGGACCCCAGATCTGCTGTCACCTCTGACTTCCAGGCTCCAGAAAGTGGCATTCACATGGCCTTTGCCAACCTCACCCCAGCTTTTTTTACTATGGGTGATACTGGATTTCGAGCAGAGCTGAAAAAGCACATGGGAGCCCAGGAGGGAAACTGAGAAATGTGGGATGAGTGAAGTTAGAACAAGAGTGTAAGCAATGAGACAGCTACACTGAAACATCAGGAACTTCAGTTTTTTTCAGCTTCAAGGTGTAAGAATAGCAATTAAAATATGACAAAAAAAATGATCAAAAGAAGTACTTTCCTCCCACGTATAGTAGTGCTTCTCACAGACACAGGATGATGCTGTCAAGAAATGAAAATATAAAGATGGAAACAGAGCTTGTGTTTACAGTAAACACCCAATGATGCAAAAGTTAATGCTAACACCAGTGTCAGAGAACAGACAGGCCTTCTGGTAGATGCTAGCAGAGTCTTACATGGTGGGGATACTCACCTACATGTCTGTTTCTGATGGGATGTTTCACCCAGGATTAGGCTCTGAAGAAGAGAGATCACCCAGACCACTCAGATCACATACAACTGGACTATTTATTGTGCAACCCGAAACTCTTCCTCACCTATAGTCTCTCCAAAACCTATATCAACCTTTACACTCCTTTCAGTGACTTCTCTGCCTTACAAGCCTTTGGCTCCTTTACCACAGCCACTACCACAGTGCCTGAAAGGAATGAGTCTGTACTCAGTCCAGATCCTGGTGCATAGTTCATAAAAGATCATAAAGGATCAAGGATTCCCAAGACACCACTGTTCAAGGGCCACTGTGGGTAACAGCAGCTCCTGACCCTGAACCTAGCACACAAACACACACACATACACAACTCATGTGGTGTTCCATGGCTGGAGTGGTGTTCATTCCCCATTTTGGACCTTGTGCACCACTGATGGCGCAAGAGGAGCTCTGAGTTTAACTGAGTTTATTTTTATTTAACTCTGCAGGAGTTTATCCTGTCCTCCCACCTCTGCCTCCTCACTGCCTGCCAAGTATTTTGGGAAAAAAAAGCTGGTCCCCTAGTGCTTATGTACTCACATAGGCCACCTGCCCTTGTTACTGCCCTTGTAGCTGACTGTAATGCTCAGAACACATCTCTCCATAAGGCTTTGCTGTATTTCAAGTGCTGTCACAATGCATCCATCTGAAAAGCATTATTTTGAGCATACAGACCATGATGGCAGCACAGTTCACTGCTGAAGCACCAGATCTCCACTCCCTCTGGAAAATGGCTGCTTGGAGCCAGCTCCCAGCAGCAGCACCCATCTGCTGACAAGCCCTGCTGAGCAACACGCAATTCATGTCAGTGCAAAAGCTGCTGTGGGAGGACAAGGCTTGCACAGACACAGTCTGACATTTGACAGCAAAATGTCAGAGCTGACACGCAGCCATTTCCCAGCTGTCTCTCCAGTGCTCCGGCTGCAACATGCGGCTCTGCCCAGCTCTTTGGTTTTGCAGCAGCACAGGCTCCCAGGGTGGATTGTGATTCACGGGCTGTCACAGACACTGCAGCAGACGGATACCCATCCTGCCTGCACCCACAGCCTGCTCCCAGCACAAGGTTCTGAGGTTCCGCATCACAAGTGTGGACAGCTCCTGCTGGGAGACATTTTGCTGGCTTCTCTAGCAATAGGCATGGTGTTTTGTGCCCTAAATACTCCTTCTCCCTTCTTCGCTACGCCTCTCCTGCCTTCCTCCTGACTTAGGGATGCAGGGAGGTTGGCACTAGCACTGCCAGCACAAGGATTATTCAATTCCCAACATCAGAGCATCCTCTCTGGCTGTACCATCACTTGACCCTCCCTCTCTTATTCTGGAAGACAGTAGAAGGACACTCCCTCTTCCTGTTCAGGCTCTGCTAGCCTGGGATTGGGGAATAAAATGCAGTCTAGTTTCAGATTCTGCTGGCTTTGATCAGCTTTTTGCAAAGCCCTCGCTCCCCTTAGCAACAGGGAAATTTCCAGATGTGGATAGGCAGTCTGTATGTGAACACTTTTTGCCAAATCATTTAATTCTTCTTATCATTTATAGCACAAGCCCAGTATGTGCTGAATCGTGCCCAATGCTACAGATACAACAGCAAACACAGCATCCAGCATTGATCCCTGCCTGGAAAAGCATGTCATGGCAATGCAAGGCGGGGAGGCATGCAAGGGAGCACCACAACTCTAGATATACCAGCACAACAGCCATTTTATTTTCCAGCATCAGAATTCTTCCCTTGTCCATACTGACACCATCTGCAACACAGAAGATACCAATGAACTCTTTCTTGAGGTGCTAAGGGGTTACCTGAAGAAGGTGAGTGCCACACATTTAATTTCCTGTGGGTGCCTCATTCCAGTCAAGATAATACAGAGCAGAAAGAATGGCTTTTTCTGAGACACCTACATTTGGTGTGGAATTGCTCAGGAATGATTGTAGCCCCATGCATATACATATAGACAACAAAAACTCCTTAGTTACAGCAAAGCTCTAGGTAAAGAGCAGGTGAGTACCAAGCAACAAAGGATGGTTCATAACGCCTACAAGTCGTGTCTGTGCTTTAGAGAGGAGGCAGAATGCTGCAGGAAATAGGAGCATGTAAAATCCTTCAGGCTCTGCACTTCATGCCTTTTAAGTCCTTGCTGAGTGCTACACAGAGGTTCTCAAATCCGTCTTCTGCCATAATCCAAAGACTGAGGACCTTCTGCTCATTTAAAGGTGGTCAGTGCACCTTCATGGCTTCTGCAGTACAGAATCCTGCCTCTGCAGCACTACTGAGAAGATGCAGAACCCATCAGAGCTGTCTCCAAAGTGGTTCAATTAGAGGGGGCTTGTGTAAGCTCCAGCCTTGCCTCCAAGGGCTGATGGGTTAGGTGTGGTGGCACACACCTCCAGGCATACCCTGCTATCTCTTATGGCTCCAACCACGATTTTGGAGTCAAGCTGCTGAATGCTTAACACCTGTCCTTGCTCAGTGCTGTCCACTGCACACAGGTGGGGCAACAGGACTCAATACACAGTGACACAGCTTTCCTCATAAAATGTAACACAATATTGGAGGAGGAATGCAGAGATAAAAGAAATAAATGTGATTTAAACGTAAAAAGACTGCACATAGACCACAGAGGACGAAGAGGCAGGAGAAAGATCATCTGAACTGTCAGCTGGAGGCAATGGAGGATTTCTGGAGGATGGCTTTTCTGAAGAGATTACTGTTTCTACAAAATTAGTAATTTCATCTATAAAATTGAATGTCCAAAGGAAACCTTTAACTGTGAGGGTTCCTATTGCCTCTTTCTGTATGGCTATGGTTTCACTGTCATGAGCATCTTCCTCAAATGGAGCAAGATTCAGCATGACACTCAAGGGTGAAAGACAGAAAAACAGAGCTAAAAGCTGTGCATTCAGTTTTAGAGAAGAAGCAGAAAAAAATCCTTTTGTATTGGAGCTGCTTGTTCTGAGAGTTATTTCATATGAATCCCTGACTCCTACAGTACATTTGCATGAACATGTCTGAAGAAATCACATAGCCCTACAAAACAAGCACAAGCAGAAATCCTGCAAAAAGCAAGTTTGTGTGATCTTGTGGACAAGGGCACAATACAGACATCTCTTCTTTGCTCCACGGGGAGAGCTATATTCAGTTTACTCCCTGTATGTCTACCTCCAGGCAAAAGGGCCAGGAGATTAATCCAAACTGAAAGCCACTCTTCAGACAGCGTGAGGGGATCTCAGGGCTCAGTGTATCCAGCATCGGTGTGACCCTGCACCAGCTCTGCCACTCCAAAAGCTGCCAGAAAGTAGAGTGGTTTTAAAGAAAACCTTATCAGCAAAATTTCAGCTAACTGGAGGGCATTCAGGGAACAGCATGAGAGAAGAGCATGGGCTGAGTGCCACAGGGTGAGTGGCCTGGGGATGGGTCTGAACCATGGGAGTGAGTAAGCAGAGGGTGGAGGAGAGGAAGCCTGTAAATTGTTGTAGGGTGGGACTAGTTAGTGGTATTGGTTTGGACATCTGTTTACTTCTTGCCACCTAATACATCTCTGTCAAATTCACACCTTCATTAAACACTTTATTAAATCATCCAGCTTGTTTAATGAAATAAAAAGTGTAAAAGGAAATGATAGTTCTTTGACTCATCCTAAACTACTAGCTCTCCTTCCCTGCCTCAGGAAACAGTGAGCATAGTGAGGGTGGTCTGCATGGTCCCAGGGTGAATATTCCAGAACTTGATGTTTAAAGGGGGCTTCAGCAATACAGAAATACCAAATTTCTGCCTCAGCTCAGGCTGGTTCCTTTCATGGTGCTGAGCAGTGATTCCTAAAAGGACCACTTCCCTTTTCTTTCCACAAAGAGGTACTGCCTTGGCCAGGGCTTTTTCCAGCGGTTTCCAGGACAGTCTGACTAAACTCATGATTAATGTATCATTACATCCTAGAACCATATAGGATTATGATGTGTTCCAAATGGAAACTGCAGCATGTGACCATCAGTCACAGCCCTTGAGCTCCTGGCAGCAAAGAGCTGCACAGGTCAGGGATGAGGTGCCCTCCAGCAGAGACGAAAATAAGCAATAGGTGTAGTATGTGTATTCCTGCTGATGACACAACCAGAGGAAAAGACAGCCCAGCTGTGCTGTGCAGTCAGAGTTATACAAGACATCAGAAATAGCTCAAGCAGCAGATCTATACCAGCTATCACAGGAGCCAGGACAGTGACCGAACCAGTTTCTCCCATTTCTGTGCTCCCTTGCTCCATGACTCATCATCTGGCATGTGGCACTCGGTAAGAGCCATTTACAGGGCATGACTCACAGCATCCACCGAGGTGATCTGGGATGGAACCTGCTCCTCCTCCTCCTCTCCACCAGCCTCTCCGTCCCAGCCCCCACCACATATGCTCCTAATTACTTTATGCAAATCCATACAGAAGAAAAAGACTCTGATGTTTCTAGCTGTTCATATCACACAGAAATTACTGCTGAATTAAACTGCAGACACAGTAAATCCTTTCTAATCACAGACACTCTAGCAGCAGCAGCAGCAGGAGGAGGGACTCTGCTTGTATAGCACCTTTCTCCCTGAGCACTCTGAAAGCTTACTTAAGTTCTTACAACAGCAGAAATCACACAATTCCATTCTATCATACGTCTACGTGCAAAGGTGAAAGAGTAGCTGTTCTAGCTCAGGTGTGCACTGCAGGGGTGAAGGCTCCCGAGATGACATCAAGAGGTAGAGAGGGAACAGATACTTCATATGGATGGACATATTCTCAACAGCACTAGAGACTTCAGGGCTTGCTAGAGATCTTGCTATAGCATCCCTGTAATTCTTATACTTTGGAAAGACCCCTCAAAAAAGAAGTCACAAATCACTTCCGCTGGACTTTCTTCCCTAACATTTACTAGAATGTGGCTTCAGGAAACTTAGCGTTGCCTAGACCATGGCAAAGGAGATTACCTGCTTATCCAAAGCTTATGGGAGGAAAATTTCAGAAGCAAGTTTAATTTGAACAAAAAACCCCACAAGGACAGCTCTGCCTCGAGTAGTTCTAGATCCCCTACCATCTTCATGACTTGGGGAAAAGAGATGAGCTAGGTCCTAAAATGGATTAAGATATTCTGTCTTCACAATGAGTAAGATCTCACTGTAGTATAGGTCAGCACATCCATACAGACTCTGGCCACTCCAAGGCTGCATATCTTCCTACTGCTTCCTCTCCATGTGGATTAAAACTGGCATTGCATTTCTGTCCAGACCATGCATTGCAGGAATCAGAGGTACAAAACGTTCTTGAACCCCTCCTGCAAGGCAAAAGCATCAGTGACCACAAATAAGGAACTCGATCTTAAGATAAGTCAGTTAGAGAGGTTGTAAAATGATGTTTACTGTCTCTTCAGCCAAGAGCACCATATATGTAGGAATCACTCACTATCAAGTGAAAAACAAACATTTCTGGGATGACAGATTAGAGATGTATGTCCCCATGCAGCAACACAGCAAAAGCAGAACAGGCAGCAGAGGTGGCTGTGGGAGAGTGAAGTAAAACCACAGCCAGGCCAAGTTCTTGAAATAACAAAAGAATCACCCCTCAAGCCACCATAAATAAAGCAGCTAGAGATGTAAAAAAGCTCCAGCAGGATTATTTTCAGATTGGAACATAGCAATGGTGTAATGGCTTGCTACCATGACTAGGGAACCACATTCCAGAGAACAGGAGAAGCAATGAAGGTATGGCATTACCTAGGAGTGATGGACATAAATTCTGCCAGACAGCCAGAAGGCCTGCGTCTGCAGAGCTGTATTAAATGATGCAATCCTACACAGAATTTAATACATGCTGCGTGCAAACAGCAGCTCTGAAATCAGGCACAAACAGAACACATCCCAGCAGCAGCCTGGTTTTACTAGATGTTCCTCTTCATAGTGCACATCTAAATGGTTTTTCAATCAGCAGCTGTGTCCAACAGCTGACTCCTGCTAAGATGCAGGAGACTTTAACACTTCCTAACCTGAGGTTATCCTACCAAGACGAGAAGCAATACCTAGATACACAGGAAGACATTTTCTGTGTCTCCAAAGCAAGAATACACAAAAAGCGATTCAACGGTCTGGAGGTTCACAACTCCCTGAGTTGTGGATGTAGAAAACAAAAAGGCTGAGTATCAGCCCAATAAAGGCAGCATCTGATGAGACTAATGCATCCAATTTATTCTGCCTTCTGAAGGACATCAGGACCATATATAATTATATATTCATAGATAAATATATATAGTAGTAACACTATTACCCAACTGCTTTTAGACCATGGGATAGATTTCGCAGTTCTTTGAAATTAGCTGGAGGAAAAGATGCTGTAGCACACAGATTTGAAAATGGAAATTGCCTGATTACTGTTAAAACTGTGCATTTTTTTGACGCTTTTTTGTCCATGTCCCTGAACAAGCAGGTCCTCTGCAATCATGTCTGGGTATCACTTCAGCAGCGTTCAGTGTGGGTAAAAACAATAAAGGCAGAATGATTCCCAGGATGATGAGAAAAGGAGCATCTGATGTGGGAAAAAAATCCTTGGACCATAGTGAGACTGACCAATCATAAGCACTCACCTTCATATGGGAATAGTTTACATTGCAAAGAAGGTTTCGTAGCCCATCCATAGAAAGTTAGACTATACAACTATCCCTCAGAACCACCCCCCTTTTTTTCTTTTCTTTTTTTTTTTTTTTAATTCTTGCATATTTTAGGGCTTGTAACTTCTTGAACCAGTGTATTCCACACCAAATGACACACCACTACAGTAGTTATCTGTCAGTCATTTTGAACATACAGGTATTTAACTTCATTGCTTGTCCTTGGGCCAGGGCAGGGAGAGGATCCTATTTTCTACTTCATTTGCCAACCCCTAGTCCCAAGATTTTAATTCTGCTCAAGCACAAGAGTATTCTCAGATCCTTGGTCCAGTTACCAACCTCCCTCCAAGTGTCCTCCCGATGTGTGGGTGTGTTTGTGTGTTTGTGTGGCTGGCTGCAAGGCAGAACTCAAGAGGATCTGGATGAAACCACAGCATCAGTTTATGTAACAGAATATTTTCCATGCAACAGAACTAACAAAAGGCAAGCCAGAACCTTAATAAAATACTTATGAAGCAGACCAGACACTCCTAATGATTACACATACTTTTCTTCTGAGAGGGAAATGTATCCCTTCTAGGGGCTGGCAAACCAAACCAAACTCAAGTTTTTAAAGTTCTATTCAGGACAGTTTATTTTAGGATATCACTCCACAAGACAGCTCATGTGCTAATTAGGCTTGGAATGACTGGGCTCAACAGAGCATTAGGGGTCTAACTAAATCTGATAACCCTGGATTAACCAAGGTCTTCTGCCGAGGATTTTGGGCTGCAGAGTATGCACAGACCAATTCACAATGTAAAAAAAAAAAAAAAAAAAAATGGAGGGCAAATAGGGATGATCCTTGACTCTGTACTGGAAGAGCAGTCAGAGTTCCAGGAGACCTGCCAAGTCTACTGGAGGTAAGACCAGTCTGGACAGGACTTTGAGCAACCTGGTATAGTGGAAGGAGTTCCTGTCCATGGCAGGGGGGTTGGAATGAGACTGGAACTTAAAGGTCCTTTCCAAACCAAACTATCCTAGAATTCTATGAGCAGTCTGCTTTTAACCACTTCAAGAGTGTTTGAGAGGTCTGAGAAGACACCTTAAGACTGCAGGCTCCCAGACCTTCACAACTCTCACATTTGGATATCTTCTTTCTTGAAGCTATTGTGTCCTTTCTGTACCAGAAGTCTCAGAAAAAGGCAAGTAGCTGAAACAAGTGGTGAAGAAGCATTTGCCTCTCCTAAGTCCTTGCACTGAGATGGGCCTCAACAAAACACAAGATTTTAAAACTCTGCAACTTATGAACATGTACTATAAATATACTGGGAAGTCTTATTCACACAAACGCCAAGCCATTTGGGAATACTGCTGGGCTTTGAAGTTTGAAATCAAGATTCATGGACTAATTAATCACAGTATGTGAAAATTATTCATATTATCAGTTTCAAATAATTCTCCTTAATTTCCTGGAGTAACTCCTTGTTACAATCAGGGTACCTCATAAATTGTTGCTGTTTTTCTCTAGATCGTTCATTATTTCATACCACAAATCCCGGAGTTTCCTGTTTATCACAATAACTTCCATTTCTTGAGTGTCTCCACTTATGAGACTTTTCTGGGTCCTTGTGCAGTTTCTTGGGAAGTTCCTCATTTCCCCCAACTATGCATTCATGCTTCTGAGCTGGGGTGACTAATTGCAGAGTTTCCCAATCGACAGTGGGATGTGCCCTGCTTTCTGTATCAACATTAGACGCCTCTGTACCACAATTTTCCGTTCTATTTCTTATGTACCTCAACGTCCATAGTACATGCTCACCAGGTAAAGTTCCTTATGATCAGGGTGACAACCAGTTACTTTTTGTGTTTTAATGACATCAGTTTATTGAGTTAGGATCAATTTAATCAGTTTAATGATCTGGAACCTGACAAAGTGTACTTTTGTGACTATCTTCTCTTACATACACTTACGTAATATAGCACTAAACTAAAAAAATTCAGGATTTACAAGACTAGCCTAGAAGAAACCAAGGGATTTTCTTACATATCCATTCTATGAGGAAGAGTTTCTTTCCCTGCCTGTGCAGTGTGGTTTTGGTGGAGTTGCTCTCTTAAGATCTTGGCGTAGGCTTGTGGAAGAGGTTTCCCATGTCCCCATATAATTTCTCTTCAAGGTCCCCCAAGAGACAAGAGGATGAGCAAAGTCTTACTAAGTTCTGGACTGAAGGATATATTGCCATGGTGAATTTCCCTCATTAAATCAGTGAGGTCTGGTGGCTTGTACCCTTGAAAGAAGATTCCCCTTTCATTTTGATGAACAGGCCAAGAGGTTGTTGTGGTTTTTCTTTTCAACCTCAATTTGTGCCAAGAGGAAAGCAGAGAACAAGGCACTGGACCAAGGCACTGCCTTGTCTGTCTAGCATGCTCTGGTACAGAGCGGAATCACTTCCCAGCACCTCTGGAACAAATAAAAATGCACTGTTTCAGTTTGGGGAGTCTCTCTACCCTGAGGTACCAAATCACGTCAGGAGGACAAAGCCTGCGAGAAGTCAGGATTACAGAGATAGAAATATTCTGTGGGGTCTCAGAAGCTTGTGCAAAGTCACCAAGAGAAGCACAGATAACAGAAACCCTAATTGACCAGCGAAGATTTGGTCAATACTATTGCTATTGGCCACAAGCTATGGCCAAACATAAACTCAATGGTGTGTGGCTGGAAGATTGCCACCTTTGTGCATTAACCACCCTCATGTCATTGCTTATCAGTGCCAGGACACACCTGTTTTCTTGCAGTTTCTCCTCTCCTCCTCTCTTATTGTGCCATGGACTGGCTAGCCCTACTGCCAAGGGTCTACGGACCCCTGGGGATGTCTGTGGTCTCCCTGTGGTCCACACAGCCTCACCTTTCCTCTGACCCAGTCCTCCCTGAGAAACAGCCACTCTGAGCAGCACATGGGAACAAACAGACTGTCAGGCTTCCTGTAATAAGCAGTCACCACCTTCAGAGTGCTTTTATAAATGCAGTAATTATAAATAGCAAGTGCCTGCGGAAATAAAAATGAGGCATATGACAAGGAGCTGAAGGCAGAAGGAGACATCTGGGTAAGAATGATGCTCTCCTCAATGCCATTTCAAGCACCATGACCTGCAGCTGGAGGACAAGTCTCAGCAGCAGGTTAACTTAGATGCCACTGACTGTGGGCAAGTGAGAACAGGTTGTTGCTATTAGAAAATGGGGAAGCACAGATGAACGTGGAAATCCTCTTGCTGATTTTCTTCAGGGTCAACCACTGCTCATGATAAGCCACACTTGGGCAAGAAACCCCTGAGAAGCCACTACAACTAACAGATTACTAAGTGGTGAAGGAGAGGTTGACCAGAGTAAGCCAAACCCCAGAGCAGACATGTGACTCCAGGTATCAATCATTAGAATGAATTAGGCAAAGCCAAGGAAGATACACTGTGTGGGCCAACAATATCTTGGGACCACAGATGTGAATTATTTATACCTCCCACTGGATCTTCTCATATGTTGGCTTATCATTCTGCCACCTGAGTTACTGAAGAAAGTTTGAGGATGGGACTACAGGGAGAAATTCTGTGTAAGCAAACACTGTAATGAACCTCATTACTAAGAACAGAAAACTGCACTAGCACAATCATTCACACAGATCACTCTCCCTGCTTAGAAGGACATCTGGGAGTACAGTTATGCTATCTGGGCTTCCCCAGAAGACACATCCCTGCTCTTCATCATGGGAACCACAGGAATGGATCAAAAGAAGGCAGTCTGCTAAACAATTCAGGTGAGTTGAACATACAGGCAAAAGAAGTTCAAGTAACCATTCAGCTGGTCCTGCATCAATGCAGGCAGAGAAGAACAGAGAAGAGCCTGCCCACTGAAAGCATTTAAGTCATGCTCTTCCAGAAGGAATGGCAGCTGGTGCAAGTTTATAAGGAATAAGGTGCACTTCTGGAGTTAAACTGATGAGATTAGTGTAACTGTGTAGGGATCAAGGACTGTAGTCTGAGGTAACAGTGGGTCTGAGTGAGTATCAGGTGAAAATCTCCTGTGTATTTGGCAAGGTCTTTCATACAGGCTATAATTTAATATCTTTTATCCTGTAACTCCCATGGCAGAAAAACCCCTCTTGCCAGAGGGACCTGCTAGTTCTCATCACTCTGAAATGTCTGTGCCACTGTCCCCAGAAGCATAACAACGGGGCACTGACATGTGCTCTCTGCTTCCAGAATGCATCTTTGTGCAAGGGGAAAGAGAGGTAGTTTGGTGGTCATGCCAGTTTCTTACAACTTGCCAACAGTCAGCAGCATTGCTGCCATCACTCAAATATTTATTATTTATCACTCAGCGGTACTGCCAGCTCCACACCCTCAGAACTGCACAAAGACCAACACATGGTCTCTCTCCCAAGAGACCAAACCCAGAGGCTGAGCCTGAGCCAGAAGTTGCCATCACCTCTGTTATGGCCACTCCCCTACATTACACTCTGCCTTCCACTTCTCTTCCATTTACACAGTGGGTTTTGTCTGGGTTTTTTTTACCCCTGCCACCAGCAGCTTTGCCTGCTAAAAAAAACTCGTATGTGTCCAATGAACAGAAAAAACCCCATTCTCTACTTGACCCTGAGGCTGTAACACAATGGCAGTGGGAGAGAAAGAGCTTGTGGACAAGCCTGCTTTTGTGCTCATCTTAACAGGTATGCCCCTGGTTTGGCCCACTTCTTTCAGAAAATGAACATGAAAATAATTTTCATCAAGAGAAAAAAACTGGAGCAGAATCAAGGAGCAGAGGTATTTTGACAGTCTATTTCTTTCTCTTTGGAGAGTAACCAACTTTCAGATGAGCGTGAGGGCGTGCAGGGAACCTGCTCAGCAGATAACACAACAAATCCCTGCTAAGGCTCCTTACCAACACAGCTGTCATTGATCATTGCTGTGCATTTCATCCCGTGCCAGCCAAGCTCCCTCAGCTTCTTCAAGGCTTATCCTGCAGCCTTTTGCATAGCTCTAGAATGGGGTGGGCTTCTGGCTCCCTTCGACTTATGGACTGAACAGCCAGAACCACTTTATCCTCATCAGAATGCTCCCCACGAAGCAGCTCAGGTAGAAGACAAGTGAGGTTTCACACTACCAGTCAGATTTCAATGGTTTCCACAGGTGTGGGGACAAATTATTGTTGTCTAGTACTGTCCTGTGATTCCACAGCTGATAGGGAGGTACCTCCATCTCTGATTCTACATCTTTGAGCACACAAAAAGATATCCACATCTCTTACTTTGGATTTCCTTGGGTTCAACCACAAGAACTGTGACTACAGAGAGGAGTTTTCACCCGGCATCCATGATAGAGAAGTGGCTTTGGATTGAATGTCTCAAGCTGACCCAGTTAATACTAAACAGAATGGTAAAAAGCAAATGGATCTGTAATAAAACCTTTTCAATTTTTAAAGAGCAGATCTCTGGCACATCAGGGAAACCAGTTATAATGCCAACAAGAATAAAGAGCTCAGAGAAGCACTGCAGAAAAGACTTTGAACATACCTCATAAGTAAAAAAAAAATTATCTGGATTCACCAAGAGAGGTGAGGACATTAGAAGAGAAAGGCTTCTTACCAACCTGAATGAGCAATCACACCAAGACATTAGAGGTAAGTAAAACAGCATCTTTGGTGTTGTTTTGGCACAAAGAAGAATATTGAAGCTGCGGCAATGATAGGTTAGATAATACAGGTTAAAGAATGTGCAGAAAAAGCTTTTGAATGGAAACAAACTCAAGAGGATGAATGCACTCAAGCCAGAAGGACAAGATATTCTTGATCCCAGAACAATGAAAGAATAGTTGCATGATCACAGCTGGCAACAGGACTTTAGATAAAAATAACCATTAGAAAAGAGAGAGAGATGGTGAAACCATGTGGCTGACCAATATTAAAGGTAAAGCTTGTAGCTGTTCTTCAAGGGCAAGGAAAGTGACCCTTGTTAGATTTACCAACCTGCCATTAGTATTATATAAGGCTTTCAGAAAACACTGGAAAAGAAAAACAAGACTGGGGAATAAATTAAGAACAGGGCAAAGCAAAACAAGGGGTTACAAAAGGCAGACTACTGTCTGGTTATCACACCAGAGTAAGATCTTGGCTCACCAGGAGCATCAGACTGAAAAGAAATGAAGGTGTGTGGAACAAAGAATTTGTTCTTTGTTTGCTCTCACAGTCTCAGACAACTAAGAGGTAGTAATGAAGCTGTGGGCAAGTCACTCCTGAGTTCCTGGCATCTTCTGCTGGGCGACCTGCACTTTCTGCAATGCAGGTCCAGGTCCTTTGTATTTAGATATCCAGCTGCACTTTATCTCCATCATCTGCATCGATGCAGTGAGGAAGACACACAGCAGCAACTATACGCCCTTCCCATGAATCATTTCAGCCAGCTCCAGTCACCACAAGCTCTTGCCTGTCTTTTAAGCATCTCAAGGCAGAGATTATCAGTGCACTCTCACTGCTTAACAGATGTTCTTGTAAAAGTGGTACCTACTAGCAAGGCACAGCCTTTATGTCCTGGGGAGCACACAGTGAAGAAGGCTGCATCATCTCTTTTGTTCCTTTAGGCAAGCACTGTACACACAAACTAGACACAGTTTTTCTTCCACATGCTGATACAAGCATGTGTTTCCCACATACATACATACATACATTCAGTTGCACATCCTGTTCTCCAGACCATGATGTACCATACCCACTTGTGCTGTTGTTACCCATTACCAATCTCCCATAGGAGCCTGCTCTGCAGCAGCACCACAAACCCAGTCTGGAGCACACCTACAGGAGATATCCCACTCTCTGCTCCCATTGGTCTGAAAGGGACAGAGATCTGGAGACAGAGAGGTTTCCCAGGTCCAAGAGCAAGACAGGCATGAGATGGTGCTGCAGTTCAGGAAGTCCTGTGATGCTCCCAGGATGTTGTTGCCAACGTGCATGAAGACTGCACACTGGCAGTCTGCTCTGAGATTTTGCTGGAAGCCCTCTCCTTCCCATCTGGCATCCTGCACTGAAACTCTGGGGTTTTATTCATTACCAGGTGTAAAGGCTGTGGAGTCTTGCCACTCCATAGGGATGGAGAAGGAGCAACCAACTGAGAACCTGCAGCAGCAAAATGGTTCCTCCAGAGAACTACTGCAGAAAAGGCTGTGCTGAGGATAACCCCCACCTCCACAAACCTCTCGGGGCTGCACAAAGCACTGAGTATCTCAAGGAACACAGTGAAAGGCTGGAGAAATACAGCAGAAACAAGACATTCACATTCTCTGACAATGACAACCCTGAATTTCCCCTCTGTGAGCTGTACCACTGGTCTCTGACCCAAAATCCAGCTCTGCAATGCCCCTTTCATCTACCTCTTGTCTTCATGGTTCCTCTATAGCTCTGTCAAACACTTACCATTTTATCTACATTTTTCCTACCATGCTTTTGGTCCTGATAGGCCTAAAAATGCTTTATCTGAATTATTCTTCAGTCACTGGCAAATGGGAGAAAGTTTTTGTGAACAGGTAAGACCTGCCAAGATCGCTCTACAGCAGCAGGGGTATAAAAGGCTATAGGTGTTCAGAGGTAAAAAGGCAGATCTCTACTTCCTCATACTCCATATACCTTTATGATACCCATCAATCCCCACCATGTAAGGTACATTCCTCAACAGCCACTGCTAATGTGACTCCCACCTGCTCCACATCCTCCCCAAACACCTGCAATTGCAACCTCACATGCTCAGCATCTTCCATAACCCAGGAAGACTGAATCTGCTATTTGATTATCTCCTTTTATTATAGAATTTCCATTTGCACATTCCCCTACAGCCACGTCACTTTAGCACCCATACCGAAAGCTCATTCTTTTATACCTTTGCTTTATTATTCTCACTGTCATCCTGAGCCTCTCCATCATTTATATCCCTATCCCACATACATCCTTTTCTTTGTTCAAGCCCTTCTTCCATTTGCAGAGGCAATTTGATGGAAGGATTTGTGCAAAGGGTGGGGGAGGGAAGAAGAAGGCAGGCGGGGAGGGAAAAGAGGGATTTGGCTATAGCAAGACCATGTAATTAAGCTCTAGTAACCAGTATCCAGCTTGAACCCCTCATTTCAGTAATTAAAAGTAGTAATTCCTCCATTCCTAGATAACCTTTTTCATCTGATCTGTGAAAAGAAGCAGGGAGAAAGCATCCATTTACACAGCCAGCACAGACACACCCTGGCAACACAAAGGACTCCAGTCCACACACAGCCCATGTATCTCTTAGCAGAAGAACAGGATATTACGTGCCATGATATTTTATCCTAATACCTCTTGAAAAATTATTTACCAGTATTTAGGGGGAAAAAAAGTCAGGAGAAAAGAAAAAGGAAAAAAAAAAAAAGCCAAAAGCCACACTGACAGCAACCTTCCCTCTGTCTGAGTCCTTTGTCTCTGGCTTTTCATGGAAGAGCTGTCTGTCAAAACAGCTTTTGAGCTGCACAGCAGCATCACCACCAGGGATGCAGGGAGAGCACGGTAGCTGGCAGGACCACAACAATCCGTGTGGGCTCGGCTGTCATGGCAGGCACAATGGAGAGCTGTGCAGCGGCACTGCCGGGGCGAAGCACGGCTCGCCTCTGCACACCCAGCCCTGGACATGACAACTGCTATTTCACAGCCACAATGGACAAACACACATTCTGCGCGGCAGCACCAGCCTCCTCATTCGCTCACATCCATTATAATCTCAGCGGCTCCAAAGCAATGCAGCCTCTAAAGAGACAAAGCAACCCTAAAATCCTTAAGCTTCATCGGGTAACTGGCATCCTCTGTTAAAACAAACCAGCCACAGTGCAAGACAACGAATGACCTGAAAACCCACAGCACGACTAACGCCCACCCCAATCATTTCTCCATCTCACCTTTCCACAGATCCTTCGTTCCCCGTCTCCTGTCAGTGAACACAGTCTGCTCTGGCACCGCTGAGCACTCCAATTCCAGAAGGCTCCGTGCTCTCCTCACCAGGATGCTGTGGGAAACACAGAGTCAATTTTTTTTAAATTTTTTTTTTCTTCACAGCTGCATCCCTGGCAATGCAGAGGGTCTGCGCAATCACATCTCCAACGCTCCTGCTGCTGCTGCTGCTGCTGCTGTGACGTTGCTGCGTGTGAAGGAACAAGCATGCCCACAGCACTGCCGCTCCGGCTTGCAATCAGTCCCTGTGGAACCTCAGACAAGGCAGGGGATGGGAGGGAGCAGAAAGGGAGAGGAGGGGAGGTGAGCTGAGCCTCATGATGGAGGATTGATTCTTAACAGGAACTGGGAAATTGGGAAGGCAGCACATGAGGAGAAATAAAAAGACTAAAGCCCATGCCATAAAATACAGAGCTGCAGCATCTTATTCTGTGATGAGCTTGTATTTCAGATACTGTGTGCTTCCAATCTGTCTGATCTCTTACCCTCGTTTTACAAAGGAAAGCAAAAGGGACTGGAGTGCTGTGTTCCTATTGTTGATAATGGCAGCTAGAACCCTTGGAGATAAAATGGCAGTCTGCAAAGCAATGCGCAGGAGGAGGAGGAGGATGGGAAGGCTGCAAGAAGCTTCTTGAAGCTTCTTTGAATTCCTGTAGTGTCTTGTCCTAAAGAGCTTCATCAAGGGCATCTACACAGCATCCCTGAAATGCAGCCACCTCCAGGGCAAGACACAATGACCAGCACTTCCCCCAGTGCTGAACCTGCCTGGCAGGGCAGTCCCTGCTCTCACACGGTATCTCAAATCAAGATCACACCAAGTATTAGCTGCAGCCTGTTATTAAAGTGCTGCCCATGACCTGGGCTAAATCCCAGCATCTCTGCAAAGCAATCCACAGCAGTTCTTCCTGTAACAGGAGGTCACCACCTGGAAAGCTCAGGCTCTTGCTATCCTGGGACTATGTGAAAGGATTGTTCTATCGCCCCTTTTCACCAGCTGGTGAAAAGGGATAATGGAACTTACTCCATAAGCAGAGCAGTGCAGGTCCTGACAGGGCACAGGTAGCTTCCAGCCAGAGACATATGTGGCTGCTTTTGGTTTTCTACCAGCTGGGGCATGACCACACACCCCAGAAACTCAGCTGTGCTCCAGGTTGTGCCAGTGGAGGTGCTTCTGGCGCTGAAAACACCATCCATTCTGGAGTGACCACTCACATTATTGCCCTTGGCCATCCAGCCCCAAGCCTATAGCCCTGTCCTGAGCCAAGCAGGGCTCAGATATTGGAGCACCCACACTGGAAAAAGCAATCCCTATGAACCCAAACCAAAACCTATCTCCTAAACTGAGGATCCATGGGAAGTGAGCAGGTAAGTCAGAGAAGGGGTAAAAATGTCACACAGACACAAAATTCAAAGAAATTAAGAATTGCCATATGGCTGAATACTTTTTTCTTTATGTCCTGATGCACCCAAAACAGCAATCAAGTAACACAAATACAACAGCCCAGACAACACAACACTTTTCAGAACCTTCTGTCTCTGGAGAGGTCAACATAAAAACCTATGCCAGAAAAATGCTAGACTTATTACTGGAAGTGGCTGCCAATCGTCTCAGATCCCAGAACACTAGAAACTTCGAAAATATCTCTTCAGGCAACATTCGAATCAGATTTCTGACTGAAAACCCAGGGTGGGTCACAGCAGGGACTCCAGAGGCAAGAGCCCAGGACTCCCCCCTCAGCAAGAGAGAGGCCCTTCCACTGTGAAAACAGAAAGAGCCTTGGGCTGGCTGTGGGCTGTGCAGCCTGTTTGCAATGCACTGGAGCCAGCAGCACCGATGCAGCTCTGCTACTCACCTCCAAAACAGGGCAACAATCCCTCACCCAGTTCCAGAGCTCAGGCTCCACAGGTTCTTCCCAAGAGGCTGACATATCTGCCCCATCGGTGGTACTTCATGGTCCCCAGCCCACTGCCTGCCCTTCCTGGGATGCTCAGGACCCACACCACCACTGGCTCCTGTTCAAGCAGCAAGGACCAGAGCCAGGGAGGATGCAGGAGTGAGGGATGTACTTCCATGCCTGGCCATTACAACAAGCAGAAAGCTAGTCCTGGCAGGCTCTGCTCCAGCTGAGCTGCAGTAAATGAAACTATTTACTGTGCCCCCATTAGCGTGCAGCTCCAAGACTCCTGTATGGCCAGTCCCATTGTACTGTCAGCGTTAATTAAGGCAGGCTCAAGCAGACATCTCCGGCCCCTTCAGTTGGGACAGTCAGGGAGCAGCAGCAAGGAAGGAGACAGAGAGTTTCAGCTGTGGAGTTCTGTGCAGAACAAGGAGCATTTGTTACCCAGGAGACTAGTTCCCACAGCAGAGAGGAGAATGGAAACTATTTCACTGCCCTTCCCAGTCCTCCACAAGCATTGCCAATGCTGACGCCAGGAGGTATAAATGCTGGCAGGCTGAGTGCTTGCCTGCATCCCTGTCCCTGCAACAGGACACTGGCATTAACCAATTCACTCTCAGCAATGCCTGCCTTGTGTAGCAGACACACACCAGAGCAGATGGAATCAGGGGGATGTTTTGTTAAAAATCAGACAAAGCAATGCAGCACACAAAAGACTCTCCAAGAAACACTCCTATTCACTTATCTATCCCCAACATAAACATCTGTATCCTCGTCCCTAAAACATGTTCTGCATGTTCCCCAAATCCCAAACCCCTCTGCAGCACACACCCCTTTGACGCATCTCTTTCCATGAGCTGCCTCTCTCAGCAACAGCAGTAAGAACTGACGGCCTGTCCAAAGCTCTGCAGGTAGCAGGAGATCTCAGGCACTAATGAGGAAGAACAAAGCTCTTTCTTTGGGACTGTCTTCTAGAAGATGACTTCTCTTTGATCACAGAGATGAGTCAGTGCAAGAAGGGGAGCGTGGCTGATTCCACAGTCCCATGTAAGGCAGGGATAATGCAGGCTGGTGACTGCTTCTTGAAGAAGAAAGGGGAGGAAGATGGAGGTGTCAGGACATGCCTTTCCCTACAGTAACAGGGGTCCCCATCTTCCTTGACCTGAGCAGGTAGGGATAGTGCTTCCCACAGACACCAGCGCTCTGGGACATAGCTTGGAAGAAGAAAGCTCCTTATCAAGCAATGTCAGTCTCATTATCCACAAATGCCTAATGTGTCAGGCAGAGTTTTTGCCATCTCACCTCCTCACTCCTTGCTCCAGGGCTGTGAGAACTGAATGCACAACACAATCTCCCACCTGTGAACTCCAGTAAGGCAACACATCCTGCTCCCAATCCTGGGCTGCAGCAAAACTCACCCCTCTGGGAGAGCCCCAGGTGCTGCACTCACACGAGACCTGAGCTGTATCTGTACCCAGAGCACTTGCTGACAACAACTAGGACACACACAACTACATGGAAAAAAGCCCAACACATTTGTGTCTTTGTCTCAAGCTTCTTTCTTTATACACCATGCAGGAATTGTCTGCTGAAGTCAGCACATGCCAACATAAAAGAAGGAAGAACCCGTTCCACTTTTGCTGCATTTGTGCAGCAAAATCATCCACAGCTGCCCCAGCCTCCCACCTATTTGCTAAAAAGCTGCTCCAGTGATGCATGAACTGGAAACAGCTCAGCCTCAGATCCTGGCTGTCTGTCTGGGCAGTAGCTCTGACACCAAGCACTGTGCTTGAAGAGGTTTTTAATCACCCCTCATCATCAGGTGTGGGCACAATCTGACCACCCTCACAGCTGCTGGCTCCAGCTCATAGCTATTGCCCAACACAGGGAGCTGCCTGCCACCTCCTCCTAAAGGCTGGGTATCCTGATCAAGCCCTCGTTGCCTTCAGTGTGTCTGTACCTCTCAAGCAAACAGAAAGTGGCACAAATTACAACAAGCTCTTTAACACAGCAGACAACCCATGCCTTGGCATCTGCAGGTGCAACAGCAGGAACAAGCCTGCAGTATAGATTCTGGCCCATCATGACCCCATTTGTAGCATGGCCTCAAGGACATCTTCACTCTTTTCCACCTGCTGGACTACTCATGAGCAACGGGAAAGCAGCTCAGTGCCTTCCCACCTTGTTCACTCGTTGCTCATGGTGGAAATCTAAATTCCCAAGACATGGCAACCCCTTCCATCGCCACTGAGGCTGTTTTGGAAATGCCAGAGAGATGGCTGTTGGACAGAGTTGAACTAAGAGCATGGGCCTGCTCGACTGGAGCAAGGGGGACCAGAATATGGAAGCCAAGAGTAAAGCAGGAGATGCTGATACTGTAAAAATATCCCCATAGAGGAAAGCCAAAACAACTCCCCATTCCTGCAAACCCTGTGCTTCAAGGTCAAACAACATCTCTAACACACAGAGATCAATACAGGCCGATCATTGTCAACATGTGCTTGGCATATTTTCTATTCAGTGGGAACAAATACAGGCGCTTTTGAACGAGGGGTCAAAAATCCAAGCAGATTGATAAAGCACATGTTAGCACAGGGGAAATGCCTGACCTCAGCCCTCACATATCCCCGGGGGGGTCACTAACCAATCCCCACTGAGCCTGCCTTCCAAGGGGATCTGAGGACAGGGGCACAGGAGTCTGTCGGGTTATGTCAGTCGCAGACATATTCACAGCATCACAATTCACCGTTCCCTCATCACTACCCTACGTCCCGGTGACTCCTGCCCACTGCCCAGAACAGCACTACTGATTTCTTCAGGGTTAGTAGCCCAGGGTAGGAGTCACACCTCGAAATGAGAAAATGGCTTCAAAAGAGAAAGTTGTTGTTTCTCTAGAAAAGTTGGACATTTCTTGCGGCTTTCTAACTGCCTTCTAACACAATTAATTCCCCAAATTCAGTCCTCTGATGTTTAAGAACATTCTCTGAGTTTCCAGCTTATCTTTATCCATGCACAGCTCTCCCCTATTCACTCATGTTCCAAAAATGAGGTTTAACGTTAGCATTTATCCAGTCTGTGTTTATGTTTATATCACCTGAGTTCTCTAATCATTTCATTACATTAGGTAAGCTCTCCATTTCTTTGATCATACCCATATTCCTTCTCCAGACCCAGTTTGCACACACAGCCTTCAGAGAGAGACTGGAAATGTACACAGTGTTCCAAGGAAGGTCTCCCATGCCTTAATATGCTAACATTTCCCCATCTCTCCTACCAATGTTTTGTCCAGTGTGTCACACTGGATGACATTTATCTTTTTCATGGCAGCATCACGCTAGTCACTTGCAGTTATTCTACACATCACTTTGAGCCTTTGAGTTTTCCCCTCCATCACTCCCAGTTTCCCCAATGAACTCCCAGATGGAGCTGAACTTTTCACTCATTTCTTATGCACACAACCATGCAATTCTGAACTATCCAGTTCCCATTTGTAATATTCCTTAAGGACATCCCAGCTTTTCCTGCTGAATAACACTGAACTGCTTCTGATGATGTTTCCTAGCACTGTGTCTTTATGAAACATCACCAATGAAGTCTTACTATTTAAGGCTCAGAGCATTATTTGATGTATTCAATAGGTTCCATCTGAAGGCTAATCTCCACTAACAACTTCCCTTCAGACCAGCAGTTCCTCTTTCAACATTCCTGTTATCTTCTTCTAGTCTGCTTATTGCTTCTTAGTTCTCAAAGGGTACTATGTATGGGAGAAATACACATGGATTCAGAGGGAGTCAGGAGAAGCACTTAAGAGATTCATTTCAGGTTACTAAACAGATAAAATATTATCAAATCCCCTGGAAAAAAAAATAGGATAATGTGATCCTTGCTTGTCTTGCTCGTCCTCCTTGCTCTCCACCTGCAACCACTACTAAAAAAGTCAGACTGGGAAAGGTCATCCCAATCACTATCTGGATTTCGAACTTCCAGTACTGAGGTGAAATCCTTCCCATTGCTGGTGACTGATGCTTCACTGGTCAGGAACAGAGGCCCTCACAAGCTCCATAAAAAGTCACAACTACCAGATAGGGCTAGTGCTGGCACAGCTCCCCACAGGGCTGGGCTGAGTTCCACATACCTCTACACTACTGAGACATCTATAAGAAAACCAAACCCTGCCCACAACCAGCTGTCTGTCTCCAGATCCTTCCAGCCCAGGATTCCAGTATGTTTATAATCTTTTTCAAGGAAAAGTGCCTTTCCAAGGAAAAATGCTTTTTCAAGGAAAAGTGCTGCTATTCACTGGGGCAATAGGAAGATATGAATCACTCAAAATCCTGTGGAAAAGAGAAAAATGACCCCACAACCCAAACTTTAGTGCCCTTCCTTTACTGCTAATATTCAGTAATGCCCAAGAAAAATCACTAAGAAATAGCTGAACATTTCTAGGCAGAGGGAAATCAGGACATGAACAGCAGAGCATCTCCTGAATCATGTCTGAAGGCTCAGCTTCAATTTGAGAAACCAAACCCTTAAAGCTCAGCTCCAACAGCAACCCTCTTTTTTTCAAGCACTCACTCAGATACTGATGCTACACTGAGTGGGAATATAAACTCTCACCAGTCAAAACTTTGGCAAAAGAAGCAGAGAAGGTATTATCAAAAAATAAAATATATGTCTTTCAATCTGGTAAACAATTGCTCTAAGCAAACGTGGTAACAGTGGATATTAAGGTATTATTGGCTTGACTTTTATTAGTTTTCAAAATGGGATCAATGTTGCCTCTGCAGCACAATTTACAGAAATGACTAGTTTCATCAGAACTTTATAGCTCCCCACTGCCAAGAGGAAAGCCTTAAGTTGCCACATTACACACTACATTTGAATTGGTGAATTTCGCAGTTTGACCACAGTTCTGCTGCATTCACTGGTTTGTATTTTGACCTCAAATAAAAATTATGTACCTCCAACTAAGTAGCTGAAAGCTGCAGGGCTGAGCTGAATATGCAGCCCTGAAATGGTTCTCTGTGTACACAGCACGCAATGCTCGAGGAAAGTTACTGCTTATGGTTCCCATGATGTACACCAAAGTGACATTTCCCTCCTATTCCAGGGGCATAGCCAGGGTGACTCAAAGTGAGGGTGACTGCACTGAACACAAGGCTGTGCTCACAAGGGCTGCAGTGGAAGGGATGTAGCAGGAAAACGGCAAGCAGAGGAGAAGAAAAATATCGCTGTTGGATGCACAAGAGGCCACATCCAAGAATGGAAAAAGACTCATGCCCTCTTGCTTCAGGACTGAGTCATAAACATTTTGTTTTCCAAGGCAACAGCAAGTATGAAAACTGCTCTGTATTTCCCTGCCCATGGAAGGGGGGTTGGAACTAGATGATCTTTATAAGGTCCCTTTTAACCCAAACCATTCTATGACTCTATGATTCACGCAGAAAACCCACACTCACCTCATTCTGCACATGCCAAAGTACTTCCCCACCAACCCTGTTCTGAACAACAGCAAGAGTCAAGCAGGGAGACCTGTCAACTTGTCACAAAGTGAAACATTCCCAACTCCACTTTGCAAGGAAGCCCAGGGAGTAAATAACCACTGTCTGATATTAGAGACACATGGTGTTAATAATGGTTGTTCATACTGATTTCTCCACTAAGTTCCTCCATTTACCACTCAAACTGGACATGCAGTGCTGCTTTTCACTGTTACCTGCCACAGTTGGCTATGTTTTAGTGGCAAATAAAGCAATGTCTTGGCAGCTTGTGCTTCTGCAAAGCACTCTGTGATTAAAAGAGACTGTTGTAGACACACTCAAAACCCACCTACCACCAGCAATACAACAGCCAAATTTTGGCAGGGCAGGCATAACACTCCAGTGTCACACAAGAGACTGCCTGGACTCCTCAGCAACCACATCCCAGTAGGAACCTAGAAAAGCTGCAAAGGGGAGAGGGAACAGGACCAGAAAAGCTGCCAAGGGGAAAGGGAACCGGACAATTGAAAACTTGTTGAGACCCCATCTACTACTTGTAAAGAACCTGCTGGCTCTCAGATGGAGCAGCTGTCTTACTCCTTTTACAATCTGTGTTGTTTACAGTACCAATACTGTTAGCTGAAGGGATAAGGTGTATTCACAAACAGAAAATTGTCATAAATTACAGCCATTACCATGACACCTCACACAGTACGAACTGCACATCCCCACCCATAATCATCATGCATGACCTGCTAATTCAGAAGGGATCTGTGGTTACTGTAGATCACAGGCTGAGTTTGTGCAAGAGTGGCATTTTGTTTTGAAGCAGACAAACAGTATGTAGGGCATGTCATATGCAAGACTTGGAGTCATTCTTCCTCTCTGCCCAACACTGGCTCATACCTCATAGACATATATCCTAAATGACAAACTGGTGAGAGTTCAAAGACAACAAGACAAAAAAGGACAAAAAGCAGTAAATTGCGAAGCAAATAGGTTAGTTCTCTGTGGAAAACTAGGGGGTACATGAAAACAGTTTCAAAATTTATAAAAGGCTGCTGCCAAAAGCAACTGAACAAGCTGTTCTCCATCTCCTCAACAACAGTAATAGGGTCCCTAAGGGGCACACAGAGAAGCTTAGGTCAGACATGAGGTGTAACAGATGAAACTAGACATTCACTACTCCACCAACAAAGCCTAGTAGTCAGGAGGTAAGTTTCATTTCCTTAAAATTTTCTATGGTCTTGTATGTCTCAGAAGCTCTTTGCTTTACTTATTTAGAGGCATGCACTCCTGTTAGTTTTCACAGGTCCTTACTGTCAGCCATTGGAAACAATTTGTTTTTTCAGCTTTGCTGCCAAACAAATGTCCATCTTACAGTCTTTGTCAACCCATGTTATCAGGAGATACTGATAGATGGAACAGACTGGACTGCTAAAATGCAGGATGCAGCAGATAATGTCCCCTTTGCTGGGAACTTCCAGAGATTGAAGCAACCCAAGAAATGGCATAGCCTGAGGCCACTGTACTTGGGTCAGGGAGACATGATTATTATATGTCTTTTGGAGGTCTTACTGTTGTGTGATTTCTGTTTGACTCAGAGAAGTAGGGAGCCTCTCATGCAGGATTAAAAGCTGAGAGCTATTTATTCCATGAGGCAGAATACCTAGAGAAACACAAGCATGCTCCTGGAAACACACAGCAAACACACAGGTGCAGCTGAGAGTGGAAGAGCATAGTGTGCCAGCTGATCTAGTAGCTAATCCACCTGGCTGTTAAAAACATACTCCAGATGTAATTTTTCCCTAGCAGAATATGCTTAGCATGAACTTTCAGCTAATGGATTCATCCTCCTTTCACCCACCACGTTGAACAGACCTTTTTCTCCTGAATTCAGCATTGTCAGAGATGATCCTTGGTCACAGCTGAGAACCCTTCTAAATTTCTCTCTTGTTATTATTAACCTCTTCCCATCTAACAGAGCAAGCTGTCATGAATCATCAGTCAGCTATACTCAAGGTCTCCATGTCAGGTCAGCCCATGATTAAGCAACCTTGTGGCTCTATGTGCTTATCGGTGTATGTTTAATTGGCACAAAGAGAATTAACCCGCAGCTCCTGGTTGCTGTGTGGCCAGTTGTGCAAGGTCTACCTCCTCCAAAAGTCACATTCAGCCAAAAGGCAGCCACCCCACAGGCAGGCGGGCATACAGAAATGGGGAATACCTGCCTGTTGGCTGTGGGCAACAATTCCATTCAGGTTGGAGAAGGACTCATAGTGAAGGAAGTGCTATAGGGATAAAGGGGATCCATGTGTGGGAGGAAATCCTGTCCTGTTCTTTAAAATAGAAAATAAAAGCTGGCAGAGGCAAAGCCCAGGCAGCAGTAATGAGACAGGCCATGAAGGCAAAGCAGGTCACAGGAGATGGTTGACAAACGTGCCAAGCTTGGATTGTGTCGGACAGATTGAAATAGGGCTCAGCCTCATGTGAGGCAAATGAAAGAGTTGGGGCACACTGCTCTACAGGGTTCCCCATGGAGATATCTCAGCACCTCAGGAACTCCTGGAATCTGTGGTGTGTGGCTCTGGCACCACGGAGACTACTAGAGAATAGTCTAGAAGACTGTTCTAGATAGAAGAACTATTAGAAGACTATCGAGAAACATCCAGCAAAGAGGTGCTTAAGGAAAGCAAACAAGTTGTGTCCCCACACACTTCAGGCACATTCCAGTCAGAGGAACAAGAGCATGCCAGGGTGGAAAGAGCCCTGAAAGAGTCCTCAGGAGCTCTGTAATATATGATGATAGACAGAGCCTTGGCTCAGGCCTAATAATAAGCAGCCACAGTGGTGACTCAGAGAGCTCCTTTGTTGGCTGGACATGGGAGAAGAGCAGGAAGGAACACAATAACTGAGGAGCAGGAAGCCCCTGATGAAGGACTGATTGCCCAGAGCATGTTCCTGGAAAAACAGAAACATGCTTTTCATCTCCATGACGTACTTCCATCTCTGAACAATTCTGAAGTCTGTGCTTTCAATTCACACTTAAGAAAGCACTCCATCTTGTGCACACACCCAGCCTGTGCCTCTCAACACACAGCATGGAAAAGAGAAGACCCACTAAACGGTGAGATGGGGAGGAAGATGGAGCACTGGAGATACAAAAGTCCAAGCCAGAAGCCGAGCATGTGTCTTGCTCTCACTCATTCTCAGTGCAACAGCCAGAGAAAACGCTCGGTCACGATGTTCTAACAGGACCTGCTCTCCATCCCAAGGAACATCTGACAGAATTAGTAATTCAAAATCAGAGGAGGTGAAGCATGCACTTGTGACCTTTTTAGCAATTTTTGCATGCCTGCTGCTTTCACAGCAATATTCTGTATCAGCTTAAAATAAATCTAGCCCTTATGAAAGCACTCAAGGATTGCAGAATCATAGAATCATTTAGACTGGAAAATATCTCTAATATCATCAAGTCCAGCTGTAAGTATCTGGCCCTTCTTCTACAAAGCCAGAAACCAGAACTGATGTATCTGGGGATGCTAACATGGAGAGCAAGAAGCTACTGAGGGGGATTAATGCTGTAGTCCCAAACTCCAGCATCTGAATGAGAAGTGTGGTCTCCTCTGTCCATGATACTGCTGCTTTCAACTCAGAGCAAACAGGAAATATTGTCCCTAAGAATTGTCCCTAAGTTTGTATATAGGTGATCTCTCTTCCCTTCACCTTCTCCTGTGGGAGAGGCTTCATGTATTAAGCTGTGTAACAGCAATGGGTGCCCCACAGGGGCTAACTTCTACATCCCATATGAGACCAGGTAAGAGTGGAGCTGCATCATCCAGCTGCAAGAGGGATTACCTCTTTATTCAAATGGGTTTCTTTCAACATGAGCCCCTCAATGAGCAATTTTTGAAGCATTTTGTGAGCTCTGGGCTCCAGACACTGAGGACAAGCACTCAGTAAGGTCTGATGCTTTCCAGTGAGGTCTCCTGTTTTCCAGCACACAAAATGGGCTGATGCTGCACTAGCAGAATTGCATACTTAGCATGGGATCTGACCAACAACAAGCAAACCCCAGCCTTAGGGAAACAAACCACAGCTCCAGCTTCTCAGTGGGATGGTACATCCTGCACTGGCTGCACAGCTCAAGAAGCATGGTTCCCCAGCTATCTCTGGTCTGTGGTCCAGCTTTCAGTTCTAGGCACTGACCACACCACGAAAAGGGCAGAATTTTGCAGTAGGTTTTGTGTTTATATGGCTATAAAGAATGTCCAGAGCTACGGCCATAATGCAACACACAGATTTAAAATGCCTTCCACAGTTAAACTAATCTCCAGCTACCACTCCTCAGGATAAGCCTAACCCAGGACCAGACTGCCTACATATGCCATTGCTACAGCCCAAAACTTTCTAGTGAAACAGCTAGCTCTGGCCACCAGCAGGGACCTGGCAGCAGGCTAGATTAAAACTCAGTTTAACCCCTCTGGGAATTTCCTGTACCTCTCATTAGACCTAGTGATAATACTCAGAACACACAGGGAAAGCCCATTGGCAAATAACCTAATTAGAAGTGAAAGTCTCATACCTTCTTGACACCAGCACATCTGCTGAACTTGAGAGTCACTTGAGAGTCCTCTGTGATCAGCAGGACAGTAAGAAGGGGGAAACTTGGGAAGCTCTGCTGGACCCCTATTACTGTCCCCTCCAAAGGGTCTAAGGCCGCTGTCTCTATGGAAGATTCCCAACACTTTGGCTGAAATGATGCCAGCACTTGGGCAGGGCTTGGTGTTATTTTTAACACTTGTTCACATAACTCTTTGGATGAATCCTGGGAAGAGCTTGTCACCAAAATAGTACACTGTGGGCACTATTTATACACCCACTGGCAGCACAGCAGGATATGCTAAGGAGGGAAAGCTAGAGCACCCCCTTATCCTCCTCACAGGGATATAATGGGGACCTAAAACATTATTTGTTGTTTGGGCTACTCCTCAGAAGTGAGCCATCACCTGCAGGAGGCCTGGTATCCTTGTCTGTCCTGCTGTGGAGACAGACTCTCCTCCATATGGGAGGGAAGCCCAGGTAGAGCAAGTTTGGGGAAGATGGATGGCTGTAAGCACACCCCAGCTGCTGTGGACTAAAAAGGGAACAGTTGTGCCTAAACACAGAAAATGCTGATCCCTTCCTATTTTATCTCTCCTTGGCTACTGCAGGGAAATCCAGCAGGGATAGGGTTTCTTGGTCAACACCTATTTTTTCCAATACAACACTGGCAAAGGTGTGCAGTGATGGGGGCAGGTGAAGCATTAAATGCCAGCAAGGCTCACTAGAAGGAGGGCACCAGACTAACAATACTGACAGTCCTTCATTCCTAGGTACACCAGCAGCCACATGTCTTTCCACGTCAAAACAGCGTGCCCTAAGGGATTAGATGAAAACAAAACAAAACAAAATCCCCCTTTTTAGACTATCCGGGGAAAGGAAGGCTCTTCCCCTGCCTAATTTTCTGGGTTAAAAATAACTTCTCTAAAGCCATTTCTGAGTCCATTGAACTTTGTTGCATTTTGTCATCCTTGAATGTCTCCTCCCTCCCTCTTTCTCCCAAGACACATAAGACTGTTCTCTACTGTCACATCTCCTGCAGAAGCAGGGGACATGACCTGGAGAACATGTACAGGATGCTGCATGAGAAAAAGAAAAGACTCCATTCTGAAGCAGAAAAGGACGCAGAATTTGATTTTTCCAATATGTAGGTAAAAATAAAAGGAGTATATACATTTTCTTTCCCTGTAAGAGAAGCCATAGTCTCAGCAGCATACTGACTGTACATCAGAGCCACAGAACAATACAAAATAAAACCACTAATTGACACATGCTCTGCAGGCAGGGGCAGGACTGGCCACACTACTTGCAGCAGAACAAATTGAAGGGATCGGCTCCTACCTTGCCAGATACAATCTTCCCAAGACGTGGGCTCAGCTCACCGCAGCTGGAAGCCGAGTGCGGCAGCAATGGCATGAGAGCAGCAGGAAGAATATAGCATGCAGAGCTAGTGATAATCCAAAGCAAAAGCAGCTTGTCCCCGTGCCGGCTCAGGGATCAGCGAGCCGTGGTGCAGGGAGTGTCTGCCGGCAGCTCCCCTGTTGATGCAGGATGGCGATCAACAGGCAACATGACAAGGCACTTCTTCTTCCAGACAGGAGCCGGCTGAGGAATTCCTCCTGCTGCCAGCCACCTGCCCCTCCTCGGGCACAGCAGTGCCAGGGTCTCACCCACGGACCGTGTGGGCAGGAGAGGAGCGAGGGCTGCGGGCTGCTGGCAGTGCAAGGGCCAGATTGCTAATGAAAGCCCCAGTGTAAATACAGATGCGCTCTGGAGAGGGCTATGGCAGAAATGCAGCTCGTGTTACAGAGAGCCATTTACAGCAGGCAGAGAGAGCAGTGGGAGCGTGGCGGGGCTGTGCAGGATGGCTCCACTGCCTGCACACTCAGACAGAGGGGTGGGAGGGCAGCTGCCTGCCAGGGGACACTGTGGGATGAAGTGACCAGGAGCAAAGGGAGACCACCCCAGTTCCACACTCTGCAGCAGCTACTACAGCTGCATATGCAGTATTTTGCACAGCAGTAATGCAAACCTATCCCATTTCCCATCCTGCTCCCTACTTGGGACAGCCAAGCCCCACATGGGACAACCCCAGCCCCATGCTTGCCCTGGTGCAGAGTGCCACAGCTCCCCACCACACCAGGGAGAAAGGCTGATTGGAGGATTGCTCCACTCGTCTGTCAGACCAGCTCATGGTGCAGGAGCCCATCCCAGTTGTCCAGGTCTTCTCCCCACGTTCAGGGGCTCCACGTCTTTGAGACTTACCCTCTCTCCCCAGTTCAATGTCTTTGGCACCTACTGTCAGGATTCTTCTTTCCTGCCATTCCAGGGTAATTAACAAGCTGTATTGCAGCTGGATTTACACCAAATAAGGAAGATGAGGAATAGGGACAAGGTCGGCAAAGCAGAGAAATGTCAAAGGGTCTGGGGGCTTTGCTTCCACTGCACTACCACTGGAACCAGTATCAGAGAGGGTTTGCACATTTTAACCACTGCCCATCAAACAAGCCTTGAAGAGCCTTGGGGAGAGGCTGAGAAGGAGCTGTTTCAGGACGTTTCACACCACAGCAGGCACTGCCTCTGAGCCTCATGCCAGACAACCATACAGCTCACACCAGTGGTGTCGGGGTGAAACCAAAGAGCAGGCAATTCACGTGGTTCTGAAGCAACCGAGGTCTGCTCTGTCAGGACAGGGGGAACCTCCAGCTCACATGTATGTAAAACCTCAAGCAGACCACTTCCCTACCGGGTCCCTCAGTTTCCGCCGCTGTGAAACAGGGGCCGCAACACTTACCAAGCTGCTGCAGATGTTGCAAAGTTAACTCCGTGGGATGCTGGCAGCCTGCACACGGGAACG
Source organism: Xenops minutus (assembly GCA_035221455.1). NCBI lineage: Eukaryota > Metazoa > Chordata > Aves > Passeriformes > Furnariidae > Xenops > Xenops minutus. The sequence goes on from JAWWEE010000085.1 coordinate 63,131,830, forward strand.
ACCCTGCCACGGGGCTCTTCTCCCACCCATAAAGAGGACACTCCTCGTGGCTTTCCTCGACATGCAAACTACTGCCCGCCGCTTTCTTCACCCTCACCACAGCAGGTATGCTGCGAAGACAGGGATGCCCATTACCCCCAAAAGCAGGAGCACCAGTCCCGCTCCCAGCTGTGCCCCGGCCATCTGCCAGGCAGGAATGTGGTGCACCAGTCCAGCCTCAGCCGAGCTGTCAAAGCAGCGGAAGGGCTGAGGCTGCACTGCTCTGGAATTCCAGAAACGCACAAACACCCGTCAGCCTGCACCAGGAATGACTCCTCCCTGCCCCGGACCAGGCTGAATCACTGGAAATACCAAAACAATGATGAGGTCACGTTCCCAGAGCAAGGCATTGTAGCCAGATATAGCTGCGTGGAGAAGTGTGCTAAAAAGGGACTCGGTGTAGGGGCTGGGGGCTCTGGCAGACAGGCACCATGGGCATTTGTCTCGTTTAAAAACAGCTTGAGGCTGCCAGGAGACTTTTTTTTCTTCCCTGCAGAGGGCAGGAACTGGGCTTTACACTCTTCATCCATCCCACTAAAAGAGGCACAAACATTGTAATGCTCCTGAGTGTGTAGTTTTGGGTTCAAAGAACAAGTCAGAAGTAAAACTGTGACTGGATTCTGGGTTCAGTGTTCCCAAAATTTCACTGTGATGCCATGTTCAGGCTTAAGCAGTGAAGAATCCCACTGCAGCAAGTTGAACGGCAGACAATCATAAGTCCATTACAGCCTCCACCAGTTTCCACAAAAAACCCCAAAAAAACAACAACCAAAAAAACCACAAACACCCCCCCCCCAAAAAAAAAAATAAAACAACAAAAAACTCCACAAACAAACAAAAAACTAAACCCCAACCAAAACAAAACCACACGCAAAAGAATGTAAAAACATTGGTTTGGTGAGTTTTCAAAGAGTTGAGCAGCAAATAAAGTGGCTTCTGCTACGGCTCCTAGAATGAGTATCTAAAGCATTCCATTATCAGCAAGTAGACTTTTTAAGGCTGTGCAGTTCCAGATTTTCACAGTTCTCCATGAAGGGAGACTAGAGACATTTTGCTATTTAGACTGTGAAGGAAATTGCAACATAGGACTTGGAAAGGATAAAGGAATTCACAATAGAATTTGCAATAGCCTGCTCTTTCCCCTTTTTACGTAGGACGAGGCATTTGGATGGATAACAACACCGCCCACAGTCATGTGAATAAGAGGCTCTAGGAGTCCAGATTTTGTTCAATCAGGACATAAACCTTATTCTAATCAGAAGCTAAGGGGAAACAAAGATAGGACTGGGCAGCTAATGCCAGGTATCTCACCTGCCTGGCAGGGCAATAGTCATTGGACTGGCACACCCTGCAACAACCACAGCAGGGCCTGGCACACCAAGAGAGCCAGTGGGATATGCCTGCACCAGCCCCCTTCTCCTGAAAGTCCTCCCAGATTTGCTAATAAAAGTGATAAGAAAATCTGTGATGCCCTATGTGTAACTCTCACAGGAGAACCATCAGACCAGAAGTACCCAAAACCAAATCAACTAATTTTTGCCCCACCGTTCAGCCAATTCTCGTAATGTGAACCACCTTACTCCAAGAATTCTTCTGATCTAGTGCCCTATCCCTGACATTTTGGCATTGGCATATACAAATCACAGAGTAAGGAGTGATTTCTCATAAAAACACACTTTTCCAGCCTGCAACAATCAGGAACTTCTGAAGCTGGAGGCTGCACACTGACCATCGCGTTTCAGAGACACTGAAACACATTTCTGCCATTGAGGTGTCTGGTTCCTTTTGGAATCTGTGTGTGTTTTCAGTCTTCATGCCATCTCATAGCAACATGTTCTACAAATCAACTGTGTTGAAAAAGGACTTCCTTAACCTTCAGTCTAATACATAATTTTGCTGGATGTGCTTCCTCTGCGCTGTGAGAAATCTTTAAGGTCATTCCTTAATCAACTTCTCCCTGCTGAACACTGTATTACAGACCTTTACTCTTTCCCATGTCATCTACTTTTCCTTGTTTAATCTCTCTTTCTACAGAAGCTGTCCCAGTCCCTTAACCATCCCCATTCCACTCTTCTCTATCATGTCCAGGTCTATATCACTCTTTTTGAGAGAGGGTGACCAGCTCGTATGTGGGACTCAAGATGCAGGCACAACATGACTGTCTACCTATTATACCAGAATACAGACCAGTATTTTTTGTTTCAAGCTTGAGTTCTACCTTTTTTCACTACAGCTGAACATTGATCTGGTGTGCTCAGATAACAATGCACAGTGACTCCAAAGGGCTTGTTGTGGGTAGTGAGAAACTGTTCACAAATCGCTGTTATATGTGGCATTTATCAGCATGAAGTCCCATTTTCTATTTTATCATGCTGAAGTTCTGCAAGATACTCCTGTAACTCTTCAGGCAGTTTTCAAACCGACTACCCTGACTAACTTACAATAATTGGAAAATAATAGCCTTCACTGCAGCTTCCAAATCATAGCTACATGTGTTGCACAGCATGTGTTTCACAGGGATCCCTGCAGGACCAGGCACTGCAGGTACCAGAGCTTTGATGCTCTAAAAAGCATGGCATTTGACAAGGAATGCTCCAAGAACAGTAACCAGGAATGCTCTGTTTCAGTGAATATCCCACTGTGGCCTGTGGAGCTCTAATGCTTGTGGTGTGGCAGCTGAACTCATGCTGACACAGGCCATGCACAGGCAGAGATCTGTACCAGATATTCCACAAGCTTTGCTAGGCACAGTCTCGGTGCTGTCTGTATGGTAGCACAGCCATAATAGCAGCAGGATGGCCACACTCCATATTCCGGTTTCTGGGATGAGATTAGCAGCATATCAAATCTGCACTCATAGACCAGCATCTGAACCCATGTCTTTCCCTGGCGTTCATGAAGGATCCTGGTGCAGTCTGAAGCAGCCATTGTGAAATCAGCTAACATGATGTTCCTCTTGTGAGGGCTGCCAAGGGCAGTTGTAGATGCCCTGGATGTCACTGGATGTCATTGGAAGTGTTCAAAAACAGGTTGGATGGGGCCCTGAGCAACCTGATCTAGTGGGTGGCATTTAACCCATGGTGGGTGGGTTGAAACTACATCCTTTCCAACACAAACCGTTCTATGGTTCCTGGTCACTAGGAGCCTGTTAAGAAAATAAAGCTTTAATAGTAAATATGATTAAGTGCTGTCGTCATTCTGCCAAGGATTCCTAAAAGAGACTGTCAGTGTTGGGTGACTGAGACACAGTTCCATCCATGGCTCAGCTGGAAGTGCAGAGTCCAAGTCAACAGTGAAGGACTACAAATATGCTCAGCAAACACCCACCCCAGGCACAACTTAACTGAATTGTGGAAACCGTAATTCCCAGTCCAGGCAAGCACACAGAAGAATGAGAAGAGGAGGGGGAGAACCTGCTGGCTTCCAATAAGCAGCAGGTATAAGTGGCAAAACCTTACCAAGGTTTCATGTTCTGGAACCAGAGGGACAGAGACCTAGAGCCAACAAACCTCAGAAAACTCTGTTATGTGTCCAGGCTTTGGTGAAGAACTTAACTGGGAATTAAGTGTTAAGTTGAAGGCAGATTACATAAATCCAAAAAGAACTGGGGTAGCCTCCTTGAATATCTGGGAGGGACACAACAAGCAAAAAAACTCCTCACAATTAAGTTTAACCTGAAGCACTCCAAGTTGAGCTGACAAACCAGTGAAATCTGATGCCTGGCCCACCTTCAGCAGAGCTTACCACAGGAAACAACATCAGGCACCTGCAACTTACAAACTACAACAGTATCTTTATTTCATATATTCCCCAAGTTCAAAGGCTGGGGATGAAATGGGGAAGGGTGGAGGAGCACTTAGTCTATCTCTCACCTGTTTCACACAAAATATTGCCCACAACCCCAGAAGGAAGACAGAGATGAGGTTTTAGTAAACCATAAGCCTTATATAATATCCTGGTCTAGGATATTACATTCTCCAGCTCACATTAAAAAGAGAATATATATATTCCTACACGTTACCCATCAACATGGCCCTGTCAATAGCTCTACAGACCCATCCAAGAGGCAACAGAGCCAAGCCACCGTATAGAGAAAACTCAGGATACCAGGCATCCTGCAGAGGAAAATGTGTCAGACAACATCTGCTGTCACAGCAAAAACCGAACCAGAAGCAGCACTGCAGGCAGAATACTGAGCAACCATAAGCAAGGCTTGCACCTTCTGAATATTCTATGATCCCTTATCCACAGCCTGAAGGTTTCTGAGGGACAACTGCCAGGAGGTAAGGAGGCCTCTAAAGCAGCTGCTCTAGGTGTTGCTGTCTAAGTCCAAAGGATGCAAACCCACTGCTGCCAGCAAAAGGTCACCAGACTGGAACCTTGCCCAGCAGCTTCTATGAAGCACACAAACTAGGAGACTTTCAGACTGCAATTTTTCTACATGAGAGTACAAATTAGTTTTCTAAATACAGACCTGTACTCTTCATGGAATGAATGGCCTGGATGCCTGCAGGGCTGATGGAGGGTAGCACTTGATGACACAAAAGACTTCAGTTTAAAATCCAGGGCAGCTACTGACTCCCTGAGTCACCTTGGTGTGCATACTTCAGGCTCTGGTTCCCTAGTGAATGAGGAGATACTGATCCTCTCTGCCTCTCAGGAGAGGAAGAATGCAACAAAACTCAAAGGATCTCAGGATCTCTGCCATAAATCCCAAAGTTAAGGGAGGCAAACAGGGTTGTTTATTATATACAAAAGCCAGACTTCTTTTAAGTGCCTAATTCCGACGTGGAAACAGGATGCAGCCAGTAACATAAACACTAGCCTTCCCTGGAGACACAGACAAGGGTTGGGGATAGCACTGACAGGTCTGCCCCAGCTTTTCACTCAGGTCTGGGAACAGCAGTGTGCACACAGCCCTCACCAGGGCACACACAGCTCCCACAAAGCCAGGCATGATGCTTCCAGAGAATCCATGAAGAGCCAGTGGTTGGATCATATGTTTTCCTAATTCAGAGGGAGCTGGCCCAGCTCTGATATCCCACAACATCTCTTGGTGTCGGGAGCAGGCAGGGGGTGGGGGGTGCGATTTGGAAAAGGCCAGATCCATTTATAGCTGAAAAGTCTGGCAGAGGGCTCTGCTCCGTGTGGAAAAGCAGGAGCTGACAGCTCAGTACAGCCAGCTCCACCCAGCTGGAGAGGCAGGCTGGGGAAAGAGACAGGGGGCATGAAAACCACTTCCCTTCAATCTGGGAGCAACAGGAGAGAGGTGGCCTCTCCTCATTGCCAGGAAGAGGAAAAACACCCTCTGCTTTTAAGTGAATTACAAAAAGTAGGGCAGCAGAAGACTAGCTTTGAAAAAACTGAAGAGTGACTGAGGTGCAGATATGGCCAGAAGCGCTCGGAGGTCAAGCTCAGGTTGCAGGGTTCTTTGCCCTTCTTCTGAGCCCTCCATCACATGAGCCCTGCAGCAATACAGACAGGGACAGAGACAGGGACAGGGACAAAGCTGTGTGGGAGCTGAGGCTGGGAACCTCCCTGCTGCCCCTTACTATTGGGGGGCAGCTCCCTCACTCCAGCATATTTACATCAGCCAACACATAAGCAGATGTAGCAAAAATCCCTTGAGCCGTCATGGAAAAAGCTTGCCCCTGAGGACAAGGCACCAGTTCAAAGCATCAACATGCGCGGACTTATGCTGTGATGACTTCAGCTCCACCCCGTGTTGTCAGGCATGAGACAGTGGGAGTGGAGAGGTATTTATGCAGCTAACCCAATTTTGCTAACAATTGTGCATATTCTCGATAAAATTAGGAAAAATAGACACTAAAGCTGTGTTAGGGATCACAGAGATGATCATGCCCTAAGAAAAGCAAATGCAGTCTTGACAAGGCAGTGAAATACCAGAGCTATTGTATGATAACAGAAGCATCATGCAAAAACAAAAACAAAAAATCTGGTCACCCGCATTTAAAAATGATAAACTCAAATGAACAGGTGCAGAAAGGCCCTGAGGGAAACAGAAAACCTATCAAACAAGAAGAAACTTAAGAACCTGGCTTGTTTAGCCTAGCCAAATGTAGGCAGAGAGCGGATAGGATTGCTGTCTAAATATATCACAGGAGACAAACAAAACTGCTGAAGCAAAAGGATAATGCTGGCACGACAAGAGAATAAATGCACTGTGAACATATTTAGGATGAAAACTAGGAGGGGAGAACAATCAACCACCAGAACAGGAACCTTTCTAGTTGGAATGGCTGGGTTTAGGATGAGGTTTATCAGTGGTCTGATGGGGTTATAGGATACAGTGCTTGAGCCCACAGATATCCTTATGCTCTTGCTTTTGTTCCAGTTAGTAATTTGCATGGGTCCCTACTAAGATGTCTCCTTTCATGCAAAAGATTTTGCTGAAGATTGCTCCACTTGGAGAACACAGGGCAAGCATGCAATGCTCCTCTGCCCTCCCATTTCCTAAGGACTGCTCGTGAGTAATGACTTTCAGGCTGCAGGTCAGTGGGAGAGTTGCATGGATGCACACTGATAAAGAGAGAGCTACCAGGCAGCATAGAAGGAATGCAGGTGTTGCAGTCAGCAACACAAAACACCCTTGAGGTGCCTCTGCCCAAAAGCACCTGATACCCCACAGCATTAGGGGCAAAGGTTGCTCTGTATCACCCTGTGGGTTCCGAGCAGAGAGAAGATTTCTCAGCTCTCCTCTGATGCAGTGTAACCATATTATCACTGGTTATCAAAGAATCACAGAATGGTTGGTGGAAAGGACCTTTTTAGAGATGACCTTGCTCCAAACCCCCTGCCAAGGGCAGGGACAGCCTCCACTAAACCAGGTTGCTCAGAGTCTCATCCAGACTGGCCTTGAACACTCCCAGGGATGGGGCATCCACAGCTTCTCTGGGCAACCTGTGCCAGTGCCTCACCACCATCAAAACACTGTCACCCTCAATCCCCAAACTGCAGCCCAGTATAGGCACAACAGCAGAACAGTGTTCAAACCATGAATATTTATATTACGGAATAACGAGGGGGAAAAAAGGGAGGGGGGTGAAAACAAAACCCAAAGCCTATGTCAGGGATTAATTTTTGACTTATCCATCAAATACAAGACCTTCACAAAAAGCCATAAATTATCAGACACCGCACAGACAACGATATAAGGTTTGATCTCCCGCGGGGGATCGAGCAGAGCACCGCGCACATGAGAATTACTGATACCCCCCCCTTTCCTTGTCCACGGACAATCCCCAATCCCCCATTCCCTAGTCCCCATTCCCACTCCCCCGCCCCGCCGCCCCTTACCGACCGCCCGCATCGCTCCGCTGTTTACAGCCCATCGACGGGGCGGGCTCTCGCCGCTGCCCGCCCCCGCCGGGTCCTCCGCCTAAGGATGTCTGACGTTTCCTCTAAGTTTCCTCTTAAAACATCCCAGCTAGGATGGAAAATTTTGGTAATTCGAGTGTTTCCCGCATCAGGATACCGGATGAAAAAAGCCTTGTAGTCTCGGGTCCGTCGTCCCACGGACCATCCTCCTGATTTAGGAGGTCCAGGAATTAACATGCACTTCTCGTTATGAACTCCTTAGATCAATTAACCGAGTGCTAAGGAATCTATCATCCCAATATTCTCTTTTTATTTAAAAAATTATTTTACAAAATCAGGAGTGATGTAGAACAGACATCACTGCCAGCCGATGTGTTTCAAATGCCGATTGTGTCAAAACTACTGACATAATTTTATCTGGTGCAAGCTCACCAACAGCTTTATTATCCCCTACATGTCGTATCCAACATTTTCAAATCCCCGTTTAGCCAGGAGGTGAGTGCCTTGCACGTAAACCGTATAAGAAGAGAGGCACAGTGTCAGAGTTTCCTTGCCCTGTCAGCACAAGGTCTGCCTCCACTGCTCTGCAATATATTCTGCTGCATCACATGCTAGGAACAGCTTTGGTAGGGCTCTCAGACCACAGACCAGTCTGGATATCATAGGGATGTCTGTTTATTCATACAAATACTCCTTTTTCCTCCAGCTCCAGGGAGGCTGACTATGAAAGGTATAATCCTCATCAGAAAGTCTCTGATTGTCTCTGCAAAGTGAATGATAAATCAGAGGGAGGTGACAAGCACTCACTATCACAGTGGTTTCCACAGCCAGAGTGCAGACTCTCGCTTTACTTAGGTGTCTTCTTGCAAGGGAGATCACCAGATTAGAATTTGCTCCCTCCCTAGCAAGCAGCTCCTGGACACTGAAGTCCAGATCCAGTCCCAGCTCCACTTTTGCACTGGCCATGCTGAAATTTAATACCACAGTTTCCCGCAAGCCTCCCAAAGCAGCAGGTGCAGCAGACTGTAGCTTTTTCTGCATTGAGTTAAACCCAGGAAGATGAAACCTTCTATTAGAGCTTAAACAATCACACAGTAACTGCTGAAACTGTGACCACAGGCAGCAAGGTGTTCATGCAGACCAGATGAAAGGGAGACATAGGTGGCCTATTGCCATCATATATTGCCACCACTGATAGCTCAGAGACTCACAGCAGGGAGCTCCACATAAATATCAGATGATCACTGCCCAAAAAAATCCAATTCAAAATGAGAAAGGAATTCTATAAAGAAGCTAGGGAAAAAAAAATCCCAACCCAGCCAGGGCTGCTTAGTCCTCTGTACAAAAAAAAGCTGCATTTAGACAGCTCAGCAGTGCTGGCAGGACAAACTCTCACGCTGCCACGCTGGCCTTCCACCCAGTAACCCGTCTGATCATGGAGCTGGGGAAACAAAACAGCAAGCAAATCCCACTCCCTCAAGATCACCATGACTTTGGCTGCGTCTGTGCATTTTAGGTCCCTCTGCTGGCAGTCGGATTGGTAGGATTTTCAGCTCTCTACAATCCATGTTTGACAGACAACCCGTTCCCAAATAAGATTTGAGCCAGCACAGAGAAACACTGCAGCAGCTCCTGAGGCCTCACTAAGTTCCTCTGAATCTTGACCACACTGCTCATGAGGGAGGGTTGAGGGAGCCAGCAGGGAGCTTCGTCCCTTACATGGGGCCACAGCACCAGTGGAGTAAAGGCTATTTCAGATGCTAGGCATGAAATAGCATTTCTGCCTCCAATACTGCTCACATAACCACCATCAAGCCAGATGTGTGTGCACCTCAGTCTGTTATGGTGGGGGAGATACCTGGTGCTGGCAGCTCAGGTGAGCCCTAACCATGGCACAGGCTTCTCAGGGCCAGATTTTATTATTTGATCCATATGGAAGTCTGAGCACCTTCTGCTCTTTTAAGTTTAAATTAAATGGCTGGTGCCCAGTTACAAAACTTGAGAGGGCTCTTAGGACAGTGATCTTTTCCAGGAGTAGATTTGCAATGCAGATAAAATAGGGCAGGCTGATGAATGTCAACTCCTTGTCCCTTGACCAACTAAAGGTTTGTCTGAGCTTGCAGCACTTCCCAATGGCAGATGTGGGACAAGTGTGGTACTTGGGCACCGGCCATCTCTTGAAAAAGTGGATTACAGTCAAAAGGCTAGAAAATTACACATATTACAAAGATTGTGGATTCAAGGGTTGTGTGGCTGGACCTAAGGCACACCTGGAGTCAATACTGTCACCCCAGTAACACGGTCCAGAGTGGATTCATGAAATAAAACAAAGGCACAAGAATGAGAAAGACATTGCCAATTCAGCCTTTCCCTCAGACTGGACTTCTCGTTGTTCTGAGGTATGTTGTTAAAGGGAGGGAAAAAAATAGCATTATGAACACTCTCGGGGAGTGGAGATGCCTCCTGCAGCACGTTCTCTTCTGTTCCATGGAAGCCCTCTGGGATACCATACAACTCCATGCTCCAATTCACCGTGCCCACTTTCCCCGGCAGGAGCACACATCTTTGGAAAAGAAGCTGGAATTTGAAGATGAACGTGGGTGAAAGAAAAGGCCCAAAGCCTTGCTTTGGTAGCCCAGAGAGCATAACTCTGGGCAACCACTGGCTCAGTCCTCTCCTGACAGCCCTTTACTTTGGTTTGCTCTGCTATTTTTTTAGGGGAATTTTGTCCCTTTTATTTTTTCCTTTTTTTTCCCTTCTTCTTTTCTTTTTTTTTTTTTTTTTTAAATTCCTTTGTGTTTATTTTTGTCACTATTTGGTTAAAATGTTCCTGTTGTGGCAAAAGTTGTTTTT
>JAWWEE010000085.1:63142159-63194870 GCA_035221455.1 Xenops minutus
ATTCTATTCTATTCTATTCTATTCTATTCTATTCTATTCTATTCTATTCTATTCTATTCTATTCTATTCTATTCCTATCCTATCCTATCTATCCTATCCTATCCTATCCTTGATATACAAAAGAGTGCTAAGAAAGGGTGTGTTGCCCATTAAGCACATCTGACCTGCCTGCCTTTGAGTATTTTAAAATGCACTCTTTATTGTGGCATTGAGAAAGGAGAGCAATGCTGTCAGGGTGAGGCTTCAGGCTGGGCAGTAGTCATCTGCCCTGTGTGCACAGAGTTAGTCCTCAGATCTATGTAGTGTCTGGAAAGTGACACTGCTCAGAAAATAAATGTAATCAGTGTATCAGCATTGCTGCACCAATGTAAAAGTGCAGTGTGAGAATGTTTAGAGATCAGAACTAAGCGTAAGTTTTAGGGAAAAAGCTTCCATTGTGCAGTTACATGAAGTCTTGTACCAGGGTTCCAGATGGGTAGTCTTAACATGTACAGACAGATACCAAAGAAAAGTCTGTGTCCAGAAGAATTGCCCTCAGTTTCAGGTTGTAGCCTTGCACGACACTGAGACCTACAAGGAAAGAGGGACCTTTTCCCCTACAAATGCTATTTTGCTGGCACTGTTTCCAGAGAAGTCCAAGCAGGGGGCAATGTACAGCCTGGAAGGGGGAGTCATAACCACTCTGGACTCTGGAGTTTGGGCAAATCCTTTGGGAAGTGAATTTTCCACTCAGACTCACCATTGAACTCTGTCAGCTTCTGAAGATCTTCTCCAAGCTCTGCAGTGACTGTCAGTGCCTGCTTCACCTTCAGGTTTGTTTCACTGTGACAAACATGAGACAAAAACATGAACTGAAAGTCATGTGTACTGAAAGCACTCCCTGAAAGTCACTTCTGCTCTTGAGGACAGTTTTCTTCCTTAGCCATCTGATGGACTGTGTTACCATATGCCTTTTTCACCTTGCTGAAGGGTGTAGATTGTCTCAGTTGCAAAGACAGGCAGTCCAGAGGAATTCTGGGCATGGTACCATGGTACTGAAGAAGGTGAGGTGGCTCTGTCTTCTCAGTTTCAACACAGAGTGCAAGACCAGGCATCTCAGCTCCCTGAGCATTCCACAATCTATCCTGTCATTCATTACACATTTAACCCCAAGGTATCTGAGCATTTAAAAGAGCTCTGGATCTCTCCCATAATATTCTGTTTCTGAAGAGTACTCCAGTTTTGGGACTAGCTATCTGGGGAGATTTAAATGCAACGTCAAAAGAATACTACATTTGTTCAGGACCCCTTAAAAGTGGCACTTTCTGTGTGCAAAAGCTACAAGCTCATTTTCAGCAGAAATTGAATGGAGAAAGTCCATTTTCTGTAGGGTCTTGGGAGACACAATTTTTTGAAATCTCTGATCTTGTTTAGCCTACAGGCAATGCAGAAATGGTAATGCAAATTGGGTCATAAAGATGAGGTCAGATACAATTTATTCCAATTACTACAAGTTGCAGCCCTCTGATTTGTGGCCAGTTTTGTTCCTGGAGTGAGCAGCATTTGGAAGTCTTTACAGTGTGCATGCATTGATATTATGGTATAGCAGTCCAAAGGAGATTACTGGACATATTCATTATGATTAGCTCATCCAGATAATCTGTCTAAAAGAAAAGACTAAGGGAGATTAAAAAAAAACCAAACCAGAAAGCTTCTGCCAGTGACCTGTGATATTGCATGAACGTGTCTCTAACTCTCAGTGTTTGAACTGTCACTAAAAAGTCCCCTTCTCATATGACTGAAGGAGGCAAAAGTATTCACCAGAAGATGTTATTTTCAAGATACCTACCCAAAGTTTATTCTACATACCATGAAACTCTCGCTACAAAAGCTTCTGCAGGTATGCCTGCAGCACCCAGGGTCACCAGGCTTTGCAGTGGTGGCAGTGACTGCACCCAAGGGTCAGGCTCACTTACCCATCCAGCTCAGCTGTCTCGATGTATGTCAGGCTGTGCGGTTCACTGCTCGAGAGTAACAGTAGATCAGCCTGAACACAGAGAGACAGACTTGGCATGAGTTCACACAGTCAGCGGGCATTGCACTGCAGTGCTGCTTGTGGTTACTGCCACACTAAGACTGATTTTCTTGTGAGTGATAAGAGTGACAGAGATTACTTGTGATCAGAACAGAGAGAAATGGTACTCACTGTCACAAAGTTGTTGTTTTCTAGTTTTATTATATCTCCCACTTGGACATTCATCCATTTTTGCTCCTTTAACCTGCAAGAAAACTTCTGGTAAGTAAGCATATAAAGCAAACACCACTTGGCAGAGTAGGATACTTTTCTCTGCTCCTGGAGCCAGACCTTGGCTGTTGATAAGATGGAACAGCATCTGCCATGATGTGTCCTGATCCACAGTAAGCTAGCAGACCAGCACAATAAAAAAAAACAGTAGTGAAAACAGTCAGAAGCTGTAAAAAGCAGTGGTTGGGGTGACCTGAGCCAGGTTGAGACCAAGCCCACAATAGCAGCACAGTCCATGAACAATGTCCTTGTGACTTCTCCCTTCTTTCACTTAAAGGGCCATATGGTCTCAGAAGGAAAACCTCTCTATTTTGTGGAAGAGACTTCCTAAGCACCTGTGAAAATTGCTGTTGTGTTAGGTTTTCTAAGTGGTATCAAGGGCCACAGTAACTGGCTGTCAGGAAGGTCAATGCAGGTCCTTTGGCTGTGCCTGTGTCTATCTAACCCAGGTCTGCAAGTCATCATAATTGTATATGCAAAATCTAGAGGTGAGAAATATCAGGAACTATCTCAAAACAAAACTGGGTACTCAAGCTCGAACTCAGCTCAGCCTTGGTCAGAGTTGGGCAGGACCTGTGGTTTCCAGTTTTTGAAAAAGGCAGAATGTTATAAGATTTTTGTCAGTATGAGTTTCCTAGACACAATCACTAATACATAGTAAACTAAGAAACTGGTTTACTTAGCAGAAAGCACAAAAAATATGTTCTTATTCTTCAGTTTCCACTTATATTTTTAACTGTTTGATCACCTGTTGAAGTTTACACAACATACTGCTTGCTGTCTATAGTATAGAAAAGAAGTCACCAGAGACTTCACAACTGTCTACAGCCATGTCCTACTTAGAGCTGGACTCTGTGGAACTGCAAGTGAACAGAACATCTGCCTGCCAAAGCTTCTGCTATTTTTTTCTGCAGGACAGAACAGTGTTAATAATACAATATTCAAAGCACACAGATGAAATATTTTTAGTACATTTAAGCCAAAAGTGCTACACACACTCCATGTATTATGACACGTACGAGGGAGCTATTCTTCCATCTTAATTTGAAATAACTTGTTGATAATGCCTAATTTTGCTTAATGCAAAATAAATGTTCTGAGCATAAGTGGGCACATAAAACAGATTTGCTTGTCACTTCTCGGGGAAGGAGTGAAATAATACAAGACTCTCAAAGTACCACTTACTTAAACATATATATCCAACAACAGAAAGAGTCTATGTTTTGGCAGCCCAAGGTCACAGCACAGACTGTGGTACTTTGTCTTGGGTTCATTAATCAGACACATAGTCCAACACTGCATGATAAACCAGTGATGTGAAACACAATTCAGTGTTAAATTGTTTAATGATCCTTGGGAAACATACACACACACATACAAAAAAAAAATCAAAAATATTACTAAAAAAATGCTCTTCCTAGTCAAAATTAGAGCAAAAAGGAAAAGGACTTACATGCCATTGATCAGGACCTGGACTGGGCGGTTGTTGACGTGTTTGTCGCTTTTGTGTCGATTCTGAAAATCGGATCAGTATGTTAAAAGGCGTTTCCAGGAAACCAAGCACATAAGAGCCATAGGCAGTTCTTAAATATTTTAGGTTTCCACCCAGCTGGCTGAACGGGTCAGGCAGATTAGGGTCACAGCTGAGTCAGAATTGAGCACATGCTTACACTCGTAACACAGGGCATAACTAGACTGCAAAGAACAACAGGCAACACAGGGCTTGTTCCTGGAGGAAGGAAGGAGGGTAAAGCCTTATATGTCACTTAGCACAGCCCTGACTTAGCTGGTGTTGCTCCTGCCCATCTCAGTTTGTAAATACCAGAGAAATTCTTTCCTGTGCTTTGATGTGGAAAGTGGCCACAGGTGTTCAGACATTGTTCCACAGAGCATAAAAATTGTTTTAATAATGAGAGAAAATCAGATTATAAAGTCAGCTCTAATATCACCCTGTGAAGGCACTGGAATTTTTATCATTAGCCCTGATGAGAGCAGACTTTGGCCAAACCTGGGCAAGTTTGAAAAATCACAGGTGGGTTGAGCACTTGCTTTCTACCAAAGGCTTTTCTCCACCTACATTGAGGTATATGACAGATGATAAGTTCTCCAAAGTGGAAGCCTAAGGACAGACTTTTATGCCTGCATCCAGACATACCTATCCATGACCATATTTTCAGATGTGCTGGGCAGTTTCAGAGAAGGTCAATGGAGCTGCTGGGCTGCTCAGCAATTTGGAAATTCTAGCTCCTTTTTAGGTAACAAACTATACATTTGGGGATCTAATCTCAGTCCCCATCTTGGCCACAGACCAGTTCTCCAACTGCCTGCCTCCGGCTGTGTTTCAGTGGTTTGTTTTAGGCACTGTGCTGGAGAATCCCAGGCAAACTCCAAAGTACAGGTCAGAAATACAGATCTTACAAAATCATCAATGGCATCTTTTACTCCTGACACAGCCAGCACCAGCACCAGGGGCACCACCGTTGTAAACCAGGCCAGCGAGGAAATCTGAGGAATCAACTGTAGGAAGAAAAGATCTGAGTTAAGAAATTTCCTGCCAGTTCAGGAAACCACTGTTTCCTAATCAAGCTGCAGACAGCATTTTTCTATGCTATCTGAATGCATAATAAAGACAGAAATGCATCTCTATCCTTGGTATGTCACCCCACAAAGGTGGGAGAGCCAGGAAACCCATGTTTTGCTTACAAAACAAGATGTAATTTAAGTTATAAACATGGAACTGTCAGAAAATGTAGTGGGTCACTCTTGTTGTTTGTAACATTAGGATTGCAAAGTCCCCAGTGGATTTCTTTGGAAATACTGACACAGGCAAGCAAGCCTGCTGTGAGGGACTCTGAGCTATCTGAGCAAAGCCAGCTGTGCAGAGCCTTCAAAAGCTTCTGTTCTTTGTCCAGTAACTCTTAACATTTGGCTGAAGTAAACTTCACATCACTAAACAACACACAGCTGTTGCCAGGGCTGACCTTGCTCTTCCAAGACCAATAGAATAATTTTCATTTCCTACATTTTTAATAGTGACAGGACCCAAGAGTTGAAGGTGATTCTCTCATGCCTTCAGGGATTCAGAGGTGGATGTCTTACCCCTGCATAGTTCTCCCCTTCCCCTAAAAGCACAGCACTAGGGACTAAAGCAATAGCATTAGTGTGTCCATCAGTTTGGATCTGGGCAGTGTCAACTCCATGTGCATTGTGAAATTGACATTTAAGCATTGTCAGAGCCCAGATCCTACAGGTACCACCAAATCTATCCAGGAGGAAGGATGTTTAAAGGCAAGCACAGACCTGCTCAGCTATAGAGGCTGTAACTGCTAGCTTCTCACCTAACTGGGAATATGCACATCCCACTGGTCTGTGACAAAGGAGTAGGATGGCAGAGTCCCCATAGCCTATCCATCACATCCACTCCTGATGAAGGAATAGATACACCCAGTGCCACAGGGATGGAGTGAGGGAAAAAAAATTAAATGAAGGTATATTTAGATATAACAGGATAATGTCTGCCTTCTTTAGACTACATTAATATAAAGAAAAAACTGTGTGCTTTTGTGTACAGTCACTCCTAGATGGCTCAGCAAAACACACAGCAGAATAATTTAAGGTAAATAGTGTGAAATAGTATGAATTTGACAGACAAACAGCTAGAGTGCAGTACAACAACACAAGAACAGTGCTGTCAGCTTAGCTGAAAAGGCACCTTCACTAGTTTATTGAAAAATATACAGTCATTGAAATTTCCAAAATTCACTCCCTGTAAATAAGCAAAGAAGATTGCATGTGGTTTGTTGCAGGCTTAACCACATTTTACCAATGCTTTTTTGAGCTGAAGTTGTAAAAAAAGCACTTGAAACAGGTTATTTTGCAAATTTGTGTGCACTGAAATGGTCAAATTTAAAATATCATACTTGAAACATTCTCAAAATTGTACTCCTGTTTTGATGGGGTGTGTTCCAATATGACTCAACAATAACAGATTGCAGTGCTGTATTTTAGCAAAGTGCAAAGGGGCAGAAATCCTGGTATCAATTTCTCCAATGTGTTCAGCTTTCAGACAGAGTATTATTACCAACAGCAATGAGCAAAGTGCAACTCAATGCCATTATGATCCACAGGGTTCAATAGTGTCACCAGTGTCTGACACGCTCCATATTGGACACCTTCCTCACCCTGGAGCAGTGAGCAGCAATACCCAGCTATATGCAAACTAGCCCCAACCTTGAGCCTTCCTGATGTTAACTCCTTCCTTCCCAGGGAAACAACACAGGTTACAAATTTGTTCTTCTTGCTGTTTCCTTTGTGACTGCCAACTGAATTTACCTTAAAATCTATAAGTAAGAGACGATTTGGCTTTATAATACAGGAGAAATAAGTAATGCAAATCCGAGGACAGCCAGGAGCACTCAGATGTAGACACAGTATAGTAGAAGGACATGGCATGAAAAAGTTGCACAATCTGTTGAAAACTTTAATTAAATTCTTTTCTTCATTTAGTTTAAACCCTCATATGCAAAGCTAGGAGGGAAAATTGATTTTTTTCTGCCCTACTTTCTATCTACTATAAGGTTTTACAAAGATGCTAATTCACAATAGGGATATAGCTTGTTCTTCATTACATCTATCAAACACAGGCTGGCTTTGATAACAAAGAACACACTCTTCTGGAAACAGCACAGTGAATTCATACCTGCAAAATCAGCAAGAAAAGAAAGTAAGCATTGGCTATTCGCTGAAACTGTTCAAACAGGTTGAGAGGCAGGAAAGTGAAGAAATTGTATTTCGACGTTTTAATTGAATTGTTCTGTAGGGAAAAATATAAAAGGAAAATAAGTAGGATTGGTAAAACAGGAAACAAAATTACAGAACGACACATTTCAACTGTGTTGTACTTGCTTATATTTAGCAATAGTATTGTTTCTAACAGCAGCTCAAAACCCATTTCCTTTTCCCCCACACAATTGTGCCAAGCCTGGATAAACAGAGAATTCCTCTCAGAACTGGTGAAAACATGATGCTCAGTTTATGCCAGTGCTGCTGCAGGTAAATACAGGTACATGTAGTAGCTCACAAAGAGACAAATTTTCACTTTATTAATAGTCATCTTACATACACAAGGTACAAACAAAATTAAAAACTGTAACCAGAACACAACAGTTTTGCTGTTGGAATCTACAAAGCAGCATTAGAAAACACATGCCAGGTCAACCATCTGTAGCTTGCCTGAGACTTTGAAACACTCGTCGACTGGACAACTCCACAGGAGCTCTAGGTCCTCTCATGAGCAGAACACGACATTATTATTATTTTCAGCTGATTCAGCAATCTCAGCTCAGCAGATTCAAGGGGTGGCTTGTTTCTATTCCTCAAAGATCACTTGAATGCTGTATTGTGCAAACAGCCACAAACACAAGAACTCACTATTTCAGTAAGCGGGTCGCAGCTCTGTTCCCTATTTCCAATTTCTATTTCTAACTGCAGATGACCCCTCCAGTCACAAGAAGTGGCTGCTCCCCTCTCTGTCTTCTGCAAACCAGAGAAAGGCTTAGGCTCTAGAGTACAGAACTGGGCATTTTATTCTCCAAAGATCAGAGCACTCTGATCCAATGCTTGGTACCAGCCAGACAGGCTCAATCCATCATTCTGAGCCCACCAGCTTGGGCTGCTCCTTCAGTTTTCTATGCTAGACTTTTCACGTGAAGTTTAACACACACTCATCCAGACTTAGTGCTAGAAGGAGGTATCCCATCTGTTACCAGCATACCTAAAATCTCCTCCCCTAGAAGCTCTCCAGACGATGCCCATTAATCCCCTCCTAGGGAACCCAAGGTGTGACAGCACAAGGAGGCAGATATAAAGTGCACTGTCACTCTGTAACAGATGTGCTGGTTCAGCAGAAGTGAAAATGGTGATTGCAGTATTGTAATAACCTTTAGATATTGCTAAGCTGGTGGGAGGACAGAAGTTACTAAGTATGAATCACTGCCCACTTCTAATCCATGCATTAATCCAGGATCTCAGCATCTACACTGACACACATCAGCATTTTTCCACCACTAAACCAATTATTTAAGATTACCAGTGTAAGGTATATATGAAGGAAGCTATTCTATTTTAGGCAGCTATTGGATTTCTTTATGTTCAGACACAAAGTACAGCAATGTTCTTCAGCATTAACTTCATGTTTTATCCCTAGGACAGGCTGAATGAATAAGTCTCTAAAAGCACAGAAATGGAAACACCCTTCATGGAACAGCTAGCCAAATCCACCCAATGACTGCACTTCAGCAAGAAAAGGTATTTATCAGCAATCATCTTACAAACAATATTGTCTTTCTCCTGGCATTGTGTAGCCACCTTCAAGTGTGGTTAAGTCTGCCTATGTCATGACATAGTTAAATTTGGTTTATTTCAAAATTCTTTTTCATGGGATATGTTTTGCAGACAGGTTCCATGGACACTGCTGAAACAGAAGCAATGAAATAGCATCACCCTCTTCAAACCTAACATAATGAGAACTAAATTGCTGGACAAGACTGTGTCCACCAGACACAGAGTCTAGCAGCTTTTTTAATAAAAATTGGATCTAAATATGCTGCTTGCCCAGTATGCTGAAGAAAAGTATTGTGGTCAGTTACTTTCAAAAGAAAACAAAAAAAAATAAAAGAGAAGCCAGTAGCTGCAGGAAAAAGTAAGTGCAGAGAACTTGACCTTTGTGCGTCAACAGATTTCAGAGGGTCACATACAACATGGGAAAAACTGTGCAGTAAACACTCAGATAAGTTTATAGATATCTGCCTGCAAAAATCTCAGAGGGGAATAAGAAAAGAATGGGAGTGGTTTATTTCAATTCCTGCCTTCTATTTCTGTCCATTAATTACGTCAGGAAAACCACCAAATGAACCACAGCCATTCATTTTGTTTCCTCTTACCATTAGGCATGGTAAAAACTCCAGACACAACAGTGTTCAAATGCTTAACTGCAGGAATTGGGATATCCAGTGTTTTCTCCATTGTTGCTCAGGACCATGATATTGCTGGGACACTTCAGACCTCAGAATAAGGACAGGGAGGATTATCATGGATCTTTATTCTAGAAGCTATAATTAAAACTAATCACGAAAAAAAAATCCTAATTACTATGAAGATTTCTAATTCAACACAAAACTTGTTCATGCACCCTAAGGGCTAAAGGAATATCAAGAGTAAACTATAATGACAAACTAGGGAAAACTTCAGCCCTTCCAATTCAAAGCTCTGCATTCCCACATCATTGGTACAGTTGAAGTTCTATGCAAGATATCATAGAATCATAAAATGGTTTGGGTTGGAAGGGACCTTAAAGATCACCTAGTTCCAGCCCCACTTCCATGGACAGGGACACCTTCCACTAGACCAGGTTACTCAAAGCCCCATCCAACCTGGCCTTGAACATTTCCATGGGTAGGACATCCACAGCTTCTCTGGGCAACCTGTGCCAGGGCCTCACCACTCTCATAGTAAAGAATATTTTCTTAATATCTAATTTAAACCTACTCTCTTTCAGTTTGAAGATATTGCCCCTTGTCCTGTCACTATATGCTCTTATAGAAAGTCCTCCTTCATTGTTTTTGTAGCTCCTTTCAGTTTCTGGAAGGCTGAAATCAGGTCAACCCAAAGCCTCCTCTTTTCCAGAAACAAGCCCAATTCTCTCGGGTATCATTTAAGTTTTCATGCAACACTACAGGGCTGTGTGCTTTGACAGCTCAGGCCCTTGGTTGACTACAGGGAAATCTCAGTTGGCTTCTGCTCTTGATCTTACCCTACTCTGTGATGCTGAACACCATCACACCCTGTCACTCCTCAGAGCTGTACCAGAATGTGATTCTGGGATGGGAGGGGTGGTATGGGAACCTGCAGCACCACAGTGTGTTAAATAGCCCATATGCAGCCATCATTTTATAAGCCATGTCTCGAACACATCATCTGTCTCACATTCCTCATGCTCTGCCTTCAGCAAGGGAGATTCCCATAGAGAAAGAGTCATGGAGAGCAAAAATCATTGTAACAGCAACTAGGTATTGAGAGGCCGTACTGGAACTTCTGGATTTACTACAGGTTTATAAAATCAAGAGCTAAGAAAAGCAGCTCTATGGGCTAAGCACAAAGATGGGAATGGGGAGCTTTACACGTACTCCCAGATTTGCCCTAGACTTCTGCTTTTTTGAGGGTAGTCCCTGCACGCACCTGTGTCCTAAATGGAAAGGTTTGAGTGTGGTTACCCACTGGCAGTCTCAAGCTCTCCAGATGCGAAGCTTGACACCAGAGCAATGCTGTCTGTGGGTGAGGGATTATTCTCATCTGCTCTTTTCAGGGGCTAGATTCACACCTCCAGGAGGTGTGACTCCACCAAAATGCTGTCCCTAAGAATAGAGCTCATCGCGCCACAGTTACACAAGTCCAGATCTGGTGGATGAGCTGTTACTTTGGGGGTGTTTTCAGAAGCCCGCCTGTGACGTCCGACCACAGGCAAAACTCAGCAGATGGTTCCTACCTTTGTTCGCTGAGCAAACAAATCATCTCCTCACCATAAAACCCACTGGAAATAAGAGACACTGCTGCTTTTGTGGCTAGATTACAGGGGGCTAAAGGGTCTGGCAGGGCTTTAATGAACTTTAATCATCATCTCAATTTATGGCCCTGCCTCAGTGACACAATAGTTTCCAGCAGCTGGACAACCCAGAGGAAAGCAAGTTTTAGCAAAACTTTGCCAGTCCCACAGGGAGGTGTTATGCCACAACACATGGCAATTTCCCTGGGACCTGTGTAGCACAAGGTACAGACCAGTGGAACAGGTAGGAAGCAGAAAGGTCTTTCCCAGATGTTTTGACAAAGCACTGCAAGGAGGCAGGGGGAGCACAATTCCGCGGCACTTTGTTTAGCTGCAGCAGTGCCACTGGAAAGCACACAGATGGCATAAGCAAAACTGAGAGCATAGGACTGTGAATGCACTCATGATGGCATTTAACAAACTCATGTAACGGTGCATATGGTGCCATAGGGGCTTTATTTTTACAGGGAGTACAGAACAGTCAGACCAGATCAGTTTTAAGCCTTCAAAGTTCACCGCCTGATTCCTGATGGTGGGCAGCAGCCCCATCTCAGAGGAAGACTGAGAAAGACCAACAGGATGTGATGGTGTTAATCTGGTCCCTGTAAAGGTTCCTGTCGAAAAATAAACTCCCAGGAGTAAAAGACTGGCCAAACATCATAAATAAATAAAATTAATATATCTTTAACCAAACCACAATTCTTGTTTCCCCCTTTTTTTTTTCTTTTTCTCCTTTTTTTTCTTTTAACAGAAAAAGGATGGGAATGTCTTACATACATAACCCCTCGACCCCCTCTTGGCAGTGCTAATGAAATGAGTTCCAGGACCTCACATGTTGGGTATTCCAGGAAAATCTCTAGGAAAATGTGGTCACTGGTTGTGTTTTCCTACGTTGATCCTTCTGCCTGGTCATCCCATCACTGAGCAGTTAATCATCACTCTGGTGAGTGTCCTCTTCGTGGTGGTGCAAAAGAGGACACAGAGGTGGCAAGGCTTGACGACCTCAGGTCATTACTCACAGGCTGGCCCAGCACAGGACCCAAAGGTCTTGTCTCTTAGTCATCCCCTTCAACTACACTGCATTCTCCTCTGGTTCAGCTCAGTACCTGAAGCTGCTACCTGGAAGAACGGAGTAGAGAAGGGGAGGGCAGAGCACTGCTCAGTGGTGCAAAGGAGGCAAGCTCCAAACCACTGTACTCTGTTCATTAGGGTCTCACATAACAGGACTCTCAACCAGTGTGGTAAGAGTTTTGCCCCCATAAGGCTTAGTTTGATGAAGAGTGGAGGACTTGGTCCAAAGGAGTATATGAACTTCACTGAAGCTCACATCTGGCACAGCTCAACCTTAATGTGTTTCTCAGGGTCTTAATAAGCCTTAAGGGCCTTCACCTCACCTTGTTCTCCATCCACATCTCCAGGAGTTCATTTAAGCCCAGCCTTGAGCCTTCTAGCCTCACCTAAGATACACTGAGAAGACCCTGTCTCCACACTGAGGTCTGTCCTAGTCTTCCCAGCTCTACCTCCTGAATGGACCTTGGACTTCTGGTATAGATGTGTCTTCAGTCCTACCTCTCACCGCTCCTGCCTGGGCTCTCCAGTGGGCCCCAGACCTGGTTCATCACCTCACTTTGTCTGGGATGGTCAGGCTGAGCCCCATTACCAGCATCTTGCTCTGTCTCCCCCATGCAGATGCTGCAGGACTGCACGCTGCTGAGCGAGGTCTCTGCCTGAGCTGGGGTGACCTCCACTCTCAGCCTGCCCCTCTTGTAGGGCAGCCCTGGTCTGGCTGCTCCCTGGCACTGCCTCAGCTGCTTTTTGGATCCAGCTAACACCTTTCTAAAAGCAGAAAGAGCAGTGCAGCTTCCTGCTGTATCTATTCCTTCAGGGGCTACTCAGACCACTTTTCACTTGATCAGACAACACTCCCTTTGGTCTTGAGAGTGAAGAATGCTGAGAAGCATCTGAAGGTTGAGGCAGGAAGAGAGGATAGCTGGTGCCACCACCCTGACCACACTGATAAGGTCCTTGGGAATAACCCACAGGCGTCTTTATGAGATCAAAGCACTCAAGCAGAGGAGGAGGAGCAGAGTCTGAACCCACTACTGGAGCTCCCTTCCCTCCTATTAAATTTCAAAGAGATAAGAACCCAGCTGCTGATCCAGCCCGGGGCAATGTGTATTGGCCATAGGAAGTTATATGCATCCCTCCTGTTTCACTGGAGACTTTATCAGGTGACCCGAGAGAACAAAAGCAGAGTCCAAGAGGTCCCCTTGCTGCTGGTTCTGATGAAAGAATGTTTGACCCTGGACCCTGATCCAAGATGAAATTTGTCATTGACTCATAGGCCTTGCATTTCCTCTCCTATTGTCTGAAAGCCAATTTCAAAGTTGTTTTCGCAGCCCTTCACGATGTCCCGGTGCAGCTGTGCTAAATTCCAATGTGAAAGCGAAGAAATAAAAGGGAACTGGGATCACAGCAAACATTAAAAGCCTTCAAAAGAGATTTCCTTCTCCAGAATGCTGATGGAGAGCCCATCGTGGTGGACCCACATGGCCAGTTCCCTGTATAGCTGCATTGGGCATGGTGTAGACAGACTGGGGACAGTGCAGACAGATTAAATTGACTCAGAGAAGAACCTTGATTAAAGACCTTAAGTCTGTCTGTACCACATCTGCCACCCTGCTTTTCGCTTTATTTACACATACAAAGCTCTTACTGAATTCAGGAAGGATCTTTCCATCTGCAGTGTGAATAAACATGGGATTAGGACTTGACTTTTCATTTTTACTGACCTATATTGAGTCCTTTTTTGTGCTGTTCCAAGTGCCTTTGCATGCCATTTATTCACACTTGGTTTCTGAGTCATTCCTAACTAATTTTGTGAGCTGGTGGGTAGTACATACCTTCACACTCAGCCCTTCCAGTTAACTGCACAGCACTTTGTTTTGAATCTAGTTTTATTTTTCTAACCCTCTTGCTCAGCTAAAGAGGCTCCGTGGCTGGAAGAGCGTGGCAGGGACACACTGCAGTTTAGCATCTTGTGCATTTTCTGATGAGCTCTGTGAGGGAATTTGCCCTCTGAAGTTTTCTGCAGGTTCTAGTGTGATGGATCTGGACGTGCCCTTGCACGCACTGGCACACACGGCTCTCCATGGTGCAGCATCAGGTTCCTGCAGAGCTGGTTTGAGCGTATTCCTGAGTATTGCTTCATACCAGGAGGGCCAGCTTCCAGCAGCTGCCAGAGCTGATGTCAGATTCCACACACAATAGAGGTTTCAAGTCTTTATCAGCTACTCTCTTCTCCCTTCTCAGATATCATGTAGACTTTGCATCGGGAAGGGACAAAATCCCACCAGGGATAGGGCTATTCAGGGGCAACACACCCTCCTCTGGTTGTACTTTCCCACTTCCCTGTTCTCACTGAGATT
Source organism: Xenops minutus (assembly GCA_035221455.1). Lineage (NCBI taxonomy): Eukaryota > Metazoa > Chordata > Aves > Passeriformes > Furnariidae > Xenops > Xenops minutus. The sequence continues at coordinate 63,156,471 of JAWWEE010000085.1, forward strand.
AAAGGAGGACAAAGCAACTCTGTACCTTTGATCTATGCCTACATAATAGAGACTCTCCTTTTAGTGAAAGGCTCAAACCTTCACACCAGCTGGGACGTGGAGTGTGGCTGCAGCAGTAAGGCAATACACAACACCTCAGTTTGCATTTCCCTTTCTTTTTCTTTACTGGGCTTTCTCAGCAACTGCCTCACCCTAAAGAATCATTTACTGCCTCACCTCGCTTTGTTACAAGAACCTGTTCTATAGGTTTTATGGCTAATGTGGTCTTAAGTTACCAAGTAAACTAAACCTCACTCCTGCAGCTTTCACTGTCTAAAATACATTGTAGGCTTTGTTATATTGGTGGGTTTCCTTTGGATCTTGGTGGTCCCTTCTCCTTGGACCATATCCCAGTGCTTAGCTGTGCAACCCCATGATGTCCAGACAAATCTGAATGTGATGAAGAGACCCAAATTTGACCTTTGCCTAGAAGAGATAACTTTCAGGAGCATCATGCAAATGTTTATGGGAGGGTACCAGGTGACTACTTCCCTTTTTGGCATCTCCAGATGCATCCAGCAATCTGTAGTATGGGATTTGAAGCAATTTATGAGCAAGGTCGGTCCTTTTCATACACCATAGGAATGTGGGGCTAATAAATTGAACTTTTGACAGGACTTATTGGACATAAGCAGCTCAGGACAGGATATGAGGCCCTGTACAGTTAAAGCAGTCCTTGGATCACCACCTAAGGTTTATTACTATGTCATCATCCACCACCACTTCAAGGCTTGGCTCTTTTGGGACTTTCTAAGGCTCAGTCTACACTGGACTCCAGAAATCACAAACTGCAGCTGACTGAAATGAGGGGCAGGACTACTGAAACTCACTGCCAAGTTTTAACAGATTATACTGAGCTAGCTTTTTGGCTGCCTTCACTTTAACACCTAATCATAGACTTATGGAAACTCTGAAGAGTTCTTAAAGTCATCTACTTAATTGTGGTTATTTGCAAATCCTCGGGCATGTAAGCAATCAGCTGGGAAGCAGTGTCATGCAAAGTCAGTTTTATGAATGGCTTTTCAGAGAAATAAGTTTGGAACCAGAAGAGTTTTTGAGTTCTTTCTACCCTGACATCATTGCCCACCTCCCTCCTACTTTCTGCCCTACTAGTGCACACAGCAATCTTTCAATGGAAGATGACAAATCCATATGTAGTGGCAACACCCACCCCAGTATGCTACAGGCAGGTGCTGTGCAAATCAAAGGCACTTTCCCAGTCTCAAATCACCAGTCTTGATAAGACATTCACACTGCATAGTCCTTTACATATATTAACCTCCATATATTTCATACTTAGGACACATGCATCAGCTCTGGACCTTGGAAGCCTCTAGCCTGTGTTGTGCACTTCACAGATGAAAAGAGACCATTGAAAACTACCCAGTAAAAATGTTGCCATTAGTCAAACCTGTTGGCAAGTCAGACTGTTGACCTCACGAGAAATGAGTGTTCTAAAATGCTGACTTTTTTCATTTCTTACCGAGAAAACACTTGAGATGTTCCTAGACCAAAACATGATCCAAAGGAGCTCCTAAATTATTAATTCCACCACTGGAATTCAGATAGTCAGAGGAGAAAAATGCACAAAATTCATTTTATTATTAAGTGGCAGCTACAAACACTTTGAAAGAATGCAGCTTCAGGATGGCCTCATGGAGGCAATGACCCTGCAGCCACACGGGACAGGTCTTGTGGTTGAGCTGGCACTTCTCCTCACACTGCATCAACAAATGGTCCACAAGCTTCAAAAATCAAGTTGCTGAAGGGACTCCCTAGCACATTAGCCTGGCAGACCTGGGTCACAGCCAGCCTGTGGCAAGGCGCTCCTGCAGTCACAGATTTCATGGCACAATGTGAACCTAAGTAGGCTCCTAAGGAGTTGGCAAAAAAAGCTGGCAGGAAGCCACAAGGGCCAGATTCAAACCCTTCCTGAAAGAGAAGATTTCACTACAAAAGCTGAGGAACTGACACATTTCCGTTCATGTTTTACTTTAAATGGAGACACGTTTCCACAGAAAACTCCTTCCAGGTTCTGATATTGAAAGGCCTTGGAGCCTGATCCTGCAGATGCTTTGACTCACAAATAACTTTCTAGAAGTGTGTAAAGTCACTGTGTCGTGCTTTTCCAGGATCAGATCTCCTTCAACTGCCCATTTTGCAGGCTGACTCAGCAGTGATCCATCTCTGATGGTTCACCTGGCATGTGTTTGCCTGGTTTGCAGATCCATGGCTGGTGTGCAGTTCTTTTCACCCCCATGAAACGTCATTCAAGACATGAAGCAGATGCAGCCACATCTGTGCCTACATCTCCATGAAAACAACATACGCTGGTTACTTACAGCATATTCAAACTGCAGATTAAAATCCCGGTTGTTTGCTTGAAGTTGTCTCTCTTCCTCTGTGAAGAAGAGGAAACATATCAGATATGCTTGAGGGCAAGTGGAGTCAATACAGATATGAATGAAGCATCAGAAAATGAAAGCAACTCCAGTTTCTTCAGTCACTTCTTGTGTAAACCTGTCAGTAGTAGCATCACTTTTGCTGTTCTCCAGTGGGCTTCCCAGCTAGTTCACCCCACTCTGGCTGCACAGTGGTCAAAATGGGACACAGTTTGCAGATGGAGCCTTACCAATGCTGACCAGAGCACAAGGGACACTCCACTTACCTAGCAGACAATGCATATTATATGTAAGAATTCACCTAGAAGTGATTTAAAGTAATATCTTTATGCACCACCAGCATGAAGAGGCTTTTCAGAATATGATCCATTTTGGCAGATCCTTTCTGGCAGAGCCAATGGCTCATCAGGCAATGCAAATCTTTCATTTGTCCTAGCTGAACTGCATCCAAAGTCTTTCAGACTATTTCTCCAACTAGTCAATTCTAATCCTATCTTTCAACGTGCTTGTAGCTCCTGCCAGCATGGTGCCATTTGTAGATGTACTAAGTGTGTTCTTTATTCTGTCAGCCAAGATGTAGAAGTAAATATTGAATACTAGACTCAGGATGGGATATATTCCTGATGGATCTCTCAAGTTTCATAATCAGTCATCAATATCTATTGTCAATGCCTTTTTTTTCTGAAAAATCTGGCACTCACTGTATTGCTATTTTATATCTCTGGTTTACTTGTAAAAATGCCACAAGTGACAGTTGAGATACATGGCAGCTATCTGAGCTTTTTTCAATAGCCCTATGGCTACCACTAAAACAGAATTAATTTTGGCTTGATGCAGTTTTTCAGGACTGCTGACTGTTAATCATCTCTTCCCCACACACACACTTCTAGTTGCTTTGAAGTGGTCTGTTGGATTGTTTCAACCTTTACTCAAGTGAAGCCAATACATCTATAATTGCTCAGCTCCTCTTTTTCTCACCTTTCAAGACGGATGCTGTGCTTGCTCTCTTCCCAGTCGCCTGAACTTTGCCTGCCTGTGAACCAGAAACTCTCAAAGGCAGCACTGGTCCAGGGCATACTTTACCTTACAGAGCCAACCCGTCCTCTCTCTGCTCCAGCCCCAAAACCTCCCTCCTTCTCCTCTATTTCTGGAAACTATTATGTTAGATGTCTAAAATGAAAAAAACAAAACAAACCAAAAAAAACCCCCCACAAAACACAATATACCCCCTCTGATTTCTTAGGCTTATTTGCTAGGCTTTTTTGCACTGAGCAGCAGACATAAACTGTCTTTGATCTCCCTTCTCCCTCTTACTAGAAGGGTTACAGAACCCCAGAGACCCCAACTCTTACAGAACAACTTCTATTGCCCTTTATGTCCTTGGTAGCCTTTTCTCACTTTGGGCCTTTACCACTCTGTTTGTCCTGCATAAAACAAGCTGCTTTGCACATACTGGAGGCATTCTTCCCCTGCTTGAAGTAAATGAGGAGCTTGTGATGTCACGATTTCACTATCATTCTGGGCCTTTACCTTATGCATGTGCCCTTAATATCAAATAATAGCATATGTGCTCTTAATATAAATTATTGTGCCCCTTATATCAATTATTTAAGGAAATGGCAGCTCTGTGTTACTCTGCCTCCACCCTAGAATTCCTTCCCATAAGATCTCAGTTACTAGTTCTTCCCATTTACTGAAGATTTCCTCCTTGAAGTAATTTTTAAACAATTAGCTATTGTCACTTTTTCCTAAGTATCATCCCATAATTTCATAATTATTCCTGTTTACACTCCTTTCTGCTTTCACAGGATCAGACAGCTCCTCCCATTCCCTTTTGGAAGAAATCAGTTCTGGACTAACCTCCTCTCTAGTTCCAAAATATTACCCACCTCTGCATCAAAACTCTGTACCAGCTGAACAAGTGCTGTTTGTCTTTGTTCCTCTCCAGCTCTGCCTTTGCATATATAGAATTATTCATTTGCCACCATGCCCTGCCTCTCAGAAAACTGTTGGTTTTGTTTTTGTTGTTGTTGTTGTTGTTGGTTTTTTCCTACAGAAGATTGCCCTTCTTGGTTTGCTATGGCTGTGTTATTACCCTTGTAGCATTACTCAGAGATCTGCAATTTGTTCGTCTCTTTCTTCATGCTGCATCTCAGACCATGCAGTCATACAAGGAAAACCTCTGTTAATCTTACAGAATTAGCTTTATTATTTTCTATTAATATTCCAGCTTCATGAGTTATCACAGCACGTGTCTGTTACACCTATTAAATGATGTTTTAAGGCATCTTGCTCATCCTGTTTGCTCACTCTTGCATCAGCAAGTGTCTAAACTGTTCAGTCCATTGAACTGCTGTCCTTCCTCCTTTCTGTTCAATGACCCTATAAAAAGCACAGCATCCCTAATTTTTAAGTAATTTTTCGGATCACCATTTCTTGATCCCTGTGAGCTGCTTTTATCAAGCCCTCTAATTACTAATGTAAAGCCATGTTAACAGGCAAATATACTTTTCCTCTTCTTCAGGCACATCCAGCTGTGTCAGTCATTTTTGAATCAGCTCCTATCTGCCCCAACTGGGTGATTCACACCAACCAGAGAGGCTTCATTTAAGACCCTCAAAGTGCTTAATCCTTCACTGCTTTCCTTGGAAACATTTTTCTCATCCTTCACAATAGGGAGAACAATGTACCAAGAGATCAGAGTGACTTATCTGGTGCCCCAGAGGAAAACAGAAGCAGAGCTCAAGAGGTCCAGACTTGCTGGGCTTCAACTATTGTGTTATGTGCTCCTTCAGGAATTTTCCTGAGAGAAACCAGTATTATCAAAGCTGATGAAAGATAAAGCTATTTGTTAAAAACAGAACTTCCCAACACTCCAGTGTTTCCTGCCACACAGTAAGTGCTACTCTTATCCCTTCCCCAGGGGCTCCCAGCCTAGTCCTGGAAGAAATGCCACAGAAAAGATAAATGCCATTAATGTAAATAGGAACAGATGAAAAAGCTTGAGAGCCTGTTGGGCTACACAGCAGAGGCCCAGTGTCACAGGGAAGCTTCTAAGAGTCTCTGAAGTCCTAAGTGACTTTTTGCTTTGCATGCAGAAACAGAAACCCAAGTTTTGCAGGCAACAGCAGGACATGCCCTGAGCTCCTTCGCTCTTCCCAGGGCTTGCTGGGGGAGTCAGGAGCCACCCCCTTCCTCAGCTTGCCTCCAGGGTCTTTTCAGCCAGGGGAGAGGCACTTAATATTTGAATACGAATTCAAGAGTATCAGATGCTCCTAGAAAGGAGCTGACATATACCTATACTCTAGAAGGAAAGGAGCCTGGCTTCTCAGCACAGTGAGAGATGCACTCTCCAAATGGCTTTTATGTTAGACACAGGAATGGCTGCAAATGGCTCAGAGATGGCACAGAAACATGAAGCAGTGGGACATCAAACAGAACAGAAACTAAAATCAAGGCACTGCACTCCCATGCCTGATCATATGGTACCTAAGGGCAAGATTTTTAAGACAACCCATTTCTGAAGCCCCCAGATAACTCTGAACCTGTTTGAAAACTGCATGGAGCCTCTGGCTGCTGTAGCCATCCCTCCCTCTCAGAGGCAGTGTCCTTAAAGGCCAAAATATGAGGCTAATTTCTCGTGATGAGAATTTAATTCTTCCTACTGGGTAACAGCCAATACCTTTGGCTAAATCAAGAAAAACCACAATAAATTGCACAGGGAGCCTCATCCAACAGCATTAGCAAAGAGAACTTTCTGTCCTCTGGCTACAGCAGAGAAGAACCACTCTGACCACACACACAGGGCAACACTGCCTCGATGGGCCCATTTTTACCAGCTGAGGACTGTGAGGTCCTACTGCTGGTGAGGTCCTCCTAAGCCAGGCAGTTCTCAACTCTCATAGACCATGTGACTCCTATTTGTTTCTAGAACAGTTTAGACAGAAATTAAGCCGCTTGGACGATCATAATAAACAAAAATTTAGGGAAAGTCAAGCATTACACCAGCTTTGTCTGGTAACCATAACTCAGGGTTTTTGGCCATAGATCCAAGCATGCATGTCTTATCATGCCCTGTTGATTCTGAAAGCAATGAGGAAAAAAGGAGGGGGAAAGCTGTAGGGATATCAGACGAGAAGTTTTTCCTTTCTTGAAACTTTTTTATATCTCCAAGCAACTCAAATGTTCTGCTTTTCCAAACTGCACTCACTGGAAGAAAGGAATGGTATTTGTACTCCAAGTTATCATTTCACTGCCACTGAAAACTATTTTAAATTATTCATCAGTGGAAACTCGGCGTACATAAATATGGCTTAGTGCCCAGTTCTTGGTCTAACCACTGAGACCAAGTCACTGGGAAAGTGCTTGTTTTCTCAGGCAGACAGTTTTAGGAGCTAAACCACAGAATAACATCTGTATTTAATAAAATTAAACACATGCCAAAAATCAGCTATAAATGTAACTGGCCAGCCCACCAGCCTTCATTTAGGACTGCTGCATGGAAAAGTCCTGCAAAAGGTTAGACTCAAGATCTGATCAGACAGCTTGGAAATTTGTTTCTGGTTTATGCTAAGGAGGACATGCCAAGAGCAATGCTTTCAACAGGGTATTGGAAAAGTTTTGTAGATATTGGGGCTTGCGGCTTCAAGAAATGGGAGGTTAAGTTCTGCCTGGTTTTGCCAAGTCCTATACAAACTAGGCACTGATACCTCATGCACAAAATGAACACTGCCTAATTAGGGGAACGTCTGCGTAACCAACCCTGACAACAGAACAGAGACAACATAAACTCTGTAAAAACAATAATCTCTACTCCACCCTTTAAACAAGTGACCTCAAGAGCAAAAACTCTGCCCTGGACTAGCTACAAAGAGTGACATCCAGGAGCTGGACTCATCTCCCCATATAGCATGGTTCTTAGTGAAGTTATTACCCTTACCAAGTTGTGAAAGCTGTAACACAGTTACTCTGATCCCAAGGGCACAAAACTGACCCTTCTGAGACGGTAGTTCAGATCTGGCCTGCAACAGGCTATATACAGTCCCAGAAGACCTCCACCAGTCACACAACTCATGATGTGCCTCCTGCCACCTCCTCCTGTCCCATCTCCATTATGCTTTTGTTGACCCTACTTTTGGGCACCTCATCATTGCTGTGTGACCCAGCAATGGCACAGGTGCCACCTCACACCCAAGACCCAGGAGATGACACATCTCTTTGCAGACAGAGAAACCCCAGCCCTGTCTTCTGGTCTTTGCTGGACTGCTTCTTCACACGCACAAGTGACTGAAATGTGCCATGGTGAGTAGGCACCTCTATCCTCCTCTCAAAAAACAGAATTACACTGTCCATTGAAAGACAACTCCATGGGAGAGGGCAAGTCATCATATACTGTGTTAAACAACTAAAATCTTTTCTCCTAGGGAGGTTATTTTACTGATAATAAGCAAAATTATACCAATAATAGCAAAAATTTCCTTGCTCCTTAAAGCAATAACTGCCCTTTTTGCAATCCTGGGAGGTGAAGGAATCATCCAACAAGCCCCTTGATTTGCAGGTGCTGTACCTGGGTAGAGTTTTTGTGTTAAAGAGAATGGGATGATTTCTTATAGCACTGATACCACAGGATTTCACATTCATAACACATCAGTGCCTTTCTGGGATCAGAGCTGAAACAAGTGAACTCTAACCAAAGCCAGGGATATTTACCCAAGAAGCTTGGCATTTGATATGGATCAGAAGATACATCAATAAAGGTAAGAGCCATATGACATGTCTGAGGGTTGTGATGCTTAAATATCTATATTTCACAGGCAGCCTGGGACACAGACATTTGTTGAACACTCATTACCTGAGTGTCAATCCAACGCTGTAACCCGACCGGTGCCGGCGTGCCTGCTGCTCTGCAGCACGAAACCAAAGCCCATCCCTGCCCTGAACTGCAGCCAGAGCCTGGCAGGGTTCAGTGAGCATGGCTGGGGCAGGAGGAGCCGTGAGAACCTGGTGGGATGGAAATGGGGAGAGGAAGGACAGAGCCAAGCCTGGCTCGGGGCAGGAACATGCCCAGCTGCCTGGCAAACAAGCATGTCTTTTATTATTGACTCAAAGGAAGGTCTCTCCAGGGCTCCATGCTACAAACCCACACATTTTTAATGTGTAGATGCCCCCTCTTCTGTAGAGAGTCTCTGGCTGCTGTGGCTGAAGAGGATTTATGCTGGCAATCACATGCATTTTCATCTCTGAAATGGAGTAGGTTGTGCTCAGTGTGAGGGATTTAATTTAAAAAAATCTGCAGGAAGACCTTACAGAGACATCACCACCAATGGGTTTAGCCTTATTCCCTTCTGCCTCTTCCTATATTATTAAATAAATATATTTACTATCTCCATTTGCCTCAGAAAAACCCAAGAATCCTCCTTCCTCCTGAAGAAAGGAAATGCAAGAAATATGCTTTTGCGGCCATAGACTGTGTCTTTGGTATTTGGTACTGAGCTCAGCCCCCTGCTAAGCATCAAACAAATGCCACATGTAATGGAATTTCTCACATAGGTAGAACATTTCATATGTCCCTGGTATTAAAGCAAAATTATTTTTTTACTAGCATCACTAACAAAGGGCCCACTTAGAAGATGTATTGACACACCTCCATTTTCATAGAGCAGATGAGAGGTCTGAAATAAAAAACCCTGAGGGTGAACTGGAAATATTTTCGCCTCAGGTCTAGTAAATTTTTAATATGAACATTAAGTTCAGTGTTAGAACCTGCCCTTTTCTGAAAGCAGCATTTTATATAACCACCATAAGGAGAGAGAAAACAAGAAAAGAGAGTTCTAAAAGGAAGCCTCAGATTTGCTCAGCATGTACAACGCTCTTGGTCAAACAGCACTCTTGAGACACAGGGCTAGAAGAACTGCTAGATAACCTTAGAGCAGAAAATATTTCCATTTAGGTTTTTCTAGGAAGGGACAGAGGCTGCCTCATCTTTCCCTTTCCCTATCTCCCACAATAACACCAATTCTGGTTCTCCTTCCCTTCCCAACCCTGGTGATGTCTCACCCACCTGCCCTGGCTCTGGGCAGAGGTGGGGACTCACCACATCTCAGAAATGCCTGGCAACAGATTATTTCTCAAAAAGCATCTACAGCTGTTCATGTTCATTTCAGTCCACTTCAGAATGGAAGTATGCATTTTTTCAAATATATTAGCAGCAGAAATTGTCTCTTCTTCATTTTGAAAAACTTTTAATTTTTTTGTCTTCCAAATTTAGTTTAGAATTTTACATCACTTTATATCCTGGTTTTATTTGTAACAGTAGTTCACAGTATTTTGACTAATATCAGCATGCCAAAAAAAGCAGCTGAAATAGTCCTTTGTTTTTATTCTAAAAACTAGTCTGACAGTGACTGGCTGGCACATATTATTTCCTTTACTAGAAAACAGTATCTCCTAGACATGCTGGTAATGCCACAGCTTGATACAATGGCACATGTTGTTAATAACAGCAATACACAGTGAGAGGAAGTGATGCAAAAAATCATAAAAATAAATACAGCTCTGAAACGAACTTTAAGAACTTTTTCAATTCACAGTTATTTCCCTCATGGGAAATTATGTAAAAATAAATATATTTTTCATACCCAATGTCTATTGTGGTGAGACATTTCCTATCAGATCAGAATGGGAATCCCAGAAGGCAGCTGAGCTTGATCTGTAAAGCCACTTGTGGGCTGCCTTCTCCACGAGTTGCCAAGCTCTCTGCCCAGAGCCCAGCTGCCCTGAAGAGCAGGCTGTCCCTAGCAGCAAGAAGGAAAACCCCAGTGCAGCTTTCTAAATGCCCAGCTCAATTTATAACCTTCCTCTTCCTCTCACAGTGCCCCTAGGCTGCGCTTATGGAGATGAAGCTGCAGCAGTGACTGCTCTTCCATCTTCTCAAGTACATGCCTTGGCATAATGTTATTCCTGTGGATGAGTTCTCCCTGGTCCTTATTTCCGTTTGTTTCATAGACAGTACCAGACTATCCCCATCCAGTGCTGAGCTGATCTGTGAGGGTATGAAGCCAGTGAGCAGAGATATTCCACATTTATTAGCCATCTCCCACTTTCCACACACCTGATGAACCAGAAGTGTCCCCCATACTCTCTGTTTCACCCAGGTTCATTGCAGGTTAAACCTCAGTATAAAAGATGTCAGGTATCTTTTCCACAGAAACCTCACTGCTGCTTATGTAAGAGGTGTACATCCCTGCTTCTTCCTGGAAGAGCTTCACCAAGGTCATCCAGGAACTGGTTTTCTCCAGGTGTCTTTGTGTGTCTGACATGACCTGAGTTTTAGTTACGTACCTGATTACTTCTATAAAGAACATAAAACTATAAGAAACTAACTCTTATCTCCAAGAAATTTGAACGATGTAACCTGTCTTCTTAAATGTACCTATTCAATTTTCCCTCCATCTCAGCTCATGTGGGAACTACAACTTGCTGGGGAGAAACACTGGTTCTCATGGAAGCAGTCCTGATCCCAGATTCAGCAGCTGATGCCTGAGGTAATCCATTCCCTCCCATGAAAGTCATACCATGAGCACAGCTCTTTGGTAAGGTTAAACATCATCCAGCTTTGGTTTTGGAACAGAAATTTGGTCTTAGAGCAGTATAGTCCATCTGAAATGAACATATGGGATGTCCCCTGCAGAAGAGCCTTGCTTGCTCTCAGGCAGCACAGTCTTTTGGACTTCTGCAAACACAAACCCTTATAAACCCTTGGATTAAAATAGCACTTCAATGCTGGCATTTACTGCAGTGAAATGTTTGCAAGGAGCAATCATAGCCCTTTCAGCTTTTGGGAAGAAAGGCAAAATAATTAAAAATAAAAGAGGAGGAGAAAAAAACCTCTTCTATCTTCCTGTTATGGAAGCTATGCACTCCCTGATCATCCCAGTTTTCCTTATCCTTCTCTGAACTTCCTCCAGTTTGCATTCATTGGTTTTGAACTGGTGATCAAATATGAAAATAAATTACTTTTCCCTATAAAATGTGGTGTTTATATCTAGGAAGATCTGAGTTTCTTGAACACTTGGTTGAAGGGGGTGGGCTGAACATTTCTCTGCTAAAACACACACAAAGCACAAAACTTTCCTAATATAGTAACAAAATATTTTTGACACTCAGAACAACTACTGCTTTATAAGTGGGGATGCCCTCAGTGGATAGTGGGTCACAGACAAATCTGTGCTCCTTCATCTGCAAAGCCAAGTTGGGGGAAAGAGACCTGGAGCAGGCAGAGACCCTTCCCTAGGAGCAATCACAATCCCTCTCCTGGGACTATCAGAGCAGCAAACGGATGCCCCTGTCTTAACACCAGGGCTCAGAATCTGCCCTGTTCCAGGAAGGGGAAATAGCAGCACAATTGCAAAAATAAACCCCTGGGAAAAAACTATTCAGTCCTCTGAGCTCAGAGAGGTTGGAAAATAATTTCATGTCAAAACATGAGTAGGGCAATAATCTCTGCATTCATCAAATACAGGGAGGAACACCCTGAAAGGAAAGGCTTGAGACTTTCCCTCTTCACCATGTCTGCAGACCTGGATCCCTGACCAGAGACTGAACATTGGGCCTGGGGGTGAAGTGATAAGTCACGAGACTTGATTCAATGGCTCCTGCTGCAAAGCCTGATGGAAGATGCACCCTAAGAGGCTGTACAGAGATATGTTAGTAGCCCTCCTACAAGACTTCTTCCAAAAATTGGTTTCTTCAGGGATTTCTGCTGCAAAGTCCTGTGAGAATCATGATGCAGAGGATGGTTGCTGACTACCTTCACTCCCATTTATTTGGATGCCACGTGGAGCTCCCATGAAGGAATTATAAAGGTTTCTCCTCCACAGTTAGTGCTGCCCTCAGCAGCTATTTGGGTGATCTCAGAATGTATCTCTGCAATTTCCCCTTCTTCCTGCATCTCATTGAAGGGAATATCTGGGCCACTGCCGTCATAAAACAGAATTACACAATTCTTTAGGTTTGAAAAGACCTCCAAGATCAGCAAATCCAACTGTTAACTCAGCCCTGCCAACCCCACTATTAAATCTACACCTTTTATTACCTCCAGGGAGGGTGACTCCACCACTGCCATGGGTAGCCTGTGCCAATGCTTGACAACCTTTCTGTGAAGAAATTGTCCCAAATATTCAATCTATACTTCTCCTGGTGCATCTTGAGGCCATTTCCTCTCATCCTGTCACTTGTTACCTGGGAGAATAGACTGACCCTCACCTCACTACAACTTCCTCTCCAGGTTGTTGTAGAGAGCAATAAGGTTCCCTCTGAGCCTCCTTTTCTCCAGTCTAAACACCCCCAGCTTCATCAGCTGCTCCTTGTAAGACTTGTATTCCACATCCTTCACCAGCTTTTGTTGCCCTTCTTTGGTCACATTCCAGCACCTCAATGTCTCTTTTGCTGTGAGGGCCTCAAAACTGAGGGCAGAATTTGAGGTGAATCAGTACATTTCATCATCAAAAGACTGCATCAGACCATTGCACTGTGCATTGCTCATTCACCCAATCCCACAAAAGATTCTTGTAAGAAACCATCAGAACTCAACTTCCCCAAGGCAATCACGTGCCCTGATGGGTGCAAAAACTTTGCAGCCTGTCCTGTTGCAGAAGTGCCCCCGTTTACTGGCACACAGTCCACAGCACTCCTTCCTCCAAGGCAGTACAAAATGAAGGAAAAAGGAAGAAAGTGTGTCTTCCCCCATCTGCTCTACAGGAGCAGTACATGCTCCCAAACATGATCTCAAGGACTCACATGTGTGCTGTATTTTCATTTCTCACCTTGTCACCCATGGCAATGGCATTACCAGACCACACTCACCTTTCAATTTCTTCTTTCCAAATTTTAATCCAAATAGAGACATCCCAAAACTTTATTTTAGTCCAACTCCATGGAATTTCTGCAAGAGAAAAGAGAAGGGAACTCACTACACATACTGCAACACAAACGTGTAATTCTCTGTCCATAAAGTGGCAGAAACAAACTCCTAAGCAACGGCTGACAGCTAGAATTTATCATCTAGGGTGTTTTAAAATGCAAAACAATCTTAGGTTTACAGGTTGCACAAGGTAAGGGCTACCTTACCTTGGACATGTTGATCAATTCACCTTCCAACATGGCACAAAGGAGAGGCTGGTGGAGGAGAGACTGGAAAGGACATTCCCACTACATTGGTGCTATATGAAAGGGAGAAAAAGCACTGTGCTTGTATTTAAGGTACAGAGGAACTGTGTGACTATCCAGAGCAAGACCAGACTCCCTGAAGAGGAGGAAACAACGGGAAGCACTGGTTTCCTGTACATCTGCCTGTGTTCAACATGTGCTGGCTCACACTCTTGTCCATTGATGGTCACCCACCATGCTGGGGTGGACCAGAAAAAAATTTCTCCTCCACTGGCTGCAAACTACCTGGCCCAGAAGCCTAAATCCAGGCACTAGAAATGCATTTAAGGCACTGAATATATTCTGATAGGCAGAGGAATTGAGCATTTAAAAACACAAAATCACATCAAAACCTGCTAGTAATGAAACTTTCAGCGTTCCAATCATCAGACAAGTTTATTTAAAGGACTTGAATGTGATGTTGGTGCTGACAGCCTAGAGGATCTGTGAACATGAGAAAAGTCAGCATTGCCTGGCATGCCTGGATGACCAGGAACCTGAATCAACAGGAACACCATGCCAGTTGCTTAAGTGGTCAGTGAGCCAAGCTGAGACATTTGAGGGAGTCACACTCCATCTAGAACAAGTTTTCTAGGTGGCAGGATGTAGTTTTTCCACTTAATCCTATGCTATCTGTGCAGACCAAGGGCTTCTAAGGTATAGCAAATATATCATATTTTGGAAACATGCACATGCGAGTACAATCTATGCCACAGCCCAAATGCAAGGCTGATACAACATCACTAGTGCAAGACTAGTGCAAGTCACACATCTTTTAAGAAAATAAAGGTAAACTTAAAGGAAGACTCTATAAATCTTCCATAGGTCAAACATCTGTGCAGAGCTCTACTTCAGAAGCTAAAGGAAAAAGCTATATTTAGCAGCTGCAAGTCAGTGAGACTGAGATAAGACAAACAGCAGCAGGTAAGCTTCATCCAGCCAGCTAAGTGCTGCATACCCTGGCACGGTACTCCCTGACACTCACTGTGGGGTTCAGGAGCCCTTCTGTGCTCACTCTGTTTGGAAGAGACCCTTTTTCTATTTACTCATCCCATTGCTTCTGCTCACCATGACAAATGCTTTGACAACACCCCTTGGAAAAATGTCTCTGTCCATGAAGCTAAACCCCTTAAAGTTGCAATACACAATGTCACAACCTAAAGCCTTCTCAACCCTGCTGACCAAACTTACTTTCCATCCCTGACCTCAGTCTATCATTAACAAGATATTTCTTTCATGTTATAGAATTACTATTATGTCTTACAAAACTAGGACAGAGAGCTCCCTATAAGATGGTGGGAGGAATGAGATGCACAACCCACACACGCAGAGGTAAAGACCTCAGAATTCCTAAAGCACCAGGAGCCGCAGATCTGATAATCACTGTTCCCTGGCAGCACAAGGATGAAAAAGGTTGACAGATTGTAATCATAATATTGACAATTACATGATCCATATGAACTCTGGGTTTTGCTGTATTTGCCAAACATTTTAGAAAAATAATCCCCAGCTACCAAACCTCTCCCAGCTGTGAACTGAATTGACAAGGCATACAATTTCAGCAGAGGGGAGAAAAGGATGTTTATATTTGTGGGGGAGCAGAGAAGAGTGTGGTTATAAGCCTTCTTTCAGCAGTAATAACATGAAACAAACAATAGACTTTCACATCTCCCAAATAAAAACCTGAAACTTCCTTCAGCACTGACACGTGGCTTTTGTTGATTACTGTGATTCTTTAGACCCTGGTTTCTCGTGGGGCTGCAGCATGACAAGAAGACTGAATAAATACACTGTTTTGGCATGGAGGACACCTTTAATTCCCCCAGCTTCTCACAGCATTCGATTAGGATTGCATTCATTGAACATCTTCACTCAGCAACAATTTTAAGCTACCATCATGGCCAGCACAAATATCCTTACAGTCTCACTATTCCCACAAAACTTTGCCTTTTAGGGCAGACATGGGTGATAGCTTTGCTCATCCACTTGTATCAATTACCTCTCTTGTACGTCATTTCCACCACACAGACTTGGCACACCTGCTTACTTAGTTAAATCCCAGGATTTATGAATCCTTCCCAAGCTGACCTCATCCTTTATGCAAAGCTCAGTTCCTGGCTTGCCCAAACCACAGTGTTATTTGGAAATGTGTCAGTCAGTATTCAATGGGCACACAGAGGATGGCATAGAGGGCTGGACACACCCCTATTGCATTGAGGTGTACTCTTTATTTTCATAATATTGCAAATATCTCCCTTTGCTGCTTTGTTATTGACTCACGCATCTAATCCCCATACTTCTTTACCTAGGCAAGCTACTCTCACATTGGCTTTACTTCTGTGTGTGGCTGCCTGCTCATGCTCCCCTCTGTTACAGTACACCATCACGCTTCCAGGTGTCTGTTTTCAGTCTGAGAGTTCATTGACCACTGGCAGCAAGTGTGAAAACAAAGGCAAGTAATGCTGGAGTTGTCCCCCTTGGTGGTGCAACAGGTACTGCTCCCACTTGTCTTCATTATCACAACTTGTGCAGACAGATGTGGTCTCTTGGCTGACCTTAGCTCTTCCTGCCTCTCAGTTCCAGGTTTTTGCTTGGGGTATTCTGGACTCTCAATTCTATTTGTAGGGTCCAACATCTTTGCCCCTTTACCTACCAACAATATACCTCACAGTATTTTTTTCCCACAGATTTCACTTGTGATCAAAATTCATGCCCCTGTCCAGTTTTCTTTACTTATCTATTTTTTAAATCTGAAATTCAGTTTCCCTTCCAAAATTGCAATGATGGCTCATACAGCCTCATATCACTCACATCCATTTTTAGTTACAGTTTTAATTCCTCTTTGCGCTTTCTGGGGAAAAAAAATTCTCTCACAATTCATTTGTTGTGTTGAATGAAGTGCTTCTTAAATTTTTGTACGATACTTTGACAGTCTCCTTTTCCTGAATTAATTAAAAACCCATAAAACACACAAAAACTTTCTATAGTCAGAAAAAAAGGCAATTTCCTGTTTGTCTTAATTCTCTCTGGCACCAGCTATTTTCAGAGGCAAAATAAAGGACTGCTTCAGTATCCTGAAGTTGCTCTGCACAGTCTGTGTCAGATCTTCTGGACTTTCTGTTGTTGTTCCATTTTCCACTTGATTATTTTTGTGGGTTTGTTTGTTTGGTTTTCTTTCTTTTTCATTTTTGTTTACTCCAGGTACTCTGCACTGTTCAGTAATCAACTGGGGCTCATGGAATTTGATCCAACCACTCAGCTTAACAGGATGCTTGTCATTTTTCCATGTTTTCAGAGCCTATAACAGAAATTAAAGTTCAAATCCCCAGTTATTCTTTTAAGGGTTTTTGGGGGTATAAGCTATGAATAAATTATATCCTCTTACTGTAGAACACTTTTGTACCCACAGGGCTCTATAAACTGTCTATCTATGGCTTATACCTCAGCAAAGACAATCCACATGTTTTATGGCCACTGACAGTTTAATCACGCTCTCAGAGCACTTTTATATCCACAGCAAAATGCTACTTTGACAGGTTTTGAATAGGGAAGGGATGCTTTCTCACAAACCAAGTTCAGCCTTACTTAAGAGAGAAAAAAACCCAATGGGTCAAGGCAACCAAAACACAAACATAGACTGGGCAGAGAATGAATTGAGAACAGACCTGTCAAGAAGGACTTGGGGTGCTGGTGGGTGAGAGGCTGGACATGACCTGGCCATGTGCACTCACAGCCCAGACAGCAAATGTGTCCTGGGCTGCAGAACAGGGTGGGCAGCAGGGGAGGGAGGGGAATTTGCCCCTCTGCTCTGGTGACAATCCAGCTGGAGCACTGCATCCAGCTCTGGGGTCCCCAGCACAGGAAGGACATGGACCTGTTGGAGCGAGGCCAGAGGAGGCCATGAAGACGACCAGAGGTTGGAGCTTCTCTCTATGAAGACAACGTGAAAGAGCTGGGGTTGTTCAGCCTAGAGAAGGGAAGGATCTCTTGAGATGTAATAGCACCTTCCAGTACTTAAAGGAGCCACTGGAGAGCTGGAGAGAAACTTTTTACAAGAGAATGTAGTGACATGACAAAGGGTAATGGCTTCAAACTGAAAGAGAATAGGTTTAAATTAGATATTAGGAAGAAACTCTTTACTGTGAGGGTGGTGAGACACTAGAATAAGTTGCCCAGAGAAGCTGTCGCTGCCCCATCCCTCTAAGCATTCAAGGCCAGGTTGGAGAAGGCTTTGAGCAACCTGGTCTAGTGGAAGGTGTCCCTGTCCATGGCAAGGGGATTGGAACTGTGTGATCTTTAAGGTCCCTTCCAACCCAAGCCATTCCATGAATCTATGACTTGTCTTGAGAATACAACTGCAAAGCTCCTTCTGCATAAGCAGCAAGTTGCAATGAACTAAAACATGTGGAATTTGCAATGGCTATACTGAAAACTGGAGGGAGAGGGAGGCAGTTCCCACCACTACAATCATCAGTAATAAAATGAGAAAAGGCATGGCAAAACTTGAATGAACAGAAAGTAGACGCTGCAGGTGGAAAGCACAGCTCATTTCTTAGGCCCGTTTCTCTGGATGAAGCTACACCATACATCAGATTCTGTTATAAATACGAATTAAAAAATACTTGCTGCTTCTGATCCCATCATCTCAGTCCCAGACTCTGTGAAATGATCCATGTTAAATACAATCATTTTTGGAAGGGTTATTTTAATCCAGATCATGGGGTGTAGTTCAGTACACCCCGAAATTCCTACCCAAGCAGCAGTCATATCAGATTTGAGGGGGCAGCAAACTGTGCTGTAGTACAACTGTGCAAGAACACAGAGAAGAGGAGAATCAGTCAGGAGAACAAGAGTTCTGCAGTTCATTTTGCCACCAAAGATCCTGTGGTATGCATACACCCTGAAACATTTAAATAACCCTGTTCAGGTACAAATTCAGAAAGCATCCCATGCCTCCACTCACTTTTCCATGCCAGGTCAGTTTTTGCACATAAGCAAGATTTATAAGTTATTTTTTTTCAGGTCTATGTTCAGCTGATATAACAATCACAGATATCCACAGGACTTAGAGTTCTATTTTAATTTTTTGTCAGGCTGAAGTACTAAATGCCCAACCAAAAACTCAGCATATGACAAAGTAGATCCCAAGCACTGGGTATTGTGACAGATAAGGTTGAAAACTGCTTGTGCTGCCCATTGCTCATGGTGGACTAATGATGTTAAATACCATGAGATAAGCCAGACCTAAGTCCATAAATGTTGGAACATGTATCATTTCACATTAGATTTGGAAGCACAACTGGGAAAATATTAAGGATTTAAAACATATTAGGTCCTTAGACTTCCTGTTTTCTCCATGCCTTAGTTGCACACCTGCTAAGGGTGTGCACATGTCAGGGGCTAGAGCTGGACAGTCAGGTTCATTCTCAAGTATCACAAACAAGGACATCCCAGTGCAGTGTTTGTCAGTGGGATGCCAAACAAAGGCATTTTGGAAGAGACCCCTTTGAACTACAGGTGTACTAACTGTTTCAGTCACATTTTTCAAATTTTGTTTCCAAAGAGGACGATGCATTTGCTTTCCCCTATCAAAAGCAGGTGCAAAAATTTCAGCCATTAGAAATTATTAGTTCTAACAACATTTTAGCATTGTAACACATTGCTATTTGTATTTCTCCACCCCTCCTTACATCCCTTTGTGTTTGAATACCTGAAGAGCAAAACAGGGAATAGCATGAGTTGTACCACTCCCTGCTTTGTAAACACAGAATGAGAGTTGCACGGTGGACAACTGAAATGTGTTTTGAGTGCCAAAAATACACTTTTTCAGGACTAAAATCAGATTTGGCTGAATTCAACCTGGAACAAATTTAAGGTGCTATAAATGGTCACTCTTGGCCATCAGGGTTTACAAAAGGAGCAGACAACTCTGGTTTAAATCTACTGACTCAGTGCAAAGAGTCTGAAAGTATCCCTGAAACCCTGCTTTTGCCAAACCTGAAGAGGTATCCTGGATGAGGTGAGCCAGCCCGACAGCTATTTTTTTGGTGCCGTTCCAAGCTATATACATAGGAACCCATGAAAACCCTGTTTTCCCACCCCTACACTCGAATGTGCCAATGCAATTAGCTGTAATTGCTGGGAAACAGGCTCAGTCTGTTATCTGCCACGTTTTAAAGTAATGATCCAACATCCTCCATCTGTCTTCATTAAAACACTCTTTAAACTGACACCAGGATGGCAGTCAAAAATTTGCATTCAGCTCCTATGGGTAAGTTAGTTGCAAAGACGCTCAAGTTACGGATCAACAGCTGTGGCAGAGCGGGTTCCCAAAGAGAAAGAAAGGCAGTCTGCTCCCTCTGAAACAAACAATAGCAGCTTCCCCAGGCGGCTGCTGCTGCTTGGAATCACACACAGCTCAGCTCACTCCACCCAGACGTCTCTCAGCTCGCCCGCAGGAAAAAAAACCTCAACCCCGAGAGCACTTTGATTAAGCTCCGTAAAACTCTCGGATCCGAAAAAGAAAAGAAAAAAACAACCAAAACCAAATAACGAAAAAAAAAAAAACCGAAAAAGTTTTCTGCCCCCCGAAAACTGGCAGAGGAAAGAAGCGAGCGGAAGGAAAGCTTTAAATCTTACCCTTGAAGGCTTGTAAAAGTCACAGCAACAAAGTTGCTGCCCTCCATAGCACTCCGGTGCGCTCCTCTCTTCTCATTTACACGCAGCTTTATCCCCTCCCAGGACCGGCAGCTTCGCTCGCAGTCACAGCGCCAGGACATTCATCTAAGGAAGAAAACCTTCCCTGGGCTGTGAAAGGGGCATCTCGTGATCCTCCCCGACACCCTTAAAACCCGCCGCTGCCTCGCTCGGACATACAATGTCCCCGTCACTAAAGTTACTCCAAGTTCCCTACTTCTTACTTCAGTCACTGGGCTTGGCTCCTCGCCAAATTCTTTTTTTTTTTTTTTCCCCTTTTTTCTTTTTTTTTTTTTTTTTTATATTCTGTTTCCTGTAGATAGGGAGAATGTAGTAGTTCCCTTAAAAATAAAATGCTTCAGCACTACGAACTGTGAAAGAGTGAAACAAGGAGAGTAGCTTGGCTTGGGGAACCCCAATTAATTCCAGAGGAGACAGCTGCTCACTTCACCTACCTCCTTGCCGACGCGGAAGCTTTCAAAACAGAAACCAACCGAGTGAAAGAGTCCAACATATCAAATTGCTTTCAAAAAGGATGGACTTGGTAAGGGATCCATTGCTCAGCAGCAGTCCCTCTCTCTGTGTCCGTAATTCTGGAGTTGGTGAGGAGTCTTTAAACTCAGAGGCACTGTCCTATAAGCTGATCCCAAGGCTCCACCTCACCCACTTCCCAGTAGTTGTGAGCGGCAAAAACTCTG
Source organism: Xenops minutus (assembly GCA_035221455.1). Lineage (NCBI taxonomy): Eukaryota > Metazoa > Chordata > Aves > Passeriformes > Furnariidae > Xenops > Xenops minutus. The sequence goes on from JAWWEE010000085.1 coordinate 63,177,511, forward strand.
CAGAGAAAAGCCTCATAGAGCACAATTGCTTAATTCAACCACAGAGTTTCCTCCAGCCAGCCAAAGGCTTGCTTCAGTCATGAAATGTCAGGCGCTTGCTCATCCTGAGAGCATGACCTGCTCTTGCCCTCTGGGACACCTGCCTGGTCTCACTGTGGTCATGGGGACCCTCCTCACCAGAACCCCCCAGCACCCTCATGAACCTTCCAACCTTCCTACCTGCTGTCCCACCTTCAACAAACAAAACATTCCTTTTTTTTTTTTCTCCAATCTGTGGGACTTGTCACAATACAGTGCACTCCTACATGCCAGCCCCCTGGTGATTTACCTCCCAGGTGCTCTCTAAGACCAAAACTAGGACAGCTACAACTTTAATCCACCTCTTGTTTCCTTATACCTGTGAATTGCAATTATTTTAAGATCACCATATTCTTTTCCTAGTTGTGTTCACAGTAATGCCTGACAGGAGCATCTCAATTTATTGCAGACAACAAGATAATGTTTCACATAAAGGATTTCTATATGTATTTATCTCTGATTTTTCCTTCAGCTTCTGAGTTTTCCCACTGGGTTTACATGAACACTGTTAAAATTAATTTCAAACCTACCCACAAACACTTGAATGCATTAATCAGCTATTAATTATAGTAACATGAGAGTTGAGGCTTTGCCAAAGAGCATTTTCTAGAAAGTGAAATTTCTAGGGTCCTGTTGAGGAAAACTTGGATGACTCCAGATGCTGCAATGGCAGTTCTCCAGTAGTCATGAAGATTGAAGAACAGAGAGGCAATGAAGTGGACCCTATAGCACCATAAACAATTTCTGAAAGAAGAGCCTGTGGCCCCTTGCATGACTCCAGGGTTATTCCAAGCTCTTCGAGACAGCATCTGTTGCATTGGCTTCCTGATTCCAATACACAGTATCCACTCAAACAGCCAACATGGGACAGGGCATATAGGACTAGTTTCCTCAAGACTCAGGTCATTTTCAGATGATTTTGAACTTGACAGCATCTAACTGGAGGACAAATTTCCCCTGCCCTAGCCATTTCTCATGTTCTCACCACCCACACCCTGTCTCAACAGCAACAGCCTGAGCATCACATTTTTTCCTTCAAGCAAAAGTACAAGAATTTGGATTAATTTTGGTCCTTCTACATATTTGGAGAATCCCTTGTTCTTGTTTCATTATGGAGCTTTCCTCCTTCTTGTAACTTTCATCTGATTTTTTTTTCCATGACACTTTAATATGTTAGTTGATGCCTATTCATTCCATACTACTCCCATTTTCTTTGCTGCTGTCTTTATACTTGCTTATTACCACTTTGACCTTATCCACAGTCATTTCTTCTTTTCTAGGGTTAGGTTTAGCTCCTTCCCTTGACATGCAACCATAAAATCACTTAGCCTTGGGGCTTGTTTAGACTTCAAAATAGCTAAGAGTAGTAGGCTTTTCTGTTAATGATTTTTCTTGGCATTGTAAATCCACCTCACATATATTGCCAATGACTTTTCCCCTCAGCTATGCTCTTCTCATGGACTTAAGTGAATCTGCTCATGTAGTGAAGCTCAGCATACATGGAAGCACTCAGAGGAGCAGGAGTGACTCAGGATTATGAACTCTGAGTTCTCTTGTCCTTGCCTTACACTTTCTTCCCTGGGTAGCATCTTGCCAGTCACCAACCATTTGCATCGCCTTTTGCAGATTTCTGAACACAGCAGAGAGCAGTGTCAATTGTTGAAATTTCAGGTCCTCTATAAAATGTGTACACATATGCCAGGTGGGTGCCTAAGTGTTCACTGCAACCAGCATGGTTCGGGCAGGGATTCAGCTAGACAGCTGCACCGAGGCAGTAGTGACTGGCCGTGACCCATAGTTGTTGGAAGAAGTTCATTCTGTAGCTTTTCCAGTAAACAACTGGTTTTTTGGCCAGGCAGCCTCCTCCATACTGTGGTCCTTCACCTTGGAATCCTCCACTTTCGCAACAGCTCACTAATCAGAGAGAGCTATCTGGAGTGGGATGGATTTAAATTTGTGCCCTTAAGACCTTATCCTTGGGCTGTATCTGGGAGAAAGGCTTCCAAATAATTCAACCTCTGTGGCATTTCAACTATGATCAAGATGCAAAACAGAAGCCTTACTGACATTCATGTTTAAGGGGTGCCCTCAGCCCACTTTCCAGACTGGATTCGCTCTCTCTTCAAACAGCAAAGCTACCAGAACAGGGGATGCTCTCTGGAGCACCCAGAACCCAAACATGTCTGGTGACTCGGTAAGGTTTTGAATGGCTTAATATGCCCCTGAGTAACTAGAGAAGAAAACAAGAGGATAGAAGAGAAACAGGAGACAAACACACTCTGGAGCATCCTACAGTGTAGACTTAAACCAAACATCAGTCCTTGTGAGAATCCTTCCCTAAGGCAATGCCATTTTTAAAATTACTGTAATCTAAATGCTTTCCCAATGACCGTATATAGTTCAAAAGGAGCACTGATAGTCTTTGCTTTCCCTTACTGTCTTGTAACTGTGGTCTGCAACTCCTGAACTGCAAGGTTTGAATCCTGTCCTGCTCTACCATGCTTGGTACCTCTCTCTACAGAGAAGCAGTTGTGGTCTATTGAGCCAAGATGGGTTCCCTATGCACCCAGAACCCCTACAATCTCCAGGGATCATTTCCACCCACCCAAACTCATCTTCATCTCTCCGAACAACAAAAGTCCATCACTCATACTATCGATGGTTATCACAGTTCCAGAAAAGCCTCCCTACGTGGCTGGAGGGTTTCCTCACAAACCCCAAGGATCAACCTTAGATGACTGAATCTCCTCCCATAGCCTGTGCTTTCCTTATCCCAAGTTTTCTGCCTTTTCCTCACTAGTCCTGGCCAATGCTCCTTGTGCAGGGGAGGGATAAGTAGCCTATTTCACTGTGGGGGACCCATGCCACATCTCTTATTGTGAGCATCTTCACTGGGTGCAGGGGTCAGATGGGCATCTTGTCCCAACTGTCTTTGTTACAACAGACCACAGAAACATAGAATATGCCAAGCTGCAAGGGAGCCACAAGGATTGAGTCTAACCCTGCACAGAAACATCCCCAGGAGTCACATCACATGCTGCAGAGTATCATCCAAATGCTCCTTGGACTCCATCAGGCTTGGTGGTGTGACCACTTCCCTAGGGAACCTGTTCCAGTGTCCAACCACCCTCTGGATAAAGAACTTTTTTCTGATATCTAACATAAACCAGGCCATTCCCTCAGGTCCTGTCAGTGGTCACCATAGAGAAGGGACCAGTGCCTGTTCCTCCTCTTCCCCTCACAATGAACTTGTAACTCCAGTGAGGTCTCCCCTCAGTCTCCTCCTCTCCATGCTGAACACACCAAGTGCCCTCAGCCCCTCCTCACATGGCTTCCCCTCAAGGACCTTCACCATCTTTGTTGCTCTCCTTTGGACACTCTAATGTCTTAATATCTTTCTTATATTGCAGTGCCAAAAACTGCCCCAGTATTCAAGGTGAGGTGTCAAAAGTGCATTCTGTATCCTCTTGCTGTCAAAAGTCAGGGCAAGATGCATAAGAAATACAGGACTGAAATGAACAAATCAGGACATTGAATATCACAGAGCTGTTTAAAAATAAGAGTGTAGGAGGAACACCCAAGCTGTAAATTGCTGTAGTCCAGGAAACACCAGCACAATCACAAAATGATTAATGAAAGACCAAAGGTTGCAAAATATACTATATCACAGGTGAGGAATGATGAAGTGCACTGGCAGTGTCCTTGACCCCTATGGAAGATGAGGCAGGTGAAACTGTCCAACTGGCAGGAAAAAGCACACCACGACAATGCAGAGGAAGGAAAAATAAAATCCTTCATGCTTCTGTTATCATGACCAGCCTGTGGGAGGAAATGAAGTGGGCAGAGAAAGGCAAGGTCACAAAATGACCAGTTGATCTAGTGCTGTCCTTGCCTTTTGGGAAGCCACTCGGCCGAACTCATTTGACTGCTTCTCCAAGGAATTAAATTGGTAGGATTCCAAAGTAACTCAATTTGAAGGGATGCTCTGGATTCCTGCCTGTATATGTCCATCTCTCTGGGTGTAACCTGAAGTGTGCAGATTCAGTGCTAGAACACTGCAGGTTAATACAGAAGTATTCCCATACTTCATCAGTTACTCCGAAAGCTGGGAGCTGTCACAGTACATGCCACATGAAAATGGTCAGAAAATAGTTTCTGTGGGTGTGTGCAGAATAATGTGAGTCATACTAATCAGGATTTCGTGGAGTGTCACTTACCTGCAGCAGGGAAAATAGGGTGCATGGCTAAATATGCCCTTTCTCCACCAAAACCCCTTGCACAGTACTCCAAGCCCTTAACAAACAAAGATCAGCTGGAGAAAACCATGAGAAATCCACAAAGGCACAGACTCATGTCTTTAAAAAAAAAAGCAGCAATTTGCTCTGGTACAACTGATCTCATCTTCCTGGCACCAACACCTGCAAATGTGATATCTCCTGATGTTTTAAAGCAGAAATTGAAATAGTGTCTCTCAGTTGTTGCCTTTGCAGCCCACAGGAGATGGAGCAGAGCTGAAAACATTTTGGTCAAAGACCTTTCATCTGGGTTCAGCTGCTCAGATTACACTGAAGGGGAGATAAAAAAAAGGGAAAAAAAAAATCAATGCTGCAGGGAATGGGGCCCAAGATTAACTCACCTCTGAGTGCAGTTCCCACCAGATTTGGGATCCTGTGCTTACAAGTTCCCTTCTGGACAAAAATTTCATTGCTCTGGTAAGGAAGGGGCTGTTGCAAGGGGAGAAGTCTCTCAGTTCCCCTGAAATATTCTCTGTGATCCTACAAGAAACTAAGTGATTTGATGGACACAGATATTAGTGGGAGTTGATGGAGGTCCACTTGTCTCAGGGCATTCTTGGCATTTAAATCTGCATCTCTTCATTTGCCTACAACACTGCACGTGCCTGACTGCAGAGGCAAAACACAGGGATTAATCAGCCACTGCAGCAAATCACAGATGCATTTGGCACACATTTATAATCATCACCAGTGAAAAAAGGGGATGCTCGGGTGGGATGCTTGGGAGGGCTCGTTAATAGCTAATCATGCCTATGCGAATAGAAAAAACTCAATAGCTGAGGGCAAAGCGACAGCCCGGCTTGTTAGAGCCTTCAACGAAAGTGCCCTTTGTAACAGGGGTATTGCACAAGACTGCTGGATGCTATTTACAAGGCAGTAGCTGCCACAAACATACATTCTTTGTCTGGTGACACTTCAGATACTGTCGCATGCATGGTCCTCAGACACACATCAAAAACCCAGCTCATGCCATTGGGGAAAATCAGGATACCCTTCAGCGGAACCCCATGACTGAACACAGTGCAAATACAACCCATGCAGAGCCTTGGCATTTTACAATCTTCTCATATGGGGAAAAGTGGGCAGCACCTGGGGGAGAGATGGCACTTTTGGCATGGAATAATATCACCTGAAGGGCTGTATAATAGCTATACAATATTTAATCTTATGTAGTTTCCCAGAGATCCTCTAGTCCTGGTTATGCTTATCCCATATACTCCCTCTGTACTTTACACTTCCAAGGGAGAGCAAGCACTGCATCCTAACAGATGTGCTAAGAGAGCTCAGCCAGCAAAGGTGGACAGGGTTGTGATGGATCTGCCCTTCAGATTTCCACATGGGAAACACAGGAGATACGGAGGAGCAGTGTCCATGACACTGGATAGGCTATTTTGTCATGCAGCCATGCAGCTCCATCCCCCACTGCTGCTCCCACATCCTCAGGTATGTGAGGAAAAGATGGGAAATCTCTGGATCTGCATGGAGTAGTTCACTTCTGTGTTCCCTACAGCATCAGACAAGAGATCTGGGATTTATTTCTTTAAGTCCTTCATGGTTTTCATCATACATTGCTCTGACAGTCAGTCATTCATCACATGAAAACATCAGTGGGCCACGATCACACCCATTATGTTCATAAGACTTCAACCATAACTCCAAATGAAACATACTGTATGCATGTATATTTCTACTGTCTCTTTTCCAGGTTACAATCATACCCATCCTGCCAGGAAAAATATGGATGCAACCTGCTGCCTTGCATGAAATTATTCTTAGTATCAATGATCTTTTATAATTTTTAAAGTAGTATTACTGCATTAGGTGTTCAAGGCCAGACTGGATGGGACATTTAGTAACCTGATCTAGTAGAATACATTCCTGCCCTTGGCAGAGCAGTAGAGCAAGATGATCTTTAAGGTCCCTTCAACCCAAACCATGCTATGATTCTATGATTAGGTCCTTTTTATAATATTACAGCTTTTGCTACCTAGATGGTGACAAGCTGGCCCCTTTTAGAGAGGTCAGGGGGACCTCGGTGGTGACCAGCTGATGTTCACTTTAGAGATATGCATCAGCACCAGCATTCCAAAGGGCCATGATCCCAAGGGGAGATACAAACACATAGAAGAATTGTTGTAGTACTGGTGACTGAGACTTCTTGACCTGTCATAACTCAAGTTCTGTGAACTCTGAGAATAACAAGGAAACTCCTGCCTGGTGGCAAAGGAATATGCTCAAAAATAAAAATAGCCGTCATAGAAAACAAGGCCCAGGGAACCTAATGTAATAACAAGAGAGAATTTGGCTCCCCTCTGGAACATCACACTTAAGTAATTAACCAAAATCTAACATGTCTGCAGTGATACAATATGACATAAACAGGTACAAAAACTTTTATTTTCCTAGATATTTGCCCAACAAATCTGTATGACATTTTTAACAACAGCTTGAACTTCAACTGCAGCACCACCTTGGCAGTAAATAAGCCATATATAACCATTGCTCCAGCTATTGCCAGCCATGGCCAGCATGGCCACAGCACAGGCATTCCAGGTCCCAGCCCTGCCAGCCTTTGCTTTTATTCAATGCAAGTTTAATTTATGTTAGATTATTCCTATATCCGTTCTCCAGGTGTTTACAGAAGTGCATGTTGCTCTGCACTTACATGGCTGAGAGCAAAGACCTGTATTATTCCCATTTCCAGGTACATGGACAGTCAGCATTTAAGCAGTGAGTTCCTGCTAACTGAATTAGACGTTCAAGAATTACAGAACGACAGAATGTGCTGAGTTAGAAGGAACTCACAAGGACCACTGAGCCTGTAGCCCTGCACAGAACCATCCCCAAGAGTCACAACATGTGCCGAACACTTCTTGAACTCTGTCAGGCTTGGTGCTGTTACCACTACCCTGGGGAGCCTGTTCTAGCGTTCAGTCACTCTCTGGGTGAAGAACCCTTTTCTAATAGTCAACCCAACCCTTCCCTGACACAACTTCAGGCCATTCCCTCGTGTCCTGTCACAGGTCACCACAGAGCAGAGATCAGTGCCTGCCCCTCCTCTGCCCCTCACAAGAAGTTGTAACTGCAGTGAGGTCTCCCCTCAGTCTCCTCCTCTCCAGCCTGAACACACCAAATGCCCTCAGCTGCTCCTCATAAGGCTTCCCCTCAAGGTCTTTCACCATTTTTGTTGCCCTCCTTTGGACACCCTCCAATAACCTAGTATCTCTTTTGCATTGTGGAGCCCCAAACTGCACCCAGGACTCAAGGTGAGGCACCCCAGTGCAGAGCAGAGCAGGGCAATCCCCTCCTTTGCCTGGCTGGTGATGCTGTGCCTGATGCCCCCCAGGACAGGGCTGGCCCTCCTGGATGCCAGGGCACTGCTGACTCATGTTCAACTTGCCATCGACAAGACCCCCAGGTCCCTTTCCAGGGCAATGCTTTTCAGCATCTTCTTTTGCAGCCATATAAAAGAGAGGAATAACCTGATGGGTGCATGGGGCCTTCAGGGTGTGATGGCAGTGTTAAGGAGGGCATGTTCTTCTCCCAACAGTTTAGAAGAACATGAAGAAGGAGAAGACAGTAGCAGCGAAATCAGTGAGAAGTGTGTGGTGCATGCCACAAGGACATTGCAGGTGTAGCTTGTTTGATATTAATCACTGACATTCCTACAGCTGGGATACGATGCAGTATCACAGAAGATCCCTTTAAAATCAAGGAGATACATGAAAAGGCAGGCAGGTATTTAAATTAAACACCTTATTCCCAGTGTTACAATTTGCTGTACCACGTTTGGTTTTCATGTGCTGCTTGCAGGGTTAAGTAAGTTGTGGACCCTATAAGAAGAGAGGGCATTTTCTGTTTCTGGCAAAGTGATCAAGGTTTCACCAGTGTATCTCCAGAATGCAATGACACACAGCCTGAAGCTGCTAATGTGCTAATGAAGATACACAGCAGAAAACATAATCAAAGACTCTGGGACTAAAGGGAATTAAGTAAGGTTTCAGCAGTACTGTGCAGCACCAATTGCCTAGTCAGGAGAAATAAAAAAGCAATTTTCTTAATAAGGAAGTGAAAACCCCCACAAAACAAATGTTCCTCTAGCTTAGTGTGACACTGAAACAAAAGCTTGACCACTTTTGGTGCCTACTTCCCCTAATCTTTAGATAACTGTAGGACATCCCAGCTTAAAATAATAGAAAGAGATGGAAGCCACATGAGGATTAACACAGGGAATGAGAAACTGTGCTCTTAACACATAATCTTCAGGGCGTGTTTTGTTATTTTAGGTTCTTTTTTGTGCTCTGTTACATCATTTGCAAATAATGCATTTTTACCTTTCTTAGCAGCCTTTCAGTACATAAAGGAAGCCGACAAGAAGGCTGGAGAGAGCATTTGACAAAGGCATGCAATGATAGAAGAAGGGGGAATGGCTTTAATTTGAAAGAGGGTGGGTTTAGATTAGGTATTGGGTAGAATTCTTACTGTGAGGGTGATAAACCACTGGAACATGTTGCCCTGAGAATCTGGGGATGTCCCATCCCTGGAAGTATTCAAGGCCAAACTGGATGGGGCTCCCTGCCCATGGCAGGACAGGTGGAAATGGATGATTTTTAAGGTCCCTCCCAATCCAAACTATTCTGTGATTCTGTTGCCTTGAATCTTGGCAAATGACAATATACTCCTTGTCCCAGATAAGGCACATCTCAAAGGCAGAGCTCTGCAAATCTCTGCCAGTGGCCCAGCGCTGCACTGGACTGTTGGTAGCCCCAGTGCATAGCTGCCCATGTAATTGCTTGAGTTGTTTTGACAGTGAATATTTGCAGGGCCTGTGTGAAGAAGAAATGCCTTCTAAAGATTGTTAGTATATGGCCAAGTCCTGTGGTGAAGCAAAGTGCTAAAAAACACATGTAATCTCTAAAGACTTGGCAAAGGTGGTGTAATCAGAACAGAATAAATGCCTTGTGTTAGTAAATGAAAGTCATAATTTCTCTTAGAAAAAGCAGGATTGGTTTAGCTTTGGGGATGAGCATGGCACAGACATGTAAACAGCTCAGACAGAGGTCTGAGTGTTTCTTTGGATGCCATCTGCTAAGCAGGTTGTGTCTGTCCAGAAAAGCAAGGACTGAATTTTTTCCTACAGTCAAATTGCTATTTTGGCATTAGAAGAAAAGAACAGCATAAAGCACAGAGGGGTTAAGCAAAGACAGTGTCCCAAATGAGTTTGTGCTATATATTTGGGAAGAGCATATTTACACTAGTCTGGAAAAAAAAAAGTGCTGAGAAAAAGTGCTGTTTGTAAACCAAATAAAGAAGAGCTCATTCTCCTGGCCAGTCAACCTGCATCACAGCTTTGCAGCAAGGGTTGACCAGAAATGAAACTGGTGACAATCCAGAGAATGACAATCTTTGGCAAGCACACAGAGTCAGAAGTAGTGTCCAGTGTTCAGCTGAAGCTGGGAAATCAATCTGGCATGTGGTAAAATTATGCATCATACAGCTATACCTAGAGACTCCCAAAAATATTTGGGCTATGAGGCAACCATGTCATTGAGGCATGAAATTTAAATAGACCAAAGTATGCATTGCTTCATTAATCAATATCTGATGTAGTGGAAAGTTTTTGTATGAATGAGTTCTTGGGAACTTGTTTCAGTCTGCAGCTGATCTTCCAAGTGTCCTACAATTTTGTTCAGGTTTTTGGTTTATGTTTCTAGTCTTTTGTTTCCTAATGAAACAAGAAGAGGCCTTCACAGAGGCTCTTACATCACTTGAAGCAAAAAGAAAAAAGAAATGCCAGGCAGCAGAGACAAAAGGATTCACATGTGAAAAAAAAAAACCAAACAAATTTCATGAACTTACCAGAATGAAGAGAAACAGCCCTAGAGTCAGACTGAAACAGAAAGACAAACCCATTGCTTGGTGGATATAATGGTAATGAAAAGCACTGGAAACCAGTGAGATGCCTGTGGCTACAAGCAGTGGAGCCTGGGGACTTCTGTAAGGTACCTGGGAAATCAGACACAGGCAGCTGAGGCATCAATTGATCTTGCAGCAGATAGAGCTGGAGAGGATGCTAATTGGAGTAGTCACAGCTCACAGTCACACAAATAAACATAAATCACCATCAGTTTCAGTTTATGCTCACATGACAGTTCCTACAAACTACAGCAGCTCAGGAGGAGATACACATCAGTTTGGATGGCTTTATTCCGGGGGGAGCAGCCTTCAGGATACACTCCAGCCACCCCACCCAGTGTGGAGGCAGAGCCCTAGGGAAAACCATTCAGAGGACATGCCTTCAAGGATGAAGGGGTCTGGAAGAGAATAGCAGGGAGAGCAATCCTAGTTGGAATGCAAGACAGCACTCTCTTGCAAACAAGCATAAATTAAGCAAAACCATTGTTCTCACTCCCCTCTTACTTGTATCTTTTGTACTCTTGTAAAGCCAAATCTGTACATTTAAGGTGGAAAAGTAAACTAAGTCTTGTTTGTCCAAGAAGTGCAATGGCAGGTGGGGAATGCATTGGCAACTTTTCCAATGAGAGCAAACGTATAAATTGCACACAACAGCTCTTATTGAAGGGCAGGGGAAAGCAAGTGAAGGTCTTAATGTTAAACTAGCAGGTAATCCATACTGCTACTGAAACTGCAATCCACAGTAGCTGCATGTCCCAGCAAACTCAGGATCAAATGAACAATGGAACAGGAAGGAAGCAATGGATGAAAGAGTAATGCTGAATTACCTATGGAAGCACACAGGAAGCTCCACAGGTCCATGGAGTGAGTCTGGGAATGGGAAAAGGAGTCTTTTTCATCTAGAGATCATCGTTTTTGGCCCTGTCTATAGGTCATGCACCCAGTTTGGACCTTGGAACCACCATAATGTTGCCCAACTCTCAGTCTAACCATCTCTAAAGGCTGGCCCTCAGTGGAGCACATGGGGAAAAGCAAAGTCTTTAATGAACTGTGATCTACACTCTCACTGCTCCTGCCTGGGGTATGGCACTGGAAGCACTGGTAAAACCATGTCATTCCATCTTTACAATGTGAAAATTGGCTTTGCATATATATGCAGATAGTAGAGCAGAACTCATCTCTTTGAGTATTGCTGCTTTGAAAATCTTGACTACTCAGGTGGGTTTTCCTCCTTACCTCCATATCACTTTACACACATACAAGAACCAAATCCTGCTTCTCCTGGAGTCAAGGTTGAGCACATGCAAACATTGATGCATCCCAGATGGGACCCATGAGTGTAAGGGGCTGGATGGATGTCCAGACTAAACACTGCCATGCTGTGTGTAGAAGGTGAGTCACCAGCAAGCACAGGGTGGTCCCTCTAACACAGACAACTGACTATCTGGTCATACCCTGGAGATCCATCTTGTCCAGTGGTGATAAACTATTCCCAGTGATACTGAGAGCATGTTTCCTGGCTGACTTAAGAAGTCATACGGACACCAAACAGCATGATTTATTTACTGTGATACCTGCAAATTAGCCTACATCTCTGTTTCCTGCCTCCCGGTTTTGTGGTGGGGTTTTTGGCAGGGTGAGGGGGAGTTTGGTGGTGGTGGTGTTTTTTGTTTTTGTTTTTTTTTTTTTTTCATTTGCTTAAGCCTGGAACAATGACTTTCAGTAATGCTAAACTACATGTAGGTTATGAAGAAGCTAACACCTAGAACCAAAGCTAAAGTGCAGTAAGTCACACATTTGGCTAAACAGGGATCCACAGGGAGTTTTTATCACTAAGAAAAATAAGCCATCCACTGGGGAGGAAGTAAACAGTTATTGATGTGAACTGTGGTGCTACCTTCCTCTGACACTTTGCAACCAAGTTAACTCTGAGAAACAGAGCACCCCTATCACCAGTAGGATGGCCTTAACCTTTGCTTTAAATACTGTTTCTGCAGTAATTTAACATTTTCAGAGTTAGGTAGTGCAGTAAGCTCACTGTAGCTAAACCAAAATGTTCCTTCCCCTACAGCCTCATTTAGCAAAATGTCCTGCTGGCTTCCATGGGACTTTTGCCTGTGTCAGGATACCTGAATAATCATGGGCAGAGACAAAAGAACAATGCTTTGTGGTGAAAATCTTTCAATACATGGCAAGGTGTCTTCCTCCTCGTGTGAGAGTCAAACTGGTGCCAGATGTGGGGAAGCATTGGGGGACTTCATGTGTTGGATGCACAAAGATTTATGGAGAAGGGTTACTTTTTCCCAGTAATGCAGAAGATATTTTGGATGTGTTTCCTCAGTTCTCCACCTTCATAAAGTCTTTGGGCATTCATGAGTTGACATCGCATCTTTGTGGTGTGTTACGTACTAGCTTAATGAAACAAAAATAACTATGCTAAGAAAAGCACATCCAGAAGAACCCTAACATTGTGATTTCTATATAAGGGTCTTAAACACCTGATGCAAATACTCTATCCAAGTCTCACACTCTCCAGCCTTAAGGCAGTGAGACCATTTATCACTTAGCACATAGCAGGACAGAAAACAACTTGTTAATTGGCTCATCTACCAGTCTGAGCTAGAGCACGTCTCCTCCAGAGACAATCAGTTACCTTGCAAAACCTTTCACGGTGGACGCAAGACATTCCTGTGTTTCAGGCCTTTATTGTTAAATTAAAACGCAATTGCCTGTGGTGAGGATAGGGAGAACTCAGAGCACCTTCCACAGAGCAGAAGCCTGGCTTTCTCTTCAGAGATTTGAAACAGGGAAAGAAGAGGGGCCTGGATCCAAAGACAGTAAAATGGGCAAGTACTTTGGAGAGCTTTCTAAAGACACACTGCAGTGGTCCAAACTCGCTCTACCTTCTAGTGTCACTGACACACTAGGGCTGGCACTACACAGAGAAATTAATTACCAGCTAATTATTGAGAAAGAACATTTTCAAATGCAGCATAATCCAGTATGCAAAAGGGAAAAAATAGCTGAGATCTGGTCTCCTACCCACGTTTTCACTCTTCTCCTAGAAGAAGGAATGAAGGAATTGTCCTACCTGGCTGTACTGTGTCCTCCTTTCTACCTGAAGCTGTTTGTCACGACAAACAGGAGGGATTGTTTTCAGCACCACAGAAAAAGCTGCTGGATGGTTCCTTTGCAGAGCACGCCAGGCTTCTCCCCAGCTGGGAGGTGAAACTCACAAGGGAACACCACACTTTCCAGGATCTGGAGGCAAACCCGTGCAAGGGCACGCTGAACGCAATCCAGAAGTTACAGGATGCCTTGGCGTGTTCTGTGTACTCGATAAGACCTGCAAGAGACAAGGCAAAGTTCCCGAGGGCTGTGGGTGGAACATGGCACGGCGCAGCACTGAGCAAATAAAAAGCAATTGATCGTTGGACTGGGGTGTGACACTGGGTATTACAAAGGTTTCTATACCACGGGCACGACTCTGTATTTCACCCAAGAGAAATGCAGTCAAACAGAGCTGCTGGTGCACCCTGGTGCATCTAAAGCAACAGCGAGACACTGAGCTCACCTTTTGGCTGCCAGCACGTTTGTCTTCTTGGTCAGCACTCGGAGAGTTTCAATCACAAATCATATTTTTTCTCACAGGTCAGATATTTCACTACCTCCCATGAGGAGTTATAAAATGTATGCAACTTTTCTGGGATAGTCGATTATCTGGGGGCGTTATGGTGCCAAGTATTACAGGATACTGAGTCAAGTTTCTGGACTGCTTGGCTATGAGAAAAAAATATGTAGGTTGAGTTTTGACACAATTTTTTTTGTTTGTTTCAATGACCTTTTCAGCAAAAAAAAGTGTTTACAAAAATAATTCTGAGATAGAGAAGAGACAAAACTCATTTAAAAAATCACCCAACTACAACTGTGGTAGAATGCAATACGAAAACTTAAGATAAAGTTGAATTGTCTAAATAATGTCATTTATTTGCAACACCAGTATTGCACCTTTTGCTACAAATCAGTAATGCAAATTACCAGCACTAATTCACAAGCTTTGACTAGCTCCTATAAGGCCTTTTTGCCACCTACTTTTAGATTTAATGACACCTTCTGCCTGAAAAATTCCAAATTAATGTCAGGTTTAAATAGATAAAGACTTTTTTCAAAGAAACTTTTTTTAAAAACATTCCTTGCAGTATGCTAAATTAGTAAAGCAGAAGCCTTTCTTAAAGGTGATTCACATCTCCTTAACAATCTTATCTGTTTGTGCGTTTTTTGTTCTGTCTGTTTTTGGCTAATGAAAAGAGATTTGTCAGTACCACTGTTCTCTGCAGCCTTTTTCAAACTAATTCCTTGGCTTTCAGTGCAGCAGGTGGGATTGCAAACACAGCAGTGAAAGCTTACAATTTTATTTAAAGATCTCCCATTAGATAGTGGACCATGATTATGACTAATAGGGTCATGTGGACATGACCTAAAGAAGGAAGGGTAACAGACTGAGCAACACTGAAATGAGACTCAAATCCCCTCTCACATCAGTGACAAATCCTGGGTGAGTCAATAAGTGCTGCTGTGCTTCTCTTTCCTTATTCATAAAAGGGGATAATAATTCTTCACTTCATGAAGAGACCAAGTAGCAGACATCAGCAAGTACAAGCTGTTTAGAGACACACCAGTGACATCTCAGAACATGAGAATTTCTCAGTCTCTTTTATGTAACAAGGGCAAAGGCTGTCTCAAAGTCCTGTTAAAAACAGTCTGTTTTTTTCATTCAAAATGGTAATATTCACCTCTGTGTGAGGTAGAAATGAATAAGCTCTTTTTCTGTTTACTTTCCAGCTCCTGTATTAGTTCATGATACTATTATTGAAATAGAAGGTCTTCGTAAGGAAAAAAGGTGCCACAGATTGTATCTTTCAGGTTTAATACAAATAGAAATATGACAGCCCTTCCTGTTAGCATTTTGCCTTCAAGCACTATAGATATGAGTCAGCGAGCTGATAGGAAGACTTTCACGCAGCCTTCAGAATCAGCCTTGGAGGATACAGAAAATTACAATTCTTTCCTGTCTTTGCTGTGTTGGTCACTAAAGTAAAAATAACTTCGAGTTAACAATGGTTAACAATTTGGAACGGAGAGTACAGCTTTAGGTTAAGGTTTTTGTAGCACGAGAACTCCCTTTGTTTGGAGTGAAAAAGATACTGTTTAAGAATGATGCAATTTTTAAGGGGAAAAGAACAACATGCTGCTGCCTGATAGAAAGCTATGTTGCAAGAACTGCTTACATGATCTGCTCTTCCCTTAATGGCCCTCATCTCTTCTCCAAAAGATTTCTTCCAGAGAAAGCTATGACCCTGTTGCCATCACTGAAACTTCGTGGGATGAATCCCATGACTGAAGTCCAGCTGTTGATGGCTACAGGCTGTTCAGAAGAAACAAAAGAAGAAGGAGAGGCAGAGGGGTTGCCCTCTGCATCAAGAGTTGGACTGAGTGTGAAGAGTCAGTAGCAAGTCCAAAGTCTGTGTGTAAGAATCAGAGACAGAGAAAACAAAGGGAACCTTGTGGTTGGTGTCTAGTACAGGCTGCCTGATGAAGGGAAGCATATTGACAAAGCCTTCTTGCTATGGGAGGCATTGCTCTCACTGGCTCTTGTCCTGCTGGGGGATTTCAGCCACCCCAATATCTGCTTGGAAAGCAGCATGACAAGCTGTAGGCAATCCATGAGGCTCCAGGAAGGCATGATGGATAAATTCTTGAGCCATGCAATAGATAGGCCTGCTGGAGGGGATGCATTATTGGATTTGCTGGTCACCAACACAAACGAGATACTTGGGCATATCAAAATTGGAGGCAGCCTAGGGTGGAATGATCATGCATTTGTGGAGTTTTAGTCCTGAGGGACATGGGTCAGGTAGGGAGTAAATTTAGGCCCCTAAGTTTTAGGAAAGCAGACTTCCAGCTCTTCAGGGACATAGTTGATGAGATCCCTTAGGACAAGGGATTAGAACAGAGCTGGCAGATCCTTATGGAAGGCTTCCACAGAGCACAAGAGTTAGCAAACCCCAGGTGCAAGAAGTTAGGCAAGGGAGGACTGGCTGGCATGGCTGAGTAGGGACCTGCTGATCAAACTAAAGGGAAAGAAGCAAACTCACAGACACTGGAAGATGGAACAGGTGAGCTGGAAAGATTATAAAGATGAAGTATGGTTGTGTAGGGATGGGGAGAAGAAGACCAAGGTGAATCTGCAACTGAGCCTGGCAAGGGATGCAAAGAATAATAGGAAGGGCTTCTAAAGAAAAGGAAGGTCAAAGAAGATGCAGCTTCCAATAAACAGTGTTGGAAAACTGAAAACAATGGGTGAGAAGGCTGAGGTACTTTTTTGCCTCAGTCTTCAGTGACAACTGCTCTTCCCACACCTCTTGAGGGAGTGGTCAGTAGGATGGGGACTAGAGGAGCAAAGTCCCTCCCACTGTAAAAGAAGATCAGATTCATGACCACCTAAGGAACCTGAATGTGCATAAGTCTATGGGACCCGATGAGATGAATCCCAGAGTCCTGAAGGAATTGGCTGATGTAGTTGCCAAGCCACTCTCCATCTAAAAGTCATGGCAGTCAGAAGTCCCAGGTGACAAGAAAAGGGGAAGCATTATACTCATCTTTAAAAAAGGGCATAAAGGATGACCCTGGGAACTACTGACCTGTCGGCTTCGCCTCTGTGCCTGGTAAGATGATGGGACAGATCCTCCTTGGAGGTGTGCTAAGACACATGGAGGACAGGGAGGTAATTTGAGACAACCAGCACAGCTTCACCAGGGTAAAGTTCTGGATGACCAACCCAGTGGCCATATAAGATGGGGTGACCAATCACTGGAAGTTGGGAAGGGTTACAGGTGTCATTTATCTGGACTTCTGTAAAGTCTTTGACATGGTCCCCCACAACATCCTTCTCTCTAAATTGGAGGGAGAAGGATTTGATGAGTGGACTGTTAGGTAGATAAGAAACTGTTTGGATAGTAGCATCCAGAGAGTAGGAGTCAATGGCTCAGAGTCCCAATGGACATCAGTGGC
>JAWWEE010000085.1:63206023-63420857 GCA_035221455.1 Xenops minutus
CCATCAGTGGTCCACCCTGGCCTCCAATCGGGAGAAATGGAGACACACCATCCATAACGCTGCTGCTTCCTTTGAGATCATAAGCAGAATCAGTCTGGAGGCAAAAAGGCAATGCAGGAAGAACCGTGCCTTGCCAGTAGTGCCGACAGAGACTTTCCACTGTGCCTTTTGCAGCTGGACTTGCCTATCTCACATTGGCCTTTTTAGCCACCAGCGTGCTTGTAGCAAGCCCTTACAAATCTTTGTTCGCAAAGCCCAGCCATGATGTATTTTATTATACTGAAATAACCAATGTTACACTTCCAGACTTCTCCTTGTCACCTGTAGGCTGTCAGAAACTGTCACTCTTCTTTGCCAATACATAACTGCTCTAATTTTCAATGTCTTTTGCAATGCTCAGAAGGTGAAATGGAATCAGCTCAAACATGTCATGAACTTGCTCTTGCTCAGTGTTACGCAGCATTGTGGGTATGGGTGTCCCCAGGTCAGACTGACAGCCATCACCACGGTCTGGATTAGAGAGGCACTGTTTGCCTGCCTGCTCTTCTGCCCCTGTTTCACTTGGACACATTTAGGAGTGAGGAATTTGCAAAGGTGGTTGCAGTGCTGTGGTTTTGGCTTGCTCTTTCTCATCATAAGTCATCACAGTTTCTTTCATTTTTGAGGTTGCTGATATGATGCTGAAGGGTTTCCTTGGTGTTCTGGTCAGAGGCAAGGTAGAGAGGATGTTCCTGGGACTCTGTGGGGGCTAAAGCCTGTTTCATGGTCATCGGTGACTGAGGGACAGCCTGGGGTCCCTTCTGTCACATGCTCTTTGTCAGGAAGGAGGTGATCAAGGACAAGTAGATTTAAAAAAAAAAAAAATCCCACAAAAGAAGAACTTGGTGTCAGAGGAACCACCCCTAGAGAAGGAAACTGCCTAAAACAGAAAACAAGGAAATAGAATATGCTGAGGTATGATCACTAAACATTGAGAGGGCTCAAACTCCTCTGATCCCCAGGAAGGGATCAGTTCTACACTCCACTATAGGTAACACTGGCATGTGAAGCTGAAGGGTTGGCAGAGAGGGCTTTTTATCTGTGAAGGTGGAGATTATGTGACTGGAGAATAAAATCCAAAATATATACCATATCCAAGTAACTTTTGACTTTTGCAGCTGACCTGAACACATTCAAAGCTTTAGAAAAAGTCCTGAAGGATAGTAAAAGGAATGAAAGAAAGACAGAGAAGATGCAACATGAATTTGGCAGAACTAGAAGGTGCAGGACCAACTTGACCCTGGCTCTGATCAGTGATTTCCCAACTCTAACCTGTTCAAGGTGTACATTTCTGTAATGTAGGTCCATTGTTTCTGAGACAAAAGGAGAGCAATGGCCACTTGCGTGTTAGTAAGAGGCATTCAGTGTCTTTTGTGAACCAGCTGATCTTGCTACAGACTGTGGGTGGGCAAACTTAATTTCTAGGTACAAATATGGCAATTCAAATCTAGGTGGACTCAAAAAAACCCCACATTGCGAACAATGTCAGATGGGAACTCCTGGTGAAACTGGAAGAAACTGGGGATGGTGAAATGACTATGATGTGACACAATGGAAATGGGCTGAGAAATATGAGAAGTCAACAAATGCAGGGATTGATAATGAGAAGTACTTCTTAAATCTAGGGAAAGGTGATACTAGAGAGGCTGTACATTAGAGAAACAAAGAAGTTATGCACATATGACTGAATTTGTAGAGCACTGCTTAAGAGCAAAAACCCATCTCATCTGATGTAGCAGAATTAAGTTCAGTAGAGATGGCAATGTTATACAAGCACCAGGAGACTTTACCATGATAAACACCACTGGTGCAAGACCAATTATTTCTAAGTTGGCCACAGATCACAGGCAGCGACTAAGAAGATAAAATACCAGAGATCTGAGATCCTGAAAATAATCCTCCAGCATCCACACTCTTGGTTTAAAAGAGGAGTCTGAGGGATTACAGTCCACAGCCCCCAGGGAGAGCTCAGACCTACAGAGTATGTTCCACCAAGCATTAGGGAATACTGCCAGCCTCATTAGCCTATTGCAAGTGTTCACAGACTCTTGTCCAGAGTTTTCTCTAGGAGGGAGGAAATGAGAGCAAAAGAGCAGAAAAGGAGGAAGGTGACGTGTCTGGAGGAAATCCCACAAGTAGCCTGACCTCCTCCACTGCCACGACACTGCCTACTCCCTCCCTGCTGCTGCACAGAAACAGGGAAACTGAATCCCATTCTTGAAGTGTCATCTGCCCTCTCAGCCTATGCTAATCACTCCCCAAACCCTCCCACTTCTCCTCTTAGTCTTGTCTCCTTCCTTCAACTTGCTAAACTCTTCCAGTAAAGGCTGATAAACCACCCTGCCCACTCCTGCCCTTGGGTCTCTGCTTGCCCATCACACACCCAGAAACACAATGGCCTTTCCCCTAAGGACCTTTCATACTCATCACAAGCACACATCATCACTGGGAGTCCAGTTACTTCACTCCTCCAGCAAATTTTTCTGATTATGTCACAGGACCAAGTTGGCTACAGCTTTAGGAGGCGATTTCCCAAAGATCAAGTCTCTGAAGTCCAAAAGCTTGATTTCCTTCTTTATTCTCATAAAATCATCTAATATTTTTTTAAATGAAGTCCAGAAATAAAAGGATTGTCAAAAGGTCACAACCATTCACCAAATCTCATTACGGTGACTTCTTTCTTTCTCAGGCTAACATCCTAAGTTGCAGCAACCTCTTGAAATTCCCCTTTTGGCATCCCTATGTCAATGGGAAGGTCTGGCAAAATCTTTTGCTGACAGCCTGGAAGACTTTGAGATTAGGAGCAAAGTGTTATCTGCAAAAGGCTTCCTCCTGGAAGCTGGTCCACATTTTGCATGTTGGATGCTGTTCTGGTCCTCATATTCCTGGTTCTCACAGCTCAGAAATGATGCACTTAAATGGGAAAGGTTCAAAGAAGGGCAAGGACTACCAAAGGTCTGCAGAAACTGAATGAAATGGGACACTGTCATCTCAAAGACCAATGACTAGGGTGGGATATGACAGAAGTCTACAATACCTTCATTGCCCAGGAATGAGTGGATAGGACCAGCACCTTAGCATCTTTGTGAAAAAAAGAATGCTGGGCATCAAATTAACTAGCTGGAACCACGTTCAAAAGAATAGAAGATAGGTATTATTCAAGAACTTGTAAACCCATGGAACCGCTTTTCAGGGCCTCAAAGGATAGGAGAAGGATCGTTTACAATTTATCAAGAAGAAATCGTGGCATAGGAATGTCTCCCAAGTTAAAAATTACCAGCATCATAAGCACCATCAGAAGGAAGCATTGTTAGTTTACCTTGTTCTTCCTCTTCTCTGCACAGCTGTTTGTAACCACTCTTGAAGGCAAGATTTGGGCAAGATGGACTCTTGGTCTGAAACCAGTCTGCTGTTCCCAAAGACCCCACAGAAAGCTCCTGGGCAAGACGAGTCAGACCATCAGCAGAAGGTGCATTCACCTGCCCACCTCCAGCATCCAGCTCATCTCTCACCTCCCTCCTGCCATAAGTTAGTGTCACTGCATTCCACAGATGACTCCTGGATGGGACAGCAGGCAACTTACCACTCCCTGCTGCTTGTCACCTTTGCCACAATGCTCTTGCAACAGTCTTTTCCAACTCAGGTACACCAGCATATAGATATTTATAAAATAATTATTGTATTTATTAGTTTATTTTTAATATATATATTTAATACATACAGCATATAGCCTATATCCACCTGTCATTTTGAGGAGTGTTCAGAGTGAGGACAGCCATGTGCACACCATAGTAGTGTTGCTATAGGTACAAACACCAGCCTGAGTGTTTGTAGCTTGGATCTGGAAGATTTTTGATGAAAATTTCAAAGCATCACAATTACTGTAAACCCAAAAAGTTAGGCAAGATGAGCAGACAGCTTTAGACCATCAAATTAAAAAGGAATGATTGTGGAAACTGATTCTGTGATTAAAAAGTTTACAAACCTAGATGGCAGGAGAAGCTCTGGACTGGTGGATAACCAACACCTTCATGAGCCTTGGTTTCCTGGCTCTCTAATAACAGCCAACCTCTTGCCCTGCCCAGGCCTCCTTCCCATGGTTATAGCCAGCCTTTTTCCTTTGAATCGCTCTTTATTGGTTTCTCTCCATCACAGCATCTGCTGAAGTGATGACAAGCATGCATACCAGTGACTTAGAAACCTGTGAACCACTTGACTTGGTACTGAAGTGGGGCCTTAAAGTTATGCTTTAAACAGCACATCACATAGGATATGCCATCAAATTCAGCAACTTCGCCATGAGGAAGCCAGGACTTTGTGTTGCATTTGAATTAGCTGAGTTACTAGTATTAGAACTGTACATCCACAGAATCACCTAAGCTAGAAAATACCTCTAAGATCTTTAAGTCCAACCATTAACCCAGCACTGCCAACTCCACCATTAAACCACATCCTCAACTGCCAAATCTACTCATCTTTTAAAACCTCCAGGGATGTTTACTCCACCCTTTTCCTGGACAGCCTATTCCAGTGCTTGATAACCCTATGGGTGAAGAAATTTTTTCTTAATATCCAACCTAAACCTTTCACCATGTATCAGAGGCCTGGGTATCCTGAGAACAACTAACTGATCTTGCTATTACAGACTGAGGCAAGGAAGGCAATTCCTCTTCCAATTCAGCCTCTTCCTCCTCCTATGCTTCCCACCACATCCAACAAAGGATGGAGATTATCTTTAGCCATCAGTTTATTGCTGATTTATTTATAGAAACCGTTTTTATTGTCATTTGTGGCAGTGGCCAGGTTAAATTCTAATTGGGCTTTGGCCCTTTCAGTGGTCTCCCCGCAAAATCCCACAACATCCTTGTAGTTCTCCCAAGTTGCCCCTTCTTCCATAGGTCATAAACTCTCCTTTCTTCCACAAGTTCCAGGCAAAGCTCTCTCAGCCAAGCCAGTCTTCTTCCCCACTTGCTCATATTTCAGCACACGGTGATGATGCCCTGCTCCTGTGCCTTTAAGATTTACTTCTTGAAGAATATCCAGCCTTCCTGAATTCCTTTGCCCTTCAGGACTGCCTCCCAAGGGACTCTGTTGCTGAGCATATGTTACTCAAAAAAAAAAAAGGCATCTCAGATCACAGAAATTCAGAGATTCATGTTATCATGAAATATGAGTTATTTGACCTTGTCTGCTTGAGATTGGCAGAATCCCCAAAAATGAGGAGAGGGAGTAGTTTACTTGACATCAAGAAGGCTTATTCTTTCATCTCTTGTCAATACAATCTACAGAGCATTAATGCTCATATGAGGCTGAAAGTTATGAATCAAGTTTGTTATATTTTTCTTCATGTTTTATCTGTAAATTATCCGACTGCCTGTCTGAGTCTTTCCATTCAGCACCTTCATGAGACTACCTGAGTACAAAGAAATTTGACTTAAAAGGCCAGACAGGAGGGGGGAAAAAAGGAAGTAAGCTATTCTCTATGCTTTGCCGTGATGTCTCAGTGTGTTATGAGAAGGCAAGAACTTCAGGGAAAGATGTCCTAGACAGAGGCACCACGGAGGAGGGGGGAACTTGCTGGGCATCAACAGCACCAAAGAAATCTACATACTAAACCAGATTTACAAAGATGCAGTAGTGATTCTTCCCTGCATAATTCAGCAAACCCAGTTACAGTTACATTTCAACAGACGACTCCAAATGCTGCTAAAAGAGTTTATTAAAGACCATACTAACAGTTCTCATAACAATGGCACGTACAGTGATTCAAAATCGTGACAAATAGCGTGGAGTTTTGAAGAGCATTATTATAACACACCATGGACAAGAACAAAGCAGATGTGCTGTCTCAGAACTCTACAAGCAGGCCCATGAAATACAGGAGTCACATCATACAGCTGTACAAGTATCAGAGAAAATAGGAAAAAAAAAAGTCATTCAATTGCAGTCCTTGAATTTATTGACAGTATTACAGTACTTTATGGGCAAGGACTGGCTTGTTCCAGCTGCACTTTCCAGAGCACAAGGGCAGCTGGAAAAGCAAAAATATCCCCAATAAAAACCCTCCAACAAACATACCTCAGGTGCAATCACCACTCCAGACCTTCCTGCTTACAAATTTTCAGTCAGAAATTCTGACCTCCCTGCAATTACTTTGCTCAGGACAGTGTTTTATTTTGCAAGAAAACAAATGCAGGATGCTTCTTTAAGACAGTGCAAAAATATTTCAATGGTATCATCAATGGTATCATAAGATCAATGACAATCAGCATGGATCAATCACAGCACGGCCAACAGCATCTTCAAGATCAGAACTGAACAAACGTGCTGCCCCTTGATCAGCATTCCAGACTGAGGGCTTGCAGAGGGGAGGCTTCTTCCCCTCTCCTAGGCAAGCCATCGTTTCTGGGTTCATAGTGAGGAAATGGTCTTAGCTACTCCAGGGTAACAAAATGCTACAGAAAGCCTGCAAGTATTAAATTATCCAATCCTCTGTCAAAACCTAACAAAAGAATATTGAAGTGGAAAGCAGTACATAGCAGCCATGTAATTTGTCACGGCTCTAAGTCTACAGCTCTAACGTTGATCCCTTCCTTACCGTGTCGGTCACGGTAGCCAGAGCGTGCCTGGCGGAGTTGAGCAGCTTACAGCACCCCCACAGTGGCACGGGACCCCCGGCAGCACGTGGGGATTTGTATTCTCCGAGACACACTATCTAATTACGATGGCTGCAGCCTGCTCCTGGTGTGTTGCCTTCGCAGCTTTTGGCTATGAGATCTTAGGCCCCTCTGCACTTGTCTCCCACGCTGGCAGGAGCACACTCGTGGATATACATTCACCCCGTGTGCATCTCCAGAGTGACCTGCCACTTCCTTCTTAAGCAGATGTTGAGGTGCCTGCATACCATGTTGGCATAATCTGTGTCAGAAGATCCCCAGGCAGCTCCACAGTACATGAATTCAATGAGAGATAACTGTGCTTTGTCAAACCCCCAAATCATCTCCTCCTAATTTCCACACAGTTGTGTGTTTGCATCATAGTGTGATTATGTAGAACCTTTTTAATGCCTGCCAACTTCAGAGGATAAAATCACAGTGCTGCATATCAACAAAACCCAGCAACTCCAGCCTCCAATATAAAATAATTTATATACACAAAGCAGAATTTGCGTCTTAAATAAGAAGAGATTGTCTCATTCTCTATGGTGTCTTACCCAGCTACTAAAAAATAAATAATTCACATCAGATTGATGGATTTGTTTCCTATACAGCACACGTGCGCTATTGGAGCTGACAAAGACAACATGAAAAAAACCTTTTGCAATTAATAAAAGAGAATTGTTGAACACTTGCACATATTGGCACAAGGCAGAAGAGAAAAGGAAACATTACACAGCTCAGCTCAGGTGCCTTCCTCTGTGGAGCGGGACTCAGATTTCAACTTTACAAATTCTCTGGCAACTTCATCATTGGTTCTCTGAGAGAGAATCCTCAAGATTGTAAGTCCAGTCTCATCCATGTGAATCCTGCGCCCGAGGGGGCACCAACAAGCACAGCTTCCTTTGTCTGCTATGTCTCTGAGCTGCATCACTGCTATCCCCAGTACCCGGTCCTCCCGAGCAAAGCAGTAATCCTTCACACAGACTTGGAGCTCGTAGGCATCGGGACCATCTTCGTTCCCCAGGATGCTGAAAAATACACATAGATTACAGTTTCTACAGTGCACAAGTTCCTCTGCAAAATAAAGGTGTCAGCAGCTGAGTAGGGTGCTGATAAGCCATAGCAAACTCCTTTCTACAGAAAACCCTGGCCAGAGAGGAAGAAGTAAAACCTATAGCATGTGGGCATCTTTTGCTGATTTACAGCAGATAAGACAACCTGGTTACTTAAAAAGGAAAAACAAACAACCCTTTTCAAGTCACTTTTGCTTGTGTTAAACTGTGAAATGAGAGGAGTGGGGAACATTAAAGCCATGCTAATAGATTTTCAACTCAGGAGACTTTAAACCTCTCTGCTTCTGTTAAGGTTGCTTCATTTCAGAATTAGTAATTTAATTAGATGAAGTCTTTGTTAAAGATTCAAAACCTTACACTAAAGCAAAGCTAATAAAAATAAATCCCCAACCTTTATGATTAAAAGAATTAAAAGAATAAAAGGAGCAAAATCTCTTCACTTAGAGGAAGACTGCCTTTCCTCACAGAACAGAAAAATTATACGGACAGTCCCTCTCCTCCAGATGTTTACAGACTTTTGCTGGTCAGCTCTGCTCCTCTCATTTTTACATGTACAGCTGAGTGAGCACTAGCCTGCAGCTCCCTTTGTCGAGCCTTCAAAGAAGGAATATATCTTTGTAATAATGAAAGAAAGCCAAATAAGAAGAGACCAATACTCGATGTTGAGAAACACTGCAATTTTAGCAGTGCAACTATCAGTTCCAAGGGCTGTATCCTTGGAAACAAGTTCAGAAAGTATGTCCCACAGGTCAAGTTGGGATAAAAATGCACATTAAGAGTAAGAGAACAAAAAATATGTGATGAAATTTTAGCCTCAACTCTACCAATAAAAGATACAAAGTTCATTAAAATGACAGAGTAGGGTATGTTTCTGGGACACACAGCACACTTCAGAAGGTGGCTATAGGATTCTGCTGGTATAGAACAGACTTCAGCATCCCACCTGCAGTAGAAGCTCCCATAGTCTAGCTCTTCCTGCCAAGACACCAAAGACAGGGCCAAGATACTGGTTCATGTACTATTCTGGGCCCTGAGCAGGCTGTTTGTGGACACCAAAAACCTTATCTGTCCTCTGCATCTGCACTTGCCACGCCAGATCCCTAGGCCATTTTTCACACTTACAAATGAAAGGTTTCATTGTATTTTGGAGCCCAGTTGTTGCTCTTTGACTTGGTTGTGAACTTCCTCTTCTTGTCACTCTGATGGGGCCCGATCATGGTGATTTCAACAAACGGACGGAACATGCCAGACGTCTGCCACTTCAGGTCATTGGCTGCCACAACTGGAAAAGAGAGTCATCACCTGTTCCCATTGCTCTGGACGCCCTTCTGCTCTGCCCTGCTTTCAGTTTCTCCTTGCAGGGGCCAAAGTCTAACTCAAAATGTGACAATGTCAAAACATGCATGGGCAGGAATATTTTGTACTACAAAGATACACATGCTTTTTTTTTTCAAGTTCTGTGAAGGGAATTAAATGTCTGGGACATCACTTAGCTTCTGCTGTATGCATTACAAAGAAATTAGCCCACAAAATCATGCATCTCTACAGTTCAGTACTTACATTATGTGTGGGATAAGAAAAAAAAGGGGCATTTTGGAGGCCAATATTAAGGTCTCTGTTGAAAAGGGAAATGAGACTGCAGGTAAGACAAAGAAAGCCCATGAGCTGTGAGTGGTTCCAGAATCCAGAATTATTAGATTTTTAATTCTCTTTCTCAAGTCACTGCAGGGAACAGACTGAAGCAGAGGAAATAGCTCTGAAAATCAGCTTTTGCACTGTAGTGTAGATTTAGCCAGACGAGAGGCCTGAAGAACTCTTTATGTAAATCTTTAGAGGAAATTAAAGTAGTTAAGTATGCTGTATTGAAGCAAAGGAGACGAATGAGGAACAGGAAGCCTGGGATGAATCACTACTTTGGTTATTTTCAGAGCAGCCCTTCAGGGACCAACGTGGCCTTCAGGATGGGGGTGAGGAGCCTCTGAACTCTTACTCTTACTTTTACTGGTTCTGTGAGCTCTGGATACACACTGAGCAGTTTTGCAACATTACCCTGTCACGCTGCCTGTTCCCTGCAGCACAGACTAAACTGTGGTGCCTGGTGAGAGCCATCATCTGATTTTTGTTTACAGCTTACATCGTTGCCAATAAACAACAGCACTGTACATTGCCATGTCACTGGCTGGACAAGCTCATTTGCTGTTTCTCTACATGTCCCTGATGTGAAACAGAGAAAACAATTCTGGATTCAGATCCCATGAGCTAATGCAGAAATAACATGGCTGCCAACTGGAGATCTGCCTCGACGCAGTCACAGAGCCTGAGCAGTAACACATGTTTTGCCATACCTTTCACCGTGACCTTGTGTTCCCCAGTCCCTGGGTGCGTGTACAGGTCAATCTGTATGGACACTTCACCCACAGGATCATCCACACCGGAGCCTGTTGGAAGAAAATTGACATCCCCCCCCACCATGCACACATGGATTACTGCTTATTGGCACCAATCTTTGCTTCATGGCCCCAGCAAGACAACGTGGTGCTTTTACAGTGCACCTTCCATAGGCAGCTTTTCAGTCAACACTGATAATGTCAAGCTAATGCAAGATACCATCAGGCTCGCATGCCCAACACGCATAACCACTAACATTTCTTGCACTCCACCGTGAAGATCACATCCTACTGAGAATAACAGTAAGAATTTTGGAAGAATTTAAAAGACCAAGCATTCAACAATGGACCTTCACAGAGAGTAAAGGTTTTTCAGAGGTTCCTGCCAAGATATTGTGTGTACATGCAGGCATTCAAGTGGTGGGTATCAGCATTCCTGTCTGCTCAAGGAAGAAGGG
Source organism: Xenops minutus (assembly GCA_035221455.1). Taxonomy (NCBI): domain Eukaryota; kingdom Metazoa; phylum Chordata; class Aves; order Passeriformes; family Furnariidae; genus Xenops; species Xenops minutus. The sequence continues at coordinate 63,216,640 of JAWWEE010000085.1, forward strand.
AGGACAAAAAAACCCAACAATAAAACACAAAAGAAAGAAAGAAAAAAAAGAAAGAAAAGAGGAGAGGACATCACACAAAAGAGGAAGTTTAGGGAAATAAAAAGACATAGATGTTAGTGATTTGCACAGAGCCATAGTGCAGTCTCACCCTCCAAGAACCTTTATTCATGTTGTACATCAGTTAAAAGTTGTCATCCTGACTGCCTATCTGCTTCCCTTCAGAGGATAATGAGAACCCCTTCTCTGCTGTGCACCAAGAATGATGAGAGAGAAGTACTCATAAGTCACATAGTTGTTTCCCATTATTAATTAGTCAGGGAGAAAACAAGATGTAGCTTCAGAGAGGAAAAGATAACATGTAACAGAGGGAGGTCATCTCATGACCCTTACAATTCATGTATTATGATTTTTTCATATTTTTAAACTTATAATTATCATGCAGTATGTGGAAATGACATTTTACTGGGTAGTAAAATCAAGATGTCATGTAAATTACAGAAGAAGACTGCTCAGCAAATGAAAATGAAGTCTTTGATAAGATAGTGAGATTGATTTTACTTTTGCTTTGATAACTGCCTGACCTCAGGTTGACAATTAGCAATGTTGTTGTAACTGAGATACCCAAAGGGTAATTGAGTACCTATGACAAGCAGTGTTATTTTGTCAATTTTGAGGTTAAGACACATTACTAACTGGTCTGAAAAACTGGTCTGTTTGAAACTCTAGATAAAGAATCAAACATTTTAATGAGACTGATCTAACAAGTAAACTTTCACAAGAGTGGTCTGCAGGCAGCAAAACCACTCATTTAAAAATGAAGAGGTTGTAAGCTGATCTGCAATACTGTGAAGAGAATTATATGCCACAGAAATGCAGGCAATGAAAGTCCCATTAATATACAAGTAAAAGTATCTGAGCAACCAAAACGGAACCTCAAATCATTACCTTAGGGTAGATTCTCATTCTTGACCTGAATACAATAAACAATCTTTAGGCTGTAACATGATACTGAATGCACTGTTTCCTCCCTGCTTAGAAGAACAGTGTTATTTTTTTTATATATATAAGCACAGAGTTTTAAAATTGGTAGGCTTAATTATTGACCTAGCTCATCTGACAGTGTGGGTCTGTCACTTACACTGTTGGCATTTTCCTTAGGAACAGATGAGATTACCAACAGTATGTAACTGCCAAACCCACAGAAACATCAGCCACCAAACACTCAGGTCTTCATTTTATTGATCTTTAGTGTAATTCATAGGTTATAAACAAGACACTGATGCTTCAGAAGAATGACAACAGATTCATCCCATTACCTTTGACAAAGACAAAATTTAGATTGTTTTTTTTTCCTACATTCCTTCTTGTCTTTTCATATAAAAATCTTGCTCTATTAATTGAAATTAACAAAAAAACCCAATTTAAAAAAAAAAATGCAAACTGAGCATGTACAAGTGTGTGCATACACACGCTTGCACATTTATTGACAAGCAGATTTAATTCTTGATATGGAAGTCTCAGTGGTATTGCAATACTGAAAGGTGAAACAGCAGAACTGAGCTGGTGCAATGGATTACAGATGTATTTCACCTAAGATAATAAAAAGACTTTGGACAGCAAAAAAAAAATTGAGAGATGAAACATTACAAGATTTATAGGGGTCTCCTGAGCACCCAGACCTTTAGCTACCCCCATTCAAGCCAGATGGTTCAAGCTGGACCATAACCTTGAGTGCAAATCAGACATTTCCATGTATTACAGTAGCCCTTCTCAGCAGACCATATGCATGCAAGTCCAGGGCTTCAAATACACAGCCTGTGGTAAAGGGTAGGGGAACAAGTCTGAAGCATCTCCCAAAAAACAGTCCATTTTCAAGACAACATTCATATCCCGTGGATAAATCTCAAGCTTGGGGACAGGCTCTCAGGCAAGGTACAGACTTCTACACCGCAGAACCTGTGGCTCTGTCTGTGGGATGCAAGCATTCAGTGAAAGTTCACTTCTACAGGGAACTACAGGGAACAGGACTCTGGAAAAGGTTTCTGAGCATGGGCAGGATGACTTCAAAAGCAAGGCAGTTGGGTAATGTTGTTATGGTAACAACATTAATCTTGAACATACCCTTATCAGGAAGAACGTCCTCATTAGCGGTAAACCTTATACCTTTCCCATCATGCACTGAGACATGAATTCAAAAGGCAAGAAGCAAGCAGGATAAAGAGAGAAGAGTATGAATTACAATACAATCAGCAGCGTCACTTAAACATAAGACAAATATTCTAGCTCTCAATAATAGACAAAATGTCCTTCTAGGTCTTCTGCCCTAGCCCAGGCTTTGAAGAGCAAGGCTGTCCACAAATAAGGGATTGTCTGGGTTAAAACAAGAACAGAATTTGTGCTCACATAACTAAACTGCAAGCTGATCCAACTGATCCAAATCTGCAGAGAAAACATTTAATAGCATAGTGCTATAGAAGCCTGCTCAGTAAGGAAATGAGAGCAGCAGATACCTCACAAACTGGAAGAAGCAACCATTGAGCAGCGAAGAGAAGCAAACAGCATTTAAAAAATTCTGCATGAAGCCATGTCCTCCCATGGGCTTGTGGGACACTTGTTGTATGCAAAGGGAGACATTAGTCACAGCTGTAAATAGTGGTGCTGTCCCTTCTGCCCCTCCAATTTGTGTGCAGATCTCCAAACCCACCTACCAGCTGTGGTTACTGAGGAGGGTAAGCAAGTACACTTGGATTTAGCCCAAATCCCAGGAGAGAGTCATGCCTTTCTCAGAGATATCTCACCACAGATATTAGGTGAAGTAGCTCAAATCTTTTGTTCCCTAAACAGGGTCCAAAACTCTCAAGCCTACTAATGTACAAGATGCTGATTTGGACCAGCTCAGTGGTGTACCATGCCTAGTACTGTTCTCTAAAGTGCTTCAGATAAGTCAGAAAAAATGCCATGAGTCAGCTATGAGATATAACTGATGACCTTGTAGCATGTGCATCTTATGTCCTAAAGCCAGAGTTTCATTCTTTCTAAGCTTCTTGAAAAATACCCATGCACACACTTCTGTGGCAGCCCTGTATACTCCTGTTGCTCAGAGATTATGTTCTGTTATCTTTGTGTTTCTGCTAAATATTTGCCCCCAGTGAAGTTTTACAGTCAACTTGTGCGTTGCATGAAGCTGTTTTCTCATATCAGCTTTGAATTTGTCACTTTGTGACAACAATGGAGCAATTTCTTCCTCTAATTTTAAACATTCTTGGCTGTAGCATGGACTGGAGAATGGCAGTCTCTGCACACTTCCTTGTATCTTGGCTTATCATGACAACATAGTAATATCCACATAAAAAACTAACTTCAGTTCATGGTTTGGATATATAATGGGAAACATCTGCATAGAACAGCAAAGACTGAAAGCACTCAAATGTGCACTCAAGTTCCCTGTTAAAAAGTGTTTTGTGTAACTCTGATGACAACAGCCAAGTTCCTGGAGTCCCCTGTGGATGTAAAAGTCTTTGACCTGTCTGGCCACTGGATGTCATCGTTGCTCTGCTCGGACACAGCTACAGGACCATTCTTTCAGAGGCAGATACTGACTTTGCAGTTAAGTTCAATGTTTTAATGCAGTATGTATCAACTTAAGCAAGACTAGGCCTTCCTGCTAAAGACAAGGATCAAAGAATCATCATGGTTGGAAGAGACCTCAAAATCACCTCGTTCAACTGTCAACCCCCACCACCATCATCACCCCTAAACCATGTCCCCAGGTGCCACAGCCAGACACCTCTCAAACACTTCTAGAGATTCCACCACCTCCCAGGGCAGCTTATTCCACTATCTAAGTACCCTTTCAATGAAAAAATACATTCTAATATCTAAACTGAACCTCCCCTGGCACAACTTAAGGCTACGTCCTCTAATCCTTTCACTTGAGACATGGCAGAAGAGTCCAACTCCAGCCTCACTACAACCTCTTTTCAGGTAGTTTCAAATCCCCCCTGAACCTCCTCTTCTGACGATTCAGCCCCCAAAACTACATTCGGCTTTTCACTTTAGAAACAAACCTTATACTGCTTACAGAATCCATGCATTTTCTACTCTCTTAGAAGAATGCCTGTATCAAGTGGCCTCATTTGCACGAAAGGGAAATGCGTGTCAGCTAGGGAGGGCTTTCTCCTTGATTTTGGGGCTTGGTGTGATGGTATATTGACAGAGTTAGTGCCATCTGTGGGGTCACCAGCTTTAATAGGCTTGGAAGGGTTAAAGTGAAAAGAATCCCATGCAAAAAGATGGCAGAAGGACACCCCCCCCTGGAGCTGTAAGACTATGTTGCTGAGATGAAGTAGCCTAATGACATGGCTTGTATTTAAACAGCCTGAAAGCTTAAAAACATTAATTTTGGTTTTGACCTAACGTCTAATGGCATCTATCCCCTCTTACTGAGATTAATGAGATTCATAGTCAGCTGCTGAGGGTCCTTGACTAGAGACCAAATTATTCTGTACAACAATCTGGAGATGTTCACTTAAAAGCAATGAAAGAGACAACTGTTTACCCTTCAAATTCAATGGAACAGTACCATTAAGCCATGTAAGTCTTCCAAGAGAGCCACCAAAAACTGCAGTGACCCATCCCAGCAGCTTATTAATATGTTGTGGTGATCTGTGAACATCTAGCTCCCACATATTGTGTAGCTCCATGACTCATCCCATTGCTGTCAATCAGCCTGAGTCAGGACTACACAGGCTGTGCTGGCAGCTGGCCTGTGACACAGGCACTGACTAGTTTCTGCAGTGGTGTCTTGCTGAAATGGTCCCCCCACCACCGTGTAAGTCTCAGTACAGTAACTTCAAATTTCACTGAAGTCACCCACCCACATTAATTCATGAAACGTGACTGGTAAGTGAGGATTACAGAGAAAAAAGACCACAAACACCCCAGGCCTTATGTTCCACATATTTCTGCTCTCTCAAAATGTAGTCAGAGTGGGAAATCACCCCCTTTCCCTCCCTCCCAGTTTGAAAAGCTCTGAACTGTCACGTTTCCAGAAACGTTACTGCCAAAAGCACTCTACAAACTGGCAGTACAAGACAGAGAAATTATGAACAGAGTGGAGAGCTCCATTCAAGTCTGCCAACAACACAAAAGAGTCTTACCCTGAGCTGTCTGAGTCTGGACAAAGGTTTTGATGAGAGTGTCTGTGGTCTGAGTGTAGAGAGAGAGAGCATATCGAAGTGACTGCAGGTCCGGACTCTTCTCCAAGAAGGTCTTCTTCAGACCATTCCCACCAGCATGGAAATATTGCTGGAAAAAGATATAAAACAGCTTATGTACTGGAAATCCAGCTCTTAGACCAACAAATACCAACTGCTCATGGCTTCCCTCTTCCAAAGGACTTAAATATAAATATGCTGACTCCCAACATGACAGTCACCTGAGCCTGTTCATGTTTACACAAACTCCTGCCATTTCCTGAACTGGGAGAGGCACTATCCTCTCGAAGAGGATTTGGGGATGTAAGGGAACAACAGAGACAGAAATGGAAGCACTTACTTTGATTGTATCCAGTGCCAGGTCCAGAACAGCACACTGCTTTGGAGTGAGACTCCTAGTTTCTTCCCTCACCATATGATCCTGCAAACAACCATTATATTTGACATGAGCATGGTATAAGAGGCTAAAGGAAAAGGAGTTCCTGTTATCATCACTTTCTCTGGATTCATGCTGCAGCTACGTGGCGACAGCATTAATTCAGCTGTTTAAGGAACACTTAATGGAATCTCTCAGAGTCATTTATTACAGCTTAACTTGAAAATAAACTCATTTTCTCTCTTTCTTGCAGGCACAGAAGACATAAACAAGGAAAGGAAGTGGACAGAGATAAGTGACAATTTAAAATCACAGTCTGTCTCTAGAAAACCCAGACAGAATTCTGCCTGCTACCACTGTCATTCTAGAGCAGCCACAAAAAAACTCTTAAAACTCCACCTAAATCAAGGAATTTTGATAACTATATGTTATTCCTGGAATTTTTTTAACTCTTTCAACTACAAAGGTCACTAAATCATCATGTTGTTGGTGTTGATGAAGAAAAATAAAACCCATATTCTATAAAATATGTTTGCTAAAAGAAGACATTGTTCCCATTAAGACCCAGCATTTCTAATAGCAAAGAGCCAGAAATCACTTGGGAAAGAATTCCCTTTCCTGCAGTGGGAGCACACTCTAGTTAGACTACTGGCTGACAACAAGAATATGCCATCCTTTGGTATTTCACTAAGTTCTTCCTCCCTGACGCTTAGTCTAGGTCTCAGGGGAAAACAGCATATTTTAGGAAGTCAGAGCTTTGCAGAAACCCAAATTCTAACTGGAGGGTCATGCCAACTGACTGCAACTTGGATGCTAAAGCATTCATGAGAAAGATGCAGGCAAATCAGGCCAAGGCTATTTATGCCTAGGTAAAGAACGTTATAGCCTCTGATAAGAGACACTTCCCAGGAGACACATCTGCTAAACTGCCTTTGAGAAGAGCATCCCATTCCTGCAGTCAGACCTGCTGGCTATCTCACAGCTTGGTGACTCTTCACACTGCCTGGTGCTGTTCCCATTCGCTATCCACTGCGATCCACCTCCTGCCTAATGGAGACGGGGATCGCCACAGCTCAGGCACAGCACAAGGCATTTGCCACGCTTCTCAGAGACACCTAGCTGGCAACTTCACAGAGTGCTGCATTAAACTGCACAGAACATGCCTCTCAAGTTGTCAGTACCTCAGACAAGTTCACACAGTGCTTTCTTGAGTGGTAGAGACATCCCCCCACTTGCCTCTTTCCCCCTCAGAGGATGCTCCTGGTCTGGGGACCTACATGCGCTGGTACAGTACTCTGTAAGCTGCAGTGCATCTTTTGTTGTGCCAACCTGTCCTGGGGGGAGCAATACCTCTCCTCCCTCTTCTTCAAGAGCTGGGAGTAATTCAATTGAAGATGATGTGGCTTCACACTTCAGTAGACAGAGGGTAAAGCATTTTCTCTGTCTGACAGTCAGATTAAGAGCAAAATCAGCCAGAGCCCAAAGCCACATTCATGGGAGAAGCCAATTCAGTCAGGGTAGCTGGGTTCACAGGGCAGGGTGGCTTTCACATCTGCTAAAATTACTTTGTAGGCCTGCCTGTCAGATTCCCCAAACTGTGACAGAAACCAAGTGGTCAACATCTTTCTCTTAAACACCTAAAAAGCTCATTCAGCCCTGCCCTGAGCGGTCACTCCCCTGGTGCCCATGCTGTCAATGCACAGCAACATGTCACTGCTTTCTCTGAGTTTCCCAGTGTCATTTACTTCAACACGTTATATAAAAATAACCCAGTGACTGGACTGGCAATGCTTGCACCTACTCACAGAGGAGCCCACGACTGTCATTCCCCTGTGTACCTGCCCTCTGTAAATCCCACACTGTTCCTATAAAGGACTATGCAGAGTGCTACCTTGCACTTCCCAGATTGCCAGCCAGGAGCAAGACACAAATATTTACATCAAATAATTATGCAACTTCAAGCAGAAGTGAAAAACCCCAACTAACCTAACAAACTTTTCCTGGTCTCTCAGACTCTGCCTTGTGTTCCCCACAGGTACTCTCAGAAGAAACTCTGTGGTCAGAGTCTGGGGGCAGCACAAGAGAGGGAAGGTGGCTGCTCCCTGCTCCAGCTGCTATTAAGCAAACTAAGCAGACGGAGTTTGATAAAAAGTGGGAAGCAGGTATGTGGCACCTAGGCGCCAAGTTTAGGGTTGGCTTTCTGAGCATTTTAGAATACACTGTGAAATTAATTTGTCATCAGGACAAGAGCCTGTGCTTGTCAGGTCCGTCAGTCTCAGTTTTCAGCTGAGTTATTTGATTCACCAGGGCTCTGTTCACCCTGTTCTATTTAAGACCAATAAAGCTTAAAATCCATCCCACAATTGTCCAAGGCTTTTAGTGAAACTGCAAAATGCAGAGGAAAGTGGCTCTGAAGAATGATTTACTCATGTCCTCCCTGTTAGTGTATGTGCCTCCAAAAACAAAAGGACAAAAAATTGTAATATCCAAGATGCTTAGATGGACTCAAACAATTTACACTCTTGTAACATTCCTATTCTTCTGGAAACTTTTGGACACGATGTTGGTTCACATAAGGGTCTCCAAAATTCAGGTGGTAGAGTGCTTTCCCACTTCAGCACGACTCTCTTGTCATATATAAAATCCTATGTACCTGTGCTGCTGCAGTTCTATATGTGGATATGCAAATAAAGGCTTGAACACACACAAGGGCTTGCCTGATTTGCATGATTATGTGCATTTCTAAAAATGCACCCCAGAGTTAACAAAGTTGAGCTTTACAGTAACTGAACTGAGGATAGGCTGCTGCTGAGGGACGACCTTCCTCTGACCAGTGCAAACCAGCAAAGCTTCCAACTCATTCCTGGCAAAAGGTGCCCTGTATATGCTTGGAAATTCCAGTAATGAGAAAATACGGAACAAGTAAAAGATAACAGTGAATGTCAGTGGCCGTGCTCAAGAATGCAAGCAAGTTGCAGGAACTCACAGACTGTCCTTGTGATGTGGGAGAAGGAACAGAGCAAATTCAGAGCTCTGCCCTTCAGACACCAGGAGGGCACGTCGAAAGCAGGGATGGCTCCTCTTCCTCCAAATGCTGGGTTGTTGCTGATGTTTTTGAAAGGGGGAGGGGATACTCACAGAAACAGGAGTCACATCTGGATGCTGCGGTCCAGCTGTCACTCTCCCAGGCTGGCTACAAAGCTCCTTTCTCCCCCTTTTTCCCACAGAAGCGACACACAGCATTGCAAGCGCAGGAAGCAGGGAAGGAAATGCAATCCTCAGGAGCCACCATGTCACCAGGGAGGACAGCCTGACCGTGGGAGTGCACGAGGACATCACTCAGCACAACTGACGTGCTCCCTGGGGGAGCCACACTTGAAGGTTTATGCTATGTGACTGTGAACTGCTATGCAACAGCCTCAAAATGCAGCCGGAGAAAAGTATGCATGTGCAATGACACACCTGCACGTCCAGATCCCTTACTAGGATTGCGAATAAGCACTGCCTTAAATGAATTGTGTACTGGCCTGGGTCATAAACATGTATGTAAAATGTGTCTGCTGAGCAAGGGAGATAGGTGTATGAAGACATCTGTACTTAAGTGTGCAAGACAAAAAAAATTATAGGAAGGGGCAAGTGCACTTTGAGACTGCACTAATAACTTAGGAGAATGTCCTTTGCTCTGGGAAGATTTCCTTGATCATGCTCCAAGAAAGAGTTCACGTTCAGCTTCATCTTCCTTGCAGCTCAGTTTGTGTACTGTGACGCTTCAGATTTAGACCTGCTCTTGCACAATACCTGTCTTGTAGCACAAGTCCAACCACAGCATAGTGCAATTTGCATGTTGGAAGGCGTCACTATTTTCATACCATTCCTGTCATGATCAGTGAATTAGTGCTTGATTTGCTTATGATGAGGTGGCGTGCACTTCATAATGCTCATGTCATGCACTGTCACGTCATGCACTGTCAAAACACATCAACATAGCCTTCATGCTAAATGCCAGCTTGCCTGTAAAGAGAGCCCACGCAGAAGGAATTTACAGACACAGGCTCTCTTCCATAACAGTTATTTTTGTAACAGTCCATATAATTCATCCACAGCTAGCACAATAGTCTTTCCAACCAATATACCTCATTAGGGACTCCCTTTCATACATGGGGACACAAAAGAACGGGTCAGATACTGAGAAATTTTCCTTTTTAATTTTAAATCAATGTACCAAACTGATCACTGTATCTACAGAAGAGAAAAACTACTTTGATGATTAAACTCACAATAAAATGAACTGTTATGCACTATAGTAATGTTAGTGGAATGCATTTTAAAGCACACTTAATGTATTTAAAAGCATTTCTCTACATCTGCGTTCAGCAACAAACCACTGGAAGCACAAGACACGCTATGCACTACTACATCTCCATGCTTGCACACAGGGACAATAACACAAGCCATGCAGGACAATACCTTCAACTTTGACAAGTGTCCCAGTTCCTTAGCAGCACTGAAAATCAACTGTGTTCCCTATGATCGCAAGAAGTTAGAAAAGAAAGGAGGGGGGGGGAAAGGTTATAAACAAGCTTTGCATATTTTTCCTTCAAGCAAGTCAAGTCAGTTCACAGTTAAAACTTTACATAACCACCCCAAGGCCAGTCACAAACACTGGACTTCTTGTTATGTATTACCTAGTGTAAAACCTAGCATTTCTGTGGATAGCACATCAGGAGCTATTTCAGAACACCGTATTTTGCTAACTGGTTCACTCTTGCTTACAGCAGAGGTTTATACAGGATGCAGTTTCAAATGGATTGCACAGGCTCGGGATGGAGGCAGTGCACTGGAACAGTCTCCATAGGCTCCTTTAGATTTCACATCTAAACACACATGAAAACAGCCCAAGACTGGCCAAGCGAAACATCACAAAATTGATGAAAATCTCTCTGCAAAGGTAGGGCTCAATCATCAGGGTGGGCGTGAGCACACACCAGGTCAGAAACAAAACTGCACCTGAGCTGTTTACCAGTGAGAGATTGCTGAAGTCCAGTGAAAACTACAGCATCATCTTTAAATGTCAAGAGCTTGGCCAATGGCTCTTCTTCCCCCACTGTGCCTTACTGAAGCTGTATAATCAATAAAGAAGCATATAGGGAAGATAAATCCCAGTGACAGACAATCTTGCTTCAAGTCACTTACACTCCTGTATAATGTATTTTTATATACTTTCTCAGCAATGGTTGCAACCAAGATGTTTTTCCTTTTTTCCCAACACACCCTTTCTCCATTCTGTAATATTTCTTTTGCTTGGGGAGTGAAGTCCAAAACTTCATGAGAAAGCCAAAAGCAACCAAGACAATTCTCCAGTACCATCTCTCAAAGATACTTAATGGGATATGATATAGTTTATTTTCTTACACTTCATCCTTTTCATTGACCTAATTTTGTCTTTTTCTTTAAAAACCACTGACTATTATTCCACTCTGTATAAAATCCCAGCTTACTATAATTTTGACCATCAATTTGCCCTCCACTTCAGCTCTCTCAGGCTAGTCAGATTTGGGCTTTAGGACCAAGACAAAGCTACAAGTGATCCCTTTTCCCTAATTAAAGCTCCCCACCATTATCTCTGTCAGAAAAATTTTCAGTATGTTAGAAACAATGCCTTCACAAAGATGATCTTTGGCTCTCCTCGCTTGTATAATAGGTCACTAGGGACTGGTGTTAAAGTACCTGTCAATGTCACTGCAGGTATCAGTTGAGAAGTGCCTAGGGATGTCCCAGCTGAACGCCTGAAATAAGCTTCCATGGATGGACACTGGTGGGTGGTACTTTCCAGTAGGGTCTTTTGCTCAAAAAACTCTTAGGAGATGAATCATAGAATGGTTTGGGTTGGGAGGGACTTTTAAAGGTCATCTAGTCCAATTTCTCTGCAATGAGCAGAGACATCTTCAACCAGACCAGGCTGCTCCCAGCCCTGTCCAACCTGACCTTGAACACTTTCAGGGATGAGACCATCTACCACCCAGCTTAATCTACCCTCTTCTGGTTTAAAATCATGCTTACTACATGATACCTATGTACCAATTGGTTATCTAGGCACTTGGAAAGTAAATATTAACACATAAAATGTGTTTCAACTTGATCAGGCTGCTCAGAGTCCCATCTAACCTGGCCTTGAATGTTTCCAGGGACGGGACATCCTGTATTGGGACTGCTGGCTCCACTACCCAAAGGCCTCCAGTAAATCCCACTCTCCTTTCTCCAGCCCTCCTTTCCTCTCCTTTACTACCCCTTCTCATCTAGACAGTCTTTCACACTCCCACTTAAACACAACTGCCGTGACCACTCCCCACCCCAAAATACTTTAAACTGTAATGAAGCAAGATATAAACCCAGAGTTACTAGATTGCCTTTTATTCCTGCCTATGCCACTCAGTTTTTCTTTGCTGCCTTTCTTGGTGTTTGTTCATTGCCTTTTAGGCCAATCCTCTGTGGAATGGGAACTACCCCACACATGCATTTGCAGAGAAGACTCTGGTAACTGGCATCTACTGCAAACATCACTGCAGAGGTAATTCTTTGTTTTCCCTAGGATCAAAATGAACATCAGCCCAGCCAAGGGTCCCCCTCAGCAAAAAGTCTCTTAAAACCTTTTGCTAGAGGTAGCATGTACCCTTTAACAGAAACAAAGCAGGTAGTTTACAGCTGTAACACTGGAATGACCAAGACCCGCTCTAAGGAAACTGCACCCCCTCTCCCCATTAAAGCAGCAGTCCAGAACTGAGTATTTAAGATCAGGGTTTTTTTCCTTTAGTTTCTCAGGCTTTGGAAATTTCTTCAAGCTGAAAGACTCTGTGACCTGAAATCACAGATCACCTCTTGATTTGCTCTACCCGTAACCATTGCCTAACCCTCACTGCTCCTCAGCCTTTTATGTTTGTTGAATACAAAGCATCACAGATGGAACATTATTGATTTTGTAGCTAAACAGAAGCTCTTGATAAATGATTAAATTCACAACTTTTGGCAAGGGTGGAGGAAAAAGTGCAGGCAAGGACAACGCATCCACAAAGGAAAGCTTCTGAACTGACACTGGGAGCTTGACCTGCTGTCAGTATCCAAAGGATAGTGTTTAAGACTACTACTCTATAACCTGAAAGAGCAGTATTTTCTCTGTATTTCCTGCAAGCAAGGTTGAACATGACTGCACATTAGGAGCAACAAAGAGATTTACTGTTGGCAACCCCAAATAACCCACTGGAATACAGGGCTTCATCCAGCACTCTTGTACCCAATAGATGTGCCTGTTGTTCTGTATGACTGGCTACAGGGTTTTTTTATTTACAGCTCTTAACATTTAAGGTTTTCGAGCCTATTGATCAAGAAGGAAAAACAAAAGAAATCAACATTTTCATATCCTGAATTTTGAAAAACAGAGTCGTCTCAAAACACACTACCATCAACATTTCTTAATTCAGTACTTTTCAATGTGCACTGGATGCTGTTTTTAATGTACATCTGAACAACATTAACCAGACCTGGCATGTAGTCTCCCTGCTGCAGGCTTCTAAGGAAGGCAGGTCAGTAACACTGAGCAATTCCCAGTGACTGGATATGCTTCACGGAACAAAGCTGCTCAGATAACTACTCATTTCTTGCACGCTAAGAAAATCCTCATCAATGAGTGACAATCTCTGTCAATGCATCTGCAAGAAGTTATTTTACTGTTACACTGAGTTTGTCCTCAATGCTGGCAACATCTAATGAAAATCTGGACAGCTCCTTCCTCTGCCAAATGGTATTTTTGTAAACAAGATGCCATACTGCTCAAAAAAGTTATTTATTCATGGAAGAAACATACCGCAAAGGTATACAGACAGCACTTATTCCAGGGTATGAAAACAACTAAACTAAAACTACCTGAGTGATAGTTTAGAGAAAAGCTGTGCATGACGGAATTGATTAAAAGGTCAAGGACAGAACATGAGGAAAAATTAAGCCCTTACCATGAATCATGCCTAGCTCTGCAGCAAATGTAGCTGGAAAGGGGACAGGCCATCATGCTGTTTTTTTCTAGCTCTTCCCATAATACTACTTGTACTTTCCTAAACTTTATAGAAAAAACAAACACACCTATAGCCCACAACAAAGAGATTTTAAATTCTTTGTTAATGGTTTGATGCTTTTTTCCCCCTCAGTGAAAGCATTAGAGAAGAATCATCAGCTGACTCAAGTCTAATTGTTAGAAGCCAACAGAACTGCACTGATTTATATTCCAAGCAGCTCAAACCCTTAAAGCTTAACTGTCCTACTGCACAGTTGACAAAGTTAGGAAACAAAAGCCTACTGCAAGTCTTTTGGATTCCAATCCTTTTTAATAAAACTTATTATTAGTGAGGCTTATTTTTCTGAGACATACCAGTGAAAGGAAGTTTCATCTGCTATTGTACATTCCTTTCCCATATTTTTTTAATTCCTACATTTGACAACAATGAGATCTGATAATTTGTTAACAGCATTTAAAGTTCATTTAAAAAACTCTACCATATCTGGCAAAGTTCATTTACACATACTAAAATAAAGACTATTTTTTAGCTGTTGTGGCGTATTAATCACTGATAAAATAGGCTTAAAAGTGGGGATGATAGGGGAAAATAATTACCTCTCAGTATAGAGATCTAGACACATGTGCAGTTCACAGACCATAATTTTATTCAAGGCTAAGAAAGCTTTTTCTCCTAATCACAGAGGCAGCCTTGAACTCTTCTGCTCCCAGCTAGCACAAGGGAGAGGATTCATTCAAACTAGCATAAGCTAAGAAAGGTCTTAGAAAACCTCTTAAAGCCACACTCTCTTCCACCACAGAATAGCTCTGGAGTGGCTCAGGCAGATGAGTCTGAAGAACAGACAGTCTGGAAGTCACATGTGCTCAGCTTAAAGGAAATTTAGTTCTTATCCTGGACCATGTTCTCATTTAGTGAGAAGTCTGACAAGTAGAAAAAAGCACAGCAGGAGCAAGCATAACTGGAGACTCACATGAATGGCTGCAGTGTACTGTGTGAAATAAATAAAGGAGAGGCTCCAGAGGAATCATCTGGGTGTAAACTAAGCAACACTTGGCTGACCTGACTACTCACTAATGGCATGGTATAGTTTCATCCTAAACAGTGAGAAAGAAATATATAACTAATCCATTAATATCCCCAAGCGTTGTGCACTGAACCCTGAAATAAGGACTCCCAGAGCACACACTCAACCAAGACAGAAGGTGTTTAATTAAATGCTGATCTTAAAGTTAGTGAGGTGTGAATTACTCAGTGAGTTGCTGGAAATCATGTTGCTACTAATTTCACAAGCCTCAGGCAGCCAATGCTCAGAGGGGTTCAAGCATCTGAAAGTGATGGAGGACCTGAAGCTCAGGTCATCAGACTGGGAGGTTGTAAAACCACCCTGTCCCCACTGGATCCTTCACAGGCAGTAGCTGACACTTTCCCACTTGGGTCCCACCCTTGCACAAAATCTTCCAGGAGCTAATTTAGGTGGAATAACTGGTCTGGAGAGTGGCATTTAAGCACTGTGCAGTGCCAGGGTGACAAGTGAGACAAACTGCAGTGTGATGGGAATCTTCTACCCGATGCTTTCCATGATCACCATCAAAAACACTTTTAGACCTCCAGCAATTTTATAGAAAGAAGAGAAAATATTTGGTAAAAGAGGCTCTTTTCTACCAAGAATATACTCTACTTCTTAAGAGCTGCAGAGCACTTTTAGGAGGGAAATCCCCACCAGTGGTCCTTCAAATGTGGAGAAGCACCATTAGGGCTTTCTCTTGCTGAGGGCTGGGAGGAAAGTGTGTTGCAGTGCCTGAGGCTATTTGCCTCTGATATGCTTTCAGGAAGAAAAAAAAAAAAAGAAAAAAGAAAGGGTAAAATTAGATAAGAAGTGCTTGGCAGAGAAGCAGAATAGCAAAGAGAAACTACTGCTTCTGCCCATGCTGACACCTCTGAGTTTTGCCTTGCCCTGCCAGCCTTCAACACTGGGAATGATGAAAATCTGGTGGTGATAGAGTAAATTGCTATGACCCAGAGAACAGCGGAAACAGCTCTTTGTCCTTGTGGCTCATCTAGCCTCACCACAGGTTCCCTGCTCAAGGTCTGCAGACAAGGCCATTTTAATCACTGCATTGTTCATAAGTGCCCTTCTGAGACAGCAACTCTTTTCTAGTTTGGACTGGTTCAGCCTCCTTGCTACCATCCAGCAATGAGCATTTTGCATTACCTCAGACAAATGAGAATGTGCTTCAATTAGAGTCTCAATTTGAAACTGAAGTGATGACCACAAGAAACTATTTGTGAAGAAAACTCTAAGTGACTTAAGCAACATGCTGCAGGTTGGAAGACTTGGTTGATGGCAGCTGTTGCCTCCTTCATGATATGAACAATAAATCACTCTCCTATCCTGCCTTTGAAATCCAAAACTAGCAAGCATAAAGCTCAAGCAGCTCCTCCCTAGTTCTCTCCAAGGCCCTTGATCTCAGTGATTCCATTCCAAATGGGTCATGTTTATGCTGCTCTTACATGATGATTTTAGCATCTGTCCCCAAAGACTCCTCTTAAAAACTGATTCAACAGACAGAAAGAAATTTCACCCTAATTTTTTTTCTTCCTTAAAAATTAAGAAGGCAGAAATGATTACCCAAAATCTGAGCTCAGAGAAAGCAGTCTTCAGTAAATTATGCCTCATGCTAATTTTATGGTTGTAGGTATGTCAGCCCACTGCACCCCAACAGTTTTATTTAAAGCTGTCAACATGAAGACCAGAGACAAGGGCCTTCCCTCTCAAAGCCAGAAACACCCAGTGCAAGAGGCAAGTTTGCATCACTTCCCTAGACACTGCAACCCAAGAAGTCCACTCAAAATACATGAGGGAACTGCTGAAGAGTGAAGACCACTGGACAAAAAATAAATCTGAGTAAATTAGCCACAGACTGCAAGTTTTCTCTAAAAGACAGATGAAAAGTTCTGGATCATCTGTAAATAATGAGGTTACAGCCCAAACCCCACACTGCCTCCAACTGAGCTTCATCCTCCAGAGCAGCTGGGCTTGTGTGACTGATATTTATCAGTTTCAGTGGTTTCTCAAAATTGGGTAAGAGTTAATCTTCCATTGTTAAAAACATCACTACATTCATGGCATGCATTCATCCAGCAAGTGTGCACAGCTGAACAGTTACACAAAAGACTGCCTTTGAAGGAAAATGATCTGGACACACTTCCAACTCCCCAACATCATAGAGAGAGAAATCCTGCCAGCCCATACCGATGTTAAAGGACTCTGGGGGTAAACTGGGGTATGGCTTCATTAAAAATCAAGCTCAAATTAACCACATCTATATAGAGAGAAACTCAACTAATAGATGATTAGGCAAAAGTGTTTATAGGTGTTGATCCTTGGCCACAAACCGCTTGATAATCCCACACACACACAGAGCTCTCCTTAGAGGACTGCAAATCCCTAAGCAATGAGAGTTAATATACTGGATAGACACTCTTTTTGAATCATGGATTTTTAATTGAGATTTATTTTTCTAGAGCTTGCTCTGTATCTTGCAACCCTGCTATAAAGAAGGCTGCCCTCCTTCTTTATTGGGTTACAGACAGGTTTTTCCAACCTCAAGTAGACAAATTTACCTGGAGAGATGACTCATTAGGTCAGGGAGATGAGTTACACATGCAATGGCAATGCTTTCTGGTATGACTCAGGAAGAAGAAAATGCTTTACCGTATGGTCTGTAAGAGGAGGCAGCACAATCAGCTTCTCCATGGTATTCATTACCACCCTCCAGAGCTCCTTCAGAACCCGCTTCAACACTGTCTTTTCACACACAGTCGCAAACAGTGTCAGGCTGCAGGGAGAGAGCAAAAACTAAGTAAGTTCCAGGAGACCAATATGCAATGAAAGAGGAGATGTACATGAAAGAATCAGTGCCTTATCCAAAGCAGTTACAGCAATTGCTTTAACGGTCAAAATCTTCCCTTTTTGTGACGTTTAGCCTTGTGTTCAACCTTGGAGTTCTAGCACAAGAGACAAGGGACAAAATGGATTATTGACATTTCTGGTCTCTTTGATTTCTATTTATTGACCTGGAGAGTGCCAAAGGTATCATTTGTTGATAGGTGGTTGGGAATAATTATATAGTCCAAATAAGAGCAGGCACTGTCAAACAGGTTCCCTTTAAAAAGATGTATCAGGTTTATAGAGGATATAGGAAAAAACTGTAAGCACAGAATAATAGGTTTTAAACTTCAAGCAGTTATTATAAGGATTTTTGTTCAATACCTAAATTAATACTTTCCAGAGTGTTATGCAGAAATTCCTGTAGAGGTTCTGACAGCTGCTCAAGTCTCTAAATCTCTCACCTCTGCAACCCCCCAAAACATTTCTTGGACTCCTCCATATTTTGTTGTGATTGCATTCACCGCCAATCACCTGCCATATGTTTGTCTGCTCTAAGATAAAGAAGTTCTGTTTCATCTCCTTAGATTTTCTTCCTTTTATATTGTACAGGTTACCAAAAAGGCCCCAAAGTGTTAGAATCTCCTTCAAAGTGTTTACTGGACTTTGGCATTTACTGATCACACTGGGAGAGCTACAGAACAGGAGCTCTGTGGCCAGTAGCAGGGCACAGGCCACAGATTACTCTTCTACAGCATGTAACATCTTCTCTCAACTTCCCTTCTTCCCACAGCTGGCTAGACAGTAAATGAACAAAACCAAACAGGGACAAGACTGATGTAGCTGAGATGGAGGAAGCATCAAAAAATACTCTTCCTTCTGTAAAGAACGATAGAAAATAATCCAGGCTTGGATTATCATAATCAAAATTAGTTGCTCCATGGCTGGACGACAAGCCTTTAGCATGGAAGATCCCAGTGGCGCAAAGGAGTCTGGCTTCTTAGGATTCATGAAGGCATGCATGGAAAATGCTCAGATGAGAAGGCTCCTAGATGTAATGGCTGCTGCAGAGAGTCACTTAGCACACAGTGACCCAAAAGAAAGATGGGATGATCAACACTAAGAGCAACCTAACTCCCTACATTTTAAACTTGCAAAGCTTCATGTCTCTTGCAGCATTTATTATGGAAACTGATGGCCAATCCTTTCAAAATAAAGAACTGCTGTGCATCAGCAAGAAGTTTAGCTTCTACAATGATAAAAAGCTATTTCTCTTTGTAGTTCAAGGCTTGGCTGACAACAATTATGCCCAGCTAGACACACTTGGCTGTCCCTGTACAGTTGAATCATGCTGATTTGCTAGTCCATACAGAACCAGGTATGACCAGAACACACATGCTTAACAAAATTGGGATACTGAGCAGCATATGTATCAAGTATGTACGCACTGTTTGCAATATGCTTGCTAGTTGGCTAGTGTACAATTGCTATACGAAAAAAAACAAGAGCTAGAAAATTTAGAATTTCAGTCTTTTCCAGTACCTGATCAGTAGTGTGTTTTGCTGATTGCTATAATTGCCAGAGGTAGAAAAAAGAATGGAGAGTGTGCTCTGGCATTGACTGAGGCCTGAAGATGCTATCCATGGCTTGTGAGAGGCAGATAAGGGAAGAAAAGCTATTAATTCCTCCTGAAACTTTGGATAACAGACATGTCAAGAACAATTAAAAAACACAGAGCTGTTTTCCCCTCTGCTCCATTCCTATTACAATCCAATGAAATATATGCATAGCATATATTTGAATACTCCCTTACTTTCCATCCAGGAAATCCATCAATGGCCTCAGGACATTATCTGCATCTTGGGCAACTGTGTTTCTGGCATTAGCAGCAGAATTTGCTGTCCCTTTCACTTGACAGAGGATATCAGACATTTGCTTGACACACTCATCAATACGAGTCTGAAAGCTGAATAGAGAGGCAAAACCAAGATTATCAGTGGCAGAGATACAAGGTAAAATATTGCAACTTCAGAAACCATGCACTTACTTACTTTATGAGACATGATGCTCTTTTCTTTACATATTTATTACCAAGGGATATGTTCTCCAGTTCCTTATGCCCACCACCCCCACACAGCCAACCACTTCTGAATACGAGGCACAATCATATTTGAGAGGAGTTTGTTCATTCATCTTGCAGAAAGAAATTACCTTTCCCTGACTTCAAGAAACACTGTTATTCTTAGCTCAAAGCACCCTGTTGTATCTTTGTTTTCTCCATTTTTGTGCAATGACACAAAGCATGCACAACTCTGAGCACCCAGGAATCCATCAGCAGAAATCTAGTTATGACCCATCATAGGCTAAGTCTTTAAAATGACAGAGACAGCCTGAAGGCAGGCACCAACTTAAACTAGTCCACTACTATACAGTTCATGCCAAGTGTCAAATTGGGATGGGGGGCTCAGCAATGAGGAGTGTCCCTGTAATGAAGTGACAAATAAGGCATTAAACCACAATTATTTTTCCATCTCTTCCTGCTAAGAGGAGGTTCAAAATGAAATAATGCAATGGCTAAAAATTATGAATAGATCAGCAGAACTGACAACAAATCAATTCAGCAAATAAAGGAAAATGCTTTGACATTTAAAAGAACAGTTACTAACAACAGGCACGACAAGTGACATTTAACTACCCACTAATGGCAAAGAGGTTTGAAACCAGAAGATAAGCCAGTATTAGGAGCAAGGATAAAGTTTTAGGAGGAGGTACACAAGTTTGGAAGTTAGCTTTACACCTGCATAAATGACCTGAACTTCTGATGTGTGAGCCACCCAGGACACCTGTAGGTTGGGTGTCACTGTTCAACTCCTCTGCCCTGTGGCTCTTGCTTTCATTCTCCACCTGCTCACCTTTCCTGCACTTCCACCTCCAGCCTCACAGTCCCTCTTGTTCACTTCTAGCCTGCCTCCCACTGGAACAATTCCAGAGCTGTCCCCCTTCATGAAGACTCCCACATTCCCCACTTCTAGCAGAGAGAGGCTTGCAGCAGTCAGTTGTGGCTACAATGTCAGCTTAACCAGAGAACTAAATCACATCAAACAAAAGGCCATAAAATATTTCCTGTACTGCTGACAGTCCCTGTTCTGCCACAGGGTAATCCCACCCCACAGTTCTCCCAAATACTGCATCAGTTGCAGGACCCTGCTTCAAAATGCTTTCAACCTCCCAGCCAGGGGTAGAAAATAACAATGCCTTAAAAGATAAAAACTAATGAGCCAAGTGTTACCAATTTAATGAAAAATAATAGATCGGTTACTGTGGCAACAAGTTCACCTGAAAGTGAAGCCTGTATAGACGTACAGCTGAACAGGAGCCCTCGGCAGCAGCAAGCTGAAAAATGATCTCACCTATGCTGTCAGATGGGGCCTGCTGCTCTCTAATTCCTGCAGGAATTCCCTTCTTCAATGTTTCAGCCTTCAAGAACAAAACAGCAGGCTAGCCTTGCATGAAGCGTAAGCCCTTCCACGACTCCTGTTCTCTGTAACATCTTTTAAAGCACAAAACACTTCTGTGCCCAGACAAAATCCTCTCTCAGCTCAGAGGCAGTGAGGCTCTCTGGGCACATGCTGCCTTCTCAGCAAATGCAATTATCTCATAGATGAAGAGCAGTTAAGATCTGCAGTGTCAGGTGTGCACAGTGTTGTAGGACCAACTGTTCACAGACTCTGCACAGAATCTTATGGATACCTGTCTTATCTCCTAGGTTTCTACCCTTGAGAAGATCCTTCTTGCACAGTAAACTGCAGCTCTGCTTTTCACTCCCTTTTACTATTAAGGAATGAACAAAGCATCTGAGCCATCTGACCGGCTAAATCTCTTGCTGGCTCATCTCTCTAAAACATTCCCTAAGTATGTATACTGTTACTGGATAATCTCTTTAAATCATATTTGCAAATGCCAAGATTGTACCTTAATTGTTTTGTAGCAGTGACACCATGGAGACAGAATTAATTAAAAAAAAATTTCACCACCCTAATCGTGATTTCTCACTCACTCTCCATCTAATTATGAACCTTATCAATTCCATTCAGTGGCAGTTTGAGTCTCTCCATTTCTTTCAACAGCATCCATTACTGGCATTGGGAACTCCTCACTTATCTCCCTGCTTAGCTCTCTATGCTGAAATCCAAACAGTCATTGACAAATTCCACTATGATTTTTTAGTTATAAGTACTGCAAATCTGCAGACCCCAGGAGGCCAAGTTGGTACAATCTGCTTTGCCTTGCCCATATCTGAGCTACACTATGGTTTGCCCCTACATTATCCTGTTATGAAGTACAATATGAATTGAATGGGGTTTGTAATGAGAAGTAGTTGTTTTTGAAGATCACTTAGGAGTTCTGCATTTTTAGATTTTCCTTAATTGACATCTTCTATGGTTCACTACAAAATCATTATAAAGCTGAGCACAATTTTTTCCTCAGGTAAATGATAATATGATTTGTAATAAAACTTAATTGCCATCAATTACTCTGGCAATACTTTAAAGAGCTCCTCTTCTTGAAACATTAGAAAACATCATTTGCAGTAGTACTGGAGCAAGTCAGTCTCAAATTCCAAAGCTGTTTTCTTCTTATTTCAACATTCATTTAACAATCAGAAATCAGTCAGCTATTTCATACATTTAGAGCCGAATGTTTAAACATGAATTTTGTTTCATAAATGCTAAGCTGGAAACTGCTTTCTGAGCAGTAAAGGAGCAGGCAATTTTGTTACTGACAAGCACTACTTACAGAAAAAATAAAAATCACTCTGTAATGCAAATACATTTCACAGTTGAGAGGTCTCCACATTACATTTCCAAGCAGAGCAATACAGAAGAGAAAGACTTTAAAAATATTTCTCACATCTTTAGATGGTCTCAGTATTTGAAAGGCCACGAATTAGGAAAAAAAGAAAACTATAATGCTGTTAGCAGGAGTTTCTTTTCTCTTCTTAACCTGACTGAATGAGATTAGACAAAAGAAAGGAAGGCTTCAAGACCTCCTAATACTCACCTGTTACCAAACACTGCACTCAGCTCATCCAAAACATTGTTCAGTTTCACCTGGAGCTCTTTGAGATGGTCACTTGCTTCTGCATCCAACTGTGGATGAAAAAGAACATTTAGTTTGAACCCAGAGGGCAGTCTGCTGTCCTTTGCAGTGCTTCTGTTCACTGTTGAGGCTACACTTAATAAGCAGGTGAACTATCCCCACTGGACTCTGCCAGCTAGGATGCTCTGCCCCACTGCCCACTGCTGCTACAGAAGCTGTGAAACCATAAACAGGTATTTGCCTAAAAAACAGCAAATTATTTCCCCAGGCTCCGAAACCCTTCAATGCCCTTCCTGATGTTTGTAAAGTTGAGGAAGAAAGTGCATGTGAACTCTCTGTGGCAAAGAGTGTAACTAGGCTGAAAAATCAAGTATTGTGCAACATCTTCAGCTCATGGGCCACTTCAGCCCTCTGAGCCCAGAATGAGACAGGGCATTTCAGACTGGATGTTATTTACTTGTGCATTTTTCCATGCATGATCTTGAAAGAAGTTATTTCACCTTCCACCCTGCTGCCCAGTATTCCAGCTGAAGATTGGACCAGTCTCTGCTCTCACAAGGTTGGATCCCCGCGATTTTGAAAACCTGGCCACAGTACCATGGCAGGAGCTGTTTTGCACTCATCGCTTCTGGAAAGTATAATCTCAGCTGTGGGTATTGAGCAAATGTAACTATACTCTCACATGGAGACAGACAGCTTTTTGTATATAAGTGTTCAGAGGAGACTTCAGAAAACACAAAAAAAAAAAGGTGCCCCAAGCACTGCATGAATGTTGTTGACACCTTGGCAGGTTCTGTAAGAAAGCACTTCCTCCATTATTATCAGCACAAAGCCACCTGTTTTTACATGGAACAGTGCCCTGTATTCCAGCTGTAGTCATCTCTCCAGCATCAAAAGAGGCAATTCTGAGCAGCCTACCTGTATGCACACCTAACAACACACGATGAATGCTCTGGGATCACTTGCTCTGAAAAAGTAACTTGTAAAACACATTAGCCTTTGTATATGCAGGCAGGCAAGATGGTTGTAAAATAAGAAAGCTCACAGAAATGTTTGCATTTGGCATTC
Organism: Xenops minutus; assembly: GCA_035221455.1. Lineage (NCBI taxonomy): Eukaryota > Metazoa > Chordata > Aves > Passeriformes > Furnariidae > Xenops > Xenops minutus. The sequence continues at coordinate 63,240,352 of JAWWEE010000085.1, forward strand.
ATTCAGAACCTTAGCTTTTATCTCTAGGGCAAAGCATCTATTTACAGATGTAATGAGCCAGGTACCACTACAGGTTAAAAGTAATTTTAGATTTTTGCAGTATATCCATCTATACAGGATTTGAACCCAACAGGATTTCTCACTTCTAAATTCAGGGCCAAAGCCCTCTTCATATTCCTCAGCATCTGTCAGAGAAAGCCAAGCCTTAGGGGATTTGGAATCTGATCTGTTCACTTTCCTGTTGTAAGCTGGCATGGAAAATTAACTCTATTATGCATTTGAACTTGTGCTAATGAAACCCCTGGATCAGAATTTTAAAAGTAATTAAACTAAGAACCAACAACCTAGCAAATGACAATTACTTAGGCCTTATAATTTTAGGCATTGCTACCTCTGATTATTTTTCCTTTATTAAAGGGAATTTCTTTTTCTATTATCTTTGTAACACCCTTGCTCTATGACGGCAGAAGGAAGCTAATGTCATACCAATCAGCATTCATTCTAGCCAAGCTTCTAGGTAACAAAACAAAAACAGCATCTGGTGGTGGTGGCTTCTCTTGCCTCTACATTAATCCTCCTCTCCCACAGCTTAAAGGCACAGTGAGTCACAACCTGTCTGGTTTGCTATCTACAATTAATGGCAGAGAATTTTCCCCTGATTTGGGCCATTTCTGACAGACTTGAAATAGGACTAGTTCAAGATTCTTCAAAACATTCCCACTAACTGCTTTTTCAGTTTAAAAAAACAAAACAACAGAACCCCTCCAAAAACAGATGAATTAGTCACAGGACACTATTCTTCACAATTTACTTCTACTTTTTATAAGCTACTAGACGCATGGTCTAGAGGATGTTTGAGGTCAGGATCAACAGCTTATTGCCCTGGCTCATGCACCATGCAATTAATGATTTATTTTACTGTGAGGTGGCATGGAGTTACTCTAAGCTTCCCCTTGCTATTGTACTTGTTGACTGCAAACTGATCTTTGTCAGAGCAGAAAAACAACTGATTGTTGTCCCAGTACTGCAAGAAGAGACAGCTGGAGCAATGCTTTGCCAAGGGGATGAGCTCAATTACCTGTGGAAAATGAACTCTCACTCCCTCCAAAACATCAGCTCACAGCTCTCTGGGCGTAATTGGCAAGACAGCTGCTCAGACTTAACCCAGAGGTGGCCATCCTCACCCTCAGGAAGCCAAACCCTGGCGGGTAAGAATTCGGGCTCAGTATCCACCGAGTCCTCTGCCATCCTAGAAATGCTCTTGTCTTCTGAGCAACTGCTACTATGGATGAAGGAGTCCATGTAATACACATTACATTAACACTTAGGCATTAGAATGCTTTGCTTTGGAAAGCAAATTTTGGAGAATTACCTGAGGATGACTTAAGTCCACCAGGAAAGTGCTGGTAGATGTGTACTACTGTTTCATACACATAAATTACATGCCAGTTACAAAGTACTGTACTATGTGATATAACTGCAAAATATTCTTCCCAATGTGGTGAAGCACTGATAAGAACACTCAAATGAGCCAGAGCTGGTATTGCTGCTGCTGCTCAGTCAATGAATTCTAAGCACATGAGCTATCACTGATAGCAGGAAATGCTACTTGGACTGCATGATAAATCTGGCCAGTAAAGCAGAAAGAGTTAGGCAGCTGGGTCACTGCCACATGTCACATCCACACTTTCTGTTGGAAGCTAGAGCTGAGCAAGCTTATGATCTCCATTCTGTGGGTGTATCAGAGATAATACAGAGGAAGAATGAAAAGTTCTCTGTGCAAAATATGGGACAGTACCCACAGTAAGGTGGCTTCTGATCACTGAGCAAGTGTTTTCATTTCAGTCAAATTTGTGTGTTTCAGACTAAATGTGTGCTACTGAAAACTGGAGTGCAAGGAGGAAAAAGCTAAACCTGCATTTAAATTTCAGGGAGGAAATCAGGGCTCTGTTAATTTTTGGCAAATATTTGGGACTTGGCACTTCAGAGAACCTGGGCCTCAATGTCTCATCCAAGCCCATTTAGGGCTGAAACCTCAAGTTCTCTGATAATCTGAATGGTGGCATTTACAGCATAGGATTATCAACTTGAATTTAGGTTGACCTTCTTCTGCTTGAAACAGAACCCCTAAGACTAAGAATTTGCTGTCATGGGCTTCCAAAAGATGACTGATAGTTGTTCTTTGTTTTCTACACATACTAGTGAAGTGTGAGTGACCAGAACTGAAAGGCTTCTCTGTAGGTGGTGTAGGTGGAGAGACGTGGCTCCTGCCTTCTAAAAGGCTGCAGATGTTAATCAGTTCCCATCTAAAAGGTAGAGACACTGTGAAACCATCAGGCCTGATCTGACAGACCAGCAGGTAAAAAATTATGCCTTACCAACATATTTCAGCTTTATGCAAGTTACGGAGTTCATCTGACTCTGGTTTGAAGCTGCTGATTTTTGCTCTGCCTTCCTCTACCTGTCCCTGGGAGCTCCCCTCTGCAGATCCAGCCCCCTTTTAGGGACTCACACTGAGTTTTCAGGTACCTCTCCATTTTCCTATAGGATTCAAGAGCAAGGATCATGGAGAGCTGAATCCAAACAACAGCTGCCAACTGTTCAAATACTAGGGTGGCATTAGCTGTGGCATTAGCTATGGCATGTGGGATGCTAAAAAGGAGCAAACAGTACACACTGCAAACCCTTTGAGAACATTGCTATTAAATCTTGGCTGCTTCTAAGCTGTCCTGCAATTTGTTATTCAGGTGGCTAACTTAGGATTTAAAATGTGGGCTAACCCTGGCTAAGCATTAACAAGAGAGCTTCCTGAAGCTTTAATTGTGCAGATTAGCTTGAAACCGAAGGCATGAAAATTGTGTGATGACAATATGCAGTTACTCAGCAGCTAATTCCTTGGGTTCCCTAGGCAGTGCTTGTCTCTGATACTCACCTCACATGCTTGACTTCAGGAAAAAAAAGGTGTAGAAATGTTTTAAATTAATCTTTCACAGTACATCTAGACTCCAGTAGTGTGCAGTGCAGTACCACACCTTTTAATTTCAGTGCCATGAGTTCATTACTCATGAAATGCTAAGCAAAATAATGGACTGCAGGCTGAAGTCTGCATGAAAACTGCAGAGGTGGGTGGAAAATGCAGGTCACATAAGATTTGATTAGATAACATATGAATAATTAAATAAACAGGGCCAAGTTCAGGCAAACACTAGCATTGAATATATGCAGCCCACATTAGTACAGAGCTAAATTATAATCTCCATTCTGCAGGTGTATTGAAGGTTATTCAGATTAATTGAACCTTTCAAAATGTATTCATGTACCCAGTTTTTATCCAGAACTCACCCCCCAGTTTCACTGTTCATTATGCCTTTAATGCTATCTGTCACTCCATAACACTGCCATTCCAAAACATGCTTTAGGGATGTCTGAAAATGGTCCTGAGTCATAGTGAAGCTGTTTTGATCCCATGAGATCAATACAGCACAGAATGGAAATAAAAGTATTAACCATAATTTCTAAAAATAATTTAACATACTTTTCACTGTGTATGCACATGTGTATGTGTGTGTACAAATATATTTGCCTTGAGTTCTCAAGCACAGACCCAAGAGAATCCCTCCACACAGAGCCCTCTAAAGCTTTGCCATTGTCCTTATTGTTTCTGACTAGTAAAGTTCACAGATCACATCATGCCAACACATTAAACCAGAAATGCTGGGCAATTTTTTTCCTGTTTTGTACCTTGTGAGTACTACAGTTGAAAAAGGAATAAGGAAAAGGCACCATAACTCATTGGGGGATGGGAGGTGGAGGAGGGAGTAAAGGAAGGCACTATATCACAATCTCAATAAATAGTACTGGGCAAGCACTTGTGTTCTATGTTATGCCACTACACTGCAGGGTGACTATGGGTGAGCCCTGTCCCTTTATCTCCCTTGCTGCAAAAGGGAGTAAGTGATACGGATTTCTGTAAGGGTGGGTTTTGGACCCACTGGGAAAGAGCACTAGGTAGCAGCAATATTTCAAAGCTTTCCAGAGTTGTGCAGTGCTACAGCTATAGCTGGAGATGGATCTGTAAATCAGAAGCAGATGAAGCCACACATAAATTGAAACAAGTCCCCGAGGTCTGGCTGCACACATGGTACATCTGACATACCTGCCGCAGGAACAATGGAATATCTGGTACCTAGTTCTCAGAAACAATTCTGGGAACACAAAAAGTTGAACAGTTCAAGACCAAGATATACAACTATGCTGCTTTCTCTCTGCCCCCAGGAAAGTAGATCCTTTTTAGACAGGGTAGTCAGGGTAATGCTTACTATTCTGCAAGCAGCTTTGTGCAAGCAAGTGTGATGTATAGATGAATATAAAAGAAATCTGTCACAGAAAGTAAGACCTGTCCTTCTCAAAGGAAGATAAAACCCGCACATATATTTCCAGAAAGTTCTGTTTTCAAAGCTGTTGTCTGACCAATTGTTACCCAATAGTCAGGTTCAATCTGCATCAGACTACTCAAATTAGGACAAGACCTTGTTTACTCCAGAACAGAGAACCTGGCAGGTTTCAAGTCAAGAAGCAATGTACTACAAAGTTGCCACGCAGGAAACCCCTGGGGACAGCAAATAATGCAGGCACCTAACACGATTTATTTCTGGTGATCAGTGGCAGCCCTATGAAAGGCAATAAGCATCATTTAAGAAAAGAAGAAAAAAAACCCTTCCAAAAACCAGCTTCCTTGTGTGCTTGCCAAATTTCCTCCTGTGTGTTTCTCTCCCCTTTTTCCTTTGATTCCACAGTACAGGGGAAATAGTGGATCCATTATCTGTGTTCTACCTTCCTTATACCTCCTGAGGAAGGTTTTGAAGGGCAGAAAGCAGAGAAGAGGTGTAGGCTTACAGGAAGTACCCAACAGTCCCAAGAAACACATTTTTCCTCCTCTTATTTAATACAATGTCAGGGAATATTTTCAATTTCAAATATAGGGAAAGCTTACTTGATGGCTACCACTATGGAACAGAGTAGCAAATTGCTTCCTTAAGGGAAATTAAGTGCGCAAGCATTAAAATTTTATAAGCCATTTCACAAACATTTCATCACAAGTTTGTTGGTTTGGTTTTTTTCCCAAAAATGTGCATTTAGCTACTGCTGCTGTTAGAGCTGGGACCATGTAATGCTAATTCTTGATGTAGGACTCAGAAATTAGTATTGTTGAGGTGCCATGTGAAAGAATGACAGCAGTTTTCCTTGCCTCATGGGGCAAATCTATTTCTTGAGATTTTTGCCACTTCATAGAATTCTGCCACTGAGCATAAGAAAGGTTTGGAAAAGCAATACAGACTAAAACTAAGCTGTCCATCAGCAAAGCTGACTTTTCTCTTGGCATACAGGTCATAGCACAGGCTCTATCACAACACAACCAAAGAAAATGCACTTGAATATAAATTTTCCTAACATCAGAATCAGCAGGCTTTTCTTCATCTTCCTGAATCTTGAAAAGCAATGAAAAAAGAAGAGAAAAAAAAGATACATAGATTATATCAGAACAGAAACAGTGATCTGGGGAAATAAAACATTATTTCTATAAAAATTACCACCTTGTAAAAAATAGAAATGTCTGAGTATCCTTCAAAAAATGAACATAGAACTCTTATTTGCATGCCTGTAGTATATTAGATATTGACATTTCATGCTAAAGGTACTGTCCCACATTTATATGCCATACAAAAGGATTCAGTGGAACAGTTCTCAGTTCACAGCCTTCAGAGCTGTGAAACCACCAACCATGCCCACATCCAGCCAATGTGAGCACGATATGCAAACTTTTCTGTCCTTGTCTGTGCTAATTTGTGCTTAAAAACACTGCTCATGCATTTTATGACAGACACAGTTCAGAAGTCTTCAGTCATGGCTGTCTCCTCACCCTTACAGTGCCAGGTGTCACAAGGCCCTCCTCATGACTCCAGTCCTCAAGAACAATTATGATGTGAATAACCCAGTAACAACGATGCAGAAGGAGTGAGTGATACTCAGTCTCTGAGCGCTCTTACCTCTTTACCACCCATGGCTTCAAACATCTTCTCTAGCTGCACGCGCAGTTGTTGGACGTTATTCATCAGGATGCAGGGCTGGAGGGACAAAAGAAGGTGCCTGTTACTGCTCAGGATGCTAACACATTGTCACCAGTGGGAGACCTTGTGCCTCAACACCCTTCCCCACTAACACCAGATGTGAGAGTCAAACAGCAGGCAGGGAATGCACAAATTTCAGCACTCAAACATGAAAAAAAACCAAGTCCTTTTTATTTCATCTTGAAATGGGAAGGTCAGTTCCAGAACACTCAGATCAGGAGACGCCTGTGAAGTACCAGATGTACAGAGCAATCTGTGCCCAATTTTATTTTTTTAGATCACCTCTGTAACACACATCTCAGGTAGCATGGAAGTTAATTTCAAGGGGATCTGACAGCCTCCAAACCCTGTGGATCATCTTTAGGACCTACTTTTGTTTCAGGGCCAAATCAGAATTCAATCTGCAAAAGCCTACAAATGATGACAAAAACAATAATGAAAATATTTAAACCATCACCTGAGTCAGGTGCAATGTGAAACTGGTTTCATCAAGACAATTATGTGAATCTTCAGAGCAAAAGAGAAGCTCAGCACAACTCACCAGTTTCTCCTTAGAACAGTAGGACTCGAAGCTCTTGGAGAGTATGTCAGCATACTGCATCAACACTTTCCCAATAGTCTGTGAAGACAAGATGTGAGCACTGTTACCTGTCCTCTATCACTGCAGAAGGACTCCAGGAAATAAAACAAAGAAAACATTTTATTTTTTTACATCCCACTAAGGAAAGATAAACACCTGGATGTTGAGAGCATTACCTTAGCAAACCTTCTATTATAATGAGCAACAATAACAGGGTCTGGGCACTCCAGCTTCTTAATTATCTCAAAGCTCTGATTGAGCTGGGTGAAGACATCCACCACCGAGCAAGAGAACAGGGCATGCTCCGATGTTTGCTGGAACTGAAACAGAAGTAAAAAGTCATTGTCAAGGGGAAAGATCTTAAATACACCCATTCCACGGGTGTTTCCATCATCTGTCGCATGGAAGGCAGGACAAATTTATCAAAACCTACATCCTCCTCAGAATTAGTCAAAACCCCTCCATAAGGCCTAGAAATGCTAAATAACCAATGCAGTTGGGTTATAACTTTACTGTCCTTTACTAACGATGACATGACAAGCACCAGGGAAGTGTAACATGGTGCTGAGACCTGTAATTAAATACATGATTTGTCTGCCCGTTAATGAGGAAAGAAGGAGAGGCTAAAGAGCTCTTTTTATTTTTTTTTTCTTTTAAATTTAGATATTAAACAGAATGTTTCTATTAGTATCACTGACTACAGTGCTAACAGTCACTGAATAAACGGGAAAGCTCTTCTCTCCACTGGGAACACTCAGCAAATTAAGAGTAAGATTGGTCTGTCAGTGGATTAAGGTCACATTCTCACTGCATGACTAAGTACATGCAAAGTGCCTCAATTTTCAATTTCAATTACCTCTCCCAAACAGAGAGAGCACCAAGGCACTGGCTGACAGATTAACAGCAGCAGAACAGACATAAACGAATGATATGCACCTTGCTATTAAAAAGCTCTCTGTGACCTGTAAAGTCCTGAAATATATGAGTTTCCCAGTTGTTTAGCAAGCAAAAAGGGCCACATCCTCCATTTGTATGACAGACGAGTTTACACTGTTTTTATTTGGTCTGTGCACTGAAAAATGTAGCACCAAGTGTTGCACTGAGCATGACCTACATACCCCATCTTTTTTATCTCTCTCCAGAGCACCATGCAGGAATTCTAAGGAAACATCTTCATTTTCATCCAGCCACTGCATCACAAACTGCTCAAACCACCTGCAGGAGGGGCAGGAAAGACAGCAAGTTACAGCAGGAAACAGAGCACTCCAACCAGACTGTGACAGGGCTGCTGCTGCAGCAAGCCTTGTGAACTGGCTTGCCATGGTTAGATGTCTGAATGCTGCTGTCTGTGTGTGCAAAGTTCCCAAATATATTTGCACCTGTAGTCACGCTACTGATGAGCAGGGCCTGACATTACTTGGGCTGGACCTGCAAGACAGCCCAGCTCAGCCTCTGCAGACTGTCGGTCCTGGGTTGTTTTTGTCCTTCTCCTTATCTTTTCTCTTTTTTGTACTTTCCCCCTTTTCCCCATTGAAAACCACCTTTAACTTTGCATCATCTCAAAGCACTTTGTTGTTTCTTCCCCTTTCACCCAAGCACCAGGCAGCATGAGGGAGACCCCCACACCCACTATCTCTGCATGCCAGCAGGCACATGTCCTGCTGCCCATTCGAGGGTACCAGATTTCATGTGAGAGCTGCAAACAAATATACAGGGAGAAAAAGAAGTGCCTGCTTCCCAGGACCCTTCAGTCACTTTATCTGGAGATACAGATATCTTTCTGGAGGGCCAAGAAGAAGAATCAAGGATAGAAGTTTTCTCCACTTTAACCCTGCTCTCCCTGGCCCCAAGGCTTCCTTAGAACATCCTTCCATTTCTATCTCACTGAGATACAACAGCACATCTTGCTAGGGCTTCCCAGACTGTCATCAGCTTTTTATTGTTTTCTTTGGAAGAATCAAAAAACTTAGTTCACATTAAGTACTGGATCAACAGTGTTGGTGCATGGTCAAGAACCCCAAAACAGGGAGGTTCAAGAAGCAGGACAGCTAAGTTTTTCTCTGTTGTTCCCCTTCACTTTGGAGGATAAGTTAAATGGTAGAGTAGAATTTAAGAAGCTGCTGAAACAGCCCCTGCTGAATTTGACAGAGGTGTTTCATAGGAGCTGGTGTCTGGAGTTACTTCCTGCACTGAACAAAAGGCTTCTACATGATCCCATCTTGCCCAAATAGGCAAGGTGAGAAGCAGCTTCAGTGATGAGATCTTACAGCTGGTCCCTCTGTTCTCTGCTCTGTGGGACACATGCACACAATACAAAAGGGGGAGTGTATGTTTTTGTAGTCTGTGTATAAGCAATAACATAGCACTTACAGCCTTATTTAAATGTCTGTCTAGAATTTGTTGTATGCAAGTGCCAACATAGCACAGCTGAAGCAAATCTTAATTTCAAATATTACAAAACAGCATTTACAAATAAGAGAAGAAAGTGCCCATACAAAGTCCATACAAAAGATTATTATATGAGCTTCACAGAGTATAGGCTCCTCTAAACAGGCAGCTGTGTTCATAGAGATTGTGCTAATTATGGGCTGAGTTTGCACAGAACATGAAAGCATGTGCCAGACATGAGAGGGAGATCAAGAGCAAATTCACAGGCACACTAGATAGCCTTAAATACTCTCTACACTTTGAAATATAAAGCACATCAATGCTAATATTGGAAATTGTAACTGACACAGTATTAAAATGCCAACAGCAACCTGTCTATGCAGACCTATTTATTACAGACAGCAACAGTGGAACACTGTCACAGACATATGGACTTCCTGTATTCTGGAAAAATTCCTTTTGAATGGCACTTCAGGCTCCTAAAAGTCAGCATATGTTGAAGTCTGCTGCAAGTTTCTCAAGCTTTCAACATTTTCTTTTAAACTGCAATAGTGTATTTTAAACAGCTCAAGCCTTAGAAGGAAACTCAGGCATTTTACAAGGAAGCAACTATACATCTTCCACCTGTTTCACAGTTCCTAGGCTGTGAGTTGCTGACTGCTTCACATACCACAGGTCACTCTGCAGAGAGGATTACTTGTTTGTGCCAGAAGCCACAGTTTTCACTCTGAGAAGCAGAGCAACTTCCTGATTATCATTCATCCCTAGTTATTGCACCACATTCACAAGAAAGAGCCTTTTGCTGTTGAGAACAGTCACTGCCCATTTTTATGGCTACCATATGTTGATATACAAAATCAAGTGCATAGGTATTTTACTGTCTCACCAAATTGTCTAAACAAAGGTGGCAAAAAAAAAAGGTACTGCTGGGTGGGTAGGAAAGGTATATTTGCTTCCCCTCTCATTAGGAAAAAGCACTGCCTTCAGGAAGAGGTTTACTATGAATAATAAACGAATCCCTTAGGTCAGGTCAGGAAATTCTGTAGGTACATTTGGAAAGCCAGCCTCAACTTTGTCCTTTATTGGCTGGCAGGGAAACACAGGAGATGTAAATAATTCATAAATACTTCCAGTCTGTGTGAGTATTCAGGACCAAAATATGCTTTGAGCTGTAACACAAACCTAGAGCTATCTTAGGCCAAGTACCCCTTACAGTGCTCTACTATCAGGCCTTGGGTTGCTGAGCAAGCGAGGGGAGACTCCAAGGACCATGAAGGCAACATACTCAGAATGATATTCAAGATTATGTAGCACAGAAATGAATAAAAATAATCTGATTTCATGCAGAAATAGCTTCAAAATGTTATATGGCAAATATCTTCTCCCTCGTCTGCTTCAATTATTGATCTAGACGCAAATGCTGTAATGACTCATGCACCAGCACACAAGGCAGCGGCTCACAGTGCTGCTTCAAGAGACATTCTGTGCTCACTGGGGTCAGCACTGACTCCACACAGCACAGCCAACCTCTCCAAACAAGGTCTCAAACAAGGAACACGTTTTGGTCCTGCCTGTTGGGAAAAGGAGTGGCACTTTGGGACTCAACAGAAGTTTACCTCTGTTGGCTGCACAACAGAGAGGAAACACAAAAGGCTACCATTTCAGATTGGCCAATGGCATGGCTCCTGCAGTGTCACACTTTACAGGCCAATTAATCTTGTTCATTTGCTGTGGGTACCCACTGAACAACCTCTGAGCCTTGGCAACTGCTGAGACAAGAAGGCAGGCAGGGTTCCAAAGAGCAGAAGAATAAATACTGTGTTTGATGAAGAGAGCCAGGGGAAGTCAACAGCATCTCAAAGAAGGAATAACTTCCCCCACCAGAGAGGAGGCAGTCTCCAGTACAGCTACAACACTAGCTCTCTGCATGCTAACATCAGCATTAAAACAAAATATACAACACTTATTTACACATCTAAAAAGCTAGGTTAGCTGGCAGCTAAAACGTGAAGGGAGAAAATTTGGAAGATTCACTCCCAGACTCATAGTTACTTCTGTTTCAGAAACTGCCGCTGAATTTCAGAAAATAAAGGGAGTATAAAAACTTCAGCTTCAATACTTTGGAGCCTTCACTTTATTCAATCGTATCTTAAGGCTATCAGAAACACAGTTTCTCATAGTTTCAACATGAAAAGTGAGTTTGTGGATAACCTCTTATCTGATAAGTAGACAGACAACCCAACTGTTGTCTGGACAGCAGCAATTTAGTTTCATCTAAAGAGTTTACTGATGTGCAAACCTGATGCATGGACTCCTTTGTTTAAGGAAGTTTCAGGACTAAAAACACTTCTGATGAAGCAAATCAAAGGACAAGAGCACACAGCTGTAATTGTTATCAAGGGGATATTTTGTGACAGGTGAAGGTTATGGTTCAAATAAACATCACCTATGTGTGACAATGTGGCTATTGTACTAAAATAGAAGAGTGAAGTAACAAAGCCAGCGGCTGCTAATGCACATGAGCACTGAAGCTCTACCACAAAGGCCAGCAGAGCAGAACAGACTGCAAAAGTCTGCAGAACGAAACTGAGCATCATTATCCTGATTACACAGGAGAAAAAGAGAGATTAAGAATGTCTGATGGCTTGCCCGAGACTGCCCCAACTCAGAGGCACAGCAAAGCAAACGGGGCTTCTGAGACTGCCACTCCAGTACCCTCTTCACTGAGTTCATGCCTCTCAGTGACCTGATTTGTTAATCAAGGCCCACAGCCCATGGCAGGCAATTATGCCAACTGCCTAACATCTTATTAGCATGCAGCTGGCACTGAGCTTGAGGGACCGCATGCACAACAGGATGGGAAGAGAATTCAAAGTGCCAAACTGGAAACACAGTCCAGGCAAGATGTGTTTTTCAAGGGAGATATGTGCAAAGTGCTGTGTTTAGACAGAAGTGAACAGTCATGTACAGGATGAGAACAGCAGCGTGGTAGGACACAATGCTGAGAGGGGTGTGGGCTGGCATGTGGCCCACTGGAAGCACCACTAGTCAACACCACCTCTGAATAAAAGGAAAAAAAAAGGTTGCTGTCAACCCAGAGACCAGCAATACTTTTTGCAAAGCAATGCAAGGCAAAGTCTAGATGAAACACCAATATTTAAGGCTGAGTATTGTGTATGTTCAGACCCCAGATCACCTGGAAAGAGGTGAGTAAGCCTCGCTTAAAAGAAAAGGTGGGAACAAACAAGAACCAGCAGGAGACTGGGAAGAGACATAAACAGAGCATTTTACTCTTGTAAAGCAGGAACAATTTATTCTCCATGCCCAGCCTATAACAAGCCCAAATCAAAGCAAGATTTGGAGGGGAAAAAAGGAAAGTGTGTTAAATCCCTAAAACCCAACGGAGTGGTAGTAGTGAAGCACAGGAGAAAAGGAGATGTGGTGCAACCATCACTGAAAGCCTCTGAAAACCAGTTAAAACACAGGTCAGACACAGGATAACTGCTCTTGCCTTAGGCAAGTGTAGAAGTTTAGCTACAGCATTATCTCCAAGTTAATTCCTTTTGGGATCATACACCTTCCCCAGGTCTGAAATCTATTGCTGCTCCTTTATAGTTAAATAAGTTACAAACAATTGCTTAGAGCTCAAGAACATCAGCTCATCTGACGTTTCCAACTAAACCACTGAGTCTTACTAAAAGAGAGAAAACATTATCTATACTGAAAAACCCTGGTGTGTGTTTGTACATATGACATCCATACACATAGGCATACAAGTTTATAGACATAACCCTTTACCGATAAGCACAAGAATGTAAGCATACATCTGCTGTTCAAGAATCAACCAAATCCCACACTACAGAGTGGCTTAAAAACTGCCATGGTCCATGCCATTCCTAAAGCCATTGAAATGTTGGGAGATATTGTACAATAAGGGACTGAGTTGGCTCAGGGGTAGTGGCACAGAATAACACAGGGGACAAAGACGCACATCAACACAGAAAATCAAACACAAAAATTCAGGAGAAATGCTGCATCATGAAGGCAGCCACAGGAGAAGCAAATGATCCCCCGACCCTCAAGGAGACAGAGTAGGGATTTACTACAGGATACAAAATACACTCACGCTGGATATTCAGGCACTTTTCCCTTGAAGGCAGGCAGATCACGAACATATTCATTGTACAGCCACTTCACTTTGAAGTGTAAATTCATGTAGTCTGCACTTTTACACAGTCTATGTTTCTCATGCTCTGTAAGGAAGGAAAAATAAGCAGTTAGGTCTGAATTTACTGCTATCACTGCATCAGGCACAGGAAGGTTTTATAAAGCATATCTGCACTATGCAATGTTTTGAGGATGAAGCATCTACAGAGCCATAAAATCTTCACAACACAGGATTTTGGCAGCAGACAGGGATTCTTGGAGATTGACCACTGGGGTTCTGGATTTTACTTCTGTAGCTCTAATTAGTACTTCCATTTATTGAAGATTTTTTGGTTGTCAAAGCAATAAAAACAGAGCAATCTCTTATGGCCTTTTCGTTTAACACATCACAGTTGAGATTCCATCTTTGCAGGGGAAAAGATCAAGGCGAGCGAATCAGTTCATTCTGGGATACAAAGGCAACACCAACATGTTAAACTACATCCCCTAGGACACCAGGGTAGAAAGCACCAAGAGTTTGACAGTGTGAGTCACAAGCAAGTTCAAAGGAGCTACACAGGAGATGGAGCCTTCCCTGATCCTCAGTTTGGAGAAATTAATAATACTTTTCCAGAAGGCAGTGTCTGCTGCTGAGCCTCTTCCTCCTGCCAAATTTCCTTATGTTTTGGTACCTGGACAATGTTGGGACAATGCAGCTCCTCGCTCTTTAATGCACATACTTCCATAACACAGCCCTTCCCACATACCTATGCTGCTAAAGCACTGGCCATACTCAGACCTACATTTCAACTCCCTATATCACGGCTCCCCTGCCTTAACGTGAGAAATGTACGCTCCATGTCTTCACTCCCAAGGCCCTTCACAGCCTACGTCCACACTACCATCTTTCAGCAACTGATTCCCACCCCTGATCAGCCCACAATCCCTGTTTTTAAACTACTTGTTAAGTTCTACCAAACACTTTCTCCCAAGCCACTCCTCATGTGCTTACACAGGCAGCTCCTTCTACTGCACTGCTTTTCTTCAAAATCCTCCTTGGAAAAATTAAAATTAATTCATTTTTCATGATGCTATGAGGACTTGGCAGCTGGCTTTTGTCTGCACTGTGACCCTGAGTTTTCAGGTGATCAATCCTGTGCCTCCACTGCCCAGTGCTGCCTGTCCGTATCCATCTCCTGTCAAACTTCACAGCTGGAATACACAGCTTTGTGCCAAGCTTCTTTGTTCACTCCAGCACCACAGCAAGCTGCTAGTCCATGACTACAGTGTGAGATATTATACTAAAACATACATAATTTTGGGTCAGACTCAGGTTTTTATCCTCAGAATTTGACTTTAGACACTTCTTCCTAACTTACATATGGATGCCTCATTACTGATGTAACTTTCCAAGGGCATCACTGCTGATGTGCAGACGGGATTCAGCTATGTTATAAAGAAGAATTTTCTTAACTTTGAATGGCTTTAACCTAGGACTTCAGTACAGGTGTGCAGTAACTGGGTAGATCTGTGCACAAGTGAGCAATACATGTTACAGATATTCATTAGCCAAAGATACATCTTAATGATGCAAAATGGCTACAGCTTTCTAATCAGGTATCTTACAGACATGCCTATCTTACAACATCATCTGTTTTCATGTAAATGTGAATTTTTGCAACTAATTCAAACATTGATAAACTTCCACATCTCTCTTGACGCTTCCACAACATATATAAGAAGATCCACATCAAGTATGAATTATCCAACTGCAAACATAAAATCCCGAGAAATTTTCATTTAAAATTTTCCATAAGCCTTGGCAACTGCCAAGCGGTGGAATGCCCAGTATCTGAGAGACACAGTCCCCAGGGGAGATGTTTCAATGGACAAATTACATGTACTATGGTTCATTTCTCTCCACAGTGAATTTCCTTGTATTGGAGCTGTGCAAAGTCCATTCCTGTTTTACATTAATAACCTTGTGTCGTTCTTGAGCACTAAGGAGTATACTCAGTGTCTGAACTGCTGACATCCCTCAAGCAACTGTGGGAAACAAACAGAGCAATACTTGTGCCAACTTCTTTCCCTATGAGTGAGGAAACCAAAGGACAATTATAACTTCTTTAACTTGGATGTCCACTGCCACCAGCTGCTGTTCCTGCACAGGGAAAGTGCTGTTCCCGCACAGGGAAGGTCTGACTTGGACAGAGAAAGGACTTAAATCAGACTTAGTTCCTCAGAAACAAGCAATGCACTAAAAGCAAGCAATTCAAGCCTTTTCCTGGTTTTTAGGACATTTAAAACACTTCTAAGTTGCAGAAGACTTCTAAGTTGCAAAGCAGACACAGAAGCTAACCCCAAGGACTGCCAGTAGACTACCTGGCTATCTAAGCACTAAAGGAAATGCTTGACACTAAGGGGATAAACTACAGGAAAGTAAAAGAAAGAAGGAGAGATCTTACCACCATAAAAGAGAACTTTGCGTATGCGAAAGAATGGTGGGGCTTGTGCCAGAGAAAAGACAAAAGTGAACTATAACAGCTCAAACATTCTGGAGGACAAAGAAAGCCAACAAAGACCCAAAACCCCCTCATCCCCAACAGCTCACACCATCTGCCTTCCCCCATTCAGTGGACACCATACAGTTTTGATCAGCTGCTTCTTTTGTAAGGGGAAATGTTTAGGACCACCTGAAGGTTACATGGAAACACATCAGTCAGAGGCATACACTGAAAACCCATTTTAGAAAAAGTAAAGATCCTGGTGGCCATCAGTCATAGCATATTTCTGTTCTGCTTTATAACCTGCTGGCTTTTAAAGAGCTTAGCAGCAGCAGCAGCGGAACAGCACATGGATATTGTGCAGCAACTGCTGTGTTTTATCCTGAAAGGACCACAGAGTTCTGTAAGTCTCACACACTTCCTCAGCAGATATCATCTGCAAACAGCCTCCTATGGAGAAAAGCTTTTAGGGTCACCAAGGCCATATTATTAAGGCATTAATAGGGAACTGCTCCCTAGCAGCATGTTTTCTAGTGTCACATCCAGTTCTACCTTTTCAGACAGAGTGCAGGGCTTCCACCACATCCTTTAATCCACAGATTATTTTTCTTGATTCTTAGCCTACTTTTCATGGGTTAATTTCTAGCAAATAATGCCAGATTTCTGCAAGAAAACTCTAATAGGTACCAAGACTGTTGAAGCATCAACACTTTCGATTGATGGCATCTGTGTGTGCCTCTGATCCCCTTCCCCTTATTAGAAGTGAGAAAGTGGCAGAATGATTTATTTCAATCCTGCTTGCCAAGTCTGCTCAGTCTCTCTTCCTATCAGAGACGTTTCCAATCTGCAACTCTCCTAATGCTGAAGTGTCCAAACTAAGATAAAATGGTGTTGTCAAGAATGACACTGATTTTCTATTACTGTCTTTTAAGGCCTTCCCAGTAAAGGAAGAGCAGAAGCCTCTTTGCTTGAGGTGTTTGTGCTTTCTGGATCACTGAGGTTTCAGAGAGGACACTGGGAAAGCTATTAACTCCTATTACCAGTGTCCTCACAGGGAGGCAATCCTGCTGAGGACCAGCCAGTGTCCCCGAGGTGGAGCCAACTGTATGACTTGGAAAATCATCCTCTACACTACAGTGACTCCAGGGGAGCACGACCCTGCCAGCCAAGTCTGGGACACACCTGTATTTGATGTGCTTTACTGCTGGGTTGATGGGAAACACAGCATGCTTCTCAAAGACTTGCCCTGTACAGCCTTCACCAGCAAACAGGGAAGTGCCACGCTGTGCATGGTGGCTTGAGTTGTCACTGCTTTGGGGGAGAAAGAAAAGAAGTGGGGTAGATCCTGAAGCTTCTGCTGTGTGTCAGATGCTGAGTCTCCTTAGGAGAGCCAGAGGCATAAGGTCTGTCTGCAGTGCACTTGCCTCCCAGGAGTCAAACACACTGCTGCCGTGACTACTGCTACCTGTTCCTGAACACCTTTTAAACAGAGAGTAGGTATTTAACTTTTATGACTCGAACATTTGTCACATTGGCAATCTAACTCTTCAGAAGGCACCCAGAGGACAGGGGCTGGCAGGTGATCTGGATCTGAAGACCTCCGACACTGTATTCTAGGTATAAATTAGGATTTATCCATTGCCCTGCACATACTGCATGGTGGCACATGGGAATAAGGTCCAGCGGGGAGAGACACAATGGGGAAAAAGGAAAACAACTCACAGAGCCGCACTACTCTCCAGCTCAGGGAAGCCATCTCCCACTTGAGCCTACCAACTCTCTTCCACATTGCATCCTGGAGAGCAATGTGGACATGAGGCTGGAGGGAGGCAGGGGGCAGTTTCACACAGTCTGGCCTGCACTCAAAAGCCATCAGATGAACTTTGTGCAAGACGAAAATTTAATGTCACTGCGGAGTGGAAGGGCCGGAAAACCTCAAGTATCACCTGGGCCAGAAGGGAAGGAACAGAGCCACACTTGAACCTCAGCTCTGACCTCAGCAGTTATTCAAGAGGCATTATCTACATCTTAATGCCTGGGACCCAGCAAACAGTCCAAAACTGCTCAGTGCATCAGGTAGTGTCAAAAAACTGGAGTGACTGGTCAGAACAGGAGTCTCCCTACAGCACATACTCTCCATTTCTACACCAGTAGTATGGTCTTTCAAGTCTTCTTTGCAGATCTGTTTATCACTGGCATAAAACTACAGAACACTAAAGCTGGTGTGAGAAACTACATCCGAAGTGCTAAAACTATGGGTAACAGATTAAACTCTTTGTCTACACACAACTACAAGCTCCACCAAGGAGCATGAACTTACCACTTGGTGAGGTGAATGAGCTCATGTGATGCAGAACTTAGGAACAGAACATAAGGGAAAACACCATGGAGAAAGTTAGGAGCAAGTGTTATACTCTGGGTTCACATGCATGTATCTCCAAAAATAGGTTAATTTTTGTTGCAGAGAGATCCTTATGCATACAGTTCTTGGAGTACACCAGAAATGTATCAAGAGATTATGCCACAAACTGGCAAAAGGAATATGCAACCCTTAGTGCAGTAAAACTGGTAGAAAAATCAGTGACTGAACCTGAAAAATGAGAGAGCCACGAGCTAAGGACAACAAATCTAATCATCATCCTTCACATCATTCAATCAGTTTCCTTTAATCCTTTTTTTTGCTAGTTTAAAAAAATAGATACAGTTAGCTGATCCAATCATCTGTATTTAAAACATATGTAGTAAGGCCCGTAACTGGATTATTGTAGAGCTTGTTCTAAAGGTTACCTTCGCAAGTTTCTGGACAGCAAAGCAGTGAGGAATCACACTTGCCTCAAATAGAATTCTGCACCCTGAAGATTTCTTGAATACATATTTGGAAGAGACACACCCCAACACAGACTCTACTGCTGCTCAACCCTCCTGCAGAACTTGCACAGCTACAGTACGTGACTATGCAGTTTTTCAACTTTTTGCTCAAAATGCAAATCCTTCCCTGGCCATCAGCCACATTTTTGTCACCAACAAAATATTTCGAAAAGGGGTACTCTTTTCAGCAAGTATTTGCTATGCATTGAGGAACTCATGGGTGGAAACATGATGCCAATTTTTGTCTTAAGAAGCTCACAAAAAATGTCAGGAAAAGGTAAAATAAGCCTAGAATGATCAGTAGGGACAGAATCAAAGGAGACATGGTATGGGATGTGACCAGAGAAAATCTGGGAGGCTGAGCTAACAGGGGCACAGGCAATCAAATGAAGCCATTAAAAAAATAAAAAATAAAAAAAATTAGTCACAGTCACGTCCCGTTTGACAGTCAAAAACACACATGTAACCTTTTTATAGCTGCAATTTTGATGCAACAGGGAAAGGGAAACTTAGGAAAGTGAGCAACTAGGTCTGGAGAAATCTCACTGCTGCAGATAAAGGAGGAAGATAGGGCACTTCACACATGTAGAAGAGCAAATTGCATTATAAATTCCTGAAGTCAAGCACACAGCAGTAAGCAGAACCATAGATGGGCTTGGGTTGGAAGGGACCAGAACAATCACCTCATTCTACTCCCCTTGCTGTGGGCAAGGACACCTTCCACTAGACCAGGTTGCTCAAAGCCCTATCCAACCTGGTGTTGAACACTGCTAGGGATGTGGCACCCACAGCTTCTCTATGCTACCTGTTCAGTGCCTCAACACCCTCATAGGGAAGAATTTCTTTCTAATATCCAGTCTAAACCTACTCTCTTTCAGCTTGAAGCCATTTCCCCTTGTCCTGTCACTACATGCTCTTGTAAAAAGTCCCTCTGCATCTTTCTTGTAGGCTCCCTTCAGGTACTGAAGACTGTAATTAGGTCACCCCAAAGCCTTCCCCTTTCCAGGATGAATAATCCCAGTTCTTTCACCCTTTCTTCATAGGAGAGGTGCTCCATCCCTCCTATAGAAATAAGGACAAAACTGAAAGGGGAGCTAAAATGGTTTGCAGGAACAAACAGTTTCTAGGAAAAGAGAACATGAAATTATCACCATTGACTCATCTCTAACACAAGTGAGTAGTGACAGTCATTATAAAAGAGACTCTTCAACATAGCAGGTATTAGTCCTTCTTGCCAGTGTCTGTTCTTACATCAGCACGACCTCACAAGACAAAGGCACTATGGGGTGCAAGCATACATAAAAAGTTCCTAACACAGAATTGAGAACATTTCATCCAGCCCTGCAGCCTCCTGAATTCAAGCCTACAGCTGGCAAAGGGTCTCCTCCCACAGCACAATCTCTACATCTGTTGCACTGAGAGAGATTAATAAAATAAATGGAGTCAACCTTCTTCACTTACAGAGCAACCCCACAGACTATTTCTGAAGAACAAAACGCAGGAAACTCTTTGTGTGGCAGCATTTTTTCCTAGCATTCTGAAGTAAGAGTCTAATAGGCTGTCACTCCTATAAGCAAGCTCACATCAAACTGGGAACAAGGGGATTGAGAAAAATTTTGTGAGTCATCAAAAGCAGTAGCTTGACCTGGGTTTGGAACACACGTACTTTCATGCCAGACAGCACTGGCACTTCTGTTTTATCACAATAGCACCTTATAGGTGATCATAAAGCCCAACCGTGCAAAATACTGGGAAAACAAGTGCTACCACAGCTGAAGAGCCAGTGGGAGCTGAATGCTCTATGAACCTTGTAAAAAGACTGTTAGATTGTGCACATCAATTTACAGAACTAAAATCAACTTCAGAAACTGTAATAAACCACCAGAAGAGTAATGCAAATAGCAGAATTCCCTTCAGGAAGTTTGCTGAGCCTTACATGTCTAACTCATTTTCAGATATAGTAAAATTTCCTCCTTACTAGGAGGTGGAATTATGCAAAGGCTAACTCCAAATGAAGACCTCTGCAGCAGGAGTTGCTCTAACAGCATCTTTCTGCCAATGGCTTAGACCACCTATTCTGTACTATCCAGGGAACCAGAATCCCTACTTCTTCAATCCTTTCTACGATGCTACACTGCAGAATGAGGCTGCTGCTGACTGCTGCTCTAAGCCAATGTATCCTCAGGCCAAAGGGAACTTCTGATTTCAAACCAGTTGTGTTGACAATAAACAGCTTGCAACACAGCCTGACACAGAGGTCTAGATCTCAGGCAGGTCTCAGCCTCAGTTATGACACATAAAGGAGCTGTGCACAAACAAACCACTGGAAATCCCTGCCCCAAAAAGTGGTGCTACCAATGTGCTTAGGCCTCACTTTCATCAAATGGATGGGGAACAAGAGATCAGCAACAAGTCAGCTAGCAGCAGCGAGACATTGCCTTACCTTCCATGGCGTATTTCATATCTTGGGCAAAAAGACTCCACATCACCTCTGCGCTGATCTTCCCAACTGCAAGCTCCTGAGGAAACCTGAAGGGACATTTGGAAAAGGCGTTGGCACGTGTCAGAGCAAAAGGCTCTTCTTTATTCAGCTCTGAGCTACACTACGAGCTGAAAAGTTCAACCTTACAGACACTTACTTCACACTAGATAAAAGATCTGGTGAAAATTGAAGACCATGGACTGGACTCTGTGGCACAGAAAAAGTAGCCTGAAAACAACTTTTAACTCAAAAAGCCAGACCCTGGATGTTTTTCCTAGTAGATATGCACACAATAATTCTGGGATTGTAATCTCAACGCCCCTGTGCCTTTTTCCCTTTCCTTGTCTATTTTGTATTATTCTCCTTTTCGAGCATTATCAGGGGGTGAGAGGTGACCAATAGCCATGTTAAATCAATGATCACTAGCACATAATCCAGCTGTTTGTGTCCAATACCTTGTCAGATCTCTCTCTCTCCTGCCCTGTGGGACTGTTGGAGGGGCATCCACTGGTTAAACAGGTCCCTTTCAGGTTCCTTTTTAAATGCTGTGCCGACTCCACCCAATGCAACCTCCCAGTGCTGCACTGAACACCACGTTCCTAAATCACAGTGTAAGGCACCATGGCACCACTGTGTGCATTAATGTGCACCCCAGAACTGCTCAACATCAGAAAAAACCAAAAGAACTCTCACCCCATTTTCAGGTGCCTCCCTGAGTTCAGGATTGTAATAATCAGGGTGTTTGTGCTCGAACGCCATCGTAACTGAACCTTTTGAAACTCTTCCATCCCAATCAAAAAGAGTTATTTATATAGACAGAGACAGATAAGACAGAAAGTCAGACAGACAAGATAAGTACTTCTAAAAATGCACAAGTGACAGAAGAGATAGAAAGCAGTTTAACAAATAAAGCAGAGCACACACAGACTGGCATTAGCCATACTGGACATGGAAGATTCTTACTGGTTCAGGACTGGGGTATAGGAATTCTTGTCCTCTTCTATGATGGAAACTATCAAAGTGATGAGCTTGGGCCAGAAATCAAGGTTCCTGATGCTGGGGCCCTGTTCCTCAGGAGGAAGGTCCTGATTTTTGTTCTGTGAAGGAAACCGTTGGAAAAACAGCATAAAATTTAAGGGGAAAGAAAAAGCTGGTGAATTTAGATCACTGTGCAAACTCCAAACACTAATTACCTACAGACCCTTTCTTCTGAAGAGCTTAAAATTAATAATGACTGCTGGCTATTTGCCTAATCTAATGTAAAACACAGTATCATGCCAAACCATCTTGTTTACTGGTGGCCTCAAACTCATCTAATCCCTGTTTTGTCATTTACCATGCCGAGAGCAGGCCAGGCTCCAGAAGACCTGCTGAGCCATCCACTTTCACTGAGCTTATTCCGAATACTTGGGGTTTAAGCACTATATCCATGCTTACACATTGTGTGTGCATTACTACAAAGCTGTCAGTGGAACTTCCATGGATTTTTAAACAGTTTGTGTCTAGAGGCAGCTCCTAAACCCAGTGCAGGATACTGGGTGCTAGAAAACAAGGTAAAATTTCACTGCTCAAGGTTTATATATGCTAACGACAGGTTCCTTGATCAGTCTACATTTTGCTCTAATTGGCTTCTGCTTATTCAAAGCTACATCAAACCTTCCCTCCACAAATAACTGCTGAGGCTGGCAAAACACATCATAATTAGTGTAAAACAATTATCATCCTCCAGTTACTAATTAGTGCTCATTATTTGATTACAAGTTTTGTGCATTCAGAAGATAACAAGTCATCTAATTTTGTTTGTGTTGGCTTTTTGTATCAATTAGCATTTGTGTTATTATCTTAAGAAAATCAGAAACTTGGATTTCTGCCTGCTTATCAGCTACTCACAGGATCTGTCTGGTACTCGCGACTGTACAGCTCATGGCAGTTGTTGAAAATGTACTCATAGGTGGAGTTGAGACAAGCTTTTACACAGTCCTTCACTACCTGGCTGGCTCGGGGTGGACTCTGCAGCTCTTGGACCTGACAAGGACACAACAAAGAGAGTCAAACAAAGTACTGTTCATAAATTAGACAGGGAATGAACACACCACTGGTTTAGGAACCACCCAGGGCCTCGTGGATCTTCTTTCAGCAACCTGTGCTCTTGGTGACTGAAATCACAAATGGGTCACTCTCATTAGGCATAAAAATGCAGTGATGACACTTATCTCCCCACAGGACCATTTGCAGCATAAAAGAGATTTTGAAGTGCCAAGGAGGATTCCTCAGGATAGACAGATCATGTGGCTTATGTATAATCTGAGCCAAACACACAACTTCTGCTGAAATTATATGATATTTTTATGAAGCCAGCAAGCAATCTCTCCCAGTGTGGGAAGAATGTGCAGCAGAGCAGAAAACATCTGATCTGGAAAGGCTTGCTGAAGACCACTTGTATGCCTTTAAATAAAACAACTTGCATTAAGGATATCTTTCATCATAAACTTTATTGAATTTTAAAGCACACCAGAATCCCTAGGGTCATACCAACTGATATGCCTTCTCCTCTTGCAACAGCAGCTGTTTTCATTATTTCATTGTTATTTTGCTTTAGAAAAGTGTTGCAGGGGTACTTTAAACTAAACATATAGGCAGGCATCACCCTGCAAATACAACAATAGTCTGATAGTTTTGATACTGTCAGTAGCTCTAAACTTTACAGAGTACTTCTGTAAAGCAAACTTTCAATACAGACAGATTGCCTGAATGAAAACTCCTAAAATAAAATTCTAAAACATCATTTACCCTAGGGCTTAGGAGTAAAATTTTAAGTACTTCCCGAAACAGCTCAGATTAAACACTTGCTTTGTTTTTGATAAGATAAAAAATTCTAAGTGACATGTACTAACCAAAAACAGCAGGCTGTCAACTCTTAAAAAAATTTAGAAACCAATAATGAGAAATTAAAAATAATCTCATTACACACTGTTAGAACAATAACCTTAACTATGGAACCAACACTTTAGCATTCATAACAACTCTCCTGGATCTCTACTGAGAGATATTATCCCATTTCAGTATCTTACCCTGCATGAGATAAACTCTAAAATATTTACTAGATAAAAGATAGTGAATCGATGGTAGTGACTGATGTTACAGACAGTTTTATAGGAAAAGTTTCCTAATGATGTTAACAGAAGCAAATTATCTTCCTAAAACTAGCCCATTTTCTTTATTTCTCCTCCTTTTTTTTTTTTTTTTTTTTTGTTCCGTATTTATGACTGAAGAGCTCTAGGCAAAAACCAATTTACATCTTCACAGTGCGAAATACAGTGAAGTAAAGACAAAATGTGGATGTTTATACATGGTCAGCAGATTATTTCCATTTTCCTTAAGTGTCTAAAGCCCAACAACATGAAACAATGCTTTGAAAATGGGAAAACAACTCCTAGGGGACAAAGTGCAGAGATGCCATTCCCATCCCCACCCATATCACTACCTTCATCCTGAAAAAGGTGATGCTGGTCAGCAAATCCACTGTAGACTTCAGGTCCTGCAGCCGTTCCCGGCTGCTGGCTGGGAAATTATTCTGTTGACAGAAAAGGGAAATCCTGTTGGAAAGCACAGTCAGATCCATGCAAGGCTTCAAGCATGTGCTAAATAAGGAAACTGTCTTGGAAACATTTCCTGCTCAAGAAGCTTGCACCAGTCAAAACAATGCTCAATAAATAAGGCCTTTTTGCAGCAGGAGCTTATCTGTTTGCTTAATTAAATAGCTACTCATACAAAAGTGAAGTCCATGGATGCCAGGAGACTGATAGCCCTCAGCAGCAGGAAATCCCTCTCTGGATGTAGAAGGAGCAGGCTGGGAACGGCCTCACCCCTGGCAGCCCTGGCCTCTTGCCTGAGGTTGCTTGTGTGAGCCCTTTCCTTTCTGGTCTCACTGCTTGGTTTTCTGGCTTCCCTTCTGAGATGCTGAGAGGTGTGGTGTGCTAAAAACCTCTTCTCCAGAGAAATAAACTGGGCTGGGAAGGAAAAATGAGCATTGTTCCCTGTAAGAAGGTATTGTAACCACTCTAATACATTTATTTTACATGCTCTGCCCATCACCCTGCTGTGCACAGTCATATGCACCTTCCTCTTCCACTCTCTGGGTCCCACTGAAATTAGAAGTCTTGTCCCTTCCAGATAGGATACATATTTGTGTATGCGCACATATGTATACATATGCATGTAAATACATATCCTGAATGCAGCAAGCTTTGCTTCCTACATTCCTCCCTTCCTGACCTCAGGCACTGCACCCTCTCCTACACTGCCACTCTTTCCAACCTGTGCCCTTTAACTGTGTACATGTTCCTCAGCATGTTCTTACATTCAAGCTGATGTGACTGGTTTTGCTGCAAGTACAACAGCAAAGGCAATCTTCACTTGGGGAGTCTTTTCAGATTTGTACGTTCAGAAATTACTAGATACTAAGGTAAAAAAGGGCAGAGGGGAACAAGTGTTCACTTTTTATTGAGGACTTGCAGAAAAATACACACTCTCTTGGCAGTAGTAACTGAGTACACTGCAAACAGTTTAATGCTCTTTGCAGTCATTTGTAGATGCTCATTCTGATACAACTCTCCCTTTAAAGTTAAGCTGTCCACACATGGACTCTCTGGAACTCAGGGTATTTATCAAAGACTTCCAAGGGTCAAGATCTAAGTATAAACCACTGGATGACTGTAAAATGTCATCTCCTGTCTTGAAAGTTGCAAACTAACACCTTTTGTTCCAGAATTTAACTTGTCCTTCAGGGGTCTTAAAATAGTTACTAAATGCTCTCAAACTACTTCAGTCACTTCTCTAAATATAAAGCCAATTAGATAACACCTGAATTATTTCAACTACACAAATCTTCCCTGGTCTTTCATGTAAGATCTTACTTGTTTGTGCACAGTTCAGATGCATTAGCCACTGAAAAATAGCTTTTAATGAAGACCAAGCAAACAAAAAAGGCATCACTGCTACAAATTGCTATTGCCATGCACTGATAATTTTCCTTCTGCTACTTGGTGGATCAGTGCTCTATTCAGATCATCTCTTACTAGTAATGTAGCTTTAGAATAGCTCTTCACACTATATTGCTTTTATCTTCTTTTGCATCTTGCCCCCTTTCCTTTTTTTCTGTCTTCCTAATGCACTTCTCTTAGTCTGCTCATGTTTTTTTCCTCTATATGTTTTTCTGTGTTTCAGACAAATGCACTAACCGGAAGAGGATCTAGTTTAAAATAAATAAAATCAAAGCTCACATTTTGCCGTTTTTAAAGGTTTTGATGAACTAGTCATCAATCCAAATAATATAGCAAGGAATTGAAGGGGGGAAAAAAAGTCACATGATAAGACTATACTGACCCTGGAGTAGCAAAGAAAGAATGAAAAGAAGAGGGTTTGTGAAGCCTCTCAGACTAATGCCAATGTTTAAAACTCATCTCTTCACAGTATGTTGAAGTGGGAAAAATCTCAAATCTGAGAATACATCTTGTAGATCCAGAGTTAGGGACAGTGATTTGAGTTCACCAAACCTGGAATAAGTGACAACATAGCTGCAGGTCCTCTAAAATATTTCTGTCATACTAGGGAAGAACAAGTCTGTTTTCCCTTTTCAGATGATACCTGAAATAGTTGATAAGAGTAATTCAAATAATTTAATCCAATCCAACCTGCATTTCTGACAGAGTATCAGAGACAAGCATAGTTCACAATCCTCAAATTATTTCAGGAGTCTTGAGGAAGTTACAAGGGAAGGAAAAAACATAGTCTAAGTTCTATTCATAAGGAAAATTAAATGGTATATTTGAGCAACAAGTTTGTCATGACAATTGCTTAAGACATAAACTACACAAAAAGTTAGAAACATAGGAGAAATCCAAATGATGTGTTTCCCCTCCGCCCATCAGAATGGCTGAAAGGACTCTCTTTATTCCCACTCACTCTGTACATCGAGAGATCAATCCGAAGTGAATTATGAAGCTGGTCCAGAAGCTTCACGAATCGTTCTTTCTGTTGAGCAGAAAACACCAATAAACATCACATATCATCACTGTCTAATCGATGGTCAAAGGAAGTAGCAGGGTATCAGGTAATTAGTGTCAGATCTCACGAGAGCGGGAGGGAGAAATACGGATACATGGCTTTGTGCAAACAGTGTTTTCCTTCAATTCTTGGATTTACTTTCAAATTGTAATTATTTCTGAAGTCTGTGCAATATTAGAATTGTCAGAAAAACACTCCATTATCACTCTGAAGTAGAGGCAGAACAGAAACCCCTCTGATTTCTAGTCTGCAATTTACACCAAACTTGTATTTAAGAAAAAAATATTTATTCAGAGATGAATAAAGTACAGGCAGAAAAGGATCTAATTCAGTGCAATGACACAGCTCCAAGGTCTTATCTGTTAGTTCAGTGATAAGTATTACAGGCTTCTTGTGACATATCTTTCTGAGGTCAGGTTTCTCCACTGGATTATGATTTGGCATTGTGAACACCTCCTCAATCTATTTATGAATTTTCAATCTGATGGGAAGCATGAGCTTTTCCAAATACTTTTCCAGCATACTCAAATTCACAAGTTATGTAAAAAATATTTTAACTATTAGGGAGCTAGACATTTCTTGTGATTCTGGTTTTTCCTTGTTCCTGAAAGCAGTAGCTATTTTTAAAAACAAAGTTCTGAAATTATCAGATTGCATAGTGTATTTTACCAACTGTATCAACACATAGAATTTAGTATTATTTGCTCATTCCATACCATCTGTGCTCTAGTGTAATGTGAACATAAAGAATATACAACACAATGTATTACACTGATTGTTATAGAAAATGTGTGATGATGACGACCATAAACCCATGCTTTGTCTAGTCTGAAAGAATTTTACTGCTTCCAACTCCTCACAGATTTAATGTTCCTTAAACAGAAGTTATTTATTGAAAGGTTGGAAGAACTGTAGGCAAACTACGGAAGCCCAATTGTGACATCATCAAATATGCAAACATACCCCAAAATTGGAGGCTGCAAAGCGGTCCGAGGCAGACACGTTTGTGGAGGCAGTGGTGTGTGCATAATAAGCATTGATATTGGCAAGTAAGGTGCTCATCACAGCTGGCACGCCTGGGCACATGTATTTAGAGGAGAGACATGCAAAATGCCTGCAAAAGGATAGTTCTGTAAGTCATTCTGGTCTCTTCTGTATTGTAAGTCTTGACTTTATCCCTTTAATAGACCCCTTGTGCTGGCAGGTACCATGAACAGATGCAAGTTGTGTTTCATTCCTTTACGTAGATCTCCAGCATCTCAGAGCTTTTTTCAGAGAGATGCCATTTACACAACAGCTCAAACCAAGAGAAATCCCTTCACTACTGCCCTTTCCAGATCATAAACCAGCTTCTCAGCTATTTGTTGCCAACAGTTTGTGACTTGGGCGATACCTTGGGTCCTGATGCCAATTCCTAGAACCAAGCCTGACACAAGGTAATTTATATAATCTGCTGCTGCTTGAGGCAGACATGGGTTCTGATGTGACATGAGGCAGCAGCAACTGGAAAGCATTAATGCCCAGAGGGAGCACACACTGGTATTTCTGTGCCGCACTGATAGGTGATTACTTATGGCTGACCCTTCCAGCCTGAAGGAAGCATGCAAACTCATTTGTGTTTTCCCATTCCTTCATTAAATGCAAGGAACCCTCCTTCAGGAAATCTCAAAATTATGCCAGGAGCACCCAGGTTTGTGAAATTATTAAATAACCAAAGAAAATCTGTGAGACATAAGGCGGTGGGGGGAAGTCAGAGTTTGAGATTATAATGGGACATGGCAAGAAAAGTTCATTTCAACAGGTGGGAGAGTTGAGCCATTTTTAAGATGGAATCCTCAGAGATCCCAAATGAAATCTAGAAACTATTTTCCAAATGCAGCTTTCTCCTTAAGGCACTCACAGAATAGTTTGGGTTGGGAGGGACATTTAAAGGTCATCTTGTCTAACCTCTGAAGTGAACAGGGACATCTTCAACCAGAGCACATTGACCAAAGTCCCTGATCTTGAAAATTTCCAGAGATAGGATATCTACCACCTCTCTGGGCAGCCTGTCCGTCCAGTGTTTCACCACCCTCACTGTAAAAACTTTCTTCCTTTTATGTAACCTAAATCTACCCTCTTGAAGTTTAAAATCATGTTTGCTACATACATGATACTTACATATCAATTGGTCATTTAGGCACTTGAAATACAAGCACATAAAACAGCTTTGTTTAGCTTTAAGAAGAGAAAGTTTGAGGAGTGGGGATCTAATCAATGTCTTGACTACTTAGCAGATCATTAAGGCTGGACAAGGCCTCTGAGATCATTGAGTCCAGCTATTAATGCAGCAGTGCCATGTCCACCATTAAACCACATCCCCAAGTGCCACAGCCACACATTTTTGAACACTTCCAAGGATAGCAACTCCACCATTTCCCTGGGCAGCCAGTTAGTGCGAAGACAGAGCCAGGCCAAACTCCATTTAGAGGGAAGACTAAATAATAGGCAGCAATACTCAGCAGCTACAGCATAGGCAATTCAAAGTATGATTTTCCAGTTTGGATTTCAACCAGGAATTTCTTCCCCAGAGTACTACAGCCTGAAGGCAGGAGCTGAGAGAGGTAGCAGACCTTCACCCTTGGAAATTTTCCACATACTTAAAGAGCCCTGAGCAGCCTGGTCCAAATTCCAAGTTAGTCCTGCTGTAAGCAGTGACCAGGCCTCTAGGGAAACTTTTTGATTCTTTTGATTCTTTTCCATTTTGGCTTAAACCAATAGGCAGAAAAGCTGCTTGCAAGGTGAGTACAGTTCGTAACTCATCCAGGGACCCATAACCCAAAACTTTCAGTTTCTAGTAATAAAAAGTTCACTTTTGTCTATTATATATTATATTTGAAATAAGAAATGAGGTAAGCATAGCACTACTAGTCTTTAAGATGAAGAATGACTAATCCCAAATCCAAGTAAAAAATATAGTGACAAGGAAAAGGTTCTTTGATGATGAAGAACTGCATTAGCCTAGCTCCAAAGCAGACAAATCAGTGGCTCCATTACTCAAACTTTTTTATAAATGCCTTCAGCAGCACCTGAGAAATCGGTCACTTCAAAGGACTGTAACAATTGCTGCAACAGATGCGTAGGACAAATACTTTCACAAAACCTCATCCCTTCTCACTTCATCAGAAATCTTCAATGGGAACCCTGAGCAATATCTTTCTAACAGAAGAGTGCTCAAATAAGGATTTTTGAGACTCTTAAAACAGGAATGTCTCATTCACCGATAATAATATATGGTCATTTACGCTAGTGAAGTAGTGTTAGTTTTAGAATTAGTTCTAAAGGTGTTCACATACGTCTTCAGAGAGAAGCTTAATTCCAGCACTTTGTGAGACATTAATTTCTAGACTTAGAGGAAACTGGTGATTCAGAGACAGGCAGTCTCTCCCTGCTCACAGTAAGCCCCATAAGGAGCAGCTGTCATTGTCAAGCCTCTCATTACCAATACACTTCATCATCTAAATAGTAAGAGTCGCATCAATTAGTTACACCAATTATCTGCACTAAAGACCACATGAAATGCATCTTACGTCATGGCCTGGTATATTGATTCAATGCCGTAACGCATTGCAAATTCATCCACAATCTCTTGAGCTGTTTCATCAAAATACACCTTCCATGCATCATCTCCTTTGGCATCAGGGATCTTCACCACCCCATTCCCTTGCACATCTGTGAGATGGTGAAAGAGGTTCTGAAAGACAAAACAGGAGTAAGTTTGCAGGTGAGGCTGCTGAAGCCTCTAAGCAAGATTCATGAAGAGCCTGGAACTTCTGAGGTGGTGGCATTAACACAAATTTGTTTGTTCTCCTCCTCTTTCCTTTCCCCTAACCACTACATATTTTCTGCTTTGGCCTTCTTTTCTCCTTGAGTGCTCAAAGCTGAATTTTCTGCATGCATACCTACAACTTTTACCCAGCAGACATTGTGAACATGCTTCAGTGCTCTGAAACCATACACTAATTAGTTTCCTGAAACCTACACATTTCTGTCCTCAGAAAGAAATGCCTTAATATGGACAAGCTATTTAAACTAGCTGACGTTACAGCTCTGTGTCAGCATTGTAATTATTATACAGCAGAACAGTCCAAACAGGGGTTTTTCTCCTGAGAAGGATACCCTTAAGATCACCCCTAGCAACTAGACACTTGCATTATTATTCATTATAACCTTTCACTTTATCTAACACTGCAAAAGTTTTCAACTGTCATTGCTGTGCAGAAATTGCACAATCAGCTCAGTGGGTTTTTCAGTAATCCTCAAATTCCAGTCACTTGCAGATTCATCAGCCTTTCAGACAGCTGGCTCCCTGCAGTAAGGGGTGCAAAAGTCTAATGATCTCATTAGTAGCTAGAGGACTCTGCTTTACACTACTATTTTTCCTGATTAAATTATTCTTGCTGTAAATCATCTTCATTTTAGAATACACAAATCAAAGAAGGTGATACTTAAAAAAAGACCTATTCGCAAAAAAAACAGAAAATGATCATGGATGTTCAAAAAAAAAAAAAGAAGAAAAAAACAGCTTACCAAACAGAAGCCATCACTGAATTAAAAAACAAATATGGATTGAAGAACACAACACAGCCTACTAAAAGAAGCCTACTAATGTTATTTTAAGCTATGTATCTGTCCTACAGACAGCTCCTTGGTAAGGCCAGAAGACACCACAGGGCTCATCCAGCCCAGCATCTGGATAAATATGCTCTTCCTGTTGATGAACAATCCTTTCTGTGATACAATTGTCCTAGACTATGGTGAATTTGCTCAAACCTCACTGGACTTTAGGATATTCTTATATATAGGGCTCTGACTACTTTTCCTTATTCAGGCACTTGGAGACTCATCCAGCCACCTGCCTTCTCTTTGACACAGACAGACTGGGCACCATGCATCTCTCCAAGATGGGTTTTTTCCTTTAGTCCTTCTCATAAGTCATCCTCAACTTCTGCAGCATTGTCTGTCCAGCTCAGTCCATTCTGAGACAGGTCACTACCCAGTAACCTCAGCTGATACTCTGTTTCCCAACAGAACAGAACAGTTTTGTTTCCCCAAACAGTTGTTCATAATTACACACAAGTGCAGCAGCACAAAATAATTTATACCACTAATATCTGCACCACTCAACAGTCAGAGATAAAGCCCTCCCCAATCATAATTTACTCATAAAGTATTTTAGTATGCTTTCTTTACAGAAAGGCATACACTGCATGTTGAAAATATCACTCAAGAGATGTCAGAGGTTTCTCCACACTGAACTCGTGTGGGGCTTGGAGTGGAACCAATGCCTGATCTCTGACTCACAGTAGCACAGCTGTGAAAGTGGGACAGAGAGAGCCAGCCAGACCCCAGCGTGGGGGAGACAGCCTAAAGCTGCCTTTGCCTCTCTGACAAATGCAGGTCTCATGATTCAGTGTGTTACTAGACCTGCATAGCAGGGAAAAGAAAGCTCTCCTAGGGCAAAGGGGCACATTCCAAGGAAATAAAGGTCAGAAAATTGCTTCTTCAATAGTCAGAAGGAACATGGTGACGTTCCTATTTCTTACCTCATGAAGGCAAGTGTACTGAATATGATAGGGAGCCACCTTCTCCTCGCCTTTGATCTCCACACTGATTTGCAGACGAATAGCCCCGGACACTGCAGACTTATCTGTTCTTTTCTCTAGAAGGAAAAAGCACCAGCAATTATATGCATTGTTCATGCTCAGAGCACAGACATTTTGGGGTGACAACACTAGTAAAGAAACTGCTGAAAGCTCAGGCTGAGTCACCTCAGAGAAAACTTTCTCTTTTCTTTCAAAACATGGAATACTAAGTAGACATCAGCAAAACAACTGCGACCACGATACACCCTCAATATGACACATCTAGCCAGAACTATGTACATTTTTTAGACATAAGAGAGCCTTTCTGTCAAAAAATGTGCCATAAGGTCTTGGATTCAGTCAGCTGAACTAGCACTACCAAGGACAGATTCCTTTCCTGAGAACAGGGCTGAATGATGTGGAATTCTTTTCCCTAATTTCACCACAGCCCTGAACTCCTGGGAATTGCTGGCTGTCCTTATCAAGAAGATTTTGGATCTCCTTCCATTATTACTGTGCCTGCCAACTCAGCACCACCTGGTTACTTGCTAGTACTTTCTACAGCAGTCACTGGGCGAGGTCTCAACAACTTGCTGGCCCGTGCAGTGCACTAGATCGTTTTACAGTCTCATAAAATGTTTGTGTTAGAACAAAAAGGACACAGGACAGTATGCCTCAAGCACAGGTGGAATACAGTCCTGCTCCAAGCATTTCACCCATTGTACTTTTCAAGTACCTGACAGAGGAAACCTATCAACCTTCTGAGGTGTTATACTCCTCTCCATTTTCACTGGCATCAGCTTTGCAGCAGCTCTGCATCATGTGCCCCTTGAAACCATGTAAGGTGGGGGTTTTTAACCCTTTCTTGTAAATTGTCAACATGCATCCAAGTGCTCTCAAACATTTCTAAACTAACATGTGATGCTTTCAGTCCCAAGGCACTGCTCACCAAGGTTGTACCACACATCCATTTCTCCACTCAGAGTACGAACTTCAATGATTGTCTGCCCCAGGAAATCATCTGACTCGCGTTTCAGTCTCTGCTTGACACGAGACTTGATGTCATCATCTTCATCCCATACTCGCACCTTGATCCGGTCAGAGGAATTATGGCACTCACTGCAAACAAGAGAAATGTAATTTTAAGAGTGCGTAATGCAACCAATGTTTATATGCTACATGCTTCACACTCCTCTTGACCCACTCATTCAAAATAAGAGGGATGTATTAGCAAAACAAAACAATGCCTATTTATTTAAGAGTGGAGCATCTAATATGAACTACACAACAACCTTTTGGTGCACTCTAAGTGCTCCTATGATATGGCAGATACTGCACTCCAGATGCAAGCTGAAGGACCGCCCTGCCCTGACCTCAACCACCAACTTCACACTTACTAAAAGGCTGTGACCCTCCTGCTCTTCCTCCCTCTCAGCAGCAGCTCCCAGACTTGGGAATTCTCTTCACAGTTTTTTGTGAAGCCCACAGAAGCTAGGGGATAGCTAGGCTGCTAAATGCTTTTATATACCCCCCAAAAAATGATGAGCATCTCACTGGTTTTAATAGCTCACTCCATCAATGACCTGTTCAGCTGTATGTGCTAGGGGCTACCTGTCTTTATGCAGTATCTAGGACAGCACAGTCAAGGTCTGTGACAAAAAAACTTCATGCTGGTTTTTAAAAAAGGATGGACAGCTCAGGTAGAGGTAGATTTAGTCACAAAGGAGTAGTGTATCAAGGCACAATACATTACAATCAAATGATACACATATTGCCTGAAGAGAAAGAGTGGGGTACAGTTATTACAATATTGGTATTTAATTTCTAGAATTGATTCTGCCCATTGTTCACAGCTTAGACTGATACTTTGTGCTCTGGGCAGATCAATAAAGACATTTCCATTAAGAGAAGCAGTTTACTGTTTGAGGAATTGGCACCCTCCAGTTTAATGCACAGGCAGAATATACAGATTCTCCCTCTTTTTCAGGTAATCAGATACCTTTTGTAGATCCAAACAGGCTCTTGGATGTCAGAAGTGGGTAGAAGAACCACATTATACAAGTTCTGCTCATTTACAGGGCATGCAATAAAGCAATTTGAATGCTCATATGAGACCATGACAAGGGTGATTACTCACCATAACCACTACAAATGTCTACCCTCAAGCAAATAAAACCTATGAAAACAGGCAACTGCTGCTGAAGGCCTGTTTTCCAGCCTTTTTAACATTAACATGCTGCATCTGTTGCTAGGCAACAGGGAGAAAGAAGAAATGGGTCAGAAGAGATCTTCTAAGCCTGGTCAATAGGATGTGGCAGTGACTGGTATGAGTGTGCTCTCTACCAAGAAACCATTTGGGCTCTTATTGCCATTATTGTGATTCAGGACAATGTTTAACAGATGTCCATGCAGCTCCTACTGATTTCTTCCAGTAGAGAGGAATAGCTGGGAATTATATGGACAAAGTTAGAGGTAATGCCATGCAGTTCTGATCATGGACAGAGCACATTGCTGCTCTCTGCTTGTCCTGTGCAATCAAACCTGTGTTTAGAGTTCACAAGAAAAGAGGTTCGATATTTGTCTGCTGCCTTTATTCTCACTTCCCTCCTCTTTTACTTCAAGAATGTCTTCCTTAACAAAACCATGTAGTCAAGGATTCTCAAGCAGGGAATTCTTGGCCTTGCTGCTCCTTGTAGCTCTCAAATTTATCTGAGTATATTGTCATATTTACCAGCAACACAGCATAAGCATGTGAAAGAAATGCTCTGTTACTGACATGGTGTGGAAATGTACAGCCTGTAAGTATTGTACAGGCTCAGTGTTCAGAAATGCATGGATGCCTAAAAATATAGACTGGCACACTCTGCCATTTATAAAGCATCAGTAAGTTAAGTCCTGAGTTCTTTAGACCTCACCTTCTGGTGTGACAGTTGTCAGGACTGCTTTGATCTTGTGTCTTCGCCACCAAGGGTCTTTCCTTAAGGAAAACATTCACTCTTTCAGGCCTAAATCTAACTTAGGCAGTCCCACATGCATCATCCCACGCTCCTGAGGTGGCTGGCTACCATCCTTCGCTCGACTACAGCAGCATAACTCAGTGCTAAGTGCTACAGGAAACTTTCCAGTAGCAATTACTGAGCTACTGAAGCTTCTATTTTACCACATCTTTCTCTGCTGTTTTTAAGAGACTGCTCAGTTTGTTTTCTTTATACTGGTCCCTTGCCAGAGAGTGAGCTTTATCACTTGTTCACAGAAGCTGAAAGCCTTGAGCTTGTGGCACACCATAAAGCATCTAGGTCTGTAAGAACCACAGTCCTTGCTTTTGGTGAAGTTAAGATACTGTGTCAAATCCAGTTCACCTTCCAGAGAGCACCCCAAAACAGAACCATGAATACTGGAGACTTGGGCTTGCTGACTGGTAAAAGATTTTCTAACTAATGATATTGCTTCCCATTTGTCACAGTGTCACAACTCTGTAAGACTGTGGCTAACAAGCTCTGCTGCTAGAAGCTTTCCCCTTCATTAATACAGGAGCTGGCAGACTTCTCAAAATGCCTGCCCCACTTCTTGCTATGTTTTTATGAAGCTTGGTTTCACTGTGTGCACACATATGTCTGTCCATCCTCCCACAGCCAAGCTCCCACAGCTTTCTCAGGAGGATGCAGAGAAAAAGAAACACTCTGCGACCCCACTGAAAGGAAAATTACCAAACACTTTTGGGTCCATTTCAGAATGCAAGAGACAGGAAACCATGTTTGCTATGTACATGGTTCACGTTTTTATCCATATTGTCTCGATGTTTACAGTGGTGCCACTTCTATACTTCAAGCTATCAAATAAAGTAATATTTTCCAGAAACAGCACATCAAACTTCTAAGAAAAATTAAAATCAAATAAATCATGATTTTTATTTCTTTTCCATTAAGTTGTTCTGCCTGAAGCCAGTGGTTGCTGCAGTGGAAGCAGCTGAGGCTGGTTCTGCTGACTTGCTCTTTATCCCACTCTCTACCTCCAACTCTTCTGCCACTTTGGTCTTATCCAGCAGCAAAGCCCCAGTACCCACACACACATCCCCTGCACTGTCAATATTTGGGTCTCTTCCCATGCCCAGTTAGCAATTGGGCTGGGGGGGAAGCACGCGAGCACACGAAGCTGTAGTTAATTCTGTTCTGCACACACAGTGACATGCCCACACATACGGTAATTAGTATATTGGTGGCTAAACAGAACAAGCAACTGTTGAATTTACAGTATAGTTCCTCCCACAATGAAGTCAGTAATTTGCATCCTTATAATCTAGCTCTAACTTCTGAAAAAAAAACGAAACAAAAAAAAATATTGTAGAAAGTGATTCTTTGTTCTGAGGCCCCTGCCCATCTGTAAAGCTTGGGCCAAAATGTGGAGAGAAAGAAAAATAGAAGTGTCTAAAAATGACCAGAAGACCATTTCTGAACCAATGATAGGTACTTTGAAACAAAGAAGTTTAATACTGGCACGGAATTTGCTCATTTTGCCTTGCAGAGCTGAGAGGCTCATAAAGACAAAACACAACAAGTAAGTTTAAGCAAGAACAGACAATGAAAGTGAAGAACCAGAAGAAGCAACAATATTCTGCAGATTTAAAAGTTGGTTCAAGCCCAGAATCAAATCATTTTATTGTATTTTGATATTAAAAATATTAATGGTTCAAAGAGTCTAGTGAGTATCTGTATTTTGATATTCTGTGAGCAGTTTCCTTTCTGTGCCGTGGCTGATACAGCTCTCAAGAAGGGCTTGTAAATTTTCACAGTACAGTGTCGTGGACATTTCAGACAATGACACAGAAAGAGAAAAAAAGAAAGTGCAGAGCTGCTCACAGAAATAATGGCTGAGTCCAAGAGGTGGAGAAATGCACAAGAGAGAACAGATTAGCAAGACTTCAGGACCTGTGATCATTTTAGGAGAACAGCTTTGCTCCACAGAAGCAAAGCTCAAAAAAAAGATAAGCAATTTTTTGGAAAATGAGAAAGGAAGGAATAGATGTAGCAGCCAGTATGAGAAGGTCCAGTAAAAAGTTATAACATACAGAGAGAGGAGAAAAAATGTTCTCTTGGGAAATGGTGTGGCTGAAAAAAGCAGGAAGATTTGCATGTAGTTCAAATTAAGTGCCATGACACAGCAGCTCTGTTGTGGCCAACCTCAGTGAAAATGGAAGACCAAAAACTTCTCAGAACATGTTAACTTTTAAACAATGACAAGAACTCCTCTACTGGGGAGAAGAAAGGACAGGGGAGAAAACACCAAAGGCAAAATTAGAGTGGTAAGAGGATGAAGGAAAAATCCTTAGTACCTTAGAAGTTAAGCACGACAGCACAATAATATGCCCTGAGAGCCAGTTGTTGCTAAGAACAAAGAAATGGGTTTTCTGTTCTTACTAGCATGAAGTTCTTTTCTTAGGGGAACAAGTACAATCATTTGCTGTTACCCAATGCTACAACACCAACTGACAAATTAATGGTGCAGTTCTAACTACAAAGAGCAGATAAAGTGATTCTGAGCATTACATCCCTAGCTACATTAACTCAGCTTTCCAACAGGTGCTTGCCACAAGACCTCAACTCTGCATTCAAATTTAAGTCACACTGGTAACTGAGCAGGGAAACAAGTGCTGTTTTATCAGATTGCCAGTTTCAGCAAGTTTCTGTGGTACCTGGAGAATAAAGAAAGCAAGAAAAACTGGATGGTCCCTACAACATCGTGAAGGGCAGAGTTACAGTGACATCTATAAATACAGTGGTCTCAGAAGGGGAAGTCTAAAATACAGCTCTAGAACAGTCACATATAACCAGAGATAACTGAAAGATGCTGAGATTGACAACAGGTTCAGCAGCTGAAAGGAAAATTGAGGAACCAAATAGAAGCTTTTGTGTGACAAGCCAGTTAGCTGAGCAATACCACCATTCCCAAAGGATTAACAGGAACGTGTATCATGTGGGCTCTGCATGTCCTAGTAAAATACTGATTATCTGCTTGCAGGAGGCACTGCATTTGTTTTAACTCAGTTATTCTTCTTCAGTGAGAAAGAATAAACATGCCTCTTGCAAACTGTTCCGTGACAATGTAATCTGTTCCAGGCAGTGATTTCACACCCACCGTTCAAAGCATCAGACACAGCTGTACTCAGACCATACAACTTAAAGGGG
Organism: Xenops minutus; assembly: GCA_035221455.1. Lineage (NCBI taxonomy): Eukaryota > Metazoa > Chordata > Aves > Passeriformes > Furnariidae > Xenops > Xenops minutus. Next base: position 63,279,320 of record JAWWEE010000085.1, read on the forward strand.
GTATCTACTGTAAGATGAACGACTTTTGCACCCAGGTCAAGAAAAACATCAACACCCTGTTTGAATCCAGTAACTTTTAGTGTTCATAGTCATTAAAGACCACCGTGTTCCCTGAATAAACAGTACAAACCAGCAGCCTCCACCCAAAAACAGAGCTCTCCCTTTAAAGCAGAAACTCTGTCCTGAGATCAAGTTTATCCTCCTAAACGCTGTCTGATATTGTAAACCAAGCAAATGGATGCTCAGCTTCAGCCTTTATGAAAAAAAGATTCCGGGAACCCTGAAATTTCCACTGACAGTCCAAAACTCATCTAAATGGGGAATTACTGTCTTGTTCTAATTGAACTGAATATGGCAAAAATAGCTGCCTTCTAATATTACTGGACAGCTTCCTAAGGAAATGAGAGTTACACAGACTTGTTATGAAAGCTTCTACATTCCAACAAGTTTTGTGAAAAAATAACAGCTAGATGGAGAAGAGAAACCCACACCAGCTGCTGTCCCTGGAAAGCCTGCAGCCAGCTGGCTCTCATGTACCAATCCATACAGACAACTCGAAATCCGACTGCAGGCAGGACTCTTGCTGCCTCCTGTCCAGGCAGAGTTAAGGGCAAAGGAAGAGAGCTGAAGGCACAGAGGAAAAATGCACATGGCAAATGGAGGAAGCCAGCTATAAGCCTGCTCATCGTAACTAGAGGAAAGAAACTGGGGTTTACTGCAGAAGGGAATGGAATACAAAGCCAAGGGAAGCAGGGTGCATGCTCAGAGAACAATATGTTTGTATTGCAGGAATGGCTGGAGTCCCCCATCAAGCTTCATGCTGCTAGGCATCACATATGCAGAGTCTCTGCATCAAGCCAGCAACACTTTGAACTTAGCAGAAAAATCAACACCTCGTATTTTCAAAGGTCTTCAAACTCCAGTGAAACGTACAAGAATCTCTCCATAACGACGCATTTCCTAAAGCCATTGATGTAAACATTCAAAGAGAGAATTTTCAGAAAGAAACAGGACCTGCAAATCACTTGCTCGGGCAACATAAATACACTGCAAGAAATGGTCATTAATCTAAGCAGATGTCTAGAGTTGCACAGGCTAGTAATGACCTAAATAGCACTTATAATGGAAACCCAAAGTGCTTTCAACCTTGTCTTTTCTAAAATTTTGATTCTAAATCTGGACTTCCAAATTGGGTCAAGCCTACCACATTTTTTTTCCCTGAGAATATATGGAAAAGGAACAAAGCCATTTTTAGGGAGACATATTTAAGTTAATATACTTTTCCATCCATCACTGTAACTCAGCACAAAAAAACCCTATTTGAAATAGGCTGCTGCAGCCTTAAAAATTTAAAACTTGTTTAAGCTGCTTTTAATAAACTTCACTGAGCCTCTAGAAAGAATTATAGCGTTCAGCTGTACATAGTCTACCTCAATTCATGCCATGGATTACAATAACAATGCTATAATTATAATGACTGATGCACACAGATTTCTGGCTCTGTATTCAACCTGTGAAAAGACACTGGAATTGTGTTCATATAAAAGGCACTGGGCACCTAATGAACACCAGCTACAAACAAGTCCACCAAGCCAAACAGAAAAGAACAGCAATAGCTGACGTGCACATTAGTAATTGACCTGACCTCTCTCTACTCACACATCTAGTCCCTGTTGAAATGTTAAAACATTTTCAACCCCAAACTTTTCATATGCCTACTGCAAGGCTTACAATAACTAACAGCACACCTTTCTCTCACTATAAGAAATTAATGCCATTCTAAGAATCAAAGACATATTCTTGCCAAAGCTTTTAAAACTGACAATCTCTTGATTGTCCTGACAATCTCTTATAAAAAAGCTTGGGATGTAATGGGTATTTTTGGCTTGCATATGTTGATTTAAATTTCCATTTCATTATGGGGTAGAAAATTTTAGAATTTTTTTTAAGAGTTGTAAGCTGCAAAAAGATCCATCATTTCAAAATAGAAAGGCGGGTGTGCAGAAGACCAGTGCTGCACACGCTTCCAAATCTCTCCTCATCCAGCAGAAGACAAGCTTTGACATCTGCTAATGAGATGACATGCTGAATCCAGTATTGAATGCTCTCCTGCCATCAGTCTGGACACTGTGCTTATTCCCTTCATCTCCTTCTGCTGTTCCAGGGAAATTAAGACAACAACTATACCACAGGCAAGACAGAATGCAGCATCAACTCCAAAGCCCAACAGCATGTTATCTGCTGAATCACAGACATGGCGATAAAGTCCAAACACTGGCACTGTTAAAACTGTGACATTTATCACGTTGTGCTATCTATCTTTAAACAGAGTATTTGTTGAAGCTCCTAAAATTAGAAGGGAACACACTGCAAATACCATGGTAACTACTTGGCATGGTAAATCAAGGTCCTTAAGGCTCCCACACAGACTTACTGCTATTGTGACTAGAGTTATTCAAGTGGCACCTAAGCATACTTACTACTTATCAAGCAGTAATGTTACCTTGGATTAAACTAAGAATAAAGCCAAGGGCTTACTTGCTCAAAATAGCACTAAGATTTTTCTGACGTTAATGAGTAGCTCAAAACTGCTTAAAAATAATTTTTTGTTTGTCCTGTACATTGTAAAGACAAAGCTGGGCTGATATAAACCTTACTTTAAAACACAAACAAATTGCACTTTGCAGAGAGAACTACCCGCAGGCAGTTTAGGAAAGAACAGGGAAGGAAAGAGATGGTACAATGGAAGAGCTTACACATTAAACGAAATAAAGATTTTTGAGGTCAAATGAGATCACCCAGAATCTTCAGAAAATGCTTGCTGGATTCAATATCTCCACTTTGTTTTACAACATGTTCAATGACAAATTGAGGGTACTGTTTGTTTATTCAATAAAAGCAGGGTACAACAATATATTCTGTGTGTAGCTGATATCTAAAGAATTGTGCCTGCAGTCTTTGCTTTCGATTCAGACATCAATACCCTGGTCATCTTGAAAGCTCCCTCGAGAAACAATAACTCCCTTGAGTTATTGTTACATTGATTTTGCAAAATGGAAAGAAGAGACTTCTGGCGTCACAGACAACTGAGAGCTAATTACCTTTAAATTTTGTTGCCAAGCACCAGTAGAGGTCACAGCAACAGGTCATGGGAAGTTTGGTTAGTCTTTTACATAAATTTTACCTTCATATTACACAGAATTTTGTTACCCAGGAGCAATAGTCGCTGACTTAAATATTATCCTTTCTCTCTAGCATTCTCTAGAAACATCAATACAAAAGTGTTTATAAGGCAGACAATTTGTATATACAAAAGGAGGATGGGATAAATAGGTGTGCTTTACACACACAGTTAAAATTGTCAACTCTCCATATACACACACTCACAATGCTGAGGGAAAATAGAACCATCCCAGATTACAGGTGATGTGGGAATGCATTCTGACAGAGAAGACAAAGCTGGCAAAATACAGACCATACAAACAAGTAAAATGGGGGTGAGACTCCTTTTAAGGGCACTTACAAGTAAAACTTCTCTTCCCATACGGGGTTCAGATTCCCAAAAATTGTTTTTGTCCTCTTCTTTGTTTTACCCACTTGAACAGTTACATATGGATCGCTGGACCCAGTCTTGTCTTTGGCCTGCAGACCCTGAGCACACACCACTGAAAGGAAAAGAGAAGGGTTACCACCATCATGCGACCAGACAACGTGTCCAAACACCACGTGCAGCAGCAGCTCATAATGGCCAGAGAAACAGGAATATCGGTCATGACAGCATTTCTGAAAAGCCTCAGCCCCCGGCACACCACAGTGCCTGCAGTCGAAGTATCTTCACCTGCTACCTCCATGCACACTGAGCAGAAGGAGACACAGGTCAGAGGAGCCCTCCCTTCCTGTCCTCTCTACCTTCACACCAACTCACACTTTAGGCTCCCAAGAGAGACCAAGAGAACCCACAACTCCCTCACTCACCGGTGATCGTGATCTTTGCTGACCATTTTGAGGTGCCATCAAGCACACTCTGCTTCACTGTCTTCATCTGCTGAGCATGTGTCATTTTGCTCTCACAAAACACGTCTCTGATCAAGTCAAAGATCTCTGGCTTGTTCCGCTCCCGGATTTTCATGCGATCCTTCATTGCCATGATGAAATTCTGGGTTCGGTCTTCAGCTCCATGCTTCGAGCTCTTCTCTGCTGCTCCTGTGCACCAGAAAGTATGCAAAGCTCATCAGAGACAAACACAAGATCATGTTTCACTGAATCTGGAGAGCAGGATCAAAGGCACAAGTCATCCTCCACATCATGGCTCTTGCTACTGACTTTTACACTCAGTCACCCCAATTTCAACATACACACAGAGAATCTGGACCACTGGGAGGTGGGATGGGATAATTCCTCTATAGGCAGGGATCAGATTGCTCTCCTGACAATAGGCTGATTTAATATCCTTACCACTGAGGAAGACCCAAAAATGAGGTTCTTAGATTAAGAGCAGACATCAGCATGCCCCCTGCTCTCCTCACCTTGCTTTCAATAAATAAATCCCTGCTTGGGCAAGTGCTAAGAAGAGGACATAGGACCTCCATTAAAAATAGTATTTAGAAGCTTGTCTCAATATTGCACTTCAGGATCACAGAAGAGAAATTCAGATGGCTCAACAATGTCAGCATTTCCTACCCTTGTGTGCCACAAAACTCTCTGTTCAGCATAGAGTCACTGCAAATCTCTTTCATTCTGATTGGAACCATCCTGTTTGGATCTGGCATCAAGCTGCAGACACACAGAGTGCCTCTCTGCATGCCACTCTGTTTTATCAACTTGTATGGAGACGACTCAAATTATCAATTTCTAGAATTGCACAGGTATGTTCACTACACAAAATACCTATAAGGTATCAAATTCAGGAGTTAAAACCTTGAGCCATTATAGGCATGGGGCACTAGTGCAGTATCCAGCAGCTGGAAACACAGGAGCCAGGCACAGAGTCTGGAACTGCAATTCAGGTATTCAACTGGATCTGGGAAAAAAGAAGCATCTGGCCGCTTGCATACCTCTTAGAATATTTTAAAGTTTATAACATTGTGAGGTAAGACTACTCCCACAACTGACTGCTTCCTACTCAATTTTGACAGTCATTTTTACTGTCAAAATTTAAAGACTGACTATTGTGTCAGATGTGAGACATGCATTAATGAAAGCACTGACATGAGCTAACAGCAGATAACCCAGGTGTGAAATGAAAAACAGGAACACAAAATTGCACAGTCTCTCTATACACTGTCTGCAGCAATTTCAAGTTATGACCTTAAATCAGATTAAGTTAAAATAATATAAAAGTCTTGTGAACACATTAAATCATAATCTTTAGCGTAATATGCTTTTGCTTGTTTTTCTTCTCCAGGATAGTTTAATTAAAGCAAATTTAGTCCTGGAAAAATTACCTTAATTCAGGCATTCACCAAATATTATATTACCTTAAAAATATGTATTAAAGCAGGTGCAAATCTGTGCAAAGGGAGCTATCAATCACAAAGATACATAGAACTTTTCTTCCAGAAGGAGTGGGCAAATGTGCTATCTGGAGCAGCTTTAGTAAATTTTGCATATGAAACTGTTTCAGCAGGTAGTGACTAAATATGAACAGAGTTTGTATTTACACTCACACAGGACCCCGAGAAGTACAACATAGTACACAAGCCAGTTAACAGGCTCAGCAGGGTGGCCAGTGACTAGTGCTGTCTGAAGATACCCATGTCTAGGACCTTCACTCTAACACCTTTCACCAGGACTAAATTCACTTCTGTGAAGAAACAAAACTATTATAATTTCCACCATCCACACCAAAGAGAATAAAACACGGTTTGGAAGAAACTGTGACCACTGAAGTGTCAGAAGTTCATTAAGGACACTGCATAACAAGGCATGCTATTAGGGACCTGGGTGCAAAACACGCCATAATTTTACATTACCTGAGTATTTTTTCATTTTTCTTGCTAGAGGCTTGATGTTCTGTATTTAATATAGTACAATAAAATGTACATGCCCCAGAGTTTCCTGTTGTTGGCTAAAGATGAAATGAAATCAAAATACTGGAATTAATTACACAGTCCCTGCTGTTTCTACTCACCGGTGATGAACCTAACATTTATTAAAGGAATATGAAACCAAAATGATACCAGGGGCTATACTTTGAACTTCAGATAAGAAGTGCTATTCAGTTTTACCAGAACTAGGTCTTGTGGGGATGGAGGTAGGCTCTATACTGTAAATGTAGAGCTACAAAAAATTACTGGGAAATAAGGAAAGGTCAAACTGAACAATTTGTCTTTCCCAGCTGGAATTCTGAACTCTGTCATGATTCAAAGAAACCAGCTCTGCCCTGACCTTTCTGACTTTAAGAAAATTAAGAACTAAATTCAAACATTAAGAGTTTGCGTTATGCATAAGAGGAATGCCCCATTTCAAAATTACTTTCTAAATAAATTACTAGCCAGGCAGCTTGTGGGGTGGCATGGTTTGCATCACTGCCTTAATGCAAACACTCCAGAAGCATCAAATGATTCTTTAGAATGCAAACCTGGGCAAATGATGGAATTCTAGTTAAAAACATGATTAACATCCCCACAACCTGCAGAGCCCTTGCACAGTGGATTTATCCCTCTGCAAGCCTAACAGCAGTCCAGGGCACCCTGGGTTGCAGGATGTGCAAGCCATGTCACAGAGACCCCTAGAGCCCTCCGTTTAGTCACCTCTAAGGCTTAGCTCCGCCTTCTGACTTCAGAGAAAACCTCTCACCTTCCTCCATCCTGCTTCCCCACTCTGCCCAAATAATTTGTCTAGATATGGCAGCTCCATTATTCCTTCCCTGATCTCTCTTTTTGCAGAGGTTGCACCTGAACTGCAGTGGAAAAGCCAGAATCAGACAGATACCTTATTTAACAATATGGACTAATGGAGAAGAGACAGCATCTGTTCTGCTGTCTCAACAACATACTCCTTCTTAATTTTAACATCTGCTTCTTTTTACAAAACCAATAGAATTTTCAAAACAACCACTGGGAGACTAATTAACTATGATGTATCTGGTTTGAACCCAAAATATGTCACTACACTGAACGGCAGAGGATGCTTCTCCTGTTGTTGGACTGGTATTGTGTTTCTTCAAGCTGCAAAGAGGGTTTTGACCAGTGGATCAGCATTTCAAGTCCTGTGAATGGCAAGCGAAAGGCATCGGAACATACAAGTAACATGTACAGTAGTACAGGAATGTTCCAGGCTTTCTTTCTCTCTTCCTTTCCAGGACTAAGTTATGAGTGAATTTACGACTGGAAAGAGAAAGCAAATATGTCTATATTGGGAATTGTATTGATACAGCTATTAGTAAACCACCAGTGCTGCTATTCTATGCTTTAAGAAGAAAAAGTAAGGAAAGCAACACTGGCAGGATAGAAGGCAGCTGTTCAGTAGGCGGATAATGCTTAGAAATTATATATTCCTGAAACTTAAAATAGATATTGAAGTTTCAAATAAAGGTATCCCTTCCTCCCTCTGTGCAAATATTTTCCTACACAGAACTCTGGGAGCAAACAAATGTTCATCACCATGGTGTTTAACCATCATTCAACCCAGAACCCAAGACGATTATCACAAGAGTGACTTAAATCAGTCTCACTAACAGTCCCTTCACTGGCTCAGTCTCAGGACTGCAGCCTCTGAATTCAGAGTACAACACACACACGTTTCTCGTCCAAGAAGCAACAAACACATCTGCCTTCCAGTCCTGAATTACAAAGCACTGAGTAACTCCACAGGTGAACCAACAACCCTGAAGACAAAGCAGTACAAAAGCAGGGCATTCAGCACTGCAGACCTGAGGGATCATGTGAAGGTCTCTAAAGTTTGTTGCTCCAGGACACCATAAAGAAGCACTAAAAAAGATAAATGGCAAAGACACAAGATTACAGACCTCATGTTCAATAGTAGTTTGAAGATTTAGATCTCATTTCCCCATTTTCGAGACCTCAGAGGACCAGATTCTCTTATCCCAAGACAATGTCTTTTCTCAGGTTTAACTGTAATCTACTGAGGACTAGACTAGCATCACTACAAGAAAAACTAAGACAGTTACAGACAAGATTGCTATGGTTTTTCAAAAGCTACCCTTGAACTGTACAGGTCTCTTTTACTAGTATCTTGCTAGCAAAATGTCCTTTTCCCGTTCTTCATAATTACTTCTCTGTGTTTGGTCCTTGGTATCCTACACATCCATGCCTCAATTTACTCTTCCTTTGATACCAACATTGCCCAACCCACTGTAATTTACTTAGTACTACAGCAATACTCAAGGCAAGAGATAAAAATCCTTTTCCAAAAGCCTTGCATGCCGTGGGGATGTTAAAGATCATTTCTCCATTGATTTTCAGCCACATAAGAAAGAAAATTACTCATGCAGCAGAGATTGCAACTACTTCCAAAATTAGCAGAAGTAGCTCTCTAAAAAGAGCTATTTCAGCAAAGTATTTATGAGCTTATGATAAAAAGCTAAGTGTCCTATCAGAAGAATAATAGCTTCTGAGTACCTACAATACTATAAACCATGTGGCTGCAGTACACATGCCACAACTGATTCCAGTTCACTGCACTTCAGACATCACGAGTTCATGGAATAGCCCTGCTGAACCAGTCTGCAAATCGGTTTTGATGTAAATTGCAACAAAGCATTGCTGAATCTGACTATTTCATCAATGTAGTCCCACACATTTGCTTAGTGTATCAGATACTCTGTTTCTTAAAAACAGAGAGAGTAAGAAAAGCTCAGAAGAAATAACCAAACAATTCTAAGAGACTTGGGGAAAGAGATTTTTATTTTCCCCAGAAAGATACGAAGGAAAGAAGATGGATAAACAGCACATTCTAATTCTAAGAAATAAAACCTCAGGTGTCTACCAAAATCGTAAGGCATAGACAATGACCAGCCTGAAAATTCATTTTACTCCAATGCAACATTTTCTGAAAGACTTACGTAGATTGAAGTGAAGATACATCCTGAAGCATCAAGGTGTAATCAATAGAATTGTATTTGTTACCAGTCTGAAAATTCATTTTACTCCATTGCAACATTTTCTGGAAGCCTTAAATAGACCTACGTGAAGACATGTCCTGAGAATGTTCTGGGGGTTTTTTGCCAACAGTACAATAAAGTGCCTGTTAGGAAAAAATCCCTCCTGAGTTCAGTAAACAAGAAAGTTCAATCTTGAATTTACTGGTTCTCTAAACCTCTGTTTGTCCACGAGAACCCATTTCTCATTCCTCAAGCACAAACTATGTTCTTCAAATATGTATTAAAAAAAAATTTAATCTCTCCATTTCCTTCTGGCTCGTTGGGTTCCACTTAGAAGGATTTTCGCATGAACATGTCGAAGCAAAGAACACAGTTGCTTCAAAATGTCTCTTAATAGACTTCTAGTGTTGATAACAATTGTTTTTTCCATTCTAGAAGAACATTCACATATTGATTCCATCATTTTCTTCATCTCTAGCACTTACCTCTGCCTTCTTTGTCTTTTAATTACACAATTATCATTTTCAGTTTCCTTTACATCTCTCTCCCACTTAATTATACCCTCTATACTCACAGTGGATAACCCTGCAGACCCTGGTTCACAGTCTATTTTCCTTGTTCTGATGCTGGACAGATATAACTCAGTAAATAAAATGTTTGCTTGGTTGGGTTTTGCCTTTTTACATGCTTCACATGTTTTAGGCCCAGTGTATTTTCAGTTGTTCCCTCACTGTTTCTATAACTCTGCACAATGAAGTATCTTTAGTTTACATCTTGAAAGAAAATGCGAAAACATCCACAACTGTCTGAATAAAATAACAAGTTCTTAATGTTTTGCCAGATATGAAAAGTAGAGTAATTTCCAGTTGTTTCTTCTATTCCATTGGAAAACGCAGACTATCGCCTTCACCACATCCCACAGTACACTGCATAAGCTTATGTAATTACAACTGGAGATTAGAAAACCTTCCCCCATGGTAATTTTTTAGAGGCTGTTCCAGAGACTCCCTGTTCTGATGGCATCTTGATCACTGAAGTTATCTTCTGCTTCCACCTTTAATTTTCTTACAGCAAATTTAGCTCCTTTTTCTTTTATAAACAGTAAGCTTAAACAGATCATCTTTTCTCCCCTGTGCTTACCTCCCTCTTGCCCAACATGGTGCAAGTATAAAAGGTTCAAACAAGGATTAAACCAATTCACAGAGCCATCACTGCCAGCTACGAAATATAATCTACTGCTCAGAAAGGCCTTAAGCCATGGATATCTGTAGGCTGCAAGACTAAGTCAGAGTCATAGCAAGTGCCCTACATGCATGTCTTACACCTCTTCCTTGGGCTCCATAACATCCCTTCAGAAACACTCTAGCAGGACAGACTTAGTATGGCTATTACTGCTTTCTTGAAGCAGTATGATTCCTCTCCTCCTGTCCCACACTGCCAAGCCTCTCTTTTGAAAGATTAACAATCCTCTCTCGAGACAGTCTCATATTTCCCCATCACCACTAAACTCTCTGCAATATCCATTCCAGTCTGAAGTCTCCCTTCTTGAACATGAATATTCATGACTTTTCTCTGCAGGAAAATGTTTCCTCTTAGTCATTACTAATTCTTAATTTTTTTCCCTATTGTTTTTGACTTCATGACCACTGCTCTGTTCAACAGAGCTCTGTTTTCTTGCTGGTGCAAACCTAATTTTCCTCTGTTCTCCATAGCGTTTTGTCCATACTGAGATATCAGAACCCCCTTGCAGACCTACAACATGCTGGGAATACATCAGATTGTGTCAGAAAACTGAGTTATAACTGAATTACATCCTCCTGGACCAAATGCACCACCCCAGCTCCTTGCTTAGTCACAAAAAGGTCGCAACAAGCCAAGGTGCCAATGATGCAACAGTTCTAATACTATAAACGCACCCTGCAACCCTCAAAGACAAAGCTAGAAAGACTAAGCAACTGAGGGACAGAAATATTCTGTGATTTTCAGATGTATCTTAAAAATAGGTCACTGCAAATAGCCCTAGTCCTAACTATGACAAATTTAAGCCTGCATGCATCAAAAAAACAAGTATAAACAACAATCCTTTTGGGATGTTAAGAAAGGCCATAAGAAAAAAAAAGGTGACCTATTATCCACTGGTATCTGCTGTTGGATCATCCAGCTTGATTTTCCCAAACAACTACAGCCTGAGGCAGATACCAGATTTGACTTTTACATTCCTATAATCGCTCACAGGCACTTGCAGTAAGTCTGTTTATACTTCAGAAACTCTTCTGATTCCTTAGACTTAGTCCATCAAGCTGCAACGACAAGAAAAGCAGGACTGAACAGAAACAGCCCCACCTTCCTACTCAAGATTTAACACATATGGCAGAAATTTCTATTCCATTTAGACCAAGATATTTTCCTCTCAAGCTGGAATATAAATTTCAGACCAAATTAAGAAACAGTTTTACAAGCAAACAAAAATAATGGGACCAAGGTAGATGACTAAATAAATATTTTTGCTCTCTCTTTTTTTTTTGTCTTTAATCAAATTTCTTCTAAACTTCTCCATTCTTTGTATAAGGTCTCATTTATTTTGCAAAGTCACAAAGCTCCTTGAAGCTTTTTTATGCTGCTGAAATAAAACTCCCAACAAAATATAGAGGAATGCTAGTAAAAAGGTGAAATACTGCTCATACACACAAACAACACCTTTGTATCTGACCCCACCATTTCTGCTGACTCAGCCCCAAGTCTCCAAAGAAATTCAGCCATGAGGACCTACTGCTAAAAAGACCAAGCACCTTCCCAACCTGCTCTTTAAACAGAGAATCCAAGCATAGCCATGGACTCTATCCCTTAAGTAGGAACCCAGTGCTGCTCTGCAGAGCTTAAAAGAGTGACACAGGCTGATGGCTGGAGCAAGCAACCTGACTGGGATACCAGGGCAGGGGGGACAGAACAAATGTCAGAATATTCAGCCTCACACCCTATTCACCCAGCCCACTGCCTCTCTTCCATGCAGGCTATGTTAGCAAACACACCACCTGAACTGACAAAAAGAGAGCAAGCAAAACAAACAAACAAACAAAACCAACAACTAGATGTGAAAGATTCAGGAAATAAACTTTCTTTTAAAGCACACAAAGCACAATGCTGCAAAGTGCTTATGCATCAGTGGAGCTGTCTGCGTCCACAGGGCAATGGGGACAGGCTTAGCCCAATGGCACCTCTCCAGAAAATACACAGTCACTTTAATAACTGCAGCTTCACTGATCCCTGAGATATCACCAATACATTTAGCAAAGCTCTGGTGACACTTTAGGAACGGCCACGCTCCACTGGACACTACTCACTCTGTAAGCAGTCAGCGTTGAGCAAGTCTTGGCACTTCTCATGGCACTTGACTCCACATTCCCCGCAGCGCATTCCCTGCCGTGCAATGCCCCACAGCAGCCCCTCACATTCATAGCAGTAGGTGGGAGTTGTGGCTGTCCACACTTCAAAGTTGTGTGGGGTCGTACAAGAGATGGGGTAAATTAAGGCTTGCAAGGTCTTCTTATAGACATGAGATTTCTGAAAGGAAAGAGAACACATAAACCCACATCCAGCAAGGTGACTGAGCCTGGTTTTGCTGGCTGACACGAGTTTCAAAGAAAAATGCATAGGCAGCGCACTAAATCCACACATTTGGAACAGACAAATTTATCAAACTTTTACAAGAAGTGTCAGAAGACAGATACCCTTGCACTTCCAAAAATCTTTCTTCAGGCATTTAAAAAAGTGGAAGAGGTGAAAGACAAGAATTAAGATTTATGGATGAGCAATATCTTGCATAAAGCAAACACTGCCCCCCATGGTGGGCAGCACAGAAGAAACTGGTGAGATTACTGAATCTGAGAAGTGTTTGGACAACGTTCCCAAGCCTGTGGTGTGACCCTTAGGGTGTTCTGTGCAGGGCCAGGAGTTGGACTTTATGATCCTGATGGGTCCCTTGAAACTCAGCATAATCTGTATTTCTTGAGTCTACATTTTTCAGGATTATATTGATACATTTAATGTTATTTTCTGCATGTTTAGTTTCTTTAAACAAATGATACAGGAAGCTCTGCACCTGTATTTCTAGATGGCTCTGCATCCCAGAGAGCCAAATCCCTTTAATTTGCTTACTAAAAGTTAACAGAAGCCAAGCAACCATCCCACTTACCAGCTCTTCATCTTTGAGAGATGTTCTAGTGGCCATTGCTGAGGTAATTCCGGCTTTCCGGGACTGAACCAGTGACTAAGAAGAAAGAAAGTTTATTATTCACCACCAATATTTAGAAATGCAATGCCACTACATACCCAGAGCTGTGAGCAAGTGGACTCTGTCATGTTAGATGCCAAACCAGTAGTTTATTGCATTCAAGTCAGTTTCTTAAATGACAGGTCACACCTCAGAAGAGTGAAATATATATTCCGAAAGGTCTTCGACTTGTTTCCATCTGCCCACAACAAGTCCCACTCTAGTATATTTGTATTTGTTTCTCTGGTAAGAACTGTCAACAATAACCTAGGTTCCCATCTCCACTCCTATGTTCTAGTAGCAACAATAATTCTTCTATTGTCTAATGTCAGTACAGGGGACTCACTTTACTGTATCTAACTTCATTCATATCCAAAAGAAGATTATTTCACCAGTTTTACAACAGACATCGAAACTCCAAAATACGACAGTTAAAGGGTAACAAATAACCAGGATAAAAAAAAAGGGGAGTGGGTTGGTAGCAGAGGTTTGAATGTGCTGGTGTATCACATTCATTGGCCATCACTGAACACAATGAACTGCATCTTCCTCTCAAGGAACTGCCTTTCACATTCCCCCCAGTGTTGTTTTGCAGCTGTGGACAGCACAGGGCAGTGCCTTTGCAGCACCTCACAGTGGCATACACAGGATTTCTGCAGCAAGCCACTCCAGTTAGATGAAGGCAGAGAAGGAAATTAAAGGTAGCAGCATTTGCTTTGAAATCATCAAACTGCACCAGAAGTCTCCATTTATGCTCTGCTTTATGCTGTTTGAAGAGAAACTGAAAAAGTTCATTCCCCCAGTGATGGAGCAGGACACATGCACTGCAATGCTTCAGGTTCAAAACAAAAAGCAAAGAAGTGGAGGGAAAATAAGGTAAAACAATTTATTTTTGCTGAAGACTTGATAGATAGTCTTTAGCTTCACTTACCATGGCCTGTGAAGAGAGAGAATGAAAGCATTCAAGAAAAGTAACACAAGTTAATGCCATTATTGCAAAGATTTAAGATACAAGCAGTTGGCTAGACTCATAGTAAGCTTCCCATGCATAAGCTGGCAGAGAAAATTGCATGCATCTTCTCACACGAGTTACAGGATGTGGAAACTTTGGTCTTTCAGCTGTTACAGCATTTCTCTCAAGTATGAAATCGCTACGTGTACTGAATACAGCCAAACAGAAAACCATTTGTCCTGCAGAAGTCTTATTTCACCATATCATACAAGCATATGAAACTTGTCCTCATTACTCGCATGGTTCTCCTGCTTCCTCAGTGCAGAAGCCTACTGGCAATATTGCAAATAGCTTTTAAAATCTAAGCGCATATGCTCGTTTATCCATCCTCTGAAATTCCAACCTTCTGGTGAGTTGCCAAACCTAACATGGACAATATAACTTTCTCTAAGTTATGTGATATAAAATGATTAAAAATAATGCAGGTCTAAAACTAACCAAATGTTTTGTATAGAATAACAAGGAAAAAGAAGATGAAAAACACCTTAATTCCGTCAAATTAATAAAACTGTCTACAAAACTGTAGCTCATTCTCACTGAGATTTTTTTTCAAGCACAACTCCTAACTCTTTAGTATAAGAATTAATTTAACAAAATGGGAAACCTTCAGCTTCTCGAAGTGACAAAGACTGTTATCACATCCTGAAAAAGTAAAGCCAGCTGCACTAATGGCTGTGTGGCACAAGAGAAACAAACAAATCTCTTACCAGATCACTGACAAGTGGAATTGGCTTTTTTTTGCGTAGATCAGGCATGCTATCAATGCCATAGAGACCACCTGCAGGCCTGGAAATTCAGGAGGGGAGAAAAAAAAGATTAATAAATTTAGGGTTGGGAGGGGAGAGGAGTGGGATGCTTCACTGGAGGAAGAAAAATCAGTCAGAAGATTATATTTCAGAATGTGTAAAGTTAATGCCAAAACCAATTCAGTTTTGGTCTTCTTCACACACAACAATCCAGACATTCCTGCCTGGTGTTGGTGGTTAGGAGAGAGCATGTCAAAGAGGATCAGCCCGGGGGCAGGATGCTGTCTCCTTATTTGAGGCCAGAACATCCTTAATCCTGGCCCATGAGGTCCATATAATTTTGAGGAAAAACCTGGCATCTGAGGAGAAAAGAGATTATTTTTATTTCTCTAGAAGAGACCATTTGTGGTGCTCGGCATTTCAAGCCACGTACACACAAAAGCTGCCATTTGCTGGTGGAAGTGGCAATGGAGCAAAAGAGCCATTACCCCAGCAACAGTCAGAGCCTGATGAAATAAAACATTATAACCTGCTTCACTCACGACGAGATCAGTCTGGACAGTTATGCCTGGAACCTGCCATTCAGTGGTAACACCACATGGATGTAACCCTGTACTTAAGCAGGTCTGAGAACACACTGCTCTGACTCCATGCCTTGAACACCCAGCCCACCAGGCAAAACCAACAGCCCCTGTCACTGTCCTCTCACCTTCCCCATCTCCACGCTGCTCTCATGCCTTGATAACATTAAGAATATGCTTTCTGAGGCCTTTTTCTTGACTACACAGACTGTAAAGGAACCCTCTGCCTCTCCATCCTTAGCTATTCATTTTCACCCCATACCACACTGGCTCACACCTTTTAGCATTTGTATGACAAACTGGATGGCACTTTCAACTGCCCGTTTTGATGATTTGGTACACCTGACCCAACCAAAATACTTTAGGACACCACAATTGCACCAAAAAGGAGTATGGGACAAACTGTTCTTACTGCAATAAAAACCACACATAGAGTTACCCTTTCTAGCCATCCAGGAAATCAAACTGCCAGTGTAAGTTTGCACATGCCATGAAAATTGGGAGGCTGGTAAGTGAGAAGAAGCAACCTGCACCCCTAAGACCTACTGAAGCCCACTTAATAACAGACAAAAGTAAAAAAAAAAAAAAAAAATAAATCTAGGGTGATCAAATCTACATAATAGCAGGCCATGCTCAAGGATAGATGAGGATGTCATGACACAGCCTAGCACATGGCTGCGTCAAACAGGAAAACAGCCTGTTATCACAGAAACATGCAAAGAATTGCAATAGTACAACTGACTCTCTTGGTGGGGTGTGGGAGGGTGACATGTCCGAGCCAGGGCTGATCTGACAGCTGCTGCTGGATGAACAAGCCTGGTGGGAAGGTAAGCACTTACGTGTAGCTGCACAAACTGCGCGAGCTCCACATGCAGAAGGAGTCACATTTGCACAGCCCCTCCCTGCTCCTGACAGAGCTTCTGCAGCCACTGGGAATGGGAGGCAAACTCGGACAGAAGAGGAGTGGAGGTTTACAGCAAACTACTGAAATATTTGACCAAGTATGAGAACAGTTCTTCCAACGCTAGAAATCCTCACAGCAAGGTGACACTGGTTTTCATTAGAGGCTGTCCTCATTTCCAAAAGAGAATTACATACAAACTTTTTGCCCAAGTTACACTATAATAATCCCTTCTGTCTTATAATAGAAAATTCTCACCTACACCAAGAAATAAGAAACACCTGCAGAGAGTGTATATATTTTCAGAAATATTACTGCCAGACTTACTGGGAAAATTAAACATGGAATTTTGTCTGCTGCCCTAATGTTACAAATCCATTCTGAAACTAGTGACACTGTTTCATGGCAAAAGAGGTCTCATGGAAGACCACCCAGATAATGACAAGAATCCCACAATTACTTAAGCCACAACAGAGCTTATTGATAAGGTGGGTCCATGGATTTGTGTCAAATCACTTGAAATAAGAAAGCATATAGAAAACAGAATGGGAGAGTCTATAAGATGAAAAGATGCAGCAAAATTGTCACATGTAATAATCCAGAGTCAATGCTCCTCCTAACAGACAATTGCAGAGTCAGGAATTTACACTTCTTTTCTACATGATTTCCAATGATTTTTTTTTTCTAATTCAGTTGAAAGGAAACTGTGATATTCTAACATTTCCCAGGAAAGCAAAAAAACCCATTAATATTGCATGTTTTATACATTCGAGATTAGCCTATACAAATTACTGTGCTTGAGAAACATGTCTAGTTACAACTTGGTGTCTTCCAAAATACTTTTGATTGATTGAGGTTTATGAGAGAACCAGTGGCAAGCCATGGCAACAAACATATTTTAGAGGTGCTTGTATTTGCCACTGAAGAGAGGCATCCCAGCACCCAGATAGTTATACACTTAAATGACCTGCTTTTAGCTTGTTAATATACATAAATAAATAAATTCAGCAATAATTCCTAATTTTTAAAAGTCTTGTGCTTTCAGCTATCTCAGTCTCTTTATTCAAGCACAATTGCTACCACACTTCATAAAACTACAGTGTTTGCACAGAGAGAAGAACTGACAGTACCTCAAATATGTAGCTTTATGTGTAGTAAGGTAACTTTCCTCTGCAGTGAAAGTAATATTTATAGCATTATTATGGAGAGCTGTGCTGAGGAGTGAACAGCATTTCAGTATGAGAAGAAATGCACTAATGAATAAAATATATAGATATTACACCCAGAGACTGATCCATAATATCAATTGTACCTTTTTTTTTTAAATGATCTCTCCAAACCCAGTGATTACAGAGAGGGAGCTACTTTTGCATTATTCTAGAAGTGAGAGTATTTGGAAGCGTGTATTCATCTTTTAATATAAGTTTTATCACACAGAAGCTTCCATTAAATCTTGAAAATTTAAGCAAGCAAAGGTGGTTTGCAATGACAGAAGATGACTATTTCCTTCAAAGGACACGACTACTCTTTGTATTGAAGGAACAACTCCAAACATAAATGCTTAAATATACTTTGAGGCTAATAAGCCACAATATGGCTAAGGATGGAATTAAAGGTTTACCACTCATAACCACCTTCTCTGTAAATCCCTTGCATCGGGAATACAGTGAATATGAAAAACTTTTGTCAAAACTACGTTAGCCACACAGTTTTGTTATATTTCGCAGAGACAGGAAAAAAATTACAGACTAGAGCAAACATTGGCTTGAACTGACAAAACACATTTTTCAGTATTTCAGGACTGGTAGGTATATTCATCTTTCAGGCTGGGAAATCGTTCTGTGTGCACAAACCAATAAACTGGGTACACTGTCTCCTTGTTAAAGCAGGAGAAGGTGATGCTTATAGTTACTATAAATCACTGTCTCCTGTGCCAGTAAATTGCCAGCTCTCTAGCAGCCTGCTCACCCAAGTCCTGGGCTCCCTGGAAGAGCACAGGGTTGCTAGGCAGCTCCAGGAATCCGCAGGTGATGCTTTGTGGGAATACCAACACAGCAGAACAATGACTCCAGAAGCAGAGAGCCATATAATGAAGCCTCCAACTTCACATTTTATTAGGGAAGCTTCCTTCCGCAGAATGAGAATCATCTTAAGCATGCAGCAAGCCAATCTCTTGCTGAGATTTCAGGGCAAATCTGCTGCTACTGACTGCTGGCTCCTAAGGAATGCCCCACCACCAAACCAAACAGCCTTCATCAGGCACCATGCACATAACCTAGCAGCCGATAAACTATGTTATTGTCTCTTTTTTGTTTGTTTGTTTGTTTGTTTTTACAGAGGATACTAGGGAAGCTACCATGCTGGCACCTATTATGGATAGTGTCATGCTGAAATTACAATCAGAATTTGTCTGCTTCATTTGCTGCCTATAGTGTGCTGTGGACAGAATGCACAACCCCTCACTCTTGTCTGTTCAAAACAGGCATGATGATCTCTGCTTTAAAAATACAAACTGCAATGATTTCTAGAGTTAATGCAGTTTTGACTGCTACAATGACAATAGAAATCATTGCAAAGACAGATTTCCCCAAACCTATCTTCTTCTTCTAAGAGCAGAAGACACAGCACTTTCTCAGAGCTACTCTTTCCTCCCTTGGTACCACCAATGACTGATTCCAGAGAAAGGATTTAATCCAGATCACTCTGAGGTGCCCAGTAACAACTATTTAATAGAGCCCTAAGTACTTGCCACCGATACACTAGAGATCATACACTGCAATTACAACCTTGTTCTTAAACACAGTTCTCGAAGAGCTGCACAGCCACCTCCAGCTGCTTAAGAGGACACTGAAACACAGCAGCAGCCTGGCCCTAAGTGCGGATTGGCCATTTGAGCACTTCATTGAAAACATCAGAAATGCTGTTTTCACTCAGAATGAACTGTAGACCTCACTGTAATTATACATACAAGGAAGCAAGAACTCAAAATACTACTTACCCTCCTTTGAGCCAGGGTGGTTTTGATGGATCAGCAACATCTTGGCCCTTAAACACAGAAAGGGAAAAGAACAATATGAAATTAGTTTCTGGAAACACCAGAAGTCTTCAGATTATATTCTGAGGAAAGAACAACAGACCACATTGCATGCAGGCAAATGCATATCAAAACTCATTCAAGCACCTCCAGTGACCAAGATGCCAGGATAAGTCATACACACAGACAGGCTATGCAATTTCACTGAACACTTATGACTGGAACCTGAAGAGCCTGTTCAGTGCACCTCATCATTCAAAAGGCAGTCTTGAAAACCAGCTTTTCATTCCAACCCAAACCAACATGTGTTATGGGAGATCTCCTGTTACTACAGGTCACCACTTAATCTGAATGTGGTCATAATGAAGATGTTACAAATTAAAAGCACTTGTATGAAATGCACAAATGGCAGAACAACATGAACCCTCGCTCAAACACTTGTGAGCTTTGCTCATGCTCAAACGCAAAGACTCTTTATACCCCTAAGCAGAGAGGCTCCATTGCAGCTCCACCCATTTATATCGAAGTATTTCATTTCCAACAGGTGTGAAACAAGGGCCACCACTTGCAAGATGACTACAGGTGAACTGAAATCTCATGGGGTATGATGGAAAACACAGACCGCAAATGTGAGAATTCATATTTATGAATTCAAACCATGTTCTTATGTTCATATTATGATCATATTTACAGAGTGATGCTTTGTTTCTTCAAAAATCTTCAGTGGACTCATTATAAGTAATAAGGATTTAAACACTTGCAATGTACCTGGAAGAAATAAAAGTTTCTGGATAAGGGGAAAATGGTTACCTCTAAATGGAAACCTCCTTTGCAAGTACAGGCCATACATTCTCCTGCACTCTCTGAAAGAAATGCTGTTTTTTCAAACAGGACTAAGCAAGACACACTGCTAATAGCTAGCACTCCAACCTCAGAAAATCACATCTGCCAGGAGTATAAAGAGGCTACAACTTGCACACAGTGGAAAACAAAGTATTTCCAGCCATGGAACTCACAACCTGAGAATCAACAAAGTACAGGAGTATGAGTCAGGAAATAAGATCCAATTTTTTGAAAGATAAAAGAGCTTTCTTTTAGAGACGTGTTCTCTTTTTTTCCTGTCCAGTGCTTTGGGTAGGCTGTGCAATCCCAGAGTGTTAACAGGTGACAGACAAGGTCTCCCAAGATGAACAAGAAATGGCCAAGAAAAACAAGTTTCTGTTTGAGGTCTCAACTTGAACAGAAGCAGAAGTCCAAACTCTGCATTTGTGATAGGAAGATTTAAAGACTACATTAATTTTTATTATGTTATGTTTAAAAGGACTGAACAAGATGACCTTATCCATAATGGAATGGACACTCCACCGTATGAACAATGGAACAGACACTTCTGAGGAATCAGACAGGCCTGCAGAGCAGGGTCAGACCCACAGTCCAGCACAGTGCAGGTTTACCCAGAGCTGGAGCAACACAGCAGGCTCCAGTCTCCTGCGGGACAGATAGCGGTCCATGCATCACTGCTTCAGCTGTGCTCCCAAAACCCCTCAGCCTGAATCCTGCATTTACTCTGCACAGATCTGAACCAACTGCTTGTTAAGAGAGAAGATTTTGTGAAGCAAATGCAACTAGATCCTTCTGAGCACACAGGGGAGGACATGTCTACCTTTGCTTTTGAACACTTGGAAGAACTGTGGCTAGAAAGCAACACTAAAATGGACAAAGGTTTTGTATCAGACTGAGCTTGACACCAGATGGTTCAGCCGAGCTGAATGACAGAGAATGACAAACAGAAATGTGGCAACATTTACTGGCAAGAGGAATTAGTTTCACAAACAAATTTTCAATCATTTTACCTGAGAAACTCTAAATAAAAGTGACTGATATTTGACATTAACAGACCACCAAACAGCTTGTTCACTGCAGCCTGGAGACCATAAGAGCATCTGTCTGGGGAAAAAAATCCAGGGAAATCTGTCACCTCACTGAGTGAATAACCATTTTCTAAGGGCAACCATGAGTCAACAGAGAACAGCCAGGAATGTGGATATATGGAGGACAGAAAGTGTGATCAGGAAACAAACCTCCATCATCTCCCAGATTTGAGACATGCCAAGTAAAAACTGCCAAGAGTTCCAGATAAATTATACTATTGCTCATTTATTTTAATTACTTTTACCACATCTTTTAGTCATGCAAATAAAAAGAAAACAAGAGAAAGAGCATCTCTAGGGTCAAGATTCAAAATCATCTGCATAGAACATAACAAAAAACAAGAGCTTTCAGTAAGTGACAAAATTGATGCAGGGCCAAGGCAGGTGATGGCTGTGGGGAAACAGGAGTTATCACCTGCTGAAAGAAAAGTAAAGAGGTAATTTGCTTCAAGCAGCCTTCTTCCTGAGAAAATGCCAAGAGAACCAGCACCTGACATCCATCAAACTGGGGCTGATGCCTTGAGACTGTAGAAGAGGCCACGCACACCCACAGTTAAGGTGTGGGGGGAGAAAGGACATGTGATGTGTATTAATGTAGGATCATTCCTGGCTTCGACAGCTTGAAAAGCTTCTGAGCAAACTTGAAGGAAAGAATTAATATTGAGGCAAGTGGAAAACAGGAATAAATGTAACAGAGGCATAACAATTTTGAAAATATTTTAGTTTTGTTTCACAAAGCAAATATTTTTTCTTTATACCAGAAAATGAATGATGAGCTGAATTTTCATTTCAATAAAAAAATTTTGATGCAATGCCATGTGACGTTAATAAGGCTGGATAAGCTGAGGAGGAGGAAGGAGCTTTAAGGTGGATAAACAAGTGAGGCAACCATGGACAACGCAGTAAGGAAGCAAGTGGGAGTAAGCAGGATCTGCTGATAAAATCTGGAAATGACAAACACAGGAGTATTACTGATACTGAACAGATATGTCCAGTGGAAAAAACTCATGGCAGTAAAGACTGCAACAATGGAGGATTCAACATGGAACAAATGGCAAGGTCAAGTCCCCAAAGCCTGCTGTGAACTTGACTGGATAAAGGGTATTCCTCAGTGCAGGAAAATATGTGACAATGGACTTGAGTTCTCGTCATGACACTGACCATAAGCCTCTACGATACAGCCATGTAAGGAGAGAACACCATCCATAGAGTATGTCCAGTGAAATGCCTCCACAGAAGGAGAGCATAAAATACCTTTGTACTGTGCTGGCAACACTCCTTCAAAAAGGCATATGAAACCTGTTTAGTCTATACCAAAGTAAAAAGAATTCGCAAAGGAAAATGGTAAAAGCAGCTTGAGGATGTAAATACAATACTATAGGAGGAGAACAAAACATCTTCCTTACTCTAGCAAAAAGAACATTTTCCTGTGTTTGTTCAACAGGCAGGAGAATGGGAGAAGAACTGCAGCTAATCATAAACAGAGGATGAAAATTCAAAAGTCCCTCACTGTGACAGGTCTATAGCAGCCTTTCAGAAGGAGAAGCAGACACCAAACCTAACTAGTTCTAAAGAAGTAAGTTAAGAGGTTTATAGATGGCACAATATCACACAGTGGCAGAGCACTGGAAGTCACCAAGTCCTCTGCAGCTCCTTCTTGCACAAAGAACAGTCAAAGAACCAGAAGCTGTGATGGATAATAATCTAGATGTTCCCGGTTAGGGAGCAATAACTGAAAACTCTTTCTTGAAAGCATGCTTCACAATACATAGGGGTAGTAGGTGTAACAGGCTAACATTTGTGCTGGGTAGGAAGGGGGGCTCTGGGTGGTTACGTATCAGTGTTCAGACAGGAGAAAAAGCAAAGGAATGCTTACTGATAACTACAACCTAATTACAAACCTAAAACAATTAGGGCTTTTAAACTAAGCTAATGATTTACTAGACAAGTCTTGAATTGTCTCTTCTTCTGTGAATTCTCAAGGCTTGGGGAGGCTTCTTTCCTCCCTTCTTCACAGCTCCAAGGCCGGCTGTTAACATCTTTCTCGTTGATAGACAGTTTCCAGATGTTCCCAAGAAGAGACTGCATCAGCTACAAGTGCTGGCACGAGGGTTAACAGGGTCCAGACACCTCCACGAGTGCCAGTTAAAGCAATCCATGGCTTGCACCACTGCTGTGGGTAGGAACTCCTCCTATATTCCCACCATTTAAAGAAGGCAAATGGCATTGCTGTTCAGATTCTTTTGCTGTAGGAGCAGAGTCTTCCACCCTCCAAAGGCAGAACTCAGACCAGGGCACAGAGAGGCTTCCAGCTGCTCTGGGACCTGCCACAGCCACGGATGTGCAGGAGAGCTCAGCTCACAGCAGCAGCCTGAGTCGCTCACAGCCTGGGCAAGCAGCAGAAACAACTGGCAGGTGAGAAGAACACTGGAACAACTGTGAGAGCCAAAGGAAACAGGAGGGAGGGCAAAGGGGAAGAATATACATTTGACACCCAGTCATCCACATGCTGCGTGTCACAGAAAGTGTTCTGCTGGTTTATGCCTCTAATCCACACAGCTCCATCACTTGATCTTCCCGTGAAAGCAGCCAGACCAGTCTGAATCTGAAATTACTTTTTTTTAAAATCTCCAGTAAGGACACAAAGAAGTACTGAAATGACGGAGAAGCAAACGTGTAAACATGACAGCCCATCACACCTTTGATTTTTTTAGGTTTTGTTTAATTTCTGATGCTGGTGGGTGATATTTTTACATCTACTGTCCAACAAATAGCTTCAGCTGGGGAAGTGCCTGTCACCCCAGTACTGTGTTATATTCACTCACAGTAAGGCATGCTGCAATCAGTTGCTGAAAGGTCTTCTCCAAGTAATTATAGTTTCTTATCTACTAAAAAACAGTTAGCAAAACAATGCGAGTGACAGAGCAGCATAAAGTTAAGGCCCTGATTAAACAAGGTAACAGACATAATCATTAAAGGCACAGTATTCAGTCATAGGGAAAGCAATGTTTGGGGAAGCCTAATAATGAAACTAACAGGAGTTTTGCATTCTCAGGAAAAGCAACAGCTAGGCTTACAAGTAATTTGAGAAGTTATTTCACAAAGCTGCAATTTTTAAATTTGCAAATTCTCTTATACACAAGAACATGCCTTAATGGCCAGAACAATTATGTACTTTTGTAGAAACAAAAGTCCATAAAATGGACAGAGATACACAAAATAAAAATAAACATAAATAAATAAATAAATGAAAGCACCAAGTCTGGAGCAGCAGAAGGAAATGGAATAATATCCCCAGATCTGTCAGCCCACCATAAAAATCCATCTCTCCACATAAAAGACTTCCTAACAATGTAACTTTTCATCATATTTAAATACTCTGTCTAGGACATTATCCTCTTAAGATAAAAAACAGATGTACAACATGGAAAGCTGCTTTATGGTGCTTTATTAAAAAAGATAAAAATATCAATGACTTCTTATTTGTTTTGAAAATAATCTAACTTGCTTTCAAATACCACGCTTTATTATTAAACTTCAAAACCCTTGGTTTAGATATAGGTTACTCTTAATCAGGCTAAAACAAGGAGCAACTATTTCACTGTCTAAATTAAACTTCTGGTCACGCCTAATTAGAGCATTTCTTCAGAGGCATTAGCAGAGTCAAACTGAACTAAATTCCTGAAATTAAACGAGTCAGTCTTGTGGCTCAATGTCTTCATTGAACTCAAGTACGCTCCATTTTACATGGAATCCAAATCTGCAACAAGCCAGGGGATTATTTCAAATTCATTCTGTATTCTGCAACAGCATAAATTTAATTAATTACTGAAGAGCCCAAAAGGAAACCTCTTTCATGTGATGTATCGTCCAGTACCACTAATTGCCAGGTGAGCAGTTTAAAGAAGGCTGCAGTGTTTTTGCACTGAAGCCAGAAGAAGACAGAATTTAACATAAATACTTGAGACCACTTACTTATCTCAGCATTCCTGAAAAAGCATTAATGGACAGATATTTACCACTAACAATGAAACAAGACTGCTGATACATGAGCCAACAAAGCTTGGGAATGCAAATTAATCAAACTCAATGGATATTGAGATCTGCATGGAGGCGCAAAAGCCCTGGAACGTTCAGCCTGCTCTGGGAAGCCAACTTAGCCTCATTCATACAACTAAGGGAGAGGGAGAAGCACTGCATCCACACAGTACAGATTCAAGAAAAGTATAACAGTGGAGGACCCAAAAATCAGTAGTATCTCTGCATGAGGTACAGTTGCAAACACAACTGTTGACAAAACACACAGCAGCCAACAAAATGATTCTGCAGATCCTCTTAAGAGGAAAGAGTCACCTGTTGCTCACAGCATAATAAGCAGAGAGTTTATGTGAATATGTCCATGAGTAGAGAGGCAATAACTGTAGGTATTAAGGGAAAAGGCCTGCCATTCCTATGGGACACAGGGTCCTGCTCAAAGAAAAGTGAAGCCTGTAGCTACCTGGATGCTGGGACACCTTCCAGCATCCACTCTTGCCTAAACTCCATTTTAGAGCCCATAGTGGTACTTTTGACTTTAATTGATGTAAGTGTATGAACCAGACAGAGATGAAATGAAATAATATAACTGAAGAAAAATGAGGATATACTTGGTTTAAAAACAAGAGTCATAAAGAGGAAGACTGGAAAAGACAAGACAAACAACTTGAACTCTGCTAACATGGTTCCTGTGAACATCACACACACCCCCCCAGAGCACCAAAGGGAGGAGATCACTCCAAGCACTCATGTTCTCCTCTTTGTACAAGGTAATACACACTGAACAGACTCTTAACTCATACAGAGTTTTAAACAATGCCTCTGACAATCATGACATGCTAAACTGAACCTCAGCGCCTCAGCAGGAGCAATTGGCTACATGGAGACAAGTCATGCACACACAGGCGTTTCAGAAAGAGATGCTGGTTACAAGGGACAACATGTACAACCTGGAGCTCTCCTCTACCTCCTTCTGCGAAGAGAAGAAAAAAAAAAAGAGAAAGAGAAGAAGGAGAGGAACAAAAGTTAATAGACCAGATTTCTACCAAGAAGTCTGCAAACTAATTTCAGAAATCGGGGTAAAGGTTTGCCACAAGTTGATAAAACATTTGTGCAGTAGAGTCTTCCCATGCACTTCCTGGGACACATACCAGTCAATTAATCTCTTTCAATGAACCTCAAGTTAAAATAAACAAATTTCATCCACAACTGCATGTGCATTAAAACATATGCTTTTGAGAGCTCTTTCTGGAGTTACAGTTCTTATTAACTAAAGAGTTTTAAATAATACAGAACTGGAGCTGCTGTTTATCATACAAGAAGGAAAATCTATATTTATTATACAGAGAAACAAAATTTATTCCCCCTTTCCCTCCGACTGCATCCACTGCCTGCATCTGAAGCATCCCCACTGCTTCCCTTCTCACCCCCCTGCACATTTTGCCCAGTATGAGGAAACTGGCAGCTCCCACGGAACACATTCTGCTTTTGCAAATACCATAATGCAGAGAGATATTTTCTGGGTTTATACATCAAGGCAATTTCCCTCTGAGGAAAAAAAAATAAATAAATCCAGAAGCCTCCTACACTAAATCTCATGTTTATGGATAGGCAATTTCAAGGCTAGTAAAGTTACATGAGAGTCATACTCAAAACTTCCGGTGCAGACATGATATTTTTTAAGTCCTCCAATCAGATAATTCTCTCTCTGAACAGAATAATCATATTGCTCATCTGCATATGAAAGATGGAGGGTAAGGAATATCTTCATGGCAACAGGAGACACTCAAATTGGTTTAAAAGCAAAAATAGTTTTTGAAGTTACTGTCTACATGGGTGTAATTACAGACATGCAATCACTAAGACAGGAAAATAGAGAAGCTATTTTAACTCAATTGCTAAGGAGAAGTCAAATTACTTTAGCAAATGAAGTGCTGGATTGTAGCTAAAATAAAAACTCTACTTTCCATCTAAAAGCATGCCTGCATGGATGCTCATTAGGGAAGAAGCCTCCAGACCACTCTGCAGGCTTCTCCTTTGGAGCTAAGGGAGGAGAAATCACCAGCAGCAGCATGCAGCTTCTGCCCAACAGCCGGTATGGCAGAAGTGTTGTGTTTGTGACAGTCAGCTCTGCACAGACCTGCTGACCCAGAGAAGCTGAGGAAACTTGGGGTCCATCCCAGACTCAGGTGGGAACGTGTTTTGTTGGGCATGGACACTTCTGATTGTTCTCCTCTAAAGTAATTTTATATATTATACCATCTTCCTGCCTGTCCTGTCTGATTAAGGAAAACTTTCTCACCTAGACAGACACAACTGCACTTCAGGTCCTCTGGTTTTGCCCTTCTTTCCGCAGTCACCCCAAACCTATTGAACCCAAGCCAAACCTCTCCTGACTTGGTCCATGGGGTTCTTTTCAGTGTCCCAGAGCCAGATATTCCTCATTCCTGGGTTTTTAACTCCTCTGTGTTTGAACTGTGTTCCTTCCTGATGTCTCCTGTGGAGTCTGGGAGCACAGAGGATGCAGAAGACCTGGACTCATGTCCCCTTGCAGGTCTGCCATGGCTCTCAGTCGCATTGAGCAGGGAAACCCTGCTTTTAGCTCCCGGCTGGAAAACACTGAGGACAGATGGAGTCTCTGGCAGTGCAACAGCTCAACAGTAGCAAGCTACCAGTGAGCATATGCAAGCTACACATTTTTCAAGGGTGTATTCACTTCGCTCATTTGGGCTTGATTTCCACAGAAAATTCCTTGACACAGACTAGCACTGCCAAATTTTAAGACCTCAGGGTGCTAGAGCTTATCAAATATAGGTCAAACTTACTTTTATACAAAGACGAAGCAATAAATCTTGCATTAAGACTAATTTTTTAATTAAAAAAATATAACACAACATTTTGGCTTAAATTCTATACATAATTTTGATTTTTGAGCTCCGTCATTTTAAGGCTGTTAGGGACAATTTCAGGCCAAATGTAAAATTTGACAAAGCTCTGAGTAACTGTAGACAAAGATTTAAAATCCTGTGTCTCAGTAGAGCATGTACACTCATAGCTTCATCAATGGTGACTAACTTGGTTAAACCCCTACCACAGAATTCTTTCACTTCCGAGCAGTCACCTTACATCTACAAAAATCTCTATTTCAGGACTTTTCTTTAAAAAAAAAAATCAAACTATCTTCATCTTCATCTTCACTTACGCGTTTGTGGTTTTTTTTTTCTTTTTCTCAAATTCAAACTTTAAAAGCTTACACAGATTTTCAGGGGATATTTTATTTTTTTCTTTTTTGACTTCCAATTAAACTCAGCAATTATTTACATGCATCTGCCAAGTTCCAAATTCTTCCAGTAATTTGCATCTGTGTACAACTATAAATAAATCAAACCTTTATGCCAGTGCATCATCTCTGATTCACCAAAACACGCAGATTTACCAGCACCTTCAAAGTTACATTCATTCCTTCACTGCAGGCTGCTGCCAAACATATTTAATAAAATACTTTGAACTGAACTGTTGAGTAGACATGAGTAACACAGCGGTTCAGGTCCAGAACCTAAAAAACACAGCTGCAGAACTGGGTTTTCAATGGACCTCACCCAGGATCTGGAAAGCCTTTTAACAACAAATTACATTTTTAAAGTGAGACATAAACACTCATCTACAGCTGAGAAGAAAAGCAAACCAACATGACTTTATTGCATTCTGAGTATGATGCTTTTTCCAAAGGAACAAAATAAAAGCTTGGCTCAAACCTGAGTACATCAAAGCAGGACATAAAACTGCAGCTTCCCTTTCTTGAAAAATGCACACCAAAACAACACCATTTCAGTCAGTCACAGAATGGCTTGTGTTGGAAGGGATCTAAAGATCATCTAGTTCCAACTTTCAAACAGCTTCCCTGCCTAGCTCTGAGGGTCTGGACAGCTTTCCTTCCTGACATCTCCTCCAGGGCTTTTATTCCCAAGGAGGAAAAAACCCCCAGCCTTTCTTATCCTTTAACCAGTGTTTTCCACTTCTCCCATCACTCAGAGAACATTTCCTGCATTGTGATTTCATCACACGCTTTTATGGCTTCAACTGCCAAACCTATCATGTAGATCCACCTTTATGTGAGTGCCACACAAAGCACCAACTCTTTGTCACATCACTAGATGATGTTCAGGAGGACCAAACTGAACGAGGGAGGCTCAGGAATGCCAATTCACCCTGGAGCCAGATGTGAGGTACAAAGTCCAGCTCTGTTCCTCCTCCTCCTCCCTTACTGTTTTGGCTACTTCTTGTCTTGTGAACATGTCTGTACTCCTCAAACTCTGCTGAGATGAGCAGCCTTCTCTCACATTCAGAAACAGGCTATTTCAGTACTTCCGCTGCACTGTGACAAATGCTAATACAAAACCACTGTCTGTTCCCTCAGGTCCTAAAATTAGGACATATGTCCAGACTTGAGCACTACACAAACACTACCCCAAAAAAAAAGGTATATCTGGCAAGCCTGCCAACAAATCCCCATGTTTCCCTCACGAAAAACCTATTGTTTGAGCCAACTCTATATTAAAGACCTTCTGTAAAATAAAAAAGCAGAGAGCTGATTACAAACTTTATGATCTGCATAACTGAGAAGGTCACTGTGATACATAAGTCAAATAAGGGTTGACATGTTATTTCTTTACAGTGAAAGCACAGTCAGTGGAAAAGCACTTGGAGTCAGACAAATCTCTTAGTGAGAAAAACAGCCCTCTGATTACTCTGACCAGCTTTCATGACTGCAAGAAGAGTGAATACAGTATTTGATACACAGACGTTCACAACTAGGATGTGAAGATTTCAAGGTGCAGTTCAGTATCTTCCAATCTTGAAACAAAGCCTCTTCCCTTAACTGTGTAGTGATTTGGACAGAGATGACACCAAGAAGTCTTCTCACTGCCTGGAGATGGAGGGGGCAGATGGACCTACATTTCAAGTTTAGGTTCTGTTTTACCAAATCAGGGCCTATCAAAGCATGTCCCATCAAAAGACGTTGGTCAGCTCTACCTCCCACATGCTCAGGAACAGGTTTAGCAGCACATCTCCACCACCTTTTCAGCTCACATTGGCACTTCAATACCTCTGCTGGAAATAAGGCACATAGCTCCACAGAAATGAAAAATTTCTCATCTCATGCACAAGTTATGGAAACAATACCAAAATACAACTCTCAATCTTTTTTGTGTGTGTTTCTTGTTTTAATTTTTATTTTTAAAGGTCTGTACTAGGATAACATCTAGCAGTGATTAAACACTGAGAACTCCCACTTTGTGATGGAGTCACTTGAAGTCTAGATCCACTCAACTCACAAAACTGCAAATCTGGATACTTATAGCTCGAATGCACACTTTGTTATCACATGTCTTTGCTATTATATTTAACAAGAAACCAAGTCACGAATTATGATGAAAAACCTTAACACCTGCTATTTTGAAGAAGCAGTGCAAATCACCCTGCCTCAAAAAAAAAAAAAAAAAAAAAAAGAAAAAAAAAAAGAAAAAGAAAAAAAGAGAGAGGTGAAGCTTGCTAAGTCGCATTTCACTGAGTTACACAATAAATTGTAGGGGGGGTTGTCAATACTGTCGTACAGCATATATACTTGTCTTTGTAACTATTTGCTTACAACTTCTAATAAACTCTTCACCCACAGAATGAGGTGCAGATTTTGACATCTCCTTAAAAACATTTTTTTCATTTTACCTGAATTTGTCTCCTCAGCAGAAATCCAGTTTCCTTCCTGTGCTAATTCTTTTAAGAGTCTCCTACGCATTTGTCTCTTTTCCCTCAGAACATTTTTGAAATTGTTGATGCATTTGTTCAGGTAGATGGTCTCTGCGCACACCTTGTCAAGGCTCATGGGTCTGCACTCCTTTGCTGGCTCAGGCAGGGTGTTCACATCTTCTCCAAGCTGCTCAGGAGGTAAGCACTGCCGAGCAGGGATTTCACAGTCAGATGATGGCACCGAACAAGAAACAGGAGGCTCATGAGGAGCAGATGAAAGACTGGAAGGAGCAAACTGAATCTGAGCAGATGCTTCACTGTTGACATTTGTGTTTGCCTGGCTCTCGGAGGACTGACTAGGAGGGGTTTCTGCGAAGTTGTCAGAGCTGCCACCCATACCTGAACTGGTCAGCATAAGCGTGTTGTCATCATCCATCTGTAAGCCGCTATCATTTTCCAAAAGGATTTCAGAATCACTTGTTTCCAGTTTATGAAATACCACCTGCAGAGCAGACCTGAAGTGGTGAATAGCTTTCCCAAGCTTATTAGTGTAAAACTTCATGTCTACAAGATCAATGTTATCCCGGGAATGGTCCAGGAAATACTGGGAATTTTCCAGGACATCCCTAAAGACCTGATCAGTTGGATCTTGATCATTCAGGTCCATTTGGATCATATCTTTCAAGCTGTCACTACTATCAGCCATTTCATCCGTTGTATGATCATAGCTAATGGTTGTCACTCCACTAGAAACATCTTCTCTTTGAATGTCAACTTTCTCTGTACTGTTTAACTTGCATGAAGTATCACAGTCTATTTCAATTTCTTCTGTGGTTATCCCCTCATCTTTTTCTAGAAGAGAAGAACAATTCTTAGTGACACTTTCAGTGTCAAGCCTGTGCTCACCACCATTATTTGAACTGCACATCTGGCCTGCACGGCCTGAAGAGTCAGATGAGCAGCAGTAATTTCCATCACCTGATTTAGCCACTTTGGTCAATTGTGGCTTTTCTAGAGGTTCATGAAGGGCCTGGTGAATGCCACTGTCATCTGAAGGCTGCTCACTGCAGCTTACTTTTTGTGCTTCCTTTCCACTTTCAGATACTGAGTTGTCTTCTTTAGTCAAGGCTGATTTCTGTGCAGAATCAGGTCTCTGCCCTGTGCACTGTTCTTTCCTGCTCGTGCTTTTATAGTTAGTGTGGCATGAGTCCATTTGAAGGTGCCCAACTCCATCAGTTCTCTGAGCTCCATCAGGATTCACTGAGTTGTGATGATTTTTCTTGAGGCCAGACTGTGAAGAGACTGAATCTGTTTTCTGGCCCTTCTGCCGCTTTTGCTCCTCACTGGTAGCAATCCGGACCCCTGAGCTCTGCAGAAGGATAGACTTCTGTAAAATAAAGTCTCTCTGTTCACAACTGACAAGTTTCACAACTGCTGGTCTTGGCATTAATGGCTTGCCTGTACCCATATCTGATCTATAAGCATCTTTTATATACTTACTGCACTGGATACCATTGAAGCAGTGATATTCAGACAAGAAGCTGCAGATAAGCTCTACTGTGTTTTCACCATCTTTCTCTGGGATGCCATAAAAATATAACACTGGTTCTTCCTTCTGTACCTCCCTTATTGGCTCTCGAGCATGTGTACCCTGGGTTTTGCCACCAGAACCACTTTGCAGGCCTTCTATCTCGCTCAAGACTGTATCCACACAGCTGGAGACTTCATCCACAGAGCCTTTTATCAAGGTGAGGTGCTGACGGAGCTCTGCAATCTCCGTCTGGATTCGACTTATCCCCTGGAGCTCTTTAACAATGTAATCAACCACATCAGCTGAGCGATCTCTTGATTGCCTTCTCCGGCTCTTGTATGCAGAGGTCTTTTCTTGGGGAAAGCAACCTTGCCTTTCAGCAGCATCCCTCCAGCTCATGGTAATGCTCAGGGAAGAAAGGTCCTGTCCCTCAGACACTCTGCCCTTTATTTCAGAAGAAGGCTGTGTGATACCACTAGAAGAATTTCCCTGCAAGTCCTTCTTGTTCTGTTGCACTGAACATGGTATTTTCACATAGCCATCCCAGTTCAGTTCCACCTCACCAACACAAATTTCACTCACTCCCTTGGAATCACGTCCTCCATCCTGATGGAAGTCCCCTCCACCTGTGGAAAATTCAGTGCTCCCGGAGCTCCTCTTTATTCCACAAACAAACATGTCTGTTTCAATCTCCACCGGGGAGAGCTGGCAGCGATGTGCGTGGTTTGAATTATCATCTACCTGGCCTTGAAGAAGCCTCTTCATTTTGTCCCGCAGAAACAAATGGAATTTTTGCTTCCGGAATTGCTTCCTGCCCCACAGTTTTACAACAGGTTTTCTGTGCAGAAGTGAAATTTCATTTTCTTGCTTTTTCAATCTACTTCTAGCAAACATCATCAGCTGCACCTGTGTTTCTCATAGTGCTACAAGCTGCACAAGCACACATCAATCACAACTCGCATCCAGTTTTTATTCTGTCATGAAGCGGCTACCAAAAGAGGGGAAAAAACATTACCGTTTGGTTCAGATAGAAACAGCCAAAGTTACTTAAGCAGCAGAATAACAAAAAACCCAAGAACAGTATACACATAAAATCACACAGAAAGAGGATGTGTTATTTAAAGTGTATAGACATTTTCTTGGTTTGGGCCACCTCCCCATATCAGGTTCTTCTTTATTAAAGTAAATGTTTCTCACTCCCTCTTCTTTTCCAGAAATAAAAACATTAAAAAAAGGATTTAAAGAGCAATTCTGTGGCCATTCCCTTTTTCTACCAGGTTTGCAAATTACTCTAAGCTGGAGCTCCTGGCAATGGTGCACTATGTGATTTAACTACCCCTCTGAATGCAGAATTCTGACATTAGAAATTCTATCCTCGCACATTTCCTTTCAAGTTCACAATCTTCATCCTTTCCTGCTTCAAACCAAAGCACAAATCAAATTCAACTTGGCACAGTACCAGCTAGCCCACAGGAATTACACTAAGTGATGTAAAGTGGCAAGAAGACTGGATGACAGATTTTAAGAGTAAAACCTTTCTGCTATTTTAATACTGTCATCTTAATATTTTGCTACCAAACAGTAAAAAAAAAAAGACCAAAACCAAAACGAACCAAACCAAAAAAAAACTCAAGGCTTGCAAGCCCCTAAGCTAAGCTGCAGTTAAATATGCCACACTCAGCATATGCACAAAGAGGCCGAGCTGACAGCAGGAAGATTCTGCATGCCACTTCTACTCCAACTTTCAAGATTTTGCAGTGGATCATTCCCCCGATTTAAATCCCTTCTGTAAAAAGCAAAATAAAAAGAAAGCCCCCTTCTATGTTAACCACTTCAAACTTTCATGGGTCTACATTTAACATAACAATCAACTCTTTCCTCTAGAGTGTAAGGCAGGCAGAGACCCATACAGAGATCCTCCTAAAGTTAAGGTGACTGGAGAACACAAGTGTATTTGATGATTCAGTTTGGACTTGCTGCTGAAGCACATATTCTTCTACTTTGAATTAAGACCTATAATACCCGTCTTCCATTTTTATGATTACCTAGGTCTCAAAAAAACTCATTTTCAAGCTCCACAGCACACAAACAATAATCATCATCCCCTCACATCCACTTGCTCCGGAGCTCACAGAAGCTTTCACCTCATGCCTCTTAGAGAATGCATACAGTGGTTCCCATTTTCAAAGCATTAACTCAAAATTTCGAAGCACTGACTCCAAGTTTCTCCACCTTCACTGGTCCCAAGCTGCTGCGGTGCAGAAACCCTCCCTGACACATCCTCAGCTCCACCTCACACCCAGTTCCGCTACCATCAGCTTTTGCCTGTTAGTGAGCATTTTCATCCTGGTTAGCATCTTGTTTTCACTTCTGTTGCTTCACTTTGTGGGCAGGAAAGGAGAGAGTGTTTTTTCATCTGGAGGAAGGAGCACCGCAAATACCAATCTCTATAATAAGAGCTTAATTAATATGCTGTAATAGCAGTTGCATCTCTGCCTCGTCTTTAAGTCCCACCATTGAGCATCTCAGCTGAACTTCCATACCAACTGTCAGCTGCTTAGAAGAAAACAAGTTTCAATTTTGAAGAATTTTCAAGCTACTGGTTCAGAAAAACTGGATGTTTTTTTTTTAATGTCTTTCTTATCTAACTACTCCCTCACAGGACAGGGTTGACATAAGAAATATTTTCTCAGACTCTCTTCTTCACCCACTACACAGATTAGCCATTTTCACTTGATTGAGTAACTGATGTTTAACACCAGAAAATCATTTCTGTATCCATATTAAGAAATAGACCCTTAGAGAGCAAGCACCTGGATTCAATGGCAGCCAAGAAAAAGAGCTCCACAGTTGTGGCTTCCTATATATGTTGCTTGAGGGTAGCACACAGAAATGCTCATTTCAAAAATTATCCAGCATACTGAACTCCAAGCGCTAGGAGAAAAGCCTGCCTATGCTTGTGCAGTTTCCCTCAGAAAGCTCAATCTTCATCACATTTCCTTCTGCGCTTGGCTTTCACAGCACCAGAGGGGTTTAATGATCATTTTAGTTAAAAAAGGTAACAAATCAATTCAAGATGGAGTTTGTTCTCATTTCCTTTGTCTGCTGCAACACTCAACAGCAGCAGTTTGGTATAGAATCACTTTTTCCTGCTCAACACTTGCAGGACTGCAGTCGTTCCAAAGCTGGCAGCTCAGTGCAAACAGTACAATGCCGTCATTTTTATTTATATATACAGTGTTTGTGGTTTATGTATATGTATGTATGTATATATAGGTATACACAGATATTTAAGAATACCTATTTCGTTGGAGATTTTCAAAAAACCATCTTTGATTTCATCAAATACCAGCAGTACCTTTACATCTTCCTCTAAGGAGAGAAACTGCTTCCTCCCAAGCTGGGAACAAGGCCAGAGCAGAACACGTGGACAGCAGCTCTGGCTCGGAGGGAAGCCTCTCCCTACCTCTCCCTACAGTGGGTGGAAATCAGCGGAAATTGCGGTTTACCACCGAAGAGCAAATCACTGCCCACTTAGAAGAATGCCAAGAACCAAGTAAGAGAGTCGCCCTCTTTGCACCTCTCCCACAGGCTTTCTCTTCCTCCATTCCACGCCTTTTGCCACCCCAAACCCACAGTCAGACCTGGAGCTCTGGGCATTCGCCCACCTCATTCCGTGGGATGGCCCCACAGTGCCTCTGCACCTCCTGCCAGGGCACTCCACTCCTGCTCTCCACCCAGAGCTCTGTGTGTGCTCCTGTTCCCTTCCACTGCTCCAGACTAGCTGCTTTGCTGTCGCTTGTCCCCTGTAAAGATCCCTTATTCCTCTCATGTTGCCTGTGTTAGGGTCATGCTTCTTCATAGCACAGACATGCAAAGGGACAATGAAAGTTAATGCAGTTTTCAGCCAGGAAAAAGAAAAGTCTAATCTAGATGCAAATCCTTGCTGAAGTGTTTTTCTCTTCTAGAATCACCCCAGGAGTCACATTAACACGTAACAAGAAATCAAGTCTTTAAAGAAAGTGTATTTGGATCTTGGTATCCTGCCAGATGCTGCAAGCCCTCACTGGCTACACAAGGTTTGTTCTGATTGCCTTGTTAGCAGGCATTTCCCTTCAGAAGAACCCCATGCTCAGTTCAATGCTGCTGTCTCTGAGTGTGCAGGCTGGAGAGCAGCACATAAAGGGACCACCATTTCTGTGTTTCCCAACTTCCCAAAATGAAGCTAGGCTCAAGCTAAACTGCTCTCACTGCTCTCTCATTGCTGCTCTCCTTGGGGATGTTTGGGTTATTTTGTTATTTCCATGAGGACAAAGCTGACATATTAAGATTTTTAAGCAGGGACACATGAGCTACCACAAATACTTGCTTGTGTCATCGGACACACTTATCAAATACCCTTTCAAATGTAATGTAATACATGAACACCAGTTACTTTTCCTCCTGACATACGAATTTGCCATGACAACAGGAGCAAAAGCATGGCATACCAGCATTCATGAGAAAAAGGCACATGAGAAATCCCATGAAGGAATAAAATGCAATTATGTTATCTCTGCTCATCAGCTGGGGAGCAGTCGTATTTTACACTTAAGGCACTTGAAGAAGGCCAGGCTCTTACCAAGAACGGGGGAAATGGCTGCAACATG
This sequence comes from Xenops minutus, assembly GCA_035221455.1. Lineage (NCBI taxonomy): Eukaryota > Metazoa > Chordata > Aves > Passeriformes > Furnariidae > Xenops > Xenops minutus. The sequence continues at coordinate 63,316,822 of JAWWEE010000085.1, forward strand.
CTCTGAGCAGTATCTTCAATTCTGTGAGCCACTGGACCACCATGGCTCAAAACAAAGGCAGCACTGTGGTGCCTTCAGCACTGCAGTACACTGGCTGCAGTCTGGTGGAAGAAAAGGGAGCACAAAAGCCCGTGTCCATTAAACCTCTGCTAAAATGAGGTGGGTTTATCTTATACAATCATAGAATTGTTGAGGTTAGAAAAGACCTTTAAGACTATCAAGTCTGGCTATCAGTTTTTCATCACACTAGGTAAATACTGAGGCAGCTCTACCCCACAACATCATGCTAGGAGGTGCTGGTACCTCAAGGTAGACATGATTTTCAAGCTCACCAGCAAAGAGATTTAAAAACAATTAACTACAATGATAAAAACATTTCACAGCAGCCTCTCTGGCTATTGACTCATGCTACTGAGTGAAGTCTTTTTGATTAGATTATATTTACAGTATCTTCCACATAAAGTGGTATTGTATTACCTGTACTAGCAATTACATTAGGAAAAGCAATACAATTACTGATAAATGGTCTTTCTAGTTTATAAAGAACCATTTAGAAATGAGGAATACCAATAACTGAAATGCAGGACATTCTGGGGAATGAAAAATTGGCATTAGCAAGAGAAAGAAAATCATGGCTAAGGCTGCCATAGCAACATCGCCCCAGCACTCTGCATGCTAAAACATCAACTCTTCCTGAGAATATGATATCATTTTTAAACACATTAATTGCTGTAAGAATCCTAACAACAAGGCTTGACAGAGGTATGAAGAGTTACCCTCAGTTTTGCTGATGTATGACTTCTGGAGTTGAGCCTAAAATTTTCTAATTAATGTGATTAATTTTGGGTTGGATCATTCCTGAACATGGCACTACTGCTTTGCTTCTGTGTCTCTTTCAAATCTCCTGATAACTAACAAAAACTCTAACTTTTGAGTCCTGGTGTGGGTGATCAAGAAGGTACTGAGCTGAGCAATCCTGGGCAAAAAGCAGGAGAGCCAAAGAACAAAATGTACTGTTGAGAAACATGTTCAACTCAGGACATTTCAGCGATAAGTAAGGTGCAGAAGAGACACACGGAATTCCACAGTGGATTAAAGATTAAACACATCCATGCCATTGAAAATACAGTAGTTACAAAAGGATGAACATAAGTTTTAAAACAAAACCATGTGAGTAGAGGAACTATTATTCAGTCCCTCAGAAACCCTTTGACAGTTTCTTTGCAGGCAAGCCTTAACTTAAGTTCTTGTCCAGAATTATTGCACAAGCTGCAAAACAACAGCCCAGCTCCAGCTGTAGAACTTCCTTAAGTTTTTCAGCATATCCAATGATATTTTCCAGGTTTCACCTGTACCTAAAATGCATGCCCTTTACAGCTGAGCAAAAACTGTGACAGAACACTTCAATGCAGGTATCGATGACAGCCAATCTCCCCGCCGGGCACATTTTAGGAAAAAAAACCCCACACTTGAAATCTTTCCTAAGCAGTCTGACAGATGTGATAAAAGGTCCAGTGTGGTCAGTCAGTCATCCTCATGGTGGAAAAATGAGAACACTGTACGTTACCCAGTTCTGCACCTCCCATCTCACAGTTATTTCTTAGCTTTTACACAAAGCCATCCAACCAAGACAAAAAACCTCCTCTGAATTATATTTTGATGTACTAGCAAGTTATCAGTGTACCTACAAAGTGAAGGAGCAGTAAAAATCAGAAACTATGAGGATACAACATCCACTGAAGTGTTCTGAGTGCATTCACCAGTGTAAAAAGCCCTTTTGCAAAACAGCATGAAATTAAATTAATGTAATTAAAGAGTATCGCTAAGTAGTAGAACAAGGAGATAGCACTCCCTGCCTTAACTCAACACCCTCTACAAACGCAGGGGACACCACAAAAGTTAAATGTGTCTCAGCTTTTGTGAAATGGGATTAATATCAGTCATCCGGACAGCATCCCTGCTGTGAGCACAGACAGAGAGGGACTGAGATGTCCAGGCTGCCTTGGGAACCCCTGGAGGGCACCTCAGCACCAGGCAGCCCTTCCATCCTTCGAGAAGTTCTGAATCCCTCTGCAGCACATCCTTCTGTCACAGCTTTCCCTGCAAGCTGAAAGCAGCAGTGGCTGGCACAGGGATGCACCGCTTGCTGTAACAAATGAGGTCTGTCACCACCTGGCAGCCAGGAAGAGGCGGCATCCAGAGACAGAAATTGGGGTTATCCCCGAGCACAGAGGGAGGCACAGCCGGGAAGCTGCCGACCATGGCAGTGCAAAGGCTCATTGCCCAGTGGGCAGCAAGCTAAGTCTAAGGTGCCTCCCTAGTTCTGAGACAATGTTGTGCTGAGAAAAAGGCAAAAAGGATAACTGACTAACAAAATTAGAAATCAGAGCTGATTCTGTTGTTCTCATGCAAAAGTTACTTCACTCTTTAGCAGCAAACACAAAACCTAAGCAGCACCTATCAGCAGTTTAGGAGTAAATGGAGAAACAACTAAGTTCAGCAGCCCCCTTATTTCCAGAGCTTGCAGGTTTTGAACACACAAATCCATCAGTAAATGCTTTGTCTGTGACAACCTAAAGCACTAATTGTTCTTAAAAAAGATTTATCCCAAATCATGAACCTAAGGACAAGGCATTATACTGAACAGAAGAGTCAGGATGAAGAAGCAACTTCTTGTTTAAAGGAAACAGCTCCAAGGACTGAAACAGAAGTATTGGGGCATGCTAACAAGTTGTCTGGCCACGGGATCAGAACAGTGGAAATGTCTGCCAGGCTTTGGGGAAAGGTTTCTGATTATTCAGCTACCTCTAACCAGAAAGCAGACAGACAGCACTGACAGTACAAATCCAGTACCTCTTGCTTAAATAACATTTGTGTGCACCGTTATGAAAACACTGAGGGGTGCCAAGAGCTGTCTTGACTAACAGCAACAGAATGGGCTGTCCCTCTCCTCTACATGTAATCCAACTTACAGCCCAGTGCCGAATTACTGCTGAACCAACAGTGTGAACTCTCCAAGTGCTGCTCTTCTGACAAAAACCACTGCAGAACACACATCTGAAAGACTTGTCTCAAAACTCTTGGTGACTCACTGAAGAGGTCTGGAGCTGTTTTTACAGGTGACAATGCCTCAGCTCAGGGACATTCATGTAGGGGAGGGACAGGCAGCACTCACCAACACAGGATGATGAATTAGAAGACCCAACTTCTGTTGTCAAGGCAAAGAGAGCACAGCCCTGGTACTGACTGGTGCTACACGATCTTGCTCACTGATTCTGACCTGCTTTGCACTCCTTTAGGGCAGACACTTGGCAGTGTTCAGCCAGGCTGGGTGAAGGTACCATATGCAGCAAATAGAATTAGGGCTTTCCAGCTCATGCTACTAAAATGCAGCACTCTGCAACTAAAATCCTCCTGGGTTAAAACTGCAGCTTTACTTCTATAAGCTTTCTCCTTTTCATCTCGAGGACAGAAGACCTTAGCATTCTGTATCGAGTCTTGAGTTTTTTTCCCCAAAGGCTCACTCCATTATCAAAAGAAAGCTGCCCATATAAATGGAAGAACTGAAAAGATATCTGAAACAGTCACACCATCTGCTCTGATTCACGAGCTTGTACAGCATCCTCATCGCTCCTGCATGCCAGTCATTCCATCTCATCAACTCATAAGCTTCTCAGCACAAGAAATCAGGCCAATTACAAATATTCTGTGTTAAAAGCAAGCCTTTTTTAAGTGACATTTAAGGAAGAATCAAACTAGTAATTTAATTACTTCAAGTTATTTGCTTTTCAAGTGATCAAATTCAAATTATCCCCAAGCCCCTTTCCCTTTAAATTGTCTTCCCATAGTGATTTTGATGTCAAACTCCAGCTGAGACATAAACCCTCCTAAGAGAAAAGTATGAGAAGTAAACAGATGCAACCTCAATTATACCAGTCATAAGACACCTACAATTAGTACCTAATGGGTGAAAACAAAAACTAAGAAAGAGAGCATACAAATGAACATACTGAATGTAAATTGGTTCTACAAAGATATTTAAATCTAGTCAGCTTCCAACAAAGCTATTGTATTGCTAAAGTAAACACACACACACAGAGCCCACTCTAAAAATAAAGAGCAATTCTCCTTTGTTGCTGCCTACTTGCAGTTTATACTCAGCCACTTCATTTGTTCCAATCTTTCACTTACCTTGCTGCTTCAAAATAAAACAAAAGGTTAAAATGTAAAGGAAATTTATAGACTTAATAGAAAACTACAGAATACAATAGCTTGTTCTCATAGAAAATACAAGTCCTGAAGGATTCCTAATCTTGTTAAAGGTTCACTGGATAATGAACTTTCACTATGGAGATTATCAACATATTGTTGGTGTCCCGTCTGAGGTATCAGGGAAAGCAACGTTAAAGGCACCGAGAGTTTCCCATTCCACAGCAGCACTAGGATGAGAAATCATGTAAAGTTGAAGGCATGTTTTGAAGGGAATAAAAAATGCAAACAGCTACTAAAAATCCAAAAAGCAAAAAACAGCAGAAGCCAATGATTGTAAAAGCCAAAAATGCAGAAATCCTTTTGGTTTCCAGGAGCATCCCTCAACAGAAATTCTTTAGTTCCCCACCACAGTGCATCTTTTCCCTTTCTCAGGCTGTACCAAGTACAGTTAAAACTTCATCCTTCTCTTCAGTTGTGACTCAACAGAAAATATTGTACTTCAGAGGCAGGGAGAAAGCTGTGCAGCTATTGCTACTTTACTCCTCCTCGTCAGCTGCCTACTGCCTAGCTCCTCACACACGCAGCCTCCCCGCTTCACTCCTCGCCTCAAAATGATTCTCCAGTTTATTATCCATTCAGAAGGAAATACGAACTGATGGAGCCAATCTGACTAAAGACAAAACGCACTCCTCTGGCATTACGAGAGCAGGCAGTGCAGCGCAGCGAGCTGATCTCTGCTGGAAAAGCACTCTGCCTGACTCCTGGCATCCTGTGGGACTGTGGAGAAGGGGGGCTGGGGGAAAAAGCCCAGGTCTCAACATAATTAACCAGCTCCAAGAAGATTCTTTGCCCAGTTTATTTTTATCTCTCCTGTTCACCCTCAGACTAACCCGCAAGATTCAGTGATGCCCTCGCTGAAATGAATCCAGTTTCCAAGGAAGACTAGTAGCAGTTCTGGTACAAGTGTGGGGGATTGAACACCCGTTGATCTCTCGTTTCCCAAAAATAAAAGTCACATTGTTACATAAAAGAATGACTGCAGAAGTGTTGTGCACAGAATCAGATCCACTCACGTTGTACTGACACTTCTCTCCTGGGAGTGAGCAGCAGCAGGCACTCATCCTGCAAGAAGCGACTGAATTAAAGGCACCATTCATCTGCCCCACAACCTGTTCCAGAGGCATCCAACATACTGCTGCTAAGAAAATCTTCCTGTTGAACAGCTGATCTGTGTTCATATCCCCCTCTGCACAAATGCTCCCTTCATCCTGTCCCCCCTCTGCATGCACCCAACACAAGCACCCACCTCCTTCCCGAATACTGTTTCTCTGCCTTTAGTATCAAAGGCACTGTATGAGTTCTAGTTTTGCTCAAGGACAACTCACTGCATCTTTCAAAACAGTGTCTTTTCACAGTGTGGGGTGGGATTTTGAAGAGGCCTATATGACTTAGCTGTGGAAATGCCACTATCCTCCCATCTGTTCAAATACCTCCTACCTCCTTGTGAGCCAGCCTTGCTGTGAATGATATATCCCCTCCAATGTCTTACCTACACCAGAATCAACTTTTATTCACAGCTTCCTCCACAAGCATCTCTGCGCTTCCAGCCCTGCCCTCATTGCAGGGGATATTCTCCCAGCACCTTCTACCCCTGCTTCCAGTACCTTGCTGAAGTGACAGCTGACAGCAGCCAGGCTGGTGTCCCCATCAGCTCATTTGTGTGATTCGGGTAAGGGCAAGTCTCGCACCCAGGCAGACTAATGTCGTGGTTCACAGTGTTTTCTCTCAGCAGCACCACTGGTGAACTGTGCCTCTGCTCTTTCGATGTGCACTGCCCCTTTCACCCAGGCACAGAAACCACTTTCCAGATCTCCTGTAAGGCTGGTGTTCTCATGTGGTCACTCATATTCCTCCATCATCCACAACACACTCTCATTTTGGCTCTTTCCCTTGCTGCAGTAGCAGGGGCTATAGGTCAGAATTTGAGAAGTGCTTTATCTTTAAACTATAAGAGTCTGACCCTGAGTTTCCCATTGTATATTTGTGTCCTGCCAGGAGCTCCTGCCCAGCTGAGGGCACTGAGTCCCACTGTAATAGAAATTATTCTACTAAACACATCAATTATAGCATTTGAGCTTAGAGTTGAAGCTCTGCATGAAATTCACCCACATAAGGATGAAGACTGCCCAGCTGAGAAAATAAAATGCAATCCAGGATTTGCGCGGCACTTAGCATCTTCAAAGCTCTGCCTGTGAATAAGATGAAAAAGATCTTGCAAGAGGTCTCCTTCATAGTAATAGTTTAAAAAAAAATAGTAAGTATCCACCAGGCAACACTTTCTGATTCGCATTAACTCTCTACAGCACTGAAATTAGACAGGCTTTTACATGCCTTGCCCTTTCCAAAGATCCTTCTACGTGTGGAACCAACACCACCTTTGCCATCCTGGCCTCTGTCCTTCCTGTCTCTTCCTTCCTTGGTCTTTGCCAATCCCTGCAGCCATCAGTACCAGACATTAGCACTTCAAAGTGGCAAACGCAATGCTGCTCCAGCCACAGTTCCTAAGACCCAAAGGGCCTGTGCAAATTTCCAAGCACTGCCACACAAAGTCTCATGGCTGTCGTATAAGAACAGGAGCAGAAAAATACATGGAAGAAGTGAGCAAGTTGCATTAGACACAAAGACAGGAGACACTGCTGATAGGGGTCACGAGTAATGAAGTGCTGGAAAATGTCACTGCCCTCACTACAAGGAGCTGGAGATGAAAATGTAGCTAAAACACACAAAAAAAAGCAGGTTCTCTCAAAAGTAAGGCAGATGGCACCCTTTAAACTTTAAGAATCCGTTACCTAAAGCACAGGAGGCTGAGACAGCTCTATTTTTCAGAGGTTTTTTTCTGAAACAATTAAGGTAATTCATAATTGGGAAAAAATAGGCACGACTTGCCTATTTTTGACTTGCCTATTTTACGAATCTAAAAAAGTCTACAAGAAAGAGTATGCTTTACCTTAAGGCTGAGAACACTGAGTTATTTGCTTTCTACTAAAGAAATAAACTTGCACTTAAAAATTTAAATACTTCTTACTGCAATTATTTAATTCACCAGCAGATTTTAATTTTAGGTTGAGCCAGCAGGGAATTATTAAAACTGATAAAGCCAGGCTCAGCTATGTAGGCCAAATGCTTTGATGTCTGCGAGGTATACATTACCCTTTCTTCTTTTTTAATCCTCATTATCTATTTCATTTCAACTTCCTGTAAAGTACTGAATTACTGATAAAATTGTAAAAAGTAAGCAATTCCTTCACGAGCACGAGTGGATTAACCAAAGGAAAATGAGCACTCTTCAGGCACAGGTCCTGCTCCTCCCTCTCCCACTTACGCCCCTTCTCCCTGCAGGAAGACAAGCAAGAGCATTTCTAGTGTCCTGGCTCTGGGGGAAGTACAAAATTGAGTGGCTAAGGAAATTAGATGATAAGAATGTTACACAGAGAGATGAAAAAGAAACAAGGAGGGGAAAGTCAAGAGAAAAGTCAATGGAGAGAGCTTGTCTGGAACTGCAGGGAAAAATTCTGTCCAACTCACTCTCAGGTTTAATTTGTTTCACAAATGGCCATGGACATCTCTAACTCAAGAGCTCTCTAAAACAAATTTTTATTTGTCTGGGGAAGAAAGAAAAAAAGAAACATCTATCCCAAGTGAAATTGCCTGCTGCATCTCCCTAAAGATCGAGTTCTCAGTAAGGCAGCTTGAGTTCAGTGCTGCACTAGACCTTACAAGTTCAAATACACATTGTAAGGTTTATCAATTTATTCAGCAGTGAAAACATGTTATTTATTATCTTCTTCAAAGCCACACAAAGATTAGATCAATCAGCAGTCTAAAGACAAAGTGTTAATGAAAAAGCAGCGGCCTCCTGCTGTTTGACAGCTGTCCTCCACACATACCAGCTTTGAGGAGCTGTGCATCACACAGCCCCAAGCAGTGCTACTGGGACAGAGCACGGAAGAGGAGACTGTATATTCTGAGGCATTTAAAACTGCCCTGTCAGTGATGCTGCTGTTGTTACAGTGGCTCCAGAGCACACTGACAAAATATACACTTAAGACACTGCTTTCAGAAGAAAGAACAACCTTAAGAAGGTGTCATTCAAAGCACTGAATCTTTCTTTTCCCCCTGCGAAAGGCTAAGGCAAGATGCAAGGGCAATAGACAAACTCGGAAAGGAAGAAAGACACAGGTATCTCCTACAGCACTTTGAGCCCCTTGGAAACTGATAATGGCCAGATATCAGCATTAAAAGACTTGAAGAAAAGGAAGAACATAATCTTCCCCAAAGTTCTCACCCTTTAAAAAGCTGAGTTTGTTTTTCTCTCATACAAGTTGAACTATTTTGTTTATAGAAAAATAACAAGAATAGCACTGGCTCACTGAAAAAAAACATGCTTAAGATTAAATGTATTGGGACTGTTTACCTTTTAAAGACAGGTAGCTTAAGTCCATTTGTTATGAATGGCTGAGACTAATCCGCTGGCTGATTCATCCTCATAGAAAAGATGTTTACACTCCACATGTAAAACATTTGATTTTAAGGACATCTGCTGAACTCTGAAACATAAAGATTTCTGAACTAACAGAAGGAAAGACTTTTACGTACTTTTGAATAAAAGGTATTTCCAAGGCCAAAAATATAATAAAATGCAAGGAGTGGGAATTTTAGTTAATGAAAAAATTATTTAACATAGTACTAATGTTTTTGAAGAGCCATGAACTTTACACTTCACAGTTTGGGTGAACTTTTATCAGGCAGGGATTAATCAGAGACCTTATAGTTGCCTACAGTGAATCCTCCCATCTCTGTTCCCCTGAGGCTGCTACCACCACAACCAGTCAAAAACACCTCCAGAGGCTAGAACAGATCTAGTCTGACATGGGAATTCTTAATGTGTAAAATCCTTAAGGGAGTACTGGTCATAAAGTTAGAAAAGCTTGGATTAACATCCTGCATTTGATTTGTTTATAGTCATCACTGTCACTCACAATAGCAATGCCTTTCCTAAGAGATGTCAGGCAGCCCTTCAAAGGCATGGGGTAAACCTACCTGTCTTTCTTGTCTCCATGTGGATGTTTGCACTATTGACTTTGGGACACAAAACCCTAAACACTGTCAGCTCTGCAACCCAGCACTTCACAGAACAGGCTATTTTATTCCTCATTCAGTAGGTACCAGCCTCTTCAGGGCACAAACAAGCCTTGGCTCCCAGACACCACGCTCCTTTCAGAAGCTGCTGCCAAGACAATGCCAACCCCGCTCGTCACAGCCCACACCAGCCTTCAAAGTCAGGGGGATGAGACTCTAAAAGTAGAGCTGTCTCAGGTGATGGGCTGTGGGGTAGCATGTTGCCTCCTTGTGCCCCAGCAATGACAGACACAAAACCATGCTTAAGGAAAACAACATAATACCCCCCAGAGCTTTTGCCCTGGGTTTTGGCTCCCACCTGAATTGCACAGAAGCCCTTCTCTAGCTGAACTGCCATTCTCCATTTTTAATCAATAAATAGAAGTTGAAGATGGACTCTAAAAAAATGATGCTGCCTTCTGCCACTCAACTGACTTGAAAATTTTAACAGCTGGGTGTCCCCATTCCAGAAACAACTATTCTACTGGCTTTTAGACAAGAGTCAGTTTAAATACCTTAGGTCAACAGGCAGCAAGGAAGCATTTATAGCAGAGAAAACTCTCCCTCTGCTGCCTCCTTCTTCAAATTACATCTCTCTCCCTCCTAACAGCATCCAAAATGTAAGGACTTGGTATTTCACGAAATTGGAAAATTACAATCAATGCCTTAATTGCAGATCTAATTAAATAATCAGCGTTCCTAAAACGCAAAGGCATCTGGACATAGACATGTGCTGGGGGTGGAAAAACCTGTAATTACACCCTCAGTTGGAGCTGTAATTGCTTTTTTCATCAAGAAACCTGGGAAGGAAAAGTTGCAGATGATATGAAATGTAGATCTCAGGTAGACATAACAGTATTCAAACATGAACTGGCTGAGGCAAGCACAAGGGAAGTAAATTGTTCAGCATTTCAACTGTAAATTCAGACAAAGAGATAACAGACTTAACTTGCAGCAGTGGAAAGCTAGACTAGACACCTGGAAAAGCTTTTAATCAGAAGTGAGCATGGATTATGTAGGGGAGCTAAAAAAATCTCTATCACAGAAAGTTTTAACAAGTGAAAACACAGACATTTTTAAGGGATGCCTTTGGGGAAGAGAGATGGTCTAGTTAATCTCATCACATCTCAGTTTTATTTCCCCTTACCTTTACCATTCCAGAACCTCTCTCAGGTAGGAAACTGCATGGTAGCACATAACCTGGCTAAGAGGCATGAAGGTACATTACTCCCCACAGACAGTCTGCATGACAACCCAGCTTTCCACAACACAACAGGCTTAGTTCAAACACTGTAAAGCACATTTTCCTTCCTGAGTTTGACAGTAAGAACAAAGAAAAGGTCTCTCATGGAACTGCCCATGTATTCTGCAAAGTCAGTCCAACACATGAAGATTTAGATGAAGGAATTAAGTGCCTTGATCCTACATGGGAGCATTTTGTGTGAACTTTAAGACCTGTTGGCGGTAAATCCCATTCTCAGCTAGGAAAGAGGGTGTTCTACTGCTCACCAAACACAAAACTATTTAATGTCATTTCCTTTGTGTCACTTAGAACACAATCACATGCTTTTATTTGCTGTATCAGAGCCAGGCCTCCCATTACATGCAGTTACATCACCACTGCAGGCAGTGAGGCAAGGAGCACTACTCATCGTATTACTCAAGTAATTCAAGCACAACTGGTGTTTTGATTGTGTTCCTGTAAAGCTAAAAACTACCTGTTAGAATTGCAAAACGAGGGAAGCAACAAGTCAAGAGTGGCTTCTCTGGACACTCATCTCTAGACAACAAACCCCTGACTTCTCAGAGTGCTCAGATATGGGAGCATATCAAACACTAGGAAGTCTGGCTCCCAGCTACTTCACTTACTGCTCCAGTGACTCATTTCCAGAATCTTAAATCAAATAACCAGAAATCTATTCATGGATCAGAGGGAGAGAAAATGGAAAAACTCTTTTCAAAACCCAGGATGGCTTGTCCAGCCTCAAGAAATAACATGGCAGGGGAGTAACAACTAATAATCTTATGGAGCAATGCCCAGCTGCCTCCACTGACAAATTGTGTCCTCCTCATTGCTACAGATGCACCAGTTTTCAAAAAACAGAGTGAGAATAGTTTTTACTATCCTACCTTTATCTTCATGTCTTCTGGCTTAAATAATATGCTTTTCTCCTAGGTGGAAAAAATTTCATGTATTTCTATTCCCTTCAGAAGGCAGCAGTTGATTAATGAACCAAAATGCCACATGAATACTTGTTCTGAACTACTTATGAGCCTCTGCCAGTCTTTGAAGACACTGTTAGCATAGGCACTGAACAAGAAAAAAGGGGCACTGCCACACCATGGCTCTGACAAAGCCATCTCCTGCAATCACTCCCAGATTAATGAGCCGAGACACAGCTTTCACACCTCCAGTAAAGGCACTTGACAGGCTCTACATTGGGCCTGAATTAACTGGGTCTAGAAATCCAGTGTGTCCTGCTACCCTGATTGGGAGGGACAGAGGAGGAAATTTAATGGGGAAAAAAAAATTATTTGATTTAGAAAGCCTCTGCAAGGGGATAAAAACTGCATTATACACCAGGCTTTGATAATGTAGCTGACCTAAGTCAAGTAACTTAGAGGCCAATTAGCCCCTTTAGTAAAGGTCTGTGATGGGAGCTGCAAGCAGAGTTGGACCACAACACATCCCCCAAATACTGCACAGGGATGGCAGGAGGGTCCCTCCAGTGACTGCTGCCTCTGTTTGCTGCTCTCAGGTCATGGAAGCCTCTTCACACAAACTGAAGAGAAGCGGATGTAAAGGCAGGACGAAGAAGGGATGACTCTAGGAGCTGTAAACAGTTGTATATTAAATAGCTATTACTACTGCGAGCTAAAAATAGGGAGACATAATTAGGATGAGTAACATGTATCCATGTCACAAAATATGAAGGAGAGTTTTACTTGCTTTAAATTGGGTTCCTTAAATTAGGTATAACGAAATTCAGAGTGAATACACCAGCCAATCTATAGGTATTTCTGTAGACAAAACTGGATCCTTCAAGTACCCATTATATGAGATACCACAGAAACACTTGCACGCATTTCAATCTGCTGCACTATCATAATATACTGAATAAAAATAGAAAAATGTAAATAATTGCATTAAAATTTAGCACTCTCAGTTTCTCAATAACAGTTTCTCAAAAATGTGTTTGCTATCTTAAAATATAAGGTGAATGTTGACTCATTAACAAAAATAAAACCCAGATGGAGACATGGTTAAAATAAGCTGATCTTTTACATAAAGCAATCTCTATGTGTATTTCAAATATTCTTGTATATAACAGCCTAAAGTATTAGCCAAAGTGAGGCTAAATAAATTGAGTCTTTGACTGATTTATCTAAACTCCCTCCTACCTGCACAGCTCTATTATCTCCTTTTTAGTACATATCCCTGATTTTTTCTCTGCTGCTTTTCAAGATCTATAAAATAATTTTCAAATGTTAACTTTTAAAAAACTTTTAATGAATATGGGTTCAATTGCAAGTTACTGTCTAAATAAGCAATTGAAACCCCATGGGGAATTTCTAAAATCTCATTTAAGAACAAACCTGTTTACAAACTACACCATATTTTCTGAAACTGTTACCACTTGAGCATTTGGCAGCAAACAAAATTATATCTATGATAGGTTCATTATCTGGCATGAGTCACTAAGAACTACCATTCTCCGAGAAACCCTTCATGCAGTCTAGCATCCTTAATATTTACTGCACAACTGCACAGAAAAGCCACTGTCCAAGAGGGGCTGCAATATGATTTTCACAGTTTTACTTCACTGGCAGCTTCTAAGCAGCAAATGCCTCTCCTACACACCTCTGGTTGTGCTCCAAAACCCACAGGGTCCTGCAACGTGGCACAGCTCAACAACAAAGGCAGGCAGGTGGGCAGAGTGTACACAGGGAGGCTACACTACAAAAACCAGTGACAGAGGCTGTGGTTCCACAGACATTTCTGACAGCCTACTTAGAGGCTTCCTGGATGATGAAGGCCATTCTTTGCTCCCACAGGCGACCATCATATAATAGCATTCATAAACAGACCCAACTGTAGATTAATTAGGAACAGAAAGGGCAAAGAAACCAATTTGGAAGCTGTTCACTAACAATTAGAAAAATCGCTTTCTGATTTCTAGCCTGGGTTTGCTCATAACCGGCTTATACCCTTCTGTTCTTGCGCTAGCACTAACCTTTTGCTTAAATAGCTGTAAACTTGCCAATGTTTACTCCCATGTTCTATTAGTACATGGCAAAAACGTCTGCTCTCAGCTTCCAGTCTACTAAGTTGAGCCATACTTGTTTGGTCTCATCTCACACATCCTCAGCACCGTCCCTCACAGGACTTGCCCTGGCGTTCCCTCTCCCGCTTCTATTCTCTGATGTTTGCAGTAGTCCCTATCTTCTCCAAATCACATGGTGGTTACCTACATGTCATATTAAAAATATTATGGAAATACAGTCAGAAGGGACCTATTGCCCACCTGGTCTGCCACAGTGTAGCACACAGTATAAAGCAGCATGCAATTAATAATTTTACTAATTTCCCATTTGCCAGGCAGTAATTTTTCCTTTCAAATTATTTGTACAGCCCCACTAGTGAGGGCAAACTGAATGAGCATAAGTTACTCAGAACAGCCCTTCCTTCTCTCTTCCTGATCCAATGTGTAAGCATGGCTTAAACCGGATGGATCCTTCTGTTTTGATCAGGATACTCCCTTAGGCCAGAGAGTAGCACCACTGCTCACCAGGGTACCACATAAACCTGCAAGCCTGAAGGTGCAAGCCACCCTGTACAGCAAGAGATTTGCTGCCTACAGCGCCCCAGTAAATTAGCACTCAGGTTTGTCTCAGCCCCTCCAACATCTGGTACCTGCATGCTTGAGTAACAGATGAAAACCTCAAGCTACCTTAGGGATATCACCCCAGCTTTATGCCTGAATTATCGTTAGTTTTAAAGCACATAAAGGATGAAGCTGTCGGAGTGCTCAGGAAATTCTTCCTGCAAAACAGATACCCATACCCTGATGTTCTCAAGTGCCTTTCAGCATAGGATGTATGTTACAAAACCAGCTCACAGGCTGCCAGAAAAGGCTGCGGGCCTTCCTTTACAAATTCAAAAGCCAAAGAGAGGAAGAACTGGTCCCACCTTACCACCTACAGGTTTCAAATTAAACCAGTGTGGAACCACTGAGAAGTCCTTTCGAAAGAGATTATCCATCAAAGCAATGGAAATGAAGCCTGTCTGACCTAGATCTGGCTCATCTGATCAGTCCTTCACAATGTCACAAAACTGTCCAGACTCTAAATACAAGCAGACAGCAGACAGTATGTGTGTGGCCACGATATGGTTTTAAAATCTCATCTGGATGCCAAGAAACCAGTCTAGACGCAAAGAAAGTTCTTGCAATCACCGATCAAAAACTATATCCTACTAAGCAACATTTATTTGCTGCATCACAAGACCTTCAAGTGGCTTGAATTCTATGCTACTCTATTTCTGGCTGACAAACACAAAGGACAGGATGGCACCCAGAGGGACCTGGACAAGCTCAAGAAGTGAGCCCATGGGAACCTCATGAGTTCTTTTAATGCCAAGTGCAAGGTGCTGCACCCATGTCAGGGTAACTCCGGTATCAGCACAAGTTGGCGATGAATAGACTGAGAGCAGCCCTGCTGAGAAGGACTTGGAGTGCTGGTGGGTGAGAGGCTGGACATGACCTGACCATGTGCACTCACAGCCCAGAAACCAAACATGTCCTGGGCTGCATCCAGAGCAGGGTGGACAGCAGGGGAGGGAGGGGATTCTGCCCCTCTGCTCTGGTGACAATCCAGCTGGAGCACTGCATCCAGCTCTGGGGTCCCCAGCACAAGAAGGACATGGACCTGTTGGAGCGAGGCCAGAGGAAGGCATCAATATGATTAGAGGGATGGAGCACCATTCCTGTGAGGAAAGGCTGAGAGAATTCAAATTTTTCAGCTTGGAAAGAGAAAGCTTCAGGATGACCTAACTGTGGCCTTCCAGTACCTGAAAGGAGACTGTAAGAGAGATGAAGAGAGACTTTTTACAAGAGCATGCAGTGACAGGGCAAGGGGGAATGGATTCAAACTGAAAGGGAATAGGTTTAGAATAGGTATTAGAAAGAAATTCTTTACTGTGAGGGTGATGAGGCACTGAAACAGGTTGCCCAGAGAAGCTGTGGATGCCCCATCCCTGCAAGTCCTCAAGGCCAGACTAGATGGGGCTTTGAGCAACCTGATCTAGTGCAAAGTGTCCCTGCCCAAAATAAGGGAGTTGGAATAAGATGATTTTTAAGAGACCTTTCAATCTAAGTCGTCTTATGATTCTATGATTCTATTTTGCATACGACACACTCCCTTCCAGAACTGGAGTACTCCTTTTTTCAGGCATTATAGTAACCATTATTAACAGCTTTTTGACTTAAAAATGCCACTTTTCAATGAGGAGAAAAAAAATTAATCACCTTATTTAAATCTAGATGCACAGTACTAGAAGATTCCAGTTAAAACAATTTTTACATGACTCCAAAAATTAGCTCAGAATCATGAAAGGCAACCTTGCTCTACATATAAATAAGTTGTATAACCATGCAGCTTGGAAAACAAGAAACAAGTGAAAAAAAAGCAACACTAAAGAAAAAACTTGTCACGTACTAACCCCCTTTTTCTGACTTACTGCCTTTTTCTATGAAGCTGTGTTGTTATTCAAAGCGTTTGCTAACTTTGCACAAATAGTTAATGCTTCATTTATGATTCTCTCAGCCAGTGCTGGCTAGCTCATCTTTTCCCCAACTCTTGTGCTTTGTAAGCTGAAGCCCACTGCTATCTCCCTGGTGCAGCATTTCTTTTACAGATTGCTTCAGTAATACACAGCACTGGGAAATATCCCCTCCTCCCACACAGATCCTTAAAAATAAGAGTGTGAAGTCTGGCTCTCCCAACAGCCAGTGCTATTTTTAAGGTCTGCGTATGTGACAGGTAGGAGTCCCCCCACCCACCTCTACCATTGCACCCCTATTCTGAGCAGAGGCAACTGACATACTCCAGTGCCAGATGAAATTCTCTCAATTTTCACTGATGAGCATCACGTGTGAGTGTCACGTCAAGGAGTTCAGGACACCACAGGTTTCTGTGCCCCATTCCAAATCAGAAACAACCTCTACCACCACACCATTATGCTGTAATTCTATCTGCCATTATACCCCCAAAACAAGGTGCAAAGAAGAGAGTTTTGCATAATGTGGCAATGGTTGCCTCAGCTCCATCATTTTCAGTGTTCTTCTACAGCATTTGACATACTCTGTTTAGAGGACTAGGTCCACTCTTCAAACAGATCTGCGTTCCATTGGTACTGAAAGCATCACTACTACAGCAAGTCCTGAGAAAAGATAAACCCTTGATCAAGAAGGTTTTTGGAAGAGTATAAATGTATATGTATACATGTATAAAGGTATAAATATATAAAGGTATAAATGTGAATGTGAGATGGGCATCATGAGGCAGGGGAAAAGAGCCTACTGGAGGTTCATCGTGGTTCAGAGGGATGAACTGTGTGCACAAAGTACCTTCAGCCTGCAACACTCAAGCCACCTCTGCAGAAAGCCACCACAGAAATTGCTGTGACTAGATAGTCTATGAAAAATGTCTCCAGAGAAGAAAAGGCAGCAATTCTGAATATACAGTCTAACTAGAAATCTAGGAACTATACAAGACACAGGTCATTTATCCACATCACCAACCCACTGCTGCTGCCCACAACTTGCTCTCTGGTCAGCAGTTACAGTCCCATGGAGAGGAAGGAAGAGGAATAAGATACCTTTTCCTTCAGAAAACATCAAGTTGCCAGAATCAAAATCTGCTTTACAGGACCATGATGAATTTCAATGAGAAAATTTCTCTGATCTAGGATGTCCAAATAGGTGAGGGAGTGAAGGAAGAAGCATTCCCTGGAGGAGTGTTATAGCTTAGCAAGTCAATGCACTTTTCTAAACTGTGGGAAACACAGGCTAAAATGTCAGTATTGCTCAGTTTAGATGAGGAACAAGAATCCTATTCCTCCCTTATTATAGACATATATAGCTTAAAAAAAATTAATAGGTACAAAGTCTATTCACAACCACCCCAGTACTGTCATTATGACCTTACAGGTCAGAGAAGAAAAACAGAGTTCAGGCAAACTGGATTACTTGAACATGCAGTATTGACACAAAATAAGAGATGTCCCTGATTGTGGCACACCTCATGTTTGTAAATTATATCCCAGATGCTGCATGAACACCTTCCCTTTCTTTTTAAGGAAATCACTGGAATAAACTTTTGAAGAAAAGTAAATTATACTTGAATTCTCACTCAAAGGCTTCAAAAGAATTTTGACTTACAGATGTGTAGAGGTTACAATACAAAACAGAGAAGGAAAAGCCCCTTGAGTTTGTTTTTTTTCCTAACCAGCAACAGAAATATATGAAGGAACTTTGTTGTCACTGGAGGGCACAGATGCCCTGTGTGCCAGGGAATACAGATCAACACAAAAACTGGCTTTTATCAGAGATTAATAGAAGTTGAGTGTCAGTATGTTGGTATGTCCAGAGAAGGCTGCAGAAAATTGTGCTAGCAATTGAACAGGCTCCTACCTGCTGCAGTCATTATAAAAAGCTTTTCTGACCAGCACACTGCTCCACAGGAGAGCACTTATCTTAATTTTAACTACTCTAAAAGGGGAAAGCCTGCTGATTTTTTTTCCACTGGAGATAAGGTTATCAAAAAGCTACTCAAAAATCACAACTGCAGCTAATAAAGACACAGTGCTATTTTCTTGTGTGTACACACAAATAATTATCTCTACTGTAATGCAGCTGTTAACATTCATTGTAAAGCAGGTTAAAAAATGGCAGTAGGTCTCAGAGAATCTCAGAAAGGATAAACAGACATACATTTTATTCCAAACAGATGAGAATATGTGGGTATCATAGTTAAGGCATTCGGAGAAGAAGGCAGATTTTCCTCTGAGTACAGCGTGTCAGCTGAACCTTCCTTCACAGAGAAGAAACAATAGGCACAGGTTGTTCAAGCACCAGAGAATCACCCAACGCTAAAAGCTGCCTTTTATGCTTTTTAGCCATAAATGGGCTTTGGGATGTTTCACAAGACTTGCCAGCCTGCAAACTCAGACTGACATAGAGAACCAAGATCATGGCATGGGGGGACAGTCCCCTCTACTTTTGTATTTAAATGCTTTCTAAATAACTATTGTTGTGCAATCCCTAAGACATCTGAAAGCTGCAGATGCCCTTTATAGGTAAGATATGCAGAAAGCATTTGACTGCTATTGTGAGCACAGGCACCTAACACTAGACAGTGCAGTACAGCTGCCAGTGTCCCTCTGATAGTGCCTTACCAACACGACCCCTGCTCGAGGGTAGGAACAGAAAATTCATGACCACAAGGGTGTTCTACAGATCCCCATCACCACTGATCCATAGGGCATTTGACCAGAAATGCTGGTATTTTGGTGGAGGTTAAAGATAACCTTCTTAAATCATCAGGTAGAAAAGAAGGAAGACATTTAACTGGAAATGTAGTTTTTCTGTATAGAGAGAAGTTTCCAGTAACTCTAATGTTACAGTCACAGTGCTTCAGTTTGCTTCTTTGCCACTGTGTGGGAGGCTTTGAAAATGCAGAGCTTACTCATCTTCACGGGACTGATAAAAAGACACCTAGGCAACAAAGCTTAAGGGAAATAAAATACTGAAAGTAAACTCTTGCATGGACTGCAAAGTCCATGAGAGGTGGAAAGGGACAGTTTCTAGTCTTTTGGTGACTGGCCCAAAACAGTCCACTAGCCACATGGGTTGGTGAACAGCCCATGGTTTTACTAAGGAGAGGGCCTGGATTCACAGGTCGAGTTCATTCACATGGGGACAGGCAGATAATTTACAATCAAACCTGCAACCAAAACTGGCAGCAGTTAATGTCCTGCTGGTCTCTTCACTAGCAGTGGAAGTCCAGAAAAGGACCCTTCAGGGCACCCCACTGCTACTTAAGAAAGGAATAGCAGTGCTTTGCACCAACAGCTTGCTTTGTCAAGATCAAAATAGGGCTTCACACTCCACAACCACCAATACAACACCCTCTTTAACCAGGGTTTTTAAAAGTGAGGTTCTGATGGTTCTTAAATATTTGCAGGTGCTTGGTCAGAGGTGCTGACTGTGCAGCTATGAGGCATGGGAAAATTAGACTGAGGATATGACTGGGTACCTGTAAGAGTAAAGACGAACAACCATTTAGTCCCCCTGACCACAGGTGATCACCATATTCCAGAAAAACACTGCCATGAACTGCATCTGCCATCTCAGTAGATGATCTAGTTATGTATCAGTCAAAAAAAACCAGACTATTGACATTTAACAGGGAAAGACAAAGACTAAATCAAAATAATTTGGTATAAAATGGCATTTATTAAAAAAAGAAGAAACAATGCTCCAATTGCTTTGGTTTTGAAATGAAAATAAGTCAATTGATGTATTTAATCTCCTGACATAAAAGAGAAAAATTATGCATAAGACTTTTTTCCCCCTGTAAACTAATTCAATATAAGTGGAGAAAATCCAAGACCCCACACCCTCTCCTAACATTTAAATATACTTGAAAGAATTGGTAAGAGAAGTAATTTGATGATTTGACTGAATTTTTGCTTCTGCCAATTCTTCTGTTGTACAAAAGTCAGATTCAAATTTGTGTAATTTTAAAAGTCACACAGCCGTGTCCCTAGCTGGAGGCTATTTCAGTTACAGAGGGCTGTAAGTTGAAGATGCAATAGCTACGTATTTGTTCTTCTTCTAGAAAAGAAGCTCCCCCTGAGGGACTGCAGCAGACGAGCTATCAATTAACCCCTCTTTGTAGACAAAGTTCTAAGTGTGAAGGTGAGGAGTATTGAGTCATTCCTCCCAGGGCTGAAAACCCTAGTTGATTCTGGCATAATTGAGTTTCCTCTTCACAGAGAAAGAGAACAAGAAAAACAGCACAAGTGAAGAACAAAACATGCATGCTACAACAAAGCTTTTTTTTAAGATGCACAGTTACAAATTTCTGTGCCATTTTATAACTGTCACGTCTTAATTAAAATACTACATTTCTCTGACTCACAGTCAGGATGTAGGATGCATGTACATTATTCACATGAATATTAATCTCTTCCCAGGTAGGAGGTTGAATTGCTCAGGGGATTTATAAACACATCACATATGGAAACTTCTTGGATGTCTTTTTTTTTTCCTTCTTTTTCTTTTCTTTCAAATTTCAGCCAGATCATTAACAAGAGTCTGTGTGAGAGGAATCCAGCCATGCAGATGCATGAGCTGGAGTGTCATGTGTAGTCATGAAATGATATGGCACATTGAGAAAGAGGAACACAGAAATGTGCGGGAGGGATCACTTTGAACATTAAGGACATAACCACCTGGTCTACAGTGCTGGAACAAAAAATTATAGTCCTCTTGAAAGCTTCTAGGTAATGAGAGAAGATGGAAAAATGTTAATAGGGTGACCAGAGAAATGAGCTATAATCTTTTACCAAGAGAGGCCAATAGAATCACCTGGTTAGACTATCATCACAGCAATCCTGATTCTTATCTGTAAGCCCGTATTTGAACTCCTGAATTTCAAACATGGGGTAACAAGGTGGTGACGCACAGGGTGCAGAAAGCAACTAGCAAAGATGCTCGTCTAGATTTGAGCAAAAGTACAGAATGAAACCAGGATGCAAAAGCATCTGAGGAAACCTTGGAAGTAAAGGAATTAGACAAGGTAGAAAACACTATGTAATTCAAGAACACAAACTAATGAAAACTCAGAAAATCTGTATCTAGACCTCATGAGAAAAAGGCTTAAAGGACCAGGCTGTTCAGGAAGCTGTTAACTGTTAATGGTTAATGAAACAGCAAGAATAGACAAAAATCTCAAGCTGTCCCAGTGAAGAGGGACAGGGCATACACTGAGAAACCTGGTCCCCGCCTAGAAGGGCTTAAACTCTCTTCTTGAGGAAGTTTTTAAGGACAAGAATGGTTGCATAGGAAAGAAATCAAAATATTGAAGCACAAAATTAAACACCTAGCAGTGAACACACAATATGACAAACAAATGATGGATGCTACTCATAGGAAGACAAAGCTATCATCATGTGGCATTAAGAAGACTGGAACATTTGAAGCCTTTATTGCTTCAGGTCTTCACCGACAGGGACAAATGCAGGCAGGCAGCTGACAGAATTAATACTGGTTTGTTGGGGGTGGTTTAAGAAAAGAAGTTTAGAAAGTTATAAAAATAGGCTGCAGTAAAGGAAAACAAATTTGAAAGAAATAACCGCCTTATCTGTTTGTTGAGTCAGCTGGCCCTAATAAATCTTCATCCTCAGGTTCTAGGTTGCAACATTGACAATTACTAAGCACTGAGAACTTGAAAAACGGGCAATGCACTTGAAGATTTGAAAAGGGAAAAACAAGTATTTATGCTTAAAAAATACTAAGAGGATGACTTGAATAATTCTGAAAGCACTAACTTGGTATACACTCACACCAGTTCCCTGGGGATTGAAGACTGGAACAAATAAACAAATTATTTGCAAATCTTCTAGGACATAAAAAGAAGAGAAATAACTGTGAGCATAGTTTCATGAACAGTAGAACTGTGTCAAATGCCTTTAGCTTCCTTCTACGACAAGGTAAATTAGTCTAAGGGGTAAGAACAGAATAGTAGAAGTTTTGTTATCCTGAGATTTGGATGAAGCTGTTAAAACTGATTCAAATACACTGGGGAAAAAAAAATATGGCAGCCAAGCTCAAAGAATGTGTCAAGCAAGGTCTCTCAGGCAACTCTGGTAGCACACAGCCCAGCAGCCTGGGTACCACACAGCTTTGTCACATACAACTTGAATGATTTGTGCATGCAAAAGATGAGGAAGAGACAGTCAGCAAAGTGCCCAAGAAATTAAAAAACCCAATTCTACTAAGAACAAGTGCAAAGCCATATTCAGTGGTAATTCAGCATAAATATAGACTAGGGAACAACTGACAAAGACCTTTTTCAGAAGGAACTTCAGCTCTGGAAAGTATAAAAGGCTAACTATGCATCCGTGATAGCCTGTGATAAGAAAAGCACCATCACAGCAGGACAGCTGGTATGTCTTGGGATATCAGGATCACAGACAGGAGAACAAAGACTCTGTTGCTCTGTAGTGCACAATCAGGCTCTCAGCTGGGTTTCCACACTCAGCTTTGGACACTACAATTCAAGAAAAACAAAGGAGTACGAGGGAGAACTAAAAAAAGACACGCTGATTAAAGAGTGCCTTAAAAACTCGGCAAGAAAAGTCTAAAAGAAAAAGGGTCATCTATGCAACATGAGAAGAGTGAGTAGGGTTTTGTCTTGATTTTGCAGCACCCCTTTTCCATTCCAGTATTCCTTGTTCTAATCAAGAGAAATGGATTTATAAATGCACAGGAGAAACCTAGAGCACAACTGAGAAAAAGTCCTTGTACAGTAAAGGCAGTTAAACCCTGAAGCAGACTCATGGAAAGCTCCATTTCCCACGTTTTTTGTTCTAAGGGAATTTGCATCAGTAGTTTTTAGCAGTGGTCAAGGCAAATCAAATAATTACATTTCACTATCATAACTAAATTGCTATTTCAGAAACAGCATCCTAAAACACGTCCTCCTTCCAATTTAGCAGAATCACAGAATTACTCTGAACCACCTCATGGACCTTCTACGCTCTCAAAACCAGAGACACACCAGAAGAGATATTGTTCAATCTCTTGTCCCTTCTAGTATGTTTGTGCACTTGTTTTCCATAAGGCACAGAACTAAACTCTTTTGCTTGCATACTCTACAAAATTACAGCAGAAGTTCCATTTCTTCTTAGATACTAATGGTGCTCTTAAATTTCACTTTGCATGTCATGCTGACAGTTTTGATCCAAATTCTTTCTGCTAAAAAGTAGTTGTTAGATGGAAAAGCATGTACACTCCAGATTAAGACAAAGGAAAAACTATTTTGCCTCCACAGATACAAAACAACAACAATCACTTTCTTGAAAATTTGCAACAAATCCAAAAAAGAAAAGTCCTGATAGAGACAGATACTGTAAAATAATTTTTTAGAAAAACAAAACAAGACATCTCTAGAAAAATGCAGTTTTTCTAGATGAAATATATTAGCTCTGCACTTAGGGTAGTAGGCAAAAGTTTATCATCTACAGAACATGAACACCATATGTTATCTTTCTGTGGGCATAGAGATGGATGAAAGCATAAGAATTTTTTTTTTAAAAGCCCAATTTTTTGGTTCTTGAGCACTGTTTTCTAAAACAAGAGTGTTTGTACTGTTATAGAAAATGTCATAACCTTTTCCTTTTGACTTCCCAAATTGAGACTATTTATTTTTAAAATTTACTTTCACGAGATGGAAATACCAAGCCTTATTATACACCCACTTTCAATTAGTAGATATAAAAATATTTGATGCAAAGTTTCCCAAAGAACATTTTCACATGAAAAATAATACAGATAACTCCTACTAAGCTAACAAGCTATCCTCAAGTTGCCTTGAGAAAAAGTCTTCATTTCAAACAGTTTAACACAAACCATTTAACCCCAGACATAATTATTACTATTTACAAATTCAGAGCTAATTTCTCTGCTTCTGCATCTTTTCTGACTTTCACCTCTAGTTCCACACAGTGATGTTAAAAATGTTTGGTAGAATTAGACAGCTCTAAGACCATCACAACATGCTGCAGTCCTATGCAATACATCTCATGAAATTTTTGACTGCAAAACATCAAAAATGTAAGAAGTGTCTTACATTGAAGAAGAAAAGAACCCCCAGTAGGTCAGAAAAAGGGCAAAGCAAGACTCCATCCTACCTCTTGAAGCTGCAGTCGAACTTTGTTAATGGCTCTAATCCAGTGGGCTCTTGCTGGAGGAAAAGGTGGTGGCTCGTTGTCACCATGGTAGCTTAAAAGCAAGAAACAGAAAATCACTTTATGAAAAACACTTACCTGTAGCATTAAAGATTAAACAACATGGTGCAATCACAGCTTCAGCTTTGGAAGCTGAAGGAACCAAGAGGCTCCAGTCAACACAGCCCTGCACATGCTCTGGGAAATCAGAGGCTAAAGGTTTCCTTATACACAGCAACTGTCTTGGAAACTGATGGCTGAAAAATATAAGTCATATAGAATCCAGACCCAGGAGTCAGATGATGCTTGAGAGAACACAAAGAAAGCAGTCCAAGACACCTGACCAGGCCAGTACAACACACTGGTATCATAACTACACACAAAAAGAGGTAGATGGGAGATTTAACATCCCACGCCGATTGCAGGTCCCTTCTGACCACTGCTCCTTCCTACTCACTCCTACTGCTATATATTTACAGCCCCTCTTCAGTGGAAACACTGGCAACAGGGCTCAGCCATGTTTTCTGCTGTTCACTGAACCTTTGTCACTCCACACTTTCCTACAGGTTTTCAAGAGGGAATGTGCATCTGTCAGCAAGCTCCACCTCAGTGCCCCACAGCACACACTGCACTCCCTAACCTCACCATACCTTGGGCTTTTGGTGGCATTCCTGCTTTTTTGTATGTTGCTGAGGTGTACATCAACAAAACAAACATCTTTTTCCTGCCTGCAAAGCACCCACGGCCATGCTGCTGACAGCACAAAACAACCCCACAGCTGAGAGAAACACAGAACCATGCTACACATCTAGCTCAGGTGCAGCTCCAAGGATCAGTGCTCAGAGCTCAGTTCCATGCATACTCCATGGAGACAGGAGAGCACTGCCAGAGAGTGAAGAGAAAGGGCGCCAGTGATGTAGGAGCATCCAAGTTAGATGCTTAAATTAGCCTGAAACAGACTATGTGAATAACCTTCCCTGTGAACAAATATAGGCCAGCCATTCTGGGACAAGACTCCTGCTGCTCTGTAAGGAGAAGAGGAAAGTGAGTCAGAGTTTAAAAACAGTTTAACACTTTTCCTAGTCTTGTTTTCCTTTTTTCATCTTCAGCGTAAGGCTTGCCTACACATGAACTCCTGTGGTTAATTCTATCATACAAGCACAGTGACACCAGCTGTACCCTCCAAAGGGTAGAGACAGGCAGACATCTTTCCACAGATCTAGCTGCACCACATTAAAGCAATTCTTCATACTTATGAAAGTATAACCATATCCCCATTAGGGTATGCAACGACTTGATCACCTCGAGGAAAAATGCCACTCCCAAATTTAAGTAGCAAAATTTGAAATTCCTGTAAAACCTGAACAAAACCCAGTACACTACTCCCCCAAACTTAACTGAAATACTTTTTGAAGTCTGTTTTCAGTACTGTTGACAGCTTGGAAAACCAAAGTACAAGGACAAGAAAAGCTGCCACAGTGAGTCAGAGCAACATGTCTATTCATACTGTAATTCTACAACCTACAACTACATAAACACTTAACTCTAATGGTGGTAGTCTGCTACACAAGAATGGAACTAGTGAAGCTCTAACCATGACAACATGCAGTTCTTGGTTGCATAAACTTGTTCTCATATGAGCAATGGAAGCAGCTATTTTGGGCAGGAGTATGTTCATCAAACCAGAAACAGAAAATACAGCAAATGAGCTGCAAGGCACTAGGCTGGTGTTCCTCTTTACATACACTGCAAACACAGCTTAAACCTAGTCAATGTCCCATAAATAATCAGACCTGCACAGCAGATGTTTTACAGATCAACAACATCAACTTAGTTGTCAGAGAAAGGTGCAAGAAAAACGTACATAATTTGCCCTGGGGAAATGGCAAATAGAGGAATCCTCTTTGAACTAGCCGAAAATAACCTGGTAGTAATTTCACCTACCTCACTGGGGCTTCTGCATCAACATCCTTGGGCTTTTCCACTTCCAGAGGCAAGTTAGCTGCAGGATGGTCTGTGTGTTTTTCCTCTGTCTTGCAGACCTTCTCCTCCTCTCCTTTGCCATGAGGCTCCTCTTGCTCCCTGAGCCATGCCTGACCATCCTTCTGATAGCTGCCCGAACTGTGGTGGGAATGATTTGACTGCCTTTCCTGGTGATCATCTTCTTGCTCAGAGCCATGGGCACTTTCATGGGAATGTTCCAGCTCGCTTAGGTGAGAGCTTTCCTGGCTGACATTACAAGAGGAGCCATATCTACTACTGCCAGCAGGACTATGAGAGAATAAGACAGCCCATCAGAAAAAAACAGTGGATTGGAAAAACACAACACAATCTGCACATCCAACAAACTGAGCAGGACACTAAGTATTACTGAAAAGATGTGTTATGAGGTCATATTTAACTATTATGATTTTATGATTATTATCTAAATCTAGACTTCTGAACCTCAAATCTTTGGTAGGGAGTAGAAATACTTCATATCCAGTCTACATGCATATAGACTATATATACTTTATATATATATATATACACATATATATCCTTTTATATATATACTTATATATGATGTATACATATATATATACCCTGGTCTTTCCTGCATCAAACACCACTTCACCTTATTTCAGCTAGAAACTGACAGTGAAGATACTCTAATAACCAGACAGGAATAACAATGGAAACATAGCAATTCAGAGTGAAAGTGTTTCTGTCTTCCCTGGGTTTGCTGCAGCTGGGGTCTTTATCATGACCATTTAAGCTGAGTAATTGTTGAAAAATACAGATAAAGTAAACTTTATATAAGTTTATGATAAAATACATTGCAGTCAAGATTAAGATTGTCAAGACTCTCAACTTAAAACCTTTCACTAAAGTGGAGCACTTTTTCAAATGAAAGCCACATTTCTCACTCCAACAGAGCTTTTTCAGTAATTTATTTTATATAAAAATCCCAGCATCAAAGGGGTGTGATTCAAGACACCACTTTCAGGACTGAATTCCTGGAATCCTCTAACAAAATACAGCGAATGGAAATTTCTCATGCAGTCAGGAAAACTACGGTCAAGAGTTAAACAACACTCATGTTTCTCTCCTGCAGTCTTAGGAGAATTATGAAGTCAGATAGGAAGTTTTATAAGTGCAGAATTGCAACTGCATGATCAGAGGAACTTGTATTACACAGAAATATATAAATTTAGTGAGTCTCTGTTTTGATTTTTGAGGGCAATTGGAACTTAACACATGCACAGGATTCAACACAGACTCATGAAATACTGATACCTTCCTCTAGTGGTTTTCACAACTGCATGAAATAACCCTCCAACAGATTTTAGGGAAAGCAAGCATTAGAGTACCTTCACTGATACCTCTGATAATATTTTAATATCTTCAGTAACATGAAATGAATCTAAGTAGTTCTATAATGCATCATCAGTAGGTTAAATTTCTCTAAAAGCCTTTACCTGGCATTTTGAAAACAAAATGCTCCTTCCTACCAACACACTCTACCTACTCTTACTTTTTTCTTAGCAAACACAATATTATTATCACTAAACAAGAAAGCAAAGTAATCTGTATGCAGCAGAATTAACACACAAATACTATAACTTCTGAAAGGCTAATGAAATTAGCAGTAAAAGCATTTCATTATTTGGCACACTAAAGAACATGGGAAATTCAATTGCATTAGAGAAGAGTGGAAAAAGGTGAGAAAATGGTCTAAAGGTGTGTACATAACCAGCAACTGCAGTTTGCCACATCCTCTGTGACAGTTATCAGTGATATTACAAACATTGACAACAGATAGGGAATGGGACTGAGCTACAAACATTAGACACCATTATCTACTGCTGTAGTATTGCATTATAAATGGTCAAAACCCATTTATTATGCCTCATTTGTAACTAGCCTTTTCTCATTCTGTTGTTCCACGCTCTGCAGATCTGCAGCCAGTGTGTCTGGATGAAGCAGTGCTCCATCAGGAGTAGAATCAAGCCCAGTTTCACTCAGTTCAGCCTTCTCTGGCACATGCTCTTCTGCCTGATCTTCTTTCTGCAGTTCACCTGAAATCACATTCTGTTGATCTTCTGACTCTTTATCAAACTTCTCTTCCAGCTCTTTGTTGGATGTATCAACAGCACTTGCACCAGATGGTGGCTCTTCAGAAAGTTCATTGTCTACAGTGTCAGGCTGCTTTGAAGACAACTTTACTTCTATATTTGCATCAGTCAGTTGATCTGAGACTGCAGATTTTGAGTTTTCATCTGAACTGACTGTTCCTAACACCTTGTCATCTGGTTTTGACAAAGCCTGTGATGGTACATTTGGTTCCTTTTTGGCAGAGGTCTCCCTGATGTCTTTTTGCCAGGGGAAGGAGAAATCTAGCTTTTTCCCAAAAACTGCTCCTTGGGCACTCTCTGGCTTGCTCACCTTTTCTTCACTACCTCCTTCAAACAGAGATGAAGAAAGTTTCTTAAAACT
Organism: Xenops minutus; assembly: GCA_035221455.1. Classification (NCBI taxonomy): domain Eukaryota; kingdom Metazoa; phylum Chordata; class Aves; order Passeriformes; family Furnariidae; genus Xenops; species Xenops minutus. The sequence goes on from JAWWEE010000085.1 coordinate 63,345,707, forward strand.
GGACATGAGGCCCTGATCTGTTCCTGCTTTATTAACAGAAGGTGGCTGCTGAGAGAAGAATGACCCAAATGGCTTTCCACCATCAGAAGATGACATAAAGCTGAATTTTGGCAAACTGGGTATGTTTGGTATTTCAAAGACATTTTTAGTACTGTTTGTATCTGGAGGGACATTATTAGTTTTACCCTGTTTCTTCAAGTCAGATTTGGAAGCAGTCCCTTCTGCAGGCACTTCATCAATTGCTAAATGTTTCTCCTCTTTGGCAGTTTGCTGTTCTACCTCACTTGTCTTATCTTCATGCACCTGAAGCAGATGAATATTGGGTTCATCAGCTGGAGCTGTGGGTTCTCTATCATCACTACTGGTCAAGTCCTGCTGCTCAGCACCAGCATTGGCCTGATCCCCTGTAACAGCAGGCTCTGATTCAAGTGTAGCACTCTCATCTAATTGGGAAAGGTTTGTGTCTGCCTCACTAGCTGGAGCTTCCTTTTCTAGTACAAGCTCATTAGTAGAGCCAGTGTGAAGGATGTCAATGGCTGTGCTGTCTGCAGGAGCAGCTTGTTCCTCTGCTACGTGTGAAGATCCCATATCTAGTTGGCAAGTAACTACATCAGTCTGGCCAGTGGCCTCAGCCTGCACTGTATCAAATGCATCCCTGAGATCAGACTGGCATGGCTGAGTATCTACCACCTCAGAGGGTTGTGCTTCATTGTCCAGTTGCACAACCTCACCAGCTTGATCCTCACTAGAGACTCCCGTTTCTGGCATGATCCCCAAAGGTTCCTCTTTGCAGGTTTCTGAGTTCTGCTTTTCCTCAGTTTCTGTTTTCATAGGAGACTCTTTTGAGGAGTTCTCTTCTGTTGAAACAGGTAAGACATCCTTCTTCACAGAGCCCAAGACATCACTTTTAGACTCTCTGGGTGCAGCAGTATTTTCTGTCTCCTTAGAGTCTTTTGCTGGAACAGAACCAGTGACATCTTTCACACTACTGCTTTGAGGTTTAGGGGGGGATTTTGGAGGCATCTCTTTTGGAGGTTCTTTTGGACCTTTGAAGATGCCAAAGAGATCATTTGTGAAAGTCGGTGCTGGGGCACTTGGGAGGGATGAGAAACCAAAGAAAGAAGAGCTTCTCTTCTGTGCAGTAGGAGGTGCAGTAGCTTGAGGTTGGGAAAAGAAACCAGATAATGTTTTAGGTGGCTTCATTTTTGTCATGAAACTTGAAAACATTTCAACTGAAGAATCCAGAACCGATTTATCACTCTCAGGTTCCTTAGGTTTGTTTTGTAAATTAGATGCCTCTGGCATTTTAGGAAGAGTGTGTGGCTCTTGTGCTTGTTTTAACCTGTCACCAAGAGTTTGTTCAGGTACTTTATGTTCTGGCAACTCATGCTGTACACAGACTTCTTCAGAGACCACTTCATTTTTGACGTCACTTGTATTATTTAAGTCATTTAGACCCTGGGAATTCATCTTATCACCTGAGGCTATGCTATTATCAATCTCTTCTGAAGTTTGCTCTTTTGAAGAACAAGGCTCTTCTTTATCAACAGGAAATGCAACATTGTCCATTTGTTCTGTGTTACCCAAAGCATCTTCTTCTGCACCTACAGAAATAGTCTGCTGGTCCTGAGAACTGTCCTGCACACTGGGAGTCTGAAGGCAAGGGCCAGAAGCAGGCAAATTGGTTACTACAGTGTCATCAGTCTGTGGAAGCTTTTCTAAGTCGCTCCCTTCAGCTACTGCATCAACACTTTCTACATTTTCCACTGCCAGCACTTCTGGTTTATTTTCTGGGATATTCAGGTCATTAGATGTTTGTTTGCCAGACACTGCTGCAATAATATCGTCAACCTCTTTTTTATTGTCTTCATCTTCTTGCCTGGTAGAACTCCTGCTTTTGGCGCCAGAGTCAGTGGAAACACTTTGCTTCACAGGTGGCTTAGAGTTCACTGGTTTAGCTGGTTTTGTATTACTCTCCTGTCCTGGGGCAGTTTGTGGCTTTTCATCCAAGAAGGATGTCAAATTGAAGAAGCTAAAGCTAGTGCTTCTTTGAGGTACACTCTTCTCAGCAGATGGACCACTGGAGAAGAAGGAGGGCAGATGAAACAGCCCCTCTGTCTCTTGTTGCTTCCTACCAGCAGGAGCAGCAGCAGGTGCTGAAGGCTTTGGCTCATCTGATCCAGTGAAGAAGGAGAATATGCTCTTACTGGCTGGCTGTGATTTTGGAGCAGTGATATCAGAAAAGCTGAATGGGAAACTGAAACTTGATTCTTTAGGTGTCTGGTCTGGCTTTGATTTTGTCCTATTAGCTGTGTCTCCTGAGCGATCTGCTCCTTGTTGCTTTGGTGTAACTGTGGGTGTGCTGGTTTGCTGCACAGCTGACTGACTTAGCTGGCTTATTCTGGGACCTACACCTGCTGGCTTCTGTGAAGCATTTCCAGGGGACACTTTTTTACTCTCAGGAGACTCCTCCACGGCTTTTCTGCTTTGTTGTTCCATTCGCACACCAGGGCTAGGAGAGACATATGTTCTCACCTCTTCCTTAGGGGTGGAGGACAGACATGGCATACTGGCACTCTGAAGACCCCCTGACTTCTCCGGTTTTTGTCTTGGCTCAGCCACAGTTCTGCTACTGGTTTTTGGCAGAGTCGTAGTGCTTGAGGTTGGTTGAGAAGACACAGGCTCCACTTTGAAGAGATCTCCGATGGATCCAAACAATGATGAAATGCCAGAGGTTTCCTTCTGTTCTGGCTGTTTCACTTCTTCTGGTTTATCACTTTGACTTTTCTTCAAATCTGGTGATGGCTGTGGTGCTTTGCTTACTTGTGTTTTAAAGAAATCAAAAAATCCAGAAGCTTGGGGTTTGTTGGCAGTTGAGCTCGAAGGAGAATCTTCTCCAAGACTGAACAATTTCAGAGCACTTTTAAATAATGTCTCCTCAGGCTCAGTGGCTGGTTGGCTCTGATTTGGCTGTGACTCACTAGATTCATTAACATTTGCATGCCTTTCAAGACGCCTGGAATGTGGTGTTGTTTTAACAGCTCCCTCTTCTCCGATGGGCCTGCTGTCCGGAGCAGTTTGGCTCAGTAGAGAAGGAGATCTTGTCAATCCCGGTTTTTTCACATGGATGTTTTCACTTAGATTTGATTCTGGCTTTTCCTTTCTAGCAGCCTCCAATTTAAGTTCTGATGAAGTGTTCCTTCTCAGTTCTGATGTAACAGGAAACTTCTGCCCTGCTTTTGCTTCATCTAATTTTCTATTTGGTGTAAGTGGTAAAACATCAGTTTTATTTTCACATGATACTGACTGCGTGTCTGTTCTCTTTAAGGCAGAATCTTCTGATGTCTCAGAGCCAGGACCTGAAGACTTTCCAATTAGACCACCCAAAGCAGAAAATAAAGAGCTAACTTTGTTCACAGGTGTTTTCTTATCTTCTTCTGTCTTTTTTGCTTCTGTTACTCTTTCAGTAGATGCTGCAGTTTCCTCAGCTTTAGGAGTAGATTGAAACAGTTGGAAACCAAAGAATCCTGATGACCCACTCGCAGAAGTCGTCACTGGGACGTCCTTCTCAGCTTCCTTGGTGTGGACTTCTTTACTCAGGGATTTATTGGAAGGTGCTCTGGAACGTGTTCTGAGATCAAGGGTTAATGGAGACTCCTCTGAATGATTCGGTGTTTCCTTCTCAGGCCTAAAATCTACTTTGAGTTTTTGAAGTTTATAACCTGAGAAGTCTAATGGCTGCTCTCTCTGATAATAAATAGACTCCTCAAACATCTGCGAGAAAGTTTCCAAATTCATGTTCATTAGCTGATCGCTCCTCTGCAAAGCTACTGACAAATCCAGGGGTTTATGTGTTGTATAATCATCTAGAGACTCTTCTTCAGCAAACCAAAAGAGCTCATCTTCACTGCCAAGAGGGACTTTAAAACCACAAACAGCAATTGTGTTGTCTTCTAACACAGCTCGTGGAATGGAATCTGTCTGAAAATTGTAATCCCAGCAGTCCAAGTAAGAATAAGTTTCAGGAGCACACACGTAGACATATTGTCCAGTGGGATCAGTGAGCAGGGAATACACATACTGGCTATCACTGTACATGTAGTATCCACAATCACCATCTTCTGAGGGCCACCATATGCCCTGCTCAAGCATCATTATCCACTCCTGATACTCTCGGCTATAGGAGGAGTACATTAAGCTCTCATCCATACTTAAAGTCTCTTGGTCAATTAGCGTCCACATTGTTCCGTCACAGCCAGAGGAGTAGCTTAAATCCATGGGCAACTCTTCAAATGAGTAATTGCCATCTCTTTCAAAGGGTGGAAAGTTACCGTAACTTTCATTCAGTGAATTAGCAGTCCATGCATCATTTTCTTCAGAACAAATGTCTTGAAACATTAACTGATCAAATGACTCATACAACATTGCACTTAAATCTAAGTTCTGTCCATCAAAATTGGCATTAGTCTGCCAATCCATCACATTTGCATTCCCATCCTTTTTACACAGATTCACTACTGTATCACTTTCAGGCCGGTCCAAGAACTGAGGGAGCAGAACAGGGTTCTGGTTTAACACATAGTAAACTGGTACTGCTATTCCATGCATGTCAGCCAGTTCCCCCATTTCATACGCCCATTCAAAGCTAGAATGGCTTCTTGTTTCCTGATAAGCTGAGTACTGTTCCATAGGGTTATAGCTTTTATTAGTCAAATTGAGAGATTCATTTGATCCTTTGTTTAAAGGAGTTGAAATAACTCTAGATTCTGCAACCTGATGAGGAATATGCCTACTATTTACAGGCTTTCCAGATAAGTCCTGTACCTTGTCTTGGAGATTAAGAGCCTCAGGGAGCACAGGACGCTCACTCTGGGGAACATCTGGCTCAGCTGTTTTATTTATGCTTGCACTGGACGGGTGGTCAGTAGTTTTGGAAGATTCTGTCGTTTTCACATTATCTTGTTTCTCTTTTGGTTTAGGCAGGAGATTTTTTAAGAAGCTGGAAGATTCCTGCTTTTCTCCAGTGCTGCTTTGAGTGTCAGAAGATGCTCCTGAGTTGCCGGGTTTTGCCTCTGAGCTGGAATCCTCACCTCTATCAAAGAGCTTCATGAAGGCCAGAGAGTTTGATTTCACCTTCTCTTGCTTAGATTCAGACAAGTTCTCATTTGAAGCAAACCTCAATAAACCAGAAAATAATCCAGGAGAAGTGCTTTTCTGGCCATCACCCTCACTTTTAGCAGTTAGGTCTTGGTTACTGGCTGTGTTTTCATTCGAAGAAATACGAAGAAACCCAGAAAGAAAACCTGGTGTGGGCTTCTTCTCCTTATCATCTGCACTTGCAGCTTCTGGCCCTCTGGCTGAAGAGGTGGGTTCAACTGAGCTGTCATTTAAGTTTGATGCACTTAGCCCTTCCCTCACCAGTTTCCCTTTTACATTTTTAGGTTCTTCCTGAGTACTCTTAGTTCTCTCCTGCTCTTCTGAAGCCTTAAAGGTAGAAGAGGCACTCCCCTGGTGTTTTTCTCTATTTACCTGGCCACTAGATAGGTTTTCTTTATTCATGTTTTTTCTTTGTAAAAGTTCCTCCTTATGGTCAGATAAATTTGGAACTGAGCTAGATTTTAATGAAACAACATTTTCTGAATTCCTGTTTCTGTCTCCAGGTAAAGAACTGCAGCTAGAACTCTCATGACTTCTTTGGTCCTGTGCAGGTGCTAGATTTTCTGCAGAAGAAAATCTAAATAATGAAGGAATAAAGCCTCCCTTCTCATTCTTCTGTTCCTGCTTTCCTGAAAAACCCAAGCCACTGAAAAAAGGAAGTTTCCCAGTTAAAGGAAATGAGTGCTCTTCCTTTGATGAACTATTTTGTCTTATATCCTCTTCAGACTTATGGCCTTTAAAATGCCCAGGAGCACTTTCTTTCTGCCCTTGTTCAGTAGAAGGAAGCAACAACTGACTGAAAGACTTTTTGAGTGGACTGAAGAAGCTCTCTGATGCTGTACCCTGACCTTGAGGTTGTGAGTTGGGTTCCACATTATCTCTGTTTGGCTTGTTTGGCAGTCCATGACCTGCACTATGCTGATCCCCTGAGTGATTTGCAGGAGGCTGCTCCCTGGCAGCGGGCACACTCTCTTTCACAGTGGCACTTGGCTGTTTTGTAACAGGATGCAAATCTGATTGCTTCTGTGGCACATCCTGCTGCTTGGGAGCCAAGAGACCATCAAAATTGGCTTTCAAGCTGAAGGAGCTGACTGAGTTTGTGAGCCTGCCAAAGATTGAAGACACAGAAGTGCTATTTGCGTTTACCCCTGCCTCACTTCCAGTCTCACTTTTCCGTACCTCCGGAACAATGCTGCTGGTCCTGGCTGACGTCTGCCCAGATGGTGTTTCCCTCCTGCTTCCCTCATCAGCTTTCACAGCATGGCTGTCCTCCTTGGTGTGCTCTTCCTTTGTGACTTCTGGATTTGGCACTTCCTTCTCAGAGAAGATCTTTAAAGGATTGAACATGCCTAGAACTGAATTCATAACTGAATGTTGGTTCTGTTGGCTGTCGGCAGCAGTTCCTTGTGATTGCTGGGGATGATGTGGTGTGGAAGCCTTACTGTCCATCTCAGTGGTTTCTGGCTTGTTGGAGTTTATGTTCTGGGCTCCCTTATCGCCACTTAGCTGGGATGGTAGCAAAGACTGAATGGAGAACTTGGAGTCAGTTTTATTATCTGCTGCCCCTCCAGAAGATGAACTCTCATTTTTAGACTTACTAGAAAATACACTCAAGATTCCACCTTCTGATGAGTTTTTGTTTTCTGTATTCTCTGGAGTGGAAGAAACAAGTTTTTCAACAGATGCTGTGAGCTGCTTTGTGCTTGACCCCACCTTTTCTGTGAAAGAGCTGAACAGAGAATTTACTGTATTTTTCACACCTGACAAGTCTGGAAGAGACTCAGATTTGCCTTTGGTACTCTCCTCTTCAGCAGGCTGTTTGGTCTGTTCAGACTTTTTAGCTTCTACTGAATTATCAGCATTACCCTGCTTCAGTGGCATGCTCTCAACATTTTTTCTGGTTTCTGTCAATGTACCAAATTTGCTGATTTCTTCCTCCTTTTCAGCCAAGTATTCTGAGACTGATTCTACCAGACACTGAAGTTCATCCATCGTGTCTATGTACTCCTTGCTGGGTTCTTCAACAGGAGACAGTGTTAGGTCTTGCACACTATGAACATGCTTGCTCTCTTTAGTTCTATGTTTTTTATCAGAGCTAGCCTTTAACTGGGAGTCTGTATTTGCAGGGCAATTAGCTGTTAAGTTTCTCAAATGGCTAATGTCAGAATCACACCATGTTTTTGAAAGTGTAGCCAGTTCCTCCATTTCATCATCTGACACAGGCGAGTACTGGAACTCATCAGAAGCACTGCTGTCAAATTGCTCGAGGACACCCACGGGCACAAAAGTGTTCTCTGGCATCCGTATGTGCTTCAGGTCTTCAGTGTTACTGAGGTGAAGTGAGTCCTCATGGTTCATTGCCTGCTTGTTGGGCAACTTGCCACTTTTAACCATTAACCCATTTTTGTATGGACGCAGGACTGGATAAGCAGGCAACCGTTCCTTACCCTCTGAGCTACTGGTATATTTTCCAGTTCTATCATATACTGGGAAGTCATCAATGGGTTCAGAACTAGTTGCCAAACCATTGAAATAAACTGTCTTCTCCCCAGGAAACTGCAGACCTCCATTACTTTGCAGTCTTAATTGTTCTCCCTCTCCAAAATTGTACCGCAGCTTCTTTTTCCTTCTTCTATCTATAGTATCGTATTCCTGAGGATACCTAGGGACATCTACAGACCCTGACTCCACACACACACTTTGGCAGCACCTTGATCTTTCTCTTTTTGAGTGAGTTTGTATCTTTTTACCTTTTTTCTCATGCCAACTTCTATTTTTATGATTTTTTTCTAAAAATTCCTCTATTAACAGTTTTCCTAGCTCTTCATAATTACTCTCCTGTTCTTCTTCTCCATCTTCAGAGTTAAATGGAATGATCCTGACTCTTTCATTTCTAGCTAGAGATCCTTGTCTAAGATGAGAAATAAAAGGGGTGGGAAGGAAAGGAAGAGAGGCAGCAAAAAAAAAACAAAACAGGAAGGAAAAAATAAGTTTTAGAAAAAGCTCTAGAAAAGACAGAAAAAATAGTAATGGAAAAACAGACATTAAATAAAGGAAAATTAAAATCAGAAACATTCCGAAATAACAAAGTTGAAAATCTGCCAATCTACCACCATTACATTTCAATCAGATAGTCAAAAAAAGCAGCATGGGTTGTGAGATTCCAACACTTATGGCTGCACAAAAATTAGAAATGCCTGTTTGAAGGAGAACAGCTTTTTGTGATCAAGTGAGGGCACGCAGCCTTGGCTGTACCAGTACTCTGCTGTTCCTTTTTTAGTCATGCTGAAAAGAAGTCATTTATTGCAGTAACAGGACTACTTTGAGAAACAGTGCCCACGCGCACCGTTCCACTATGCTGTGCCTGCATTTCAGTCACTCCATGCTGCAGACCTTGTTTTAGCAGTATTCATAGAGCACACAGGGGCTGCGTGTTTCCCAGGGGCAGCAACAGAGCAGAGACTTCACGTAAAAACTCAGGAGTCACTGGACTCCAGGCAACCATGCAAACCAGCACAACAGCAGCACGAGGAGTTCCAGCTACGCCACCACTCCTCCTTGCTGGGAAAGCTCTCACTGCAGCTAATGGCCTCAAGGGGCTCCCAGCAACACAAAATTAAGATTCTCAGAGCTGTCACTGGATCAGAAGGCAAAACAAAACATCAGCACTGGGTGTTATCCCGTTGCAAGCCTCAGATGCTTTTCAGGATCTGTACTTCCCATTTATAATGCATCTAAATAGATCCAGCAATTCATACTTGCCCATTGTGGGAGAATGGATTAAAGCTGTGAAACAATCGCAAGTTTCTTAGAAACCCAAGTAAATGATCCTTGGGATTTTGAGATTAATTCCTAGCCCTTGGTCAGAAGGATTACCTCAATTGTACAACAGCCCCAAGGCTAGTAGCAAGAAAGCTTCCTCTTTACCTAAATCTCACTAGAACAGCTCCCGACAGCCTATGTAAAGAGGTAGAAAGTGGTTTTAAAAATGTCAAAATGATCATCTGGAAGAGGCACTGCAGCTTTGTCTCACATCATTCATTGCTGAGAACTAGGGAGCATGAGGGCACATAGACTCTGACCCCATAAAAGCAGGGCAAGAGAAAGGAAAGGACAGAGTGCACAGAGGTGTTTTATGGATACTGCTAATACAAGAGTCTTCACCATGAGAGTTGCATGGGGCACCCCAATGCAGAACACAAACAGTACAGCCCTGAAAGAAATAGGTCATCGCATTTTCACTGCTGCTGGCTCAGTACTGCATTTCCAGCAGTACTAGCTGACTTATTCTAATCGGAAAGATGCTCATTATTTTAAATGAGTCCTCTTATACACAGTTTAGAACACTTACTACACTTCTTGCTCACAATTTTAAGACAGTAATTATTTTCTTTTAAAAGCTAACGAAATTTAAAAGACTCCCAGGGCCACCATAGTTACCGGATCAAGACCTTCCAAATCTCAACTGAAGGCAGTGGGAGCTACATGAATGCCTGAAGAGCCATTATCTGTAAATGCTGAACCAACAATAGACTAATTTAGGCATAAAGAAAATTACTTTTCTTTCCAATTGAGCTCCTTCCTCCATATGTGCTTCCCCTGTGCTTCTAAAAAGCATCCCTTTCACTAGAAATAAAGCAATGATGAGAAGTCCAACACATGAGACAAGAGATGACAACATCAGCTCAACATTTAACTACAGATCCGAAAGAGAGAGGAGGCAAACAGCGAGTACCAGCTGAAATTGTATCACAAGACCACTCCATAGCAGCAGCAGCAGCAGCAGCAGCAGCAGCAGCAGCGTGGAGACAGGCACATAGGTGCAAAGAGGTTAACCCACCTATCCGACAGATCTAGAGAGCGCCTGCTCTCTAGTGAGCACTGGCAGCTTGTCATTTGACTACACTCAGATGTGGACTCTGGGTCAGTGCAGCCACTCACAGTGGAATCTATGCTATCAAACCGCCTTGGAAGTAAAGAGAGCAAGAGCAGGGAGACATGGAGGACAAATGGTTACACAAAATGAACAATGCAAAGAAAAGTTAGTGCTTAGAAAAAAAAACACAAAAACCATGATGGGAAGATGTCTGCTGTTCTGCTGTTCTGAAGCCAAACTGGCTGCTGGCAGCAAAACACACTCCAAGGACAAATAAAAATATTGCTTGTTATCCTTATGAAAGGGTGTAAGAAAATACATGCACTTCTACCAAAGGAATATGATCACATGTAAGAGCCAATAAAGAGAATCAGAGCTTCTCCACCCAAACTCAAATGCTGTAAGAAAAAAACCCAGGTGTTAGAACTGTTAGTTTTAACTGAGGTACTTTGGCATTGACAACATTTTGCCCAATTCAAGACAGGTTCTAGCAGAACCTTGTCTGGTTCCTCTGGGTCTATCCAGGACAGCCTCCTACAAGCTGTCATTTCCTCAGCAATCCCCTGCAGTCTGTCAGGAACACAGATTTCACCAGGTGATTGCCTGGCCCCTAGCACTAAGGGCTGCTAAGACCAAAATTCAAACACAATTTGGTTTTGTAATACTCAGCTACAACTCTAGTTGGAAAATATTTAGGATCTACGCACGTGCTTCTTTTAAGCCAGCTCATTAGAAATACCTTCCTGGGAAGTAAAAGAATCCCACATAGCTTCTCTGGAAAGCTTACTTGCATTTTTTTGAGTTTTAAGGTTAAATATGTAGCAAAGACTCTAGTTGGGCATGTGGAAAATGCACATGGGAACAGGAAGGCTCAGAGCGAATCGATCACATTCTAGTCTTCCTGGATTGAAAGCAATTTTAGACCACAGCAGATCACAAAGCTCATAGCTTTTAAGTACATTTTATCAGTCCGGATCATTTCACACCAACACCTTCAGGAAATCATTTAAAAAAAGACAAACTCATATTTTAGCTTGGTATTCTGTAACAATTCAAACCAGAAGTGCTTCTTTGGAAGGTCTTACAAACACATTTATCCTTTAGATACAGTTAAAAGTTCCCATACACCCCTGACTCCAAGCAAGACAAGCCATGAAAGACTACTTGTGTCGTCAGCACCACTCCAAGAAGTCACATAACTGCAAAAATACACAACCACCCTTGGCTTCCCCTGGCTGGAAATCCAATACCACTGCTCAGTCTGGCTCTTCCATAAAGAGAAAGCCTCAGCTCAGCTTCACAGACTCTCAGTAAGGTCTTCAGCAGTTTTACTGCTGCAAACTAGCAGCACAGGATTGCATGGGAAAGGGAGTAACTTGCTTATATAAGATTTTTAATGGAGTAGGAAAAGAGCACTAGGAATGACGTCACACTGCAGTGAATGCATTTTGTTGGCACATTTGCCACTGTTCCTGAAACCTCAAGAACAGTAACAACATTAAATGTTACTATTAAACCTCATCCTTTACGAAAAATGGCCAATATGTCAAAAGGAGCAAAATTTAGCCTCGGTCATTCACCCGTGAAGACAATGAATTGAGGTTCAGTCTTCAGGAAACAAGAACGTTCTTAACAAGGGACATAAAGTAGAACAGATCAGTTATAATACATATAAAACTCTGCCCCTCTAACTGTGATAGTCTAAGCAATTGCCTCTTTCTTCCACACCAAAGGCAGCAGCAGCAGCATGGCTTGTTCTACACACCCACTCTTACCAAGCTGACCTGCACTATCCAAGTTCTCCTGCTTCCCCCTTACACAACCAGCTCCAGTTAATAGCCTTTGGTTATCACAAGTTAATTCTGTAATGCTCAATACTTAAAGAAGTTAAAAATAGTTGTGAAACCACTGATATACAGTCCAAAACTTGATTTAGAGCAAGTAAACTGCCTTTCATACAGCTCAAAGTAAACCAAAAGAGAAAGCACAGCATTCAACAGTGTTATATGATGATAAAAAAACCCAAACAAACAAACAAACAAACAAAACAACCAAAAAAACCCCTAAAGTTTCTTCTTGAATACACTCTTTTGACAGAGTTAATAGACCTGGAGCTAATCTGGGACAAAAAATAAATCTGTCTCAGGAAAGAAGCCCCCCATGGGATAACTCTATTAGGCTGTGTTTCACTGGCTGGGGAGGCATGCCCATGCAAAGGTACCAGAACAACCAACCACTCAGTGCTGTGGCCTTCAAAAAGCAAGGGGGAAGTACAGCCAAGAGTAAAGGACCCCAAAATTGAGCACACCCTTGAAAGGTAACTCCCTAAACTACCAGGTCTGGTGTAACACACAGCCTCATGGGTTTGTCCTGGCTCACAGCAGAGCACCAGTGCTAACAAAACACCTAACACCTTCCCTTACCAGAAGACTTCTAGAACCCCTGATCTGCCCTGCCCAGCCAGCACAGAACCTTCCCACTCTGCTGTAAAACAACGGGAAAAGACGAGCTACCCCGAAGACAATCACCCACCTGACGGCCACGTGCTCCCGGTAATCCAGGTCATAATTCTGCAGGGAGTCGGCACAGGGATCCCGCAGGACCCCTTGCTGCTGCAGGCGTGAGGGCACGGTGAACTGGTGCACAGAGGCATTGGGCTGGGCCGTGGTGTGGTACGGAGGGGGAATGCTGTTACTGGTCTCGCTGCGGTAGTCGCTGTCCCGGTCATCCACGGCACTGTCAGCATCTTCAAAGGCTAAGAAACAGAAGCAGTTAAGGGCACAGCTCTCTCAAGTCGCCCTGCTGGGACAGTAAAGCCCATTTAGTTTTGAAAGAATGGCAGAAAAACCACTGTTTCTGCTGCAGATTTATCTCCGCCTGGTACCTGGCTACAACCCCCAGTTCTCTCCAGTATGCACCAAGGAAATGCAGTGATCAGGTCCACACTCTCCCTCTTCCCACCATAGGAGTCTATTTCTCTTTAGTCATCACTAATAAGCAGATTAAGACATTTTTATTTAAAACAAACAAAAACAACCCTAGCATCTAAAGTTTCAAGTACTTTGCTGCTACCAAAATGAACCTTTAATGTTGGGGCAAAAAAAACCCAAAACATTTATTTATGGAAAGGAGCTCTTTTCCTAGAAACTTTTCAGCCTTTAAGTTGCAATACTCTCTCTTCTTCTCAGCATCCTTAACCAGAATTATAGGGTTCTGGATGGGGTTTTTTTCATTACTTTTTTCTTTTTTGTAAATGTATTATTTTAAGTTAAGAGAAACTAATGGAAAGTACTCAGTAGGAAAACCAGAAGAACTAGGAGCGCAGTTCTCCTTATAAACAATTAGAAACTTCTTATAGGGGAAAATTGCTACATTTAACACATACAAGTAAATTAGTTTAAGTATAGTACTTAACACTGATAATAAGCTTCACAAAGGAAAAAGCTCCTTTCCTCTTCCTGCAGAAACACTTTAGCCTGTTAACCCTTCAGAAAAGGAGAATGCCAAGTTATAGTGAGGAAAGGTATCAAAAATATATGGCTGTGCAGGATGCAAGGTTATCTTTGCAAGCTTAAAGTGAAATACACGCACCATAAGGCAGTGGAGTGCACCATTAACATGCTTGACACAAAAGAAAATAAGGACCAGCCATTATTCATTCTCTCTGCCACCAAAAGCCTGCCTAAAAAGGACAATCAAATTAAAGCCCCCTCTGGTAAATTAGCCAATGGTGTATTTTCTACATAGTCATTTCACCATGAGGCTGAACAATAAAGTGAAGGTGTTTCTTGCATGCCACATCCTTAAAAAAACTGCATTTAAGTGCTCAAATTCCAAGTAGACGGAATGCAGCATCAGCAAACACTTTTTTCTTCTACTGGTGCTTCCTACACCCCTAATTCAATTTCCACTTTTTTAATCTGAGGCAAAATTTGTACACAGTGATCTTTTCAGGTCCTTCACAACATGGTAAGATCAGTGCCCTAAAGATGGATGGAAGAGTAGAAAAGAACCCTACCAGAAAACGTCTGCAAAATACAGGCCACTTCAAAAAGCCTGGCTCTATGCTCCTAAGTAGAATCAATTCAATTTGACTGTTCACACCAAAAATGAAGTTAAGCCTCCTGCTTTTTAGTAGTTTAAATGCTGCAGAATTCTTGTCAGTCTCTAGCCAACTGAACAGAAATGAAGAGCAATCATATGCTGCTTTATTCAGCTTTATTAAAAGCAGTGTCCATCAATTTTATTACAGTTCAGTGCTTAGAAGAAACATCAAGATTTATTACACAAAAGTGATTTTATATGGTAAAGTGCCAATCCCTTCTGAGCAGCACCAAACTTCCAGCCTGTGGAGCAAGGGCCAATCTATTTGTCAATCACAAGGCACACACTGTCCTCAGAAGAATAACAAGCTATTACTCAGCTGAGCAATGTCATTGCTGAACACTTGAGCCATTACCACCTAGCGCACAATAGTTACTTTTACTGGGACAGAAACACACCGCTCCAAAGAGCCTTTTAATGCCTCACTTTGCTGCTCAGCTAATTTCTTCGTCCCATCAGATGCAGCTGTCATTCAAGCTAAAGCCTAAAGGAACTCTGGTAGGATGGAAAATTCTTCAGCTGTGGCCGCAAAATTATGACAGCACTTGTAGGAGCTGAAGGCAGCCCAACTGAGATACAAGTTTGTGATCTGGTAAGTCAACACACAACAGCTTTTGGGATAAACAATTTAGGTAATTTCAAAAACATAGTCAAAAATACAAATCAGTAGTACAATTAACAGGGTCAAAAAAACCAGTGAATCTAGTGACTCACTACTACTGGGCTAAGCTTAGTACCAGGGTGTGCAAAGACTTGCACAGTTATGAGGAAGCAGAACAGAGCTTCTACAGGTCAGCAACTCTGCCCAGCTGACAGGCTCAAAGATTTACCAATCAGTCAGACTGTTGCAGAAGCACTATCTGTATTTGTTAACCAGCCATCACACCTCAGCTCTGCGCTATCGAACAAAGATTTCCCACATGGACCACAGTATCTCTAAGCAACATTCAAATATAGCTGATCAGCTTAAATGTTAATCAAGCATTTAGAGCATGTATGTCTATAAAAGCTGGTACCAGAACCTCTCACAGCTCTTGCTGGTGTTTAGCATGAGGAAGTCTCTTTGGGGTCAGGATACAAAATGCCTCCCTGAGGCATGTTTAAAGGATGCAAGGCTGCATGAGGCAGGAACATGTTATTTCTCTGATGCATGCACCATGAAGTTAACAGCATCCATAGATGTTAATAACAGGCAGAAATCCATAAGTGACTCATAAATAAGAGACAACTCAAAAAACTCATTCATGCTGAACTGCAACTTCCTTATGAGTAGTCTCACTGTACCTAACAGAAGTGTTCTCAAATGAAGACATTGCTCAGCCTGATGGAAAAGCAACAAAAACTGGCCCATATGTGGCTTATAGTACGTTACCTCTGCAAGAAAATACTCTGTGAAATGCCAGCATATACTGATAAATCTGTAAATTAACATACTTGATTGTTTAAATTTTAATTAAGCAAGCGATTGACAAGAACTTGCAGAAGCAGCTTTGGGGATGCAGTATCCCTTCAAAAGGAGGCATTACAGTCCATTTTTCAGCAAAATATCCCAACAACATGGTGTGATAAATTCAAGTACTATTTTCTTCAAACAGACGGTACACCAAGTCTTCCATAAGCTAAGTTGTGGCTTAGCCTCAATCTCTCAAGATCAATTAAATCAGTAACAAGATACATAACAACAAACATAAAAAGTCAGTAATTGTTTCATCACAGTTTGAGAAACTTCACATATGCTAAAGAGTTCTCAAGGGACAAACACTGTTTCTTTGTCACTGGACCCAACTGCACAGAGAGCTGTGGGTAAGGCTGAAGGGGCAGGGAACAAGCATGCTGTTCATGTTTCGTAATTGAATATTCATGCATATAGGCAGTGTAAGAAGAAAACCCACTGGGTAGTCACATCACACAGCAGGATTTTACAGAGTGGGAAAATCAAGAAAGGAGAGATACCTTCTCTGTCTGTTATTCCTCCCCTCAGCTTCTGCTTCCCAAAGTTATTACACGACTTCAGCAGGGTACAACACATACAATTTTTTAATATCTTGACCTCAAAATCATTTTGCACAGTCCTGCCATGCCAGGTCAACTAGTCACGTTTAGCCTCTGGCAACTTTAAGTCAAGCTGCAGGACAGGAAAGAAAGCTAATAGCAAAATTATTAAAGGTGGTTGGATGAATGAACTTGAAGAAGTGTTTTTGTTCGTTCAAGGTTCCAATGCACAGCAGGAGCACCTCTCAAAAGGTTGTATTAATTGACTCCTGCATTTTTAGCACAATGTGTCATCAGCCACTCGGAGCTGGGGCCCAGTCCTTAAGCTTAGTTATTCTCCACAAACTTGAGCAAAATCTTGGACAAAAGCAAAATCCTCACTAGTTCTCGGAAATAAGAACTGAGGTTTTCTGAGCTTGTGTCTATTTCAATAATGGTAAAAGAGAATAAAGTGCACTAACAGAAGGAACCACTTCCAGTCTAAGTCAGCAGAGACCTCTGCCAGTTCCCCACCAGGGCCTTTGAAATTCACCTTCCCCATCCTTCATCCATGTGAAATTCTTTCCACAATAGCTGCCAACGACTTCTTTCCTTAAGTCTCAGACCCCATTGCTCCATCATCTACCAAACCCTCTGTCACTTAATGGCAATCATGAACATTTTCTAATATCTTATGCAAATCAAAATACATACTAGCCTAAAGTAGGGCTATTGAAGTAACAAGGAAGGAAAAAAAATTCTCAAAAGGACACAAGGACAGTTTTGAGGCCCTTCTCCATCTCCCCACTCTAAAAACACCTAGGTTGTGAGAAGTAATTCAAGTGCAACTTTGCAGGTCATTGGTTCCTCATATTGCCCTCATCACTTAAAAATACATTAGAATTTTGCATAGTTGTAAGATGGCAAATTCACAATATTCAGATTTCGGTTTAGGAGCTTTCATAAGCTTGTTTTTCCCACTTGAAAAGACTCTGCAGTGAAACACTCAAGAACCAAACCGACAGTGCAAAGACCACCTTGAACATCTACCCTACTTCTTCAAGTCCTAAAATGAGACCAGGTTAGCAGCACACAATGCCCATTTTCTAAACTGCCTCTGCCCAACTAACAAGTGTCTGGGCTACAGCACTTCTCTTGAAAGCAGCTCTTTCCAGGTGAAAGTCTTGCAGATAGCACCCTGCTGTTTCTGCTGCTTCCTTCTCAGCTGCTCTTGAAAGTTTACAATTAGAAGTATATTTTTCATTGCATTGTCAAGCTAATGGAGTTCACTTGGAAGTATCATCAACACTGACCCAGACCTGTCTGGGTAAGATGCTAACATGATTTCAAAGAGGACAACACAGGAAGGATGAAGCAGAGGAAGGAAGCAAGCCTCATGAACACAAGTACCTTTTAAATTAAAAAACCCACACCCCAATACTCCAGATAAACAGGGGAAATACCCTTTGCACAACCCACCTTAAACCTCTCACTAGCCTAAGCAAACCATTTCCCTCCCAAATATCCAAACTTGAGAAATTAAAGAAAGCTATTTTTTCAGTAGCGTACAAAAGTTAGTTACCGCTCCATTATCCTACCATACCTCTGAGAGTAACTCCAAAACACTGAGACAACACTGACAGCACAAGCAAGTCGGTCAACACTGCTGATGGACAGAGAACTTATGGTTTGATCACAGACAGGACAACAGGGAGGACAAAAAATGTTGTGGGAGGAAAAATGGGAAAATCACCAGTGGAAGAATTCCTAAATGCAGAACAGGTCCATGTGTGAACCACACTGTAACATTAGATGGACATTAGACTCAGATGCAGTAAGAGCATCGTCTCTGGATCATATCGTGTCAAAAATGGAAAAGCACCAGGTAGAATCTTCTCCCTGCTGGATGCAGTCACAGTGATCCTTCTTTGTGTGCTCCCCTCAGCAACACCCTCATTCTTGGCTTTTACACAGGGAACAGACACCTTCATCTTAAGCCTGATGGATCAAACTTTACAGGTCTTGTGGGCCGTAGAAGCCACACACTGTACCTTGAGCAGAAGCCCTGCCTATTGGAACCTGAAGGACTTCCACAAAGTGGAGATGTTTCATGCACATTGTCTGGAAAAAAGAACAAAAATGTTGTGGCCTGTACATAATTCATCACACCAGTATTCAGGTGTGACATTAGCTCCACAGATCACAGACAGATGTAGTATCTGAATTTTACCTGTCCCAGTTCAAGCAAAGCCCTGCCACTTTTGCCATGATACTGTCTCAGTGAGGCACAATACCTACAAACCCACCGGTCTGCACCTGACACCTCTGCTTTCAGATTTACTCCTATTTGCAGTATTTGGAAGATACTTCCATGTACTTTCCCATCTTATTAAAACAATCACTACAGATTCCCTTGTGTTTTTCCATTATTCCAAACATAATTTGGGCTTATATAGGTATGAAGACCAACACAAAAGACATACACAAGCAGAAAACTAGAATCGCCTTTACAGGAAAAGAGTAATAGTCCAATTCTGCCATCACGTCCTCAAATTCCAGTATAAGGCACAAGCAACTCACTTAAAACATGACCAAAACAAAGCTGAAAAGTGAAAAAATGAACAGCCATCCATCCACACAAATATGAAGACTCAGTGAAAGTAAAAGAAAATACAACAGAACGGATTTTCTATATGCATGAATTTTTCCACTTTTCCTCGTACTGGAGCATGCTGCATCACTATACGACCAGAAAGCTTGCAAGAAATCAAACTGTTACGTACTCAGCTGCTCTCCCCATCCGAAATAACTCCAGTTGCCTGCATGTAACACAAATGGCAGAAAAGAATAGGAATGGAAAAAGAAAGCTTAGAAAAACAAACCACAAGCATACTTTTCATGTATTTAAAATGCCTTATAGATTGTGAGCTTGAAAATGTAAGAGTTCTTTTTCTTTATTAATACAATGTTAAATTTATTTTGGGATTTGCTCTTCATATCCAGTTTGTTTATAGGACATTCTGAAGACTAAGATCACAATAAACTCTAGGAATTGCTAAGCAATCTTGCATTTATTAACACAAGTAGACAAAATACTTATCAATCAACACATTACCTAGCAAGAGCAGTTAAAAAGTTATTTCCTAGTACACTTCTTATCAGTATTACAGACAGAATGACCCAGAAACCAGTGTCCAGTTTAAAGCAATGTCTGATTCCAGGCTAAACTCTGCAAGTCAAACGGCAGAAGTTGCTTCATGTTTCCACTTCTGCCCCCTTTCAAGAATGAAGTTAACCCAGTGGCGAGAGCACCACACCAGTCATTAGAGCATGAAAAACTGTGTGCAGGTTCACTGTGTTGAGTACTTTCTTAGGCAGATAAACACACAGGTAAGAAACTTAAGAGCTCTCACAACATACTAAGGGTGCAAATGACCACAAGTTAATTCTGCAACAGAAAGCAAATCTCTCCATGTTTAAATTAATGGCAACAACAAACTCATGTTGAAGCTAAACAGCAGATTGGTAACATGGGCAAGTTATTACTTATCAATATTCACGTTGTCACCCCAAGGCCACACTCAGTACAATGGAGGCACCAAACTAGTACAAAGAACCCTCAAAGCACTCTAGAACCAGACACACCACTTGCAACTTCAAGAAATGCTTCAGACTCAGCACTTCTAGGAGACTGTGTAAAAATCACTCTAAAAAGCGACATTTACAGGAGTGTTGGGAGTGTTGGTGCATCAAGTGCAGCAGACAATAAACAAATTCTTCACCTGAAGGCAGAGAACAAGCAAGAGCTTTCTGTCCTGCCTACCAGCCTCATCTCTACCTGCCAGCCAGGCACACATTTCCAGGAGTGTGACAGCTCACAGGATTAAACACATCCCTCACACTGCATTCATTAACAAGAGTCACAAAGTTAGAAGGGGCAAGTTCTTGCTTTTAGCTAAAACTGTATAAAACAGTTTGGGAAAAAAAAAAGTATATCTGTCCCAAAAAATCACTACCAAACTAGTACTTAAGCAAGCAACAACTAGTCCTGATGAGTAGCTTGGCTCCCCAAGGGTTTAGTTCCTATGTACATGTACTACAGAGGGGCTCTGTTGTTACTTCAAGTTTACAGAGAAAGAAAAGTGGGGCAGGAAAAAGAAAAACAGGCATACATGTGGACTACCCAAGAAAAGACAAAAGGCAAATCAGGGGTTTACCCTCTCTCCCTGAAAAATAATGGTGCCTCAGAACTACCATCAAGTTGCTTCCTTCTCAGAAATAAGCAATGTAATTCCTCATTGATAGTACTTCAGTTCTATCAATACTTCAGGATCTCAGGACTAGGCTCTGGCACACATGTGGTGTTTTGCACAGTCACAAGCATTGCTCAGGTTTAAGTGGCACTTTTATTATCTCCTAGAGCTTCAAAGGTAGGTCATTGTTTTGTGGGTATTACAAGACTAGTTAGAGGGGGGGGGAAAAGCAACACATGTATGTTTGCTTTGGTCGTTAAAGGAAGCAACGTTGATCACATGAAACAAATTCAACAATAATTTTTATTGTGTTGATTTAGAAAGAATTGTATATTAAACTGTTATAATGCTCAATACATGCAGTTTCTGTAGAGTATAAACAGGTTATTCCTCTCCTATTTACAGAAGTTCTTGTTTACAGAATTTAACCAGTGAGAACAAAGGAAGTCCATCAACTGGAGCACCAGCAGTCCACAGCCCGAGACAAGACAAATGCCACGTCTCTGGTCCACAGCAGCAAGTGTGACAAGTCACCACTTGGACAATGCACCAGTGCCAGCTGTGCTGGCAAGCTGAAGGTGTACCCAAATTCATCAGAAACCTGCCAGAATCCACCCAACAGTGTTTACATGACCCTGACCTACCATCTTAAGCTTATTTTTCACTACAACAAAAATCCACAGATTGCCTAAATATCAGCTTTGACAGAGGTCTGAGTGTACTTCAGGGGGGAAGGAGCAGAGAAAGGGGAACATGCAACCAAGACAGCAAAGAAAACAGAAGTAAAAGACATGCGACAAAGACAGATGAGAAGGGGAGACAACCAGTAGAAAGGGTAAGGAAACCAGAGGCAGGGATAGCAGAGGCAGCAGAGAGGAATATGGGGAGAGGGTTGAGAAAAAAGAGCAAGACATTGACAGTACTCTGCACTGAGCTTTAATTTGCTGTAATCAATAGTTTCCATTATAGACAATTTCATATTGATGTCTAAGTCAAACAATAGCTTTCGTGTATCTCATTCCTTAAAATCTCAAGCCATTAACACGATAGCAACTCCAGCACATCCTTCCGTAAGAAAGTCTGTACCTCAGGTGAACAGTAAGAGGAAAAGAAAGGAACATTCAGACATCTGCATTACTGTTTAAGATACAAAAATATTAAAAGTCCAGAAAAATTCTGTTGTGAGAGACCATTATTGCAGTCAGGCTACTTGTTAGTGATAGCCATGTCATTATTCACAAATAAATGTACATGTAACATCCACAAGAAACTGGGGAAGAAATATCAGAAGACACTATAAACTTCCAAAGCCAGCATGCAGATCAGAGAAACCACAGCGGAAAGGGAGTTTACCTGTCCTACAATTTTCACAAGGATAAAAACCCCAGACTGACAGCCTCTGCCCAAACCACTCTAATTGATCTGTGTGGAGGGAATGAGTGGCTCTTTAAGAGAAAGCAGAAAGCCTGACCCTTGAAACCAGCTCAGACTGATTCTAGTCCTTATTTCCTGGACAGTAAAAAGTCTGACTGTTGGCACAAACCAATAACAAAAGTCATTGTTTAAAACTGCAAGGAGAAAATCACCAAGTGCCTAAAAACAAGCCTTGTGGATATAAGGTCTGTCCTTGGAGGAAAAATATTACCAGCTCCCACAGGCAAAGAGACCTTAAACTGATAGTGGTAACTGAGCCAGCTACTTACCTGTCCTACTCACTGCTACCAAGTGGCTTCTGAACAGCATGAAAACCCCACAAAACCCCACAAACATTCCATGCCCAAAGAGCAGCCAATCCAAGCAGGGCAAGGCAAGGGAAAAAGTGGCTGCCATGGGACACCAGCTCCTTACCCTGCAAGTTTCACACTGAGAAGCTGGGTCTTGGCTAACCAGTGTGTGCTACTAGAGAATGACTAGGAAGACAGTGCTGAAGGAGAAAACAGAAAGAGATGCAGTAACAGAGAGTAAGGCAGAATCTCAAAACTCTGCTTTTGTTTGTTTTTACTAACAC
This sequence comes from Xenops minutus, assembly GCA_035221455.1. NCBI lineage: Eukaryota > Metazoa > Chordata > Aves > Passeriformes > Furnariidae > Xenops > Xenops minutus. Next base: position 63,368,076 of record JAWWEE010000085.1, read on the forward strand.
CCACTTCACTTCAGCGTCTAACATTTTGGAAAAAAAAAAAGATGAATTTATTAAAGATTCAACACATATGCTGCTTCATTTAAGATTCAGGAGCTAACAGTATATATCTCAGTCCTTCAGCATAATCACAGAAGACCTGGGCTGACAGTCTTGATATTTTGAAGGTTAATGAAAACAGAATTTCTTTTTAGCCTTTTCAAGTTGTTTTTCTGCTTCCTAAAAATGATACGCACAACCTCAATTTGTAAAGAAAAATCCCTTCCAGATCACCTTTGGGAACAAATTTAAACCCATACAAACCTGAATTAAAAATACCAAGAAGTCTGGACAGATAAAAATTGGAACGCTGTCATTCTAAAAACATACAACAACATACATTAACACTAGAATAGATTATACAGACAAATCAGACTAGTTACTCCATGTGCTCTTAAATATCAACAGTGTGTGTGTGTCAGTTATCACATTATTTTGTATTCATAAGTTTCAGTACTCAAAAAATGAGGTTTCATATAAACCTCCAATTAAGGACTAAGCAATGCCAGCAGCCTGGTGCCTTGGAAGCTACAACATTTTTGTCACTAACACATTTTATAAAGCACATCTAAGTTCCCACAGTTAGCTGAACATAACATATGCTTGTTCTGTGTCTCAGTTATGCAACTATTCAAGGAGGAGCTCCTCCTCCCCACTTCACACTGTCAGGCCTGGATCAGCAGGGACACTGTAGAAAAGGAGAATATTCCAAGTTTTTAATGCAGTACAATTTGACTCTCTGAGTGCCATTTTGTTTCATCTCTGTTTACAAGTCTCTGAGAGTAGCTGAGACCTCCTATCCCTGTCAGAACATTAACGTTTACTGCTGTCCACTGCTTACAGTCATTCTGGTGAATTATTTAATCCTCCTGTTATATCCCATGCTGAGCACAGAGAGAAATCATCTAAATAAGTTTATAAAAGCAAACTAAGTTCACGATATTTTACTATATTTGGTGCTTATAAAGTACTGTTTGTAGAATACAAACTGAGCTGGGAAAAGTCCTGGTCAATTCTTTTTCCTGGGTTTAACAAACCTCCTTTTCCCCTGGTTAATTACCTCAATACAGTTTGGACAGATCTCAGATTCCATAAAAATCTACATTCTTCCAGTGTTGAGTGTACTTCCCAAAATTAAATAGGTGGTATTTTAGTGGAATAAGCTTGTAAAACACAAAACATACATTGAATAGCTTTTTAGAAGAAAGTCAGGTTTTCAGTAAGCAGGAGGACCAAGAGGGTTTCATAACAAGTACGACTATTTCCAGTTCAGTTTTAGAACACCACAGATGAGGGATAAGGTCTCTGCACAAAAGGAGGTAAGAAATCACAACAGGGAAATGAGCTAAAAGGAGCTGACAGGGACAGGTACTGCAGTGTGACATCAGAGTATTCTACCCTTGCCCCCCCTGTTTCACCACATTCAGCTTATGTTGAAATTTTGGAGTATTCTATTTCATTACATGAAAGAGCCTTTCTGGCCATCTTTACCATAACTAAACAAAATCAGACTGAAAGCTGAGAATTTAAGCTGGACTTGGCTCACTAAGTCAGAGTACTCACTAAGTTATTACAAGCTTGTGAGACTTATTAATAATGATAGTAAAAAGAATTAGGCAGAGCTCTATTTAATTTTACCTACAGTGGAAAAAACTGTAAAATTTCTATCAATGCACTGACACCTAACACAAATATCTTGTTCTACAAATTTTACACAGACTATTTATCTGAGATATGTAAACACAAGTACTGACAAAAGATTTATACACTCCTCATGAGATACAGTTAGGGACCAGAGTGCATCACCTAACATTACATATATGCATAATAGCAAAGAGGAATATAAGGTTCCACAGCAGCTGAGATACAAGGTTTGGTACCTTTTTTCCTTCTGATTTCTCAGTCTTGAACTTTGAGTACAAGCCTTGCTGCTGAAGGACACACAATTATGGCTTGTGCTTAAAGTGAGCCCTAATTTTTCTATCCGTTTTAAACTTTTAATCTAATTTTTTTTAAAGTTTATACTCCACTGTGCTAACAAAATTCAAATTACTTTCCTCCTATTGCTATGACATTAAAGGATGACTAATAAAGTTTTAAAGACCTTAAAAAAAATCCACACCAAAAAACAAAAAGGCAGCTTTCATGAAGAGTGCTGGGCAAATCATGAAAGCTAGAGAGTTTAACTGAGCATTTGCTCTGTTTGATCACTGCTTACAGAGACACACATCAGTATTAGCACTGTTCAGCATTTCAGCAGACGCTTTACATTTGGGGTTTATTTAAAAGTCAAAGCTTTATTTCCTTGTTCCCACCTCTCAGATTGCAGCCCCTGCTCTAGGAAATCAACTAAAAAAGAATGTTTAGGGGATCAGCAGCAAAACCCAAAGCCCTGGAGTTCTCTAGAATCCTCTAGAGTTCAGCAGTAACTCATACTTTGTTACTGTATAATCTTCCAATATAGCCACTATCTTTACTTTAAAGTTCCATTTGCTGAGTACTTTTTCTTAGACGTATCCAGTCCTGAAGTTTTTATCTTAAAATTTAGTAAGACCTTGAATTTGTGTTACTTTTAGCAGATCTAGCATGCCTTCAGCCAGCCCTGACAGTGAGTACCACAAAGCCACAAGAAAATAAGTCTCCCAGAGGGAATTTATCCTAAACAAAGGGGAACAGGAGCTGCCAGTCACCCACAGGCAGAGAGGCCAAGGATCTTGCTTTCCCAGCCCATCAGCAAACTACTACAAAACAGTTCATACAATGGTTTCCCTTGTACAGACTAAAGCTGTTTTTCCTCAGCCTAGCTTAAATTTGGGGGGAAAAAAAAAAAAAGCCATTCATGTGTGCTGTTTTGAATTATCCTGAACATTTTTGAGGACTCTTATAACTGCACCATGGCCACAAATACTACTCTTACTAGAGGAGAACAGCTTTCCAATCTTTGCAGCATGGACTTTACTGTCTCCTGCTCTTGAGAAGGGAAAAATAATCATTAACTTCTTCTTCACCCTTCCCAAACTGGGCTGGTCTAGGGATGCCAAGGTGGCTGCTGACTTGTGTTGTGTAAGTGGAGAATCAGGCTGGCAACTAGAAAAAATCCCTCAAAAATCCAGATATATAGCACACACCTCTGCAGCAAGGAGGGCTGTGTCACCTCCCAGTAATTTCAGACAACCATCCCGTGACCCTCCCCTACCACAGACCATACATCTCTGTGAACAATCAAGAGTCAAGCTGTGGCCTGCTTAGAAGTGTTTTGATGCTGCCTGGCTTTGAGAGGCTGGTACAGCAGATCACTTTTCTTTTTTTTTAATGCATCATTACTGAAGAAGAAAACACACATTTTCTCAATAGCATGATACTTCAGACCCTTTGCTGCTGTAGGGTCAGTTCACAGAGCAGCAGGGTTGGATAACCCCAAACCCAATGGCACATTAACGGCAGGGGAAAGATGCCAGCATCCAAAATACAGCACAAACACAAAATGAGTGTGTATGGTAACAGGGCTTCCTGAGAATCCTTCCTGGGACTGACAGGGAGGGCAGTCTTCAGGCCTTTTAGCAGACAGAACTCTTCCTAAGTGCCATGGAAAGCACCATCATCTCAGCATTGAGTCACTCTGTTCAGAGGACTGTACAAGCCTTCCTTATGCAGCAGTGGAATTTAAGCTCCTAAAAAAACCCAACAATGGGCATCAGGAACGAAACCTCTCAAAGTCAGCCTTTGTGGTACCTTTGAAAGAGTAGTGAATGTGCAGGTATTAAAAGAATTTCGCCTTATATGTTGTGCAGAAATAAATTCTTCAAGCGTAAGTGGGAAAGCAGGGTCACCACAATAAACTGATCTGGCAAAAAAATGACATCCATTCCTATAATGTGCATAAAATGTTTTGCCAGATTTTAAGTAGCTGAAAAGTTGCTTATGCATCTAAACCAAAACTGCAGCATTTTTCTTTTCCTGCATGCATGTGCACACACACACACACATTCCAGTGAGCATTCAGTGGTGAAAGCTTGCTTCTTTCTCTCTCATCTTACAGCAGACCAAGCACAAGATAGCTTTGGTTCTTTTTGCTGGCTTAACAGTGTATCTGAAGTTATTTCTTCTTTTGTTCCAGGTACCAATGCACAATCCAGAGCCAGGCAACAAATTCACCTTCTTATGATAAAAAAGGAAACATATCAGAACTTATAATAAAGAAAAAACAAAACAAACAAACAAAAAACCACCACAAAACAACACACACACACACACATCCCCCCCAAAAAAAAAGTAAAACAAAAACCCCACCACCTACCACAGCCCTGATAACCAAGGATTTTACAGAACAAAGGACTCAAGAAAATGAAGAAAAAAATACATGTGAAAAAGGGACAATAAAGGATTCTCAGAAAGATTATCAGTCAGTGATAAGAAGACAGACATAACTGGTTGATTCAGTGGCACTTGGGTTATCTTTTCTGAGAATCACACTGAACAAACCTGCTCTTTTCCAGATTTGTAGAGCAGTATTTACAGCAGCTGATATTAACCACATCTGCCAAGCCTTTTTCACAAAGATGCAGAATATCTTTCTCATCCCAGTTTGCACTGTGACTGATCCAAGTCAGAGTGGCATTTCAAACTCTCACAGTGTGACTCAATTAGGGGTTATAATGGACTTTTATGTTGCCAGCAATGATCTTGAGCATACAAGGAATACATATCTGTAACTCCTGACAATAAATAATTTAAAGCTTATTGACTCAATGCCAAAGTAATCAAATAACACTTTTTCAATCTGTTTCATTTAAAGTGAATTTCAGACAGTAAAACCTTGCCTTCTTTTTAATTTACGTTTAATTTCAGGTTGCTGGTAAAAGCCAATATGGGGATGCTTCAATTATCCAACAATGACGTACCAGAAAATTAAGAATTATGACTGCATTTAGCGGAAAGGCAAACAAAACTGGATCCGTGGGCACTCTAATGCTTTGTTTAGGGCTTGGGATCACTGAAAATTCAATCAGTGGGAATCATGTGATCTTCCTGGGGCAGAAGAAATATATAGAGAAGCAGAGCAGCTGGGAGGTAAAAATGAAATGGTAAAGTATGATAAAGGAAGAGGCAGGAGAGTCAAAATCAGCAGGGCTTAGAAGACACTGTATATAGAACAGAACCACCTGCTTTATTTAAGAATAGGTAGGAAGCCCAAAACCCACGTTACCTCTGAAATTATGGGTCAGACTCTTCTCAGAATAAAACAGCATTTGAGATTGAGAAAGTAAGCCTGAAAGCTCAATAACCTCCAGAAAAATCAGAGCTCCTAGTCTGGGCTGAGACTGCCCAAGGAACGATGCCAAGGCAGCAGCCCATACAGCCAAAAACCCACCCTCACAGATCAGAGAATGGCGTTTGGACAGGACCCACCTCTCTCCACTCACATTCTGCTCCATTCATCTCCCTCTCTGCACTCAGGGGGGTAACAGAACAAGCTGTATCCATGCAGGAGGAGGGAAACACCCACCAGAAGGTCGTTTGGGAAAGGGAAGAGACAAGTGTGCAAAGTATAGAAGCAGAAGAGGGCAGAAGGGTAACCTAATTTTAACATGTAAGGACATGTATTTCACTATTTAGTGAACCAGATCCTGTCTGCTGGAGTAGGATTTTTGCTAGGTGGAACTAGGAAGTCAAAATGTTCTTCTGAGACCTGCAAGAGGGCTAGGCAGGACACCAGTGGCATGTGCAGTTATGTACCATTATTTTTTTAAAATGCAGGCTATATGAAGTGTTTTGCAGAACTTCTGCTCTATAGTGCACTGGGTTTTATTTTTTTTTTTTTTAAATCGGGTTTGTATTTTTTAGGATTGGGAAGACATTCTCGTGGGGCAAAAACTACTCACACTGAGAATTTGTGGGTTTTTTTCCTCCTTCTAAATACTTAGTCTGCTGTCCAGCTGAATGTGTCCTGCCCCCAGCTGGGACCATATCTCATCTAGCACATCAAGATAGAAAACTGGATGAGTCTTACAATTGTTCTTGAGGATGTTTTTATTACATCTGAAAACATAGCTATCAATTATTTACCCACATGAAAAGTAAGAATGCTCCATACTGGACACATTTTAGGGCAGGGAAGAACACCCACATGCTCCTATGTAAAAGGGGCTGGGCTCCTGTGTCACGTGCAAAGATCAGGTCAGCTTTCAGTAGAAACACAATCAATGCATCTTCTGGGTTAAACTCCTGAGTTCCAGAAGACTGTTCTATATTCAGGCAAGCTGACAGCTCTTATGCACAGGTTGAGGCAGGGAGAGTTAATTTTTCAAAAGTACCTCTATATTAAATGTCTAATTTACATTTTTCCATGTAAATAGATATTCATAGATGTTGGATACTTGCAGCCAGTAAATAAGCAAAAGTACATGCAGTGCCATGAGCTTTATTGAAAATTCTTAAATACATTAACCACATACTGCTATGAAATGTATAACATCCATTCTAATGAGTGTTTTAATCCCATGAATGATTACACTAATTCTTGTGTGACATTAATGTTCAAACCAGGGGCCTTCAATTAATTACTGTAAAAGGTCACTTTCCAGGAAGATGCAGGCTGTTAACACAAAAAAGAGTAGTTGCAGTGCTGCTCTTCACTGCCTCTGTCTGTGAGAGCCCAGTGGGTTCTCCAAGAGAGCAACCAGCTACAGGTGGATGTAAAAGCACCCTGCTGTGGGGAACAGGTGCAGCTGTTTTCCCTACACAGAAGCATTCTTTCTGATTTATCCATGCATCCCAATAATTAGAAGAGTCAGTCAAAACAGCCTCCCCCAAACAAAAGCAAAGTCCAGGGCATAGAGCCAGGAAAGTAACTCCAGCAAATAACATGTTCATTTCTTAGACATTTCATATTAGACAGTTTTTCTTTGACCTTTTGACATTAGGGGTTCTGCACACTATGCTAATATGATCTAACATTAGTTTCTCCCGAAATGTTTCTTACTTGTAGACTTAACAAATCAGTTAACAAACAGTGGTCTCCTGACTACTTAAAAAACAAAACAAAACACAAAAATACACCTGAAAACAGATCACCAACAAAAAAACTGTAAAACAAACCAAAAAAAAGTGTTTTATTCTTTCCATACACCTTTTTTTTTCATAAAGGGAAGACACATTCAGTGCTACCTAGAATGAAAGCATTGCTGGAATACTTTCATATGGAGCTTTGTACATATTCCAGCTACACAGCACATTGGGATTTTCTAGGCAATTGGTTAATATCTGTATTTTTTTGAAGACTCTTTTAAGATAACATTACAATACTACACAGAGTAATTAATTCTACTCAAAAAAGTAAACAGTAATTAGCATTTCCTAATGTTATCAGATTTTAGGAGATCCTATAATCAGCCTAATGGATAAACAGCCTGCAATGTGTAATATGCAAGTCTTACAGGATTTGAAGAAGAGGATAAAGATTTGTTTAAATTATGAGACTTGAAATTTATTAATGCCGTTGCCAAAAGTAGATAAGACATTCACAAGACATCACTGAGCTTTCATCTATTGTACGTTAAAAGCAGTGTTTCAGAAATCTAATTTTGCAGACCATCAGATAACAGTATTTCCTAGGTTATTTTTCCATCCACGTTTTCAGAAGCATAAAAAAATGCAAGACGAGATAAGCAGAAATTAGTAAAAGTATTTTTTTCATCCATCAACACAGCATTGAGAAGTAACATTAAAGAAATTAGACATCAAGTACACAAACCTCGGGTGCATTTTAAAAGCCTACCAGCAGTACTTGTCTCCATCTACTTTCTGCCTCTTCAAATTTCATTAAACAGTAACAAAAATAGTATTTAATACAGGATGTTTAAAGATAACATATTTAAAGAACCTGACTTAGTCATATTAAAAAAACCTCAGCATTTTCTTACAGGCATCAGTATTACAAGGGTCTGACAATCCAAGTGACTGAACACATTTTCTGTTCCTGTTGCACAGGAGGACTCCACCAGGTTAAAGACTCAATGCCTGATTTCTGTTCCTGGCATCAGAAGCTTTAGACCAACATTTTGAGGAGCACAGGTTTTCATAACTGGCAAAAGTTACTGGCTGTACAGAGATTTAAGTACTTCTAACAAGGAAATATTGTTCTGATGTACCAACACTTGATAACTAAGCACAGAAGGAATTCAAGTACATTGAAAGAGATAAAAACACTAAGAAGAAATAAAGTCTAACTTACAACACTGGGAGGCAGCACTGGGCAATGGTTTCTTCTGGACCTCTTCCTGAAAGGAATACTAAAGGAGGAAAAAAAAATAGGAAGAAACATAAACTGATAAGAAAGCAAGTGGAATTTTATGAAACAGCATTCAGAGTACAGTATGCCACACATAAGAGAAAATACCCCTGGTGGTATCAAAGCATAATACCTATATTTTCCATAATATCTATATTTAAACACTCCCAAAACTGTCCTTTTTTTTCATGCTAAAATCACATGTTACAAAGTACACACATTGTTGAGGTGAAATCTGCTTTACTACAAGCACAGACCCTATTACCAATTGTGAGACCTCAAATTAGACATTCAGAAGACGTGATTCTCCACACCATGATGTCAGTGTGACAGGGAGCCCAGAACTGAGTACAAGCCTCTTTGCATTTAGACACTCCAGCACAGCTTCAACAGCTCAAAACTCAAGTGGGCTCACAGCAACTCCACAGTAGGAGATGGAAGCAGTTAGATAATTAGCGTGCCTGGCAGGGCAGAAACACAATGTTTGCCAAGCCAACACTCGCAAACCCTCCTGTGATCCACTTTACATCCAAAGTGAAGAATTTTTCATCTCATTTAATACTAAATTAGAGAACACAGAAGTATTTCAATTAGCCAGCTCTGACTTTCTACAAAGCTGTTTGTTACAGCATCAAAGCATTCCCAAGGGGAATGCCAGTGATTTTATTTTGTTATTCTCTTCTATCTTGTATTACATAGAGACATGAGAAAATTAGGACAATTGACCAAAATAATGAGAACAGTCTTTGCTGGGAAAAAAAAGATCTGACAGCAAAGGAAACGGCAAACTTAGCAAACTGGTGCTGCAGCCTGTGCAAAGCAGGGCCACGAGACAGTGTCTCCTTGGATTTGGTAGGGATTAATGGCCAGTTCTTTACGTGGAAGGTGACAACCCCCAGACTTCCGCTGTGGTTATCTTCCAATCTGTTCTATTTAAGATGCACAAGGGATCCTGAAAGGTGGTTAGTCTTATCATCAGCAAACTGCCAACCCACTGAGTTAATCAGGATTGTGAAAACAAGAACGGCTGGATCTGATAAAGTGGTGAAAGGAAGTCTGTTGATGAGCAATTTCAGAAGCACAGGACAGCAATGGGTTCTGAATTATTATACTCAGAGATCCCAAAATGGCAGCAGTTTGTTCTTTTTAAGACATCAGCGCAACAGCTATCAGCAGTACCAAAATGAAAACTGAGTATTGTTTGTAGGAAGAGAGGCTGGAAAGCATTTTTATGACACCATATGAACTCCAAATGAACTTGCTTATTGAATACCATTGTGCAACTTTAGTCTGTTCATTTATTGTCTCAGGGACAGCTGAACTACAGAAAGGAAGATAAAGGCACAAAGCTATCCTGCACCATAAATACCACTGTGCAGACTAGGATTCTGCAGCCCAAAAGCTGAGGCCTGTAAAGCTGAGTGGCACAGAGCGGATGAGGATCACTCATTCAGTTTCTCCAAATAAACCTGCCACCACCTGGTTTCACATCAGGTTTATTTGCCCGGAGCAAATAAGGTGTTTCTTCAGGCAACGCACAATTAAAGTTCTGAATTTCTTTGCTACAACATAACTGACCTGGATGCATTCAAAGGGCAACTGGCAACCACAAAAGAAAAATCCACTGAGTCCTGTTAAACACAAGGATACTGCCTCTGGCTCTGGAAGTTCCTGAGCTACAGTCACTGCCAGTTAGGGGACTATGCAATGAAGATCTCATCCTCATGCCAGTCTGGGTGGCTGGCAGACATGGGACAAGAACCTTAGGCGTCCTTATATTTTTTCATTTTCTCACTGGTGACAGAGAACAGCCATAACAAATTTGAGAACATTAGGTCACAAATACAGAGATATTATTTTGCTACTGGTATTTGATCGAAGCATGCACTTAGCACACAGATGAATGGCACTGTAAGGAAAGGGGAGTCTCAGCGTGTCTTTCAGCAAGTACCAGCTCAGTAAAGCACTAGAGGGCACCTCTGCTTCACTGAAATCTCTGGCAAGGACTGCTCCTATAGCCCACGAGAGCACAGAGGTACCACAGCAGCATCACTCACAGGACAAACCACAGACCGACTTTTCACCAACTCCTAGACGTTTTCAAACTTCTAGGAAGGCAGGAGAGGTTGCCCTAAAATAGTTATGCTTTTAGCCCCCCCCCAAAATTGGTCTGCCTTCAGTCAAAAAGAAAATCCACCGTTTTCTGCACAGTAAAACAAATTACTCATATAAGGAGCACAAAAGAATAGATAAAGGACCCCAGAAGAAAAATCTCCTGAAGCCATTGCACCGGCAGAATATTTTGCAACTTATCTTGCTATGGAAAGAGACCTATACCAAAGGGTTTAAGCAAACACCATGTTCTTGCTTGATGATGTTCACATCAATATGTGTGTGTTGTTTTTTTAAAATGCTGTGTTTCTGGTACAGGCATTAACATGTTAGATCTTACTTTGCAAACACTAAGAGCTAGAAAGAAAAGTTTTATTTATGTAACAGTCTCAAAGAAAAAAGAAAAAAGTAACTTTTAGTTTATAGCAGTTTAGCCACGTGCACACTAGAAAACCCAGGAAACCAAAATTATAGTTAGCAGGTGTTATAATAAAAGATTCATATAAAATGAGCCATTAGTAACTGGATTAGGACAAAAGACAATAGCTCCAATAGTTCTCAGTTCAAAAAAGGATTCCATATCTTGCCTTGTCTTCTTCAAGGAAACAGTCAACTGCAAAAAAAGTACTTTTTGACTTGATTCCACAGATTAAGAGAACCGGCCTCAGCCTGTCAAAAAGTTTAACCCTCTACTGAGGTAAAGCATGATGTTGCCTTTCCTTTGAGTGTATGCACTTCAACAAAACTTTACTCAAACATTTTCAGCATGCAAAAAAATCTTGCTCTCCTTAAGAATGAACAGTACACTTTATAAAACAGTTCTGTAAACAATTCCTGGAAGACTTGTCAATGATCAACATTTATGAGTGGCCCTAATCACAGGGATCCAACACAAAGAATAAAAGCAATTTATATGGCAATGAGGGGTACATTAATCTTTTAATTTAGGTATTTACCTCTTGATCTCCCAGTGAATTTATTTGTTCCAATTTCCTGGTCCAGTATCTGGCCTCTTCTTCAGGGATATCTATATCAAAAGAGAAAGTCACACCACCTTATTAACCAGGCAAGTTTGCATTTATCACCATTAGCATTAAAACAGGGAGAGTAGTGCAAGATCACGCCACAAAAAAACCCACACATGATTTTGAAGAAATAGGACTGTCTTACGTTAGCACTCAGATGGAAAACAAACATGGCCAATAGTATCACAATTCAAGGGCTTACACTGCTTTCTTGTTTAAAGCTGATTAACCAAATGCACACTGCACAAAGGTAGGAAAGAGAAAGACAGAATGGTTCACATTTAACTCAAGTATTAGTTTAATGGAGAGCCATTTTGCAATGATATTTTAATACACTTGCTACTTGCTCGATAATATGTAACAAGAGCCTCTTCTGGAGGCCTTTATAACCTCAACAGAACAAGGGCTCCCTTTGAATAGCGTATCTTACCCACGTACCTGGTGTAGCACGAATTAAAACACAGAAACTAAATGGCCTCTTTTACTCCTTTGCAGGCAATAAGCCAAATCTTTTGAGGTAAAGTACAATGTTATATTATAGGCAGTCATATTCTCTTGAAAGCATATTCCTACTTTTACACCACACTGCAACTTCATTGTGAAATGAATCACAGCAACACTTTTACCTTCTAGAAGATTTACCAAGTGGATGACTGGCAGCAAGTAACAAGCATTATCACCTTTATTTTGGTAGCTTTTTCTATTTTCTATTTCACACTTTGAAGTAATATAGGGTCCTAATGGAACACAGACTTCTGCCACTCAAAATTTCACCTTTCAACGTGCACCCTTGGAGATGCAGATGAACTGCTGTGAAAAGCTTAACACAAAATTATTTAGGGATGGAGGGGTGTGAAATCATTCGAAAAGGAAAGAAAGGTTATGGGGTTTTTTTCTGGGGCGGTTTTCTTTTTTAGCCACTCAAAACCCCTGACTGTAATAACTTCTAAAATCCGGCTATCCATGTCCTGAAACTGCCCCAGTGCAGAAACTTCAAAGCTCAGGGAGGAAGGAAGTGGATGGAGTGCTCCAGCAAGACACCACCAGCCCTGCAAGCCGACTAGAACATAGTGCTATACCAGTTCAGCTGGTTTTCCCATCTCCTCTAACCCTTCGCACTTTCAGATGGCCTCAAAAGAAGCCAAGTTTACATCTAAGAAGTTTGTTTTCCTGCTATGAACTGCACTCCATGAACACCACCACAAAACGGTGTGCTCAGCTATGCGTTGGCAAGAATGGGGGAAGCAGGGTAGGATGGCCTCCTGATGAAAAGGTGATTCGAAAAGTTACATCCACTCTCACTCCTGAGAAAACAAAAGAACAAGATCCATTGGCAGGTGAGCATTCCACTGGAACTATGATGCTTTCAGAAAGGACCAAGTTTTGCTTTCTTCTTGTACTTTGAGCGGATAGCTGTCCTGCATGTGTCCTCTCTCAGCCATACTAACAAATCCTATGGAGACAGTGGCCCCAAAACATTGGAGATAACAGTGGCCAGTATATTAGAACACGAAGCACTATCAACAGGAACATGCCAGATTTAGTGGAATTTCAAATTTCATAAGTAGGTATTTCCTTAAACTGCAAATTCATGTCTACACCTCTGTAAGAGAAACACGACTGTATTTTTATGCAACTAGCCTTACCCAGACAAGGGAATAAAATAGTCCCCACCTGAGAAAGCTTTATGGAAACTTAGTACCTGACTACAAAAAAAAATGCATTAAGCACTAAAAAAAGACAACCTATTTCTTCCTGCTTGGAGGAAGACCAAAATAACTTATTTTAACCAAAATACACAAAGCAAGGTGCTCTTTCTGATGTACGGTACATTATTTTGTTGCTAGATCCTAATAGAAAACAAGGTAACAACAGAGTCTTCCACAACTGCCAGAGTTGTAGAAAAATATACATGTTTTTGATTATCAGGGCTGTAGATCACAGCTGCACAGATTTATCAAATGAACTTGGCATAAATCAGGGTTGGCATTCAAAGCAAATCCAGACAGAACTGATCTAAAAAGAAGACATCAATGAACAGAACACCTATCAGCACACAACCTGATGAGATCTAGGGCAACAAACTCCAACAAGGACCTGAAACAATCCAAAATTTCCATGGAATCCAAACCCCATGGAATTGTCTTTGAAAGCCAACACGTCGCCAAGACATGAAGAAAAACTAATGAATTGAGAACTAAAGGTCAGAGCCTATCTTGTATCCCAAGTGCCCATTTCATAAGCAGAGATATCAGATTTTTACTGCAGGATTGCTTCTTCTATGGAAACAGCTTCTTTTGCAAGTTGGAGATAAAAATCTGCTACTGTCCAGATACCAGCTGCTTTAAGGACATTGTCATGATCTTAGAGAAACTCTTGTCATCAACACTAACAGCACTACAACTACTGCACAGCAAACCTTAAACATGAAACAACTGACCTATGACCTTGAGTCAAGTTAACTGCTCAGATGAAAAGATCCCAAAGAGAAAGAATTCTTGATATTTTGAGGAAGCAGTTTATTTTTTACTTTCCCTCTTCCATTGTGACTCACTTCGGTCAGCAGTTTTGTTGAAGCTCGTTCTTTGGAATGCAGAGAATGGAAGGCCCTAGAGCAGAGATCACAGACTGCTTCCTTGCAAAGCCACATCCACTGGCCAGCTCCTACATCACTGCTCAACTTCGACTACAATGGAAATTACTTTGCAACATTAGCTTTTGCTTACAAGATAAAAAGATGAAACTAGTCAAAAGAGAGGCCACCTGCTGCCAGCTCAGGACTCCACTGATACCATGCCTGGTGAACAAAAGAAGCAAGACCATATGTCAGTGAAACTAAACTGCTGAACAAGAACAGAGAGATGGACAGGTATGTTCAACACCTTCTGGGCCTTTGTGGAAGAGTTCTGCGCTGAAGACACCTTTGGCCTGGGAAGGATGCAGCTGTGAGCATGGGAAAGTCGAGAAAAACAAGTTTATGGCCTTGCAGCAGCATGGGAAAGTAGAATAAAGAAGAAAAACAACTGAGAAAAACAAGATATGTTTTTAGCCTTACCAGCATGAGGAGAGATGTGAACTATCAGAAGATGGTCTAAGACCCATGGACAGAAGTGCTAGGCTGATAGAGTGTGACATGTTTGCATGGACAGATAAGAAAAAGTATAAAAGAGAAGTCTTCTGTTAATAAAACGGTTGTTGGTTGTTACTGCTGGTTGTAATTATTCTTTGCGCCAGACATCTGTGTGTGTGTGTGTTTGTCCATTGCTGCAGGGCTTATTAATTTGATGCCAACACAGAAATGTTGCAAGTTTTACTGTCCTTGCTCCTATTGCCATCTTCAGCTGGAAGCTGAACCCCTTGTTTCCTCAGGGCACCTAGTGTTAGGGTGCAGTGAAGTCCAGTTGCTCCCTAAGGAAGGAGAGGATCCCATGATTAGCAGGGCAGGGGACTGTCCAGCTAGGGACCCGTCTTCATAGCAAGGTGAGCAGAGCAGGCCCAGAGATCATGGCAAGGTTCAACCGGGAGCCCAGATGAGCAGTCAGGTCCATGCTGGCAGGGCAGGTCTGAGGTCAAGTCCACATCTGGGCCTGAACCTGTGGGATCCATAAGCAAGCACAGACATGGCAATGGCTGGGGTGGGTGATCATAACTCCCACAAAATCACTCAGGACTGAAGGCTCAGAGCTGAGCTGAAGCTGCATTCCTGGGCACAGGAGCAGAGGTATGAGTGGAGGTCCCAGGTGAGGCTGTTCAGAGCAGATAGAATATATATCAGTGTACCCAGGGCCCTGACACAAACAAACACAGAAATGGGTACACAGCAGTACAATCTCTTATTAGGTGGAGGAAGGAAATAAGAGGAGAATTCGGTGCACCTATACAGAACAGTATAGGTCAGAATCCCTCAGTCAGAGCCCCTCAGGTACCTACCTAAATATGACAGTATTCCTGCTTAGAGATCTCTAGCTTGGCAATAACCAGGCATTTCAGTCTTAAAGCTTTTCTTCTCCTTAGGTTTGTCAGTACTTGCTCTAATCCCTGCATAACACCTTGTGCCTCCCAGGTTTTTTACAGGTAGCAAGTCCTGGGCTGGGGCATACTGCAGCTCAGCATGAGAGAGAATCAGTGATGAAAGTGATACCCTCTCTCTCCCCACTTTCCTACAAGTCTTCACTTGGCTTCCCCTCTTCCCAGCCCCAATGTCTCCCTTTTTCCAATGTATGGGAATCTTTGCAGGTTCTCACTGAAAGGACTTTGCCAAGCTGTTTCTTTCTATTCATTTCCCAAGACAATAAAACAACAAAGCACATTTACTCCACCTGATGGCTGCATGCAGATCAGCATGCTCCCAGCCTGGGAGTAATGAGAACACTAAAAGCATCTTCACTCCAATTATCAACTAGAAACTGCCTGGCAGAGAACCAAACTGCTATAGTTTGGAAGCCAAAAGCATTTTTTAGTGCTGCATCCTGTGAGGGATTTGCATGTAGTCACTGCACTTCTAAAAAAGGGGGACAGAGTAAAATTGCTTCTAAACAGAAAAATTTTACACTTGAAAAACAGCCTCCTGAAAAGCCTGTGCCAGCACACACTCACTGCATCAAAACAATAATAGCAAGGCTGTCTTCTCTTCACCAGTGAATTTTCTAAACCAACCACAAAACGCTTTCTCCCTTCCTTGATATGTCTGTCTTGCTCTTGAGAATAAACAGATATGATCAGTGGAGAAACCTGCTCCAGCCTGTCTTTGCTTACAATCCCATGAAGAAGGCAGTTTACTTCCATTTTTAATAGACTAACAAGCATAGAAATGCTTTCAACTCTCACTAACACTTCAGATTTCCCATGCTCACTCCTTGCTGCACTTTTATAGAAGAGGATTTTCAGCCATTCTGCTTCTGTGACACTGAACATTCAAGAACACAGAGCTGGCAGAGAGCATTCGATGACAGTCTGGTCCCCAGCACGCACAAGGGCCCGCAGATCTGCTCTCTCCTGTACACCCCATGCTGATGTCACACTAACAACACGACTGACCACAAGGCAAGAGCTGCATGTGGGATGTGCAGTGGGATACACGGGGGATATATCAAGGACACCACATAAAATCTTTGTCCTATTAGAAATCTGGACATTAACAAAGTTTAACTGCTGTATGACCTCAGAAGAGCTTATATGACCAGAAGCAGAGACTGAACTCCCACAAGTCCTTGCCAGGAGATGATTGCTTCGCAACTCCCAGCCTGGCAAACACTTAAAAACAACTTCAGATGGGGGGAAAAAAAAAGGGAAAAAAATCTCTAAGGTGCCTTCATCGCGTACTGCCACTACCAGAATTAGCATGTTGTGCATTTGTTTCAGCTTTAGCTGTTGCCAGTCTCCCGAGTATGAGGAGAAGAGATATCAGGAGGGTAGAATCTTGAATATATAAGGTGGAAGCAGAACAACAAACCAGTTTCTAAACCTCGATGATATAAAACATGATTGTGTATGCAAAGACCTCAGCTTTTCTGGTTTTCAAATCCATTTATTCTCTTTTTCAAACCGTTAAAAACTTCTCAAGCTCCTCCTAAATACAGAAAATATTTCAAATATGTTGAATAACCTGGGGTACTGCAACTGCGTGCATCTAAATGAAGGAGAGCAACCAGAAGTGACAGAAAAAGCACAGAAGCACAGCCAAACAGAGCACACAGTTCTTCAAAGCTGCTATCCCAGACAGCAGTGTTTTACCCGACTTGAAAAGCAGCACAAGCTGTACATGTGCACACATATCGCTCTGGTTCTCATGTATCTACAATAGCCAGGAGATCTTCACCTGGGAAATAAAACATGATACACAATGTTCCTAACAGTCACTCCAAACCCGGTTATTAAAATGTTGCCTCTACAGCACAGCTGCTGACTTAAGAACTTCCACAGCAGATCAGTGATCCATTTAGTTCCCTGTGTAGGTTTAAAGCAGTAGTTTCCAGCTCATACGAGGAAGATTCTTAACATGAAGGGCACTAAGAGTCCATACTGCTACCATCCAGTTAAAGGGAAACCAACCTGCAAATCCATCGGGAGAGATGCAAGGGCAGCACTGTGAGCTGAGCTACCTTCATGCATCCCTCCAAGGCTCACAGCACCTGGGCAAGGAGACAGAGCCTAATCCATGTTGCAGGGTCCTTCTCTGTCCTAGAGGTGATGGCAGGAGGCACTCAGTCATGGTGTGAAACCACTGCAGGAGAAGGTGACACTCCCTTCTAGAGGAATATCACACACTCTTAGTGCCTACTGCTTTTCAACCTGTCCCTGACCGTGCCCATGGCAGGACAGACTGAAAATGGAGACAGAAGCAAAAACTGCCGCACTCCTCAAGGGAAGAGAAGCAGAAGCCTTGAAAGAGCTAACTCACACACCCATTTTTTCCTGGACATTATGGAACAATGGGCAAGCAGACAACTTTTCACACTCTATAAGCCCTTCAATAGCAGTACTGAATCCCTGTTATTTCAGTATTTGGCACAGTAAGCAAAGAAATAAGTAACAGATATACTTTAAATGACCAATTATGTTAAAAACAGAAGAATCACAAAAATCTTGCTATTTACTTACTGTTCTGCATGAAATCCTACTTCTCCAAATGTAAAAATTTAAACTAGTAGTAAAAAAACACCAAAAGAAACAAAAATTCCTGTAAGTAGTAGGGAGAAAATACACAATTATCTGAAATATTTTTATTTTTTTTAAATTCAGATGCTCTAATACGTAATGATTTACAGGAAGTCTGGTCTTATACTTGAAAAGATAAAATCTTAAAATATAATGTTGTTCAAAACATGAATCGCAGAAGAATGCAAATTCTCTTTTGGACTCCCTCTGAAAAGAAAGGGAGACACCAGAACTTCATTTTATTTTAAAGCAGTGACAGATTATACAAGCAACTGTGTCAGAATTTACTTAGATGAGAAGGTACTTGCTACAAGCCTTGCCTTCAGCTCTACTTGCTGTGTTCTGTG
Organism: Xenops minutus; assembly: GCA_035221455.1. NCBI lineage: Eukaryota > Metazoa > Chordata > Aves > Passeriformes > Furnariidae > Xenops > Xenops minutus. Next base: position 63,386,543 of record JAWWEE010000085.1, read on the forward strand.
TCTCCCAGAGGCCTCAGCACTTGCCCCAAAGATTCCCTGTGAGTGCAACAAAGTGTGTTGTTCCTTCTCTTACGTAACAAGCAATTTCAGTAATAAACATCCCACTGACAGGGTAACAGCAGAAGCGTACCACCAGGGTATTTCCATGAGGAAGAGGGATGGCTTGTGACCAACATTAGACAGCTTAGCTCCCAAAACAGCTTAGGTGTCAGACACCTTTCCCCTTTACAAACTGGACTATAGTTAAAGAGCAGTCAACACTGTGGTCACCCTGCAGCACAACCATCCAGGGGACTGTGCACTCAGAATAGTATACTCAGGGTACAAGATACAATTTGCATGGACTCTCGTGCTGCACTCTCCCCTGCACTAGGACGGGGGTATGAGACTCAGATGTCCTAATTTCTTCCCACAACAGATGGCCAACCCTGAGAGGTGCTGGCCAAATGCCAGCGAGTGCACGAATGTCCCAAACCCCTGTGCAGAGTACAATACAAATCGCTCCACTGCCAGGGGCTTGACAGCTAAAAAGAAGCAACAGGCAGAGAGGGAGAGATATGTCTTGTGGTGGCAGACAACTTTGAAGCACTTCAATACCCTGTGCACGAAAACAAAAAATAGCACAAGCCCCAAAAACATCATCTTTGTTCTTGATCCCAAGTATCAGCTCAAAACTGGAAAGAGAAGCTGTATAAAACTGAGATGCATTATGGCTAAGGCCTTACTTTTGGGGTTTATTTGATTATTTTGTTTGCTTGTTTTCAAGTAAAACAAAATTTAAAAAATCACACACCACTTGACTTGAGATCTGTTTGTGCCAATTAGCTGCTTTTCCATATTCTGTAGTTTTCAGCCACAAGTAATTTCCAGAAAGGCACTTCTTACAACATCAAGTTATTTATATACTCTGCTAATGATAATGTTCAGGAGCACTAAGCATTAATGTTTCACTAACTGAACTGCACACTTCTAAGATGGCTTACATGTACCTGCCACAGAACAGCCCTAACAATGCACTCAACCTCTATTAGACAAATTTATCTAGATACAAAATAGAAAATGCTCCCTGCTAAGGAACAAAATGTGTGACTACACAATCCTGGAATACTATTAGAAGAAAAAACTGCTGCTAGTCTAAACATTCCAGCACCCAGGGACTTTCAAACATTCCACATTTATTTGGATCTTGTTAGGAAGAAGACAAACAAAAGGTGAATAGCAGCAATTTATCTCCACTGAACTGTACTGACTAAACTAAGGATAAACACAACTCGATTGTAAAACTCAAGCTGCTCACACTTTCTCTTCACTGTCAGGATTCTGGGTAAGTTATGGAAAAGCACTCACCAAAAGGTAATTCAAATCTTGTGTCCAGCAAAATTTTATGAGGAGTTGGGTTTTTGGTTCCACAGATTTCATCATGTTTCATTACAACTTCAGCCTCCAGCGTAGACCACTCCCCAGGACCTTCCTGTGAATCACAAGCCACATGTGAATGAACATCCAAGTCTGAAGAACTCTATGCAGCAACTCTAAAACACTTGCTAAATGACTCCAGGACGAGCTTTGCAGCATTATCAAGGCCTGGTACCCTATTTTAACATCAAATTACATCCATTCAGCACATGATGGCTTTTTATTCCAAGCTGGGTTTCTTCCAAATATCAGAGGCCTTTAGCAGGGCAAGCAGCAAACATCTCCTAGCAGAACTGCTGCCTTCTCAGTGGAATGGCAAAGGTTAAGACCTCAAAGACACGACCGAAGAGTGCCTGGACAGCCAGAGGAACTGAGAGCCAGCCAGACCTTTCAGCCACACTGCTGAGCATCCCCACTCTTTTCCCTTTATAGAAAATATACTCTCTCCCCCTGCTCATATCCAATACTCTTTTAAATAAATACTCTGAAATTTGAGTTGAAAAACCAAGCATGTCTTGCTTTGCCTCAACAACTGCCAAATTCAGTAGTTAGGGCAGTTACAGAGAGTGGCACATCCCAGCTCCTTCTTTTTTCCACATATATTAGCACCAGCAGACACCCTCTAACCCTGCAACCAGAAGCCCTAAGCAGATGATGCAGACATGCTCTGGGCCCACAATGTCAGCTGGAAAAGACAGTCTTTAGCAATAAGTCACAGAAATTTGAGCATCAGATTAAGCAGTCAGTCCTTAAGACTTCAGACACTTGTCACTTATGTGTTGTTTAAGCCCTGTTTTTTGAGTTCACATTAACAAAATGAGACCAAATACCCCTCTGTAAGTTCAGTTTTGGTCTCACTTCAAAAACAAAACCAGTAAGATGAGAGTACCCTCTCTGCTCACGCAACCTTCCTGACTTTCCAAGTGCAAGTTTTGTTGAGGAGCTCAGCCTGGGCTGCACCAGGCCAAATGTGTAATACTTTATCTATCAACACTGGAGCAAAGACAAGTTCTGTGTCAGCTTAACCTCATCCGATTGGTGAATGGCCTTCAGAGCAATCCACACAGTCCCAACTAGGGTGTCCCAGATCAGTCCTTTGTTCCATACTTCAACAATTAGGCCCAGGTCCAGTCGGCTGATCTCGCTGCAAGAAACGAAATGGCATCACAGGTGAGAAAACAACAATGCAATCTAATTCTGGTTTAGATTCTACATTACCACCATAAGTACATCAGTGAACTCTTTCACATGGCTGTATCAAGCTACAGAGAGCTTCTGGAAGTCTGTGGTTGAGGCAGCTCGTACTCAGAAGGATCACTAGTTTCTAATAACTACACAAGGAATGCAAACTGAAACCCTGAACTATGTCATGCATGAACTGCTAGTTGGGAAGTCATGTCTGCAGCTATGTACACAGGAGCAGGAAGGGTATCTTGGGCCAAAACCTAGAGGTGAGCTGTTCTTTGTCATCAGGCACTCTATTCCTAACAAAGTGGGTATGTCCCATGGTAGCCCAGCAACACAAGTGTACTCTGGCAGGTGCAAACATGCCAGTAATTATAAATGTGAATGGAGCTACCCCATGCCCAAAGTAACAGTCCCAAATATGAAGGTTTTCATGACATCTTCTCTCTCAGGAAGGAAAGGATGCATCTCAAATTTGCTTCTTTTCAATATTTCATAGTATGTATACATCCCTCTTCCACACTAGTCTATAACATGCCCACTTCAGGACAGCCTAACACATATACAGCTGGTAAAAACCATGAAGTAGAGAAGAATCCTGAGCTGTCTGTTGATACCCAACTGTCTCACACTTATAATGAAGAAAAGATATCACTCCTAATTGTTTGAGCTCAGGGCTTCCCTTTACAGTGCAACTGTTAATCCCCAAGAGAAGGTATCTTGGATGGTCAGTGTTCCTTCTGTCCAAATGTATCCATTTCACATCTATCAAGGAAATTTAAAAGCATGTTAGTCCCTAATTTCTACAGACTGCCATCATGGCCAAAAAGAGAAAACCTGCTGCAAATCCCAGCATCAATTTGAGCTTTGCCCCATTCTTACAGCTTTAAAGGATAACATGGTATCTACAAGGCTCAAGACGAACCCTACAGCTACAGCAAAGCAGGTTAATATCTATTTTATTAAATCCAAGTGCTTCTCTTCTTGTCTGAGACACAGAAATTGAGGTCAGGGTGTCCAGTACCTGTGTGGCTCAGTCTACTATAGTTCAAAATCAAGCTATTACACAGGCTTAATTGTGAGTTTACTGCTAACATCTTATATTTGCAGCATCCTGTTTAGACAGCGTTTCATGAATACAGCCAAATTAACAACTGTACCAGCACTGCTCTGCCCTCCCACTGCTTGGGTCTTGGAAGATGATATTTATGTGACTGCAGATTGATGAAGACAAGCTGTCTGCTAGCTGGACTAGTGTGAGGCCAGAAAGGCAAGGGAAGGAATAAATACTCTATTTTCAGTCACAGTGTAAAACCACATTCTTTGCTTCAACATACACTGACAGAGCAAGACATTGATCATGAGATGCCCAATGGGCTTCTGTACAGAACTCCACAGGACAGGTCACCAGGTAAGAATAATAAATAAGAAGGTTTTCTGCACAGTGGCTTTGATTGCCTTTGTGTCTCCCTTTCTCCACCTTCTGGTTACACACAGAATAGCTTCACAGAACAAAAGAGCCAAGACTGGAATTCTGTGTCACTCCCTTTTCACACACATGTAGAATTTAAATAAAAGACATTTCTTTAACACTGATTTAATCATCATGTTCTAGACATCAGTTTTCACTTTGACTCAAGAGGTGCTTTCTGGAAATATGCAGTTCTTTTTAAAGCTGCTATAAAATTAGAAGATGTCCCCAAAAAACACACTAAAGTGCTTTCCCGGTCTGGTAAATAGCCAAATCCCAAACAACTCCAGAGCCCCAAATTCTGAAGTGTTATATATCACAAGGAGTTTGGAAGCAAAAACAACGAACACAGACAAAAAACATTTTCTTGCTTGTAATCTATTCTTCTACTATGCCTCTTGAAAAAAGGTAAACACAAACACAGACAGTAAAAGCATCCTTCCCTCAGGGAAAAACTACTGTGTTCAGAATTCTTTTCCAAGTCCAGAAAGAAGAAGAGCAAATCAGAGAATAGTAATATTAGAATACCAGTGTTACTCCTCCTGGGACAACTTAATGTACACAGGATCATGCAAAACACGTTTGTTGCCACATGCAATAATTCTGTCATAAAGAAACACCAGAACTACTGTGCAGTTGCCTGGCTAAAGCAGGGATGATAATGGCGAGGTAGTCCAGCTAATATTCTGCTTTCATATTACTTAGCAACTAATTACAGAGCACCACAGTGACCTTACGGCATGATAGCTAACCTCCCAGCTGATATCAGAGTGCAGTTCCAGGAGCTGCTGGAGGGAGGAAGGTGGAGCAACCCTGAGAGCCTTCCTCCAGCACAGTCAAGTGTCTTTCTTAAATCACTGCTGAGCAGTCTCCTCTGCAGCTGGCCATGTTTAAAGCTAGTTCCTGTCCACAGGATGAGCACAAACCACAGGCAGAATGAGTGAGTAGTTTGGGTATAGGCTTGTGATTTGGCAGATAGTTACAATCCCCTGTCCCAATCTTACCCAGCCCTGCACAGTTTACATCAGTGACAGCCATGGCCTCTGTGGCCTGACCAGGAACTGCAGAGCTGAGTGGATGGAGGTGTTCAGGAGCACATGTGTTTCGCCAGGTGCCAAAGGACAGGCTCCAGACTCCATGCAGGAGCACATACACCTCGTGCTGCTCCAAAAGCAGTGGCACCAAAAAGGGAGGTGGGAGCACAGCTGTGATGAAAACGCTGTACTGACCCAGGTGAACTCCTTAACCAGAGACAACAACTTCCCACTTTCAACCGAAGAGAACTAACTGCCCCTGGATTGGGAAACACTCACAAAATCCCATGTGGCTCTCTTACTACATGTGCTATTCAAACACCTCAAACCCACTAAAGAATAGCAGCACTCCCTTTGACTCCACAAAATGAATATAGCATCATTCCCCTCCATTTAGTAAATTTACTTCAAAAGCTACGAAAGTGGAAGCAGATGTAGTATAATCAATAAGTCATATATCCACCAGAACAACAAGAAAACACACCATAATTCTAAAAGATACTGTAATCCTTGGCTCCATGTCAGGACCAGAGCAAATCAGAAGTCCCAAGTGCATGACAAGCCCTGGAAAAGTTGGAATGAACTGGTTCTGCTGCTCATGGCAGGGACTGGTGACCCCTCAAACTGAACCAGAGGAGCTGGAAAACACATTCATGGGCACTGGGCCAACAGCAGAAAACATCAACACATGAGCAGATCCCACACTATGGTAACTAGGATCACCATGTGGAGGTCCTTAGAACACTGACTAGAGTCCTTAATTGCCCTGACCAGCCTCTCCAGTGGCCTCCACCGGCAGCCTCTTCCCCATGGCCCACAAACTCCATTTAAGCTCAGCCATGAGCCTTTAGCCATTTTCTAAGCTATGCTGTAGGTGTGTGTGTCTCAAGCTCATGGCCACAGCTGTGCACATACCTGGTCAAGGACAACATCAATCCAGACCCAACCCACAGACTAAATTCTCAGCTCAACCTCAGACTTACCTCCTCCCTATAAACCTGAGTGGCAATTGCCAGGCTCTGGCAACAGCAGAGACAACCTCCCAACACACACATCCCACAGGATGTGTATAAAAGGGAAGAAAATTATTTAGGCTTGTCACTAGGCTTGTGCATTTTACCTGCCCAAAAACTCCAATCCATACATACAATAGCAGGTCCATATGAGCATCAGTGTTGCAGGAGGACTCAACCACGAGCACCACCATACTTACAACATAAAGTCCTGTTCCCAGCAGGGCTGGTCACCACGCACGGCCACTGTCGTGCTCTTCACATTTTGCACTTTCAGGGTCACATATGTGTTGAATTTATCTGGGAAACGAGACACAGCAAGTTACCTCCATCAGTACACCCATTCATCACATACATGCAACGCTTCAAGGTTTTCAGCTCACACAGGGCATCCAGAGAGGCCCCAAGCAAAAGGCCCATGTGGGAAGACGTTACTGGTTTTAAGGAGCCAAATGTTCAAGAACTTTTTTACCTACCATCAAATTTTCAATCACAGCTTTTTTAGAAATTCGAGCACAAGCAAACAAAAATAGGCAACTAATCCCTTGCAGTAAGAAGGGGACAAAGAGTGTAAAATCCTGAAGAACACAGACACTTAGTATGATGCTGCTACTGAAATGCAGACAAGAGGAAGAAGAGACAGTCTGAAGGAACAGGGCCTGTCATGCAGACCAAGCAGAGGGAAAAACAAAGTTGCAAAACATACAAGCAAGCAGCTGGGTTGATCCCATCACCTCTTCCCTTCTGACCCAGCTGCTCTCCTAGATCCAACCTGATTTTCCACCCATGAATCCGCAAAGAAGTTTACAGACTAGTCAGGGGCAGAAGAAAAATATAGTGATATATTGCTAAATGTGCTAAAACTGGCCTGGTCTAGAAAAATTTTGCTACACTCACATTTTGGCAAGACAGGATCTGTTTATATGTTTTGATTTTTATTTTAAATATGAAAAACAATCCTGAAATGCAGGCTTGTTTCCTTTTTTCCTAGTTCTTGCTCTCTCCTTGCTAAGAAAACCAAAAGCAGACAAGCACAGACACATTCAAAGTTTGAATATCAGCATCCAAGAATGGTAAAACTCACTTTTATGGGAAGTTATTACCTCAGACCTATGTATCAGTTTCAAAGAGCCTGGAACAAGACATGCTAACTAGCCAGGAAGCAGTGTACCTATTTCAATACTTCAGTGTTCTGCTGCATCTTTTCCCAGTGTAGGTTAGAGCACAGTCCATTTTAATACTGTCAAAATTGCACATTGAAAACAAAGAGGTCATTGGGAACAGCCAACCTGGCTTTACAAAGAAGAAATTCATGCCTGATAATCTGTGTCTCAGCACATAGCTTTCAATATCCTAACAGAAAGGAAAGAAAGGGAAAATATATGATCCAGAACCTCAGGAACAAGTAGGAGTCACAGGAAATCATATTCCTTCATATCTGTCTACATCACCTGCATCCTCCTGGAATTCTGGGCTTCTCTGTAAAACCACACACTTTGCTTAGTTCAACCTAGACCACAGGACAAATATTTTGCATCTGTAAGAAGGCTTCTTGATTAGAGAAAGGATAAAGTACACACTATCTCTCGTCCAGTCTTGGCACTCAGCTTTCCTTCCTGGAAATTCAAGGTAGTTGCAAACACAGATCTTGACCTGACATGGAGTATGGATAACAAGTCCTGGAAAATTTTCCGCTGTAACCTGAGGACAGCTATATCAAGAGAATAAAGCTGAAAAATAAGTAATGAATATAGCTGTGCAACTGCTTCATACCTAAACACCTGAACAGCTATTGTTCCAGAAGTAAACTGCTTATTTTGTTAACTGTACATCAAATTTAATTCAATAAACTTATCTGCCTGCTAAGGGAGTCCTTGCTAGCTACTGACCTGCAGTGAAAAAAAGCTGCCTAGACTGGAAGTTCTGGGTGTCACCTGTTGTTTGTTTTATTTTATTATGCATGCACAAAACATAGTGAATAGGATTTTAATTTCAAGCACGACCATTACAGACTGTCACATGAGAGAATGCGTCACTTCTGCAGTTCCATACAGCAATTCCAACCAGGATCAAGAAGGCACTGAATCCACACAGGCACACACCAATCCTGCTCAGTGGACATTTTCAGATCCTGTTTTGAACAGGGACAGAGGAATGATGAGACAGAAGGGCAGAGTGGGTAGGAAAGGGTGACAGTAAGGGAACACATTTCCTTATTCATCACCCATTTGCGTCAGGTGAGCTATCAGAGGTTTCTCAGCACTGTGACACCAGATCACAGCCTCAAGCTTTCTACTAACTCATGCTGCATGGATTCTCAAGATAGATTTTGTCACTCCTATGGAGAACACGGAGGAGCCAAGAGGAGGTTGATGAAAACTTGGAAGGAGCAGAATGAACAGCAGTGAGACAGGGGTTCCCATTGCTGCAAACAAGTAGTAGAGCATGGCTTACCTGGTGGTCCATGGAGTTTAGCTTTTTTTACTGTAAAGAGAAAAGAAAAAAAAGAAAAAGGCTGTTAGTGATTTTGTTCTGCTGCAGTTGAATAAGAGCATCACAGTGCATCACATTAATTGAACAACATCCCCAGGAAAGGTCTGGTAGCTAGAAACTCAATTTAACAAATCTGGAGATAAAAATTTCTTTGTACCCCATGGCACCTCTCTAAAGCAATGCATTTAAAAAATAATAATAGGAGTAATGTTTGGAATGTAATGTTATATGGATAACACAAAGCAATTTCAAAATCAGTCCTTTGCAGCCAGAAATTACTGCTACTTAGCAAGATGTCATTTCATACCACCTCACTTATAAAGTTACTTACAGACACACTAGAAAAAATAAACACTTTTATAAACAAAGAAACTCTCCTAAAACTGCACAGCAGACTTTCAGCCATGAATTGAAAACAGCCAAGCCTGAATAGTAGCTCTATAAGTAGCTCTGTGCTATGACATCTGTAAATTAAATTAACTAAGCCAAACAAACATCAGCCTAAAAGTTAAATGTCACTCTTACAAGCTCTCCTCTGTTAATTTAATTCCAGGACAGTTTTTATACATAAAAATAGAATTGTTAAAGCATAAAACAGCATTGGCTCTTATCTCAACAGATGGAGAAGGTCCATGTCTACCCAGGGGAGATTTTGTTTACATTTCCCTTTTGCAAGCTCATATCCTCGCTAGAATTGCTAAGTGTAAGCACTAAGACAAGACATCTCCAGGCTCCAGCTAGTTTTCCCAGTGGAAAACTAACACTAGAAAGAAGACGTATTTAACAAGCTAGGAAGCAAGACATACTAGAGAGGAAAAACATTTAAAAGCTGGTATAGTGAAGCTTCCTCCAGAAAACAGAGCTGGCGATATTTACTAGTGACTCACAGTGTTCAACTTTCAAGGTAAAAGTTCTAGAAAGGAACATTAAAAAAAATCAAAATAAAATAAAATGCCCTTACACACTTACATACAGAACTGCAATGAAGTGTGATGCTGGAGAGCACTCTTGCTATTTGAGAAATCCTCCTTTGTGAGCATTTACAGTCCAAGTAGATGTCAGCACAAAGGAACATGCTGTACCAGGTATAGTATGAGCCAAAAGCCCCTCAAACAGAATTTAAAAGTTCTATACCTTTCACCTAGACTGACATGGCCCACGAGCCATTTGGTCCAAAATAAACTGGTTCATTTTCTCCCAGGTTCGGGGCGTGATGCTAAACCTAATAGTGCAAGCAAAACATACAATGGTGTGGAGCAGCATTCCTGCTGACTGAAAATACAGATTCCATTTAATCTCCTAATCAGTCGGTCTGTTTAACCATGGAAAAACACGCAGGACAAACTACCCACCCTCTAGGTGCCTTTGCACACTACACAAAAGCAAGCATTTCATGAAATACTGCCCAGCTTATCTCTGAACCTCCCCTCTCCTCTCCTTTGCAGGAGGCAGGAGACAAAGAAACGAGTGCATGTGCTTGGAGGAAGAAAAAGGGAAAAAGAGGGCAAGGGACACACAGTAAGCTTCAGCTGGCCTCTCTCCCTGTTTGTAACAAGTTCCACTGCTGCTAGCAGGAAAGTAGAGGCAACTCCAGTGTGGAAATTTGGTATTATTTGTCAAAAAAGGCAGACAGGGTGGGCCACTGGCTCTTAAAGACACAGATTAGACAGTGCCTCTGCAGTGAGCTATATGCAAACTAAGAGACAGATGCTGTCTGTACATTGTGGTCTCAGCCTCTAAATATTCAGAGTTCATTTAGTGAAAGGCAGTAAACCCTGCACTGCCTCGGCATTGTGAGAAGGGTGTCTGTGTGGGGCTCCAGCAAGAGCTGCCCCAGGGCTCGCAGGAACAAGAACATCCCTGGGCAGCAGCCAGGCTAAACAAAGATCACAAGCCTGCTAAGGACCCACATAATAGTAACAGGAGTCTTTAGTAACTCCCAGGAATGATCACCATGCCTCTAGACAAACTGCATGTAACAAATTACACCTTTATTTGTAAAAACAGGGCTTGTAACTAAGAGCTGGATCACAAACCTGGGAGTCTCGTCTCACCAGGAACTCTTTTGCTCTGTCTGCAAGTCTACACAGCATGTTCAAAAAGTTCCCATTAAAAGCGACTTAGATGTGTTTTTTTTCCTTAGCCCCATGGGAAAGCACTCCTAGGACTGCGTAAAAATCATTGCATAGGTGCGGCTCCCACAACATCTCAGGGTCAGGACTGGCTGTGAGACTGCAGGGTTCCCCATTTAACAGCCTGAATCTCTGAGAGTTCAGAGCTGAAGAAAGAGTTTGGCTCTGCCAAGGCCCAGCCTGTTTGCCAGCCTAGGGAATCCTCAGGTTGGTTTTGTACCCACACCTGCTCCCTCTGTCTGCTTAGAGCTCCTCCATGCCAAGTGCTCAAGAAAGGGCTCAGAGGAGTAAAGAAGCTACAAAGCAGCCTGATGCATTAGTTACTCACAGTGTTGCAATAAAGGCTGAAAACTCATTGCTACTTCAGACAGCACCTTGAAATTAAGCCATACGTAACATCGTATTTTTATAATATAAAATCTGTAGCACAAAACGAAGTGGAGCGTCTCTAAAGCATTCAAAAACACCAAGTTTCACAGATACAGTTACCCCCTAATTTGCCACCTAGTAAAAACCTAAACAAGACTAAGTTACTTTCTGACTCACTCCCACTTATCTATCCCACAGCACTTCTGGTCTCTGGGGAAGCAGTGATTTCAAACACCTGGAAATGTTAAATTCTGTTCAGTTTCAAATTGCTTCTCTCAGCAAACTGGGCAGCACAGAAAGTCCATCCATTCAGAAGCAAACACTGAACTATGATGAACCATGATCCTCCCATGCCAATGCACAGGATGAACAGGACACTAAGGGAGGGAAAGAAAATCATATAAAATTCTAAAGGAAAGCAAGACCTAGTGCTTTGCAGTGCTACACCTGCTCTCACTGCATGAGGTGATTCATTTAAGCACCAAAAGGACTTGATCATATCAGACACACAGCTACTGCACAGAGTTATCAGAAAGCAGGCAAAAACTGATCCAGAGATTTCCCCTCCATGAACAAGTCTCACCATTTTGCCATTACTCTAACAGACAAGAAGAAATTAGGCTGAAGTCCTGTCTGCAACTTAAAAAAGAAGCCACAACAAGACTCCAGATGCTTGAAAGCCATGAGTTACAAAGGGCTGGAGAGTCACATAGACACCTAAAGACCATGAAAGGAAAATACAAGCCAGGGATTGCTAAAAAAAGGTCCAGAATCATTGTGGGAGGATGAAGAAACAACAGCAGACCATACATCAGACCATACATTCTTAAACTCAGTTCTATGAAGAACTATGAATCCATGTATTTTTCAAATGGTCTGAATGATAATTTTTTCCTGCCCTGTAGAGCAGCAACAGAACTAAAATTGTGCATGCCAAGTTCCGACAACACCCTGCTCAACTCTCCTAAGCAGGCACATACTCATACTCAGTTAAAGGGAACCAAAGTGTTCTGAACACCTGCACATTTTAGATCACCTTTAACACCTGCTTGCAAACGAGACAGATGCAGACACAGGGAGTGCCTCAGCAGATGGCCAAGAGATTACATTTAACTAAATCCAACACATGACTTAGGAGCTGGTCACTCACCAGGCTACAAGACCTACATCCTTTCACACGGGCCAATAAAAACACCTAGGAGGAGCTGTGGGAGAAATTAAGAGAAGGAAGGGATGTAGTTTTAATTAGCGCTTTTAAAAAAAAAAATGCCCTGGTGAAAGCAGAGCACTCAAAATGCATTTTCATGATCAGCAATTTGACAAATGGTTTCCTTTCCCCGTGAAAAATGAATGCAGTGGTCATTGTGTTTTCAAGACCATTCTTTTACAGTAACTGTCCACAGCTGAACAGCAGAATCAATACATATTTCCATTTCACTCTGCTTTTCTCACCTTTTCCAGGTGCTCAGACTTCAGTGTACAGTGATATCCAGCACTAGGTGCAAAGGTTGCTTAAACAATAGAAGAGACCACAGCAAGCTGCTTGTACTAACCACGACTACATCAACACACTAAAGTCACAGCCTGTGCCCCCTGCAGCAGGCACAGAGAAGGCAGGGAAACCTTTTCAGGAGGGTTGCAATGGTTCAGCAGTGCTCCAGCTCTTCAGGCGTGTTACATTTTCTGTAACTGAGCCTTTGGAAATAATTTTGCTGTCTGAACCCTGCACCAACAGACAGAGCACATGTACCCCTTGCAGAGCCAGAAACTCAGCACCTTCTAATCACTTCTTGAAAGTTATTTATAAAATCCAAGACAGGCTGGCAAGTGGCTCAAGACTGGCACATCTAATGAGGGCTGCTCTGTCCCTGGGGATCCCAGAATCAAAGAATGGGCCAGGCTGGAAGGGAACACAGCAGGTCATCTGGTACAACCTCCCTGCTCAAGCAAGGTCATCCTTCAGCACATGGCACAGGATTATGTCCAGACAATTCTTGCATATCTCTAGTGAGGGAGACTCCAGAACCTCTTTCCCTCTCTTGGAAATCCAAACACGCACAGATTTTGAACACCCTTATCTGCCACCCGAGGGTGAGGAACCCTTGTCTTTCCCACCACCTGAACCCCAAGGGTGCTCCAGGCTGGAGGAAGCAGAAGCCACACAGTGACCTGAGCCTTGATTTTAATTCAATCACTGTTTTGTTTCACATGATCCCTATTAAAGCCCAGCAGCATCAGTTATGCAATTAAATGCAACTGCATGTGCCACTGTAGAACAGCAGTACTGACTATGCCATGAAACTCTTCTCCTCCATAACTCCAAGAATGAAAGAGCAGGATAAAACAGAAGTATAATGGTTTCCTGAGACTGTTGTGAAGATTCAACATGACACAGCCACCTTGATATTCTCAGCCTGAGAAATGCATAAAAAGAAAGGCTCCACTGCATTCAGAACTAAATTATGTTCATAAGGAAAGAAGACTTCCCTGAATTAGCTCAGAGGAAGGATAAGTGCACAGGAGGCCCCAGGGACACACCAGCATTCCGCAGCACCTCTACAAGCTTCTACTGTAACTGCAGAGAGCCCAGAGAAAGGTCCACTTAGGCTCTCACTCCTCCCAGCAGAGCCCTGTGGAGCTGGAGTGGTTACTGTAGAGGAGAGACTCCTTCAGCCTCAGGGGCCAGAGAGACACAGGACCTGAGTCACATTTATTACTGTATACTTTGTTTTTCTGCCAAGCAAAACAAACCACTGGTTTACACATAAATATTGCTCCACTCAAGCAGGGAAGAAAGAGAGTACTTTATGCCCCTGTGTATTCTCTTTCAGAATGACGTGACGGAAACGCAGTGGGTACCTTCATGGACCAGCAGTTGTAAAAGCCGAGGCCGAATTCACAGTGCATGGAGGATAACATTGTGTTACTGCCTGACGTGAAAGGAGGGCTGGGCTGATCAGAGACCTGCTCTGCTGCCAGAAGGAAGAGGAACCCCTGTGAAATGCCACTCTGTTTGGCAAGGGGCAGAGAGCAGGAACACAGTGCAGACTTTCAGCAGCATCTGAAGAAATAAGGTTGCATCTACGGGCAGAAATTTTCTGACATAGTATTTGAAACAGGCCTTCAAAAATCCACCACCTCCTTGAATGAGAGAACTGTGGAGGAATCCAGATAGCCCAATTTACCTCAGCTGAACTGAGGAATCGACCTGCTTTAATAAGTAGTCCGGAAAATTGGAATAGACACAATATTAGTTTATGAATTTTTAATAGTTCATAGAAATGAAAGAAAAACCCAAACCACAAAGCACTTATGCATTGCAGTTCCCATTCATGTAGCAAAGAGCTTTCTTCAATTTCACCACTCTAAATGCCCACAGGACAACTTGACTTGCCCTTCCCCAGGCACAAAAAACCCTCCCATCAAAGAAAGGGAAGGTATGTTCTCTTCAGCAAGCAACCATCACTCAAGGATTCTTCTCAGGAAGGGGGTGGGGAAGAGAGATATTCTATTCTGTTGTCTGTGGATAGCAAATTGATCTACCCAAGGGATTTCCATATTGCCAGATGTCTAGAGAATGAATTAGAATCCCTCCTAATTCACATGAATTAGCATCTTACTGTTCAGATGATCTATAAATTCATTATCCTGTCCAGAGACACACAAAGCTACTAGGTTTCTTTGACTTAAAATTTCCAGCAAACAGCTTTCTACCACTCACTCCACCCTTCCTGCCCACTGGACAGTGACTGATAGCAGCTGGGACGTGACCACTTGAAGAGTTTTCCAGATTTCTGTGCTAAGTGCACATGCACTCATTACTAACTCCATTCAAATTCAGCACCATTTCATGCAGCATTTGCAGGAAAGCACTGGGTAAAATACACATCCCAATAATTCTCCATGCTGCCAAACCTCACTAGACGCTCCCCTGTTTATCTGTAAATTCTCTGGGCAGTTAATATCTAGGACTTGCAGGTACCCAAGTGCCACAGCCTGCAGGTAGATGGACCCCACCTGCTTCCCTCCACAGCTCAGACACTCCACACCTTGGGGATGACAGATCAGTCCCAAGGGAATATTGTAGCTGCTGCCTAGTTCTCCTTACAAAGCTTCACCCCAATATTTTCTTGTTGCCAGAATTTTCATCTGTATGGGATAAACTTTGGTGAGCAAAGTACTGAAATCTACCCAGAAAATGCCTAGCTTTTATATATATATATATATATATATATAAAAGATACATATCACAGTTTTGTCTAAATCTCTGTTATTGACATAGCCTATGGGCATCAGAGAGACACAGCACAGTGTCCAGGTATCTGGAATATTCCACAATGTTTCCTGCACATAAACTTGAGAGAGCTGGCAGGACAACATGACAGCAAATCTACACAAAACTGATCAAACCCACAGTTAATACACTTTGCTGAACCAGTTATAAAACACGTATATGACTACTTTGCTGAATCATCCAGTTTGATCCTGTTAGTGAAGTAGTTCCACACGTCCTGCAAATATTATCATTTTTCAGCTCAACTTTTGCATAAAACTTGGTAAGTGTATACAGCACAGCTTGTATCAGAGCTTCATAGTGTTCTGTTTCTTCCATCCTTAACAAAGTTACTAGATAACATAAAGAGAACAAATTAAAAAAAACTGTGTAGGACACTCTTTCTGGCAGTGACACTCCAATCAAATCCACTTTGTTATGGTATTTCTGAAGAACAGGACCAACTTTGTAGACACTTTGCCAAGAGCTGTTTAAATGTTGGTTGTTTTGGAGTTTTTTTAAATAAAACTTAGCCCTCATCATCAAGAAAAGCCTTCTCTTTAGAGATCCTACTTCTGTGAAAGGTATTTCATGTGACAGAAGGGGTGACAATTCAATTTACTTTCAGTGTAGTAGGCAGTTAATGTAAGTAGGCTTCTACACACTTTCAACAACGAAATAGATTCAGACACTTAAAGATGCATCTGGGTCTTGTTTACAGGTTAATCTGTTACCAGATTTGTTTGACACACTGACTTATCACCACACAGGTTTTCAACCTCCTGGAGAGTTTCATATGCATTCTTGTTTGGTACTTAGCTCAAGAACTCACCTACCTGAAATATTCTTTAAACTACTTCAGCAACAGTAATTCACAAGCAAAGAAAACACTATGGCAATCTTTAAAACTTATAAATAGTGCTGCAGGAAGATATACCATGGGAACTGCTCTTGTGAACAAAGCTTTAGACAGAAAAATTAAATATGTATCTCAAAGAAACACAAACTGAGTGTTTAACTGGGGAAATACAGAACAGGAAAAATGGAACTAAAACTACATATGCAACTGTAGAAAGCACTGTAAAAGAAATCCAGCATTTTAAAACATATGGATCATTTTATCCAAAAAAGCCTCAGGAGACCTTACCAATAAAATGCGTAAAACATTGATAAGGGATTTTGTAAACCACAATTCAAATCATTATTATATTAAGCATTAGCATTTAGTGAAAGTTCTGCTTTGCAGTAAGGAAGCTGCAAGAAGTTTACTTACAGCTGATCCCAGAAAAAGCTTCCTGAAAGGCAGTAGGAAGCATTCAATTGATTTCAGATAAAGAACAGCTGAAATATTTTTTCTTAAGTGTTGGGGGGGAAAGCGTATTCATGAACCAGGTAGCCAAGAAAGCTGGAATCAGATGCTGGGAAGTAGTAAAGGAAGCAGGAACATGGAAGTCTTGAACTTTACAACCTCCAGAAACTAATTAGCACTGCCAGTGAATCCAGTGTGCCAACAGTCCATTAAATATTTTCCAGCTTTTACAAGAAATACACTTGGAAAGAGAAAAAGTGCAGAAGCTTCTCCTTGCAGGCAGCTTGTGTGGTCAAACACTGAGCAGGAGAGAGACAGAGGCAGCAGTCTGGGGAGAGGAACACATCACGCTGGAGTTCCCACCACCAGGACGCTTCCAGAAATTCCCATCACAGCACATGCTCTTCCAGGCTGAGTCTACATATCCCCCTGCCTCCTGCATGCATGGTCCCTCAGTTGAGATGGCAGGCAGGCAGTCTCAAGACACTTCTCCAGTTGTCTTTCAGGTCATTAGAACAAGTTGAGAATCTACCTGAAATTTAACTTCACTCCTAGCTGGCACCCCAACATCCATTTGCTCTGACAGGCCCAGGCTCTGACACACAGCCAGTGGAGCACTCCAACTATCTTCAGATGGTTGTCTTCACCAAGGAAAGACTCTGAAGTGTCAGTTTTTGTGTGCTATTTCTCCACCAAGAACTGCAACCAAGTCAAGCAAGAATATACACAAGCAATATGCCACAGATACCCTTTTTGCTACGTCACTGATATTTGCCTTGTGGTTATTGCCTCTCCCAGCACGAGGACAAAGCCAGTCAAGATGCATAATCCACTGTTTACAAAATATCAGTTGTTTTGATAAGTCTGACAGTCTCAATACTCAAACTGTATGCTGGAAGTCCTAAAGAACCACTTTGGTATCAATGATGTCTTGGACTTGGGTCCCAAACCAGATGTCTTCTGTCCCACAGACCAAGGGGCTCTTTGCACACTTTCAGCAAGAGTTTGCTCTAAGAGAAACCATATCATGACAGTAAGAGCTGCAGAACAGGCTCATTTGGGCCATATCTTGTCCATACAAACACCTAGACAATTCCTAGGAAATAGCATGACATTATGATACAGCAGTACCTCCTCTATAAATTAATATGCACCCAGTTTTAGGAGCCAGAGGTGACATTTTCAAAATAGAGCTTCATACAGTCTGTTCTACCACGAAATCTCCTCCATCCCCAATGCATCAAGACTTAAGTATGCCAAGAGGCAATCACAGGTGAATTACACGTTGGTATTTCTTCAATAGCAAGGGTAAATGCATGCTTCAGACACCTCACTTCACAGTTTAGCCTCTTTGCTGTACATCTCTGCTGTCACTTGACAGCAGCATCAGATGTTTTAAAGCAGGCAGACAACACAAGCAAACCCGTATCACTCTACATCGAGAAGACAGGGACTACCAAAGAGAGGCAAGATGCTTTGCTACCTGTTTGACACAGCAAATACAGTCTGCTGGGGTTTTTTAAAACTAAAATAAACAGCCTCCCCATAACCACAATACACAAAAGAAAATCCTTCAGATTTTGTGGAGCTACAAGCAGAGAGCTAAATCCCTAGTTACCACCACTCCTCAAGGGCAAATGCACATACCTTAGCTGACTGAATAATCCCTCCTAGCTTTGGCCTGACCTAGGTGAGCACAGGCAGATGAGCATCACCTCCAACTGATTGGTCTGGATCAGTTACATTTTTCTTGTGAAGTGGGAAAAGAAACACACACTGCAGTTTTGTTATGCTGTGCTTACAAACCAAGAGACTATGCTTTTGTCCAAAGTTTGCTTTCCAAGGGGCTGGGGAAGCAGAGTGTGGTGATGGAGAAATGGATTTGACACTAACTGTGTAACAGAATACCTTGTAAACAAAAAGGAAAGTTAGACATAGCTAACTTCCCTGGAGAACAGCCAGCTCCACCTATTTATACTTACCATACAAACACTTAAACAAGTTGCTAAAAAGCACAGCTAAGAGAAATCCTCTAACACCTATTTCTTCCTATTTTTTTGACTGACCAACACAGACATGCCGCTGAAGACCCACTGAAGTTTCTGCTCAGCAACTGCTTTGAACTGAGCAGTGAGGACAGGAACAAAATCTCTTATTCAAATCACAGAGATTATGAGAGGTTAATCCTCCTGACGCTGGCAACACAGACAGCTCTGTCAGGCGACCTGGTTCCCCAACCAAGAGGTGAACTAAACAGTAATCCAAGCTGCCACGCCTCTTCAATATTCTGTTGCACCTTTAATATTGTTAGTGAAAAAGTAGCTCGGGTGCAGTGTCCTGGAGTGAATTACTGAGTGTGTGACTCTCTCAGAAGATGTATTCTCTTAGATCATGTTTGGTGACTTTGCTTTAAGGGGTTCCTACAGGTTATACATTTCTTCTGATCTTTTAACTGTTTCCTGATCAGAAAAGACAGTATCCCTACTCCTGAATCTGTGCCTCATAAGGGGAAAAAATTCTGTCAAGTCTTTCAGAATTTTCAGATATCAGATAAACACTACTAGATAGACTAGTAAAGGAGGCTTCCAATTTTCAGTAGCATAAATTGTCCCTCTTTCAAGTTCTTTAAGGTGTGAAAATGCCTTAATTGAATAAGAGGACAAACCCCACCCTATTTCATTTTACACAAAACACACTTCAACTCATATATGCCTCCAGCTGCCAAAGACTAAGGAAATATGCATAATGAAAACTATGTAATTGCACCAGAAGGCAGGAAAAGAGACAGACTGATAATGTATCAGGTCTGCTAGGAGCCAGTCTGAGTTGGTAAACTGACTTTGATGACAAAACAACAACAGTTCAACTAGTTTATAATAAAAGGTTCAGTGGGGGGAAAAAGTCCACAGAGCAAAGACAAAAATTATTAAAAAAAAACACAAACACACAACTAAACCCCTTAAAATTAATTCAGAAACCAGATGAATGGACAAATTGGTTTCTTGGGGTTTGTGGTATTTTATTTCCCTATTTATTTTGAAAATTAGACCTTTTTACAGAACCACTTCTGCCAAGTCACAGAGCGTGTGCAGCTGCTCCGCCAGTGCACATACAGGTAAAGGCCACTTAAATTTCTGGAATTGTGCCAGAGTTATCAGGTCAAATCACACAGCCTGGTCACAGAGAGGTAACAGCTGCTTGAAGACACAAGTCCTCTGGTACCAAAGAAGAAAGAGCAGAAACAACAGAATAAAACCACCTGTGTTTTTGGCTGGTGTGTGCTTCTCTCCTGCCAACAAAAGCACTGAAGTCACCTGTACAGTCTCCCAAATGACTCAGGTTTCTGCACTCCCTGTCCAGATTTAGTGTAAACAAGATGCACCCTGGAAAAAGAGTTGCTGACTAACCACACCAGAAGTGATTGCCACCTAAGCACAGCCTGGGTCTATTTTCTGCTAGTTTCGATTTAAGTTACAGGATTGCAAGCAATCAGCCAACTGGAACATGGCTAATTATCAAGCAGGAATGAGCACAAGCTTGTCCTGAAAGGCACCAAGCTAGGAAAAAAAAAAAATACTAACAGATACCATTGTTCAACTTCAGAAGTCTAGCATACTCACCAAAAGAAAAACTAAAAAATAAAGCAATAGTACATTTGTGGTGGATCCAGTAACTTTCTTTTTTTTTTTTTTTTCCCAAGCAAAAACTTCCCACCTGCAAATGACCAGCTTTCATGAATAACAGCACCTGTTTTCCACACCAAATGAAGAGGGATTAGTCTACTTTGAAAAATATTTTAATTAAAATATTAGTAAAATATTGCAGATATAAAATATTTGTAATATTTTAGTAACATAATATCATGTTACTTAAATGTTTCCTGGTTTGGCTTCACAAAGCAAAGGAAAGATTAATAATACCTAGGAGACAGAAATAAGCTTGACTGCAAGCATTAAGGAAGAATAAAAGTACAGGTTAGGATACGAGTTATGGTGTGACCGCATGAGATTCCCTGGCAGGAACAGGACATCTCACAGAACACTGTTTGCAAATTAATTCTTTGGCAGTCTGACTTTATTTTTAGCATTCACAAACTGCTCAGACAACACTGGTTCCTGGAGGAAACCCACAAATTGTACAAATAGGGCATTTAGATTGCCACCAGCATCTGAAGGCGCTGCATCTCAAACACATTAGCATTCACCTGCCAATACTTTTGTTCTGACACAGCATATACACAAAGAAATGCACCACAAACTTGTCTTACTAATGACAAGGATTGTGCCCAAGACTGCTCTCCTGAAAGCCATGTTGTTTGCTTACATTTGGGCCTCAGTAAAAAAATAAAGTGGAATTCCATCAGGCTAAATGCCATAGGAACCAAAATCATTAACTAAAAAAAACAGCCTTAGGTAACAATTGAGTATGAGCAGTTTCCCTCACATGAAGGGGTTTTTTCCTTTTTTTTATTAGCATTTATAACTAAGATGCTACATCAAAATTTTACCTTAATGTACAATTTGTCTATAGCAAGTAGTTGACAGAACAGTAATTTACATCACAATGAAGTTAGTGCTATGAGGATGATAAGACTGGAAGGGCTCTTTGGGACCACCAATTCTAATGGGAGTTTTCCCAACACCTGTACCACTTAAACCATTAAAAACCAGTCCTACCTTCCAGCCTACTTTTTAATTAATGGCACACTTACACCTTCTATATCTTATGTCAACACTATACTCCACCTCAATGTTTTTCCTCACCCCATGTTCAATTTCCTGGTGTTTTTCATGGACACAAGTCACAGGTCCCATCAGCTTCTGTTTATGAGCAGCACAGTGCAGAGTCACAAGGACTCCCAACACCCCTCCATTCACAAAGATTCACATTTTTCAGAAATGCTTGTCATTTGCCTATCAGTGTACAGCCCTCCAACAAAACATCAGCTCGTTTGCATTATCACTCTCCTCAGGAGTCATTCAGTCCTTCATGCATTATACTTACCTGGTTCCAGATTTACTGTGCCATTAGGACTTGTCTTCAAAACAGCTTTGATACACACATTTCTATTCTGTTCTTGCCATGACATGAGTAGAAGACATCTGTCTGCTTCTCCTCTGAGTCTGTACAACATTGCTACCTTCTGCTACAGGCAGCTCCTTATATATTTTACATATATTTTGACAATACCAATTTTCTTTAAAAAAAAAAGTCTCCTGTAAGGTTTGTGAGATACTCCAAAACTCTGAATAGATGCATGTTTTGTTTCAGAAACAAGACTATCCCAGCAAAACCTTCCTCTCATACGCCCACACCACATTTTACACCTGATGACCTGCACTGCTTTAACCTGTCATCAAAATTTTTATCATTCTCTCTTAAAAGTGTATTTTAAACCTTGCATATTATCACAGTCCTGCCTGCTTTTGAAGTCAGAGCCATACTCACCCACATCTATCACTCATCTCCTTATTTTCCTTCCAATCCACATAAATCAGTTTCCTTGCCCTCCAGTTAGGCAGTGCCACTGCTTGCTTACAAACTTCTGCTAACAGAGTACAGGTTTCAAGTGTTGCATATTTAAGCACTCTGCCATACAGATTATCAGACTCAAATTCAGGGTATCAAAAATTTCGCTCCCACCCCATATATCTGTGCATCATTTTCAGTTTCAATCTCATAAGAAACAATTCCTGCAGTCCAGGGACCCTATCCAGCTTATCTTTACTCAACTCCCTATCTCTGTACACGGAAGTCTCATTCCTTCCTCTGTGGAAACTGGCTGTTTCTCCTTTTCCTGTGACCAAAGCACATTCTGTTATCTGTTTTATTACCCTTTGCAAGATGTCACCTTGTCTGGTGAGGTGGAAGCCCCTGCCTTAGCTCTGGACTTCCGGATCCTCAAGATACACCTTCCTTTACAAATTGATTTTTTGCCCACACCTCTCAGAAGTTCTGTGTTTGCTCAGCATACCCTGACGCAATGATCAGGTGAATCATCAGCTCTGGGGTCATTTCCTAGGTGGAGCCTTTTCTGTTATTTGAGATGCTAATATTTACTCCTGTAGCTTCACTGAATTGCATGCCCTCCTCTGTATCCAAGCTCCTTGCTTCACCAAAAAGCTTCTTCAGTTTCTCTGGAGGCTGCTAATCTACGTGTTTATCTGTTTACCATAACCTAGTTTCAATTGTGATCACTCAAACCAAGTTCGATTCTATGTCCAGCTTCCCTGAAGCACCTTCTGTGCCTCTCAAAGTCACGTCTACAGATCACAAATTTTATGACTTCTGTCACTGTTTGATGATGAAACTGCAAGATAACACAACTCTCTATACCCAGCCATTACCAACAGCATCCATTCTCCAGTGTGGTGAGTCAGGCTTTCACAGTGACAATACCCAGAAACACTTTCCTCTAACCACATTACGAGATTTTTACCCACATTTAAATCCTGGACTACGTGCAGTGTGCTATCACAGCAAAATCTCTTATCAGCTCTTCCCAAAGCAATTTCAGCCCAGCTGGTTCTCTTTTATCCACACTAATGCTGCTTTACAATTTTGCATCACCAAAACACAGTGGAATTTTCCCAGTCACCTCTATTCCTCTTTCCAGAGGAGGACATCCCCCTCCAACATCTCTGTTCCCGTCATAAACCCCACTCCTCATGGCTCCAGCTAACCTTACAAGGGTTAGTTTTGAGTCCTACACTAATAGCCACCTTCCCACCGCTTTAGTCAAAGCTCCACATTTTGCTTTGTAACACCAATGTGTCTGCACACCTCTGAAAACAAAATCAAAACTGATAATTTAAATGTTTTTCTTTGTTTATGTAAGTGTAGCACTTGACATCTCAGGATCTGGTAGTCCCTATTTCATCTCCAAACACCAGCTCCAGATCTTTCCTGATGTTCTAGGAGAAAAAGAAACACACAGTGCAGGCCCCCAGCAAGCATGCACAGGGTTAACTCATGTACATTCAAACTTCTCTCACGTGCTGCACTCCTCCAATCCTGAACACATTTCTACATCTTTGACTTAAGTATCAGATCTACACAGAACAGTAACTTCACACTCAGGTTTACAACAGAAGTAAAAGGTCTGTAGGTCGAGCTCTGTCAAACCCCACTGCTCCCACCCAACAAAAGTGCAACAATACACTGATTTAACACTGCAATTCAATAGGTCACGGCATGTCTTGATCTTCTTTTAACAGTGGAAAAATACACACACACTTCTCATTACAGTCAGATTAGTCATAATACAACATACATGCCTCTACTCAAGTGACAGACATTACCAAACTCCATTCTTCCCAGTCCTTAAGAACTGGATAAGCAAGGAGTACAACTTTCATAACAACTTCTCCAACCCAAGTTAAGGCGCACCAATTTCTGCTGTTCTGATGCTGAAGCTAGAAAATCACTTCAAGTATAAAAAGCATAAATCTGTCACGAATGATGATAATCAACATAAAGCTGCCGAGAATTGCAGAAAATCCTTCATCAATTTTAGTTCAGAATCTGATCTTTTTATAAGACTCTGGGTTGTTATATTAAAAAGTACTATGTCCTACAGGGGGTCGTATTAGATGATTACAACAATCCACTCTGGCCTTATAACTACAGAGTTTATAAGCAGTTAATCTCCTCAAAAAATATCCTACTAAAATGGAGTGTACAGAGACTCCACTTACTTAATTTGATAGGTCAAAATCTAATAAAATTCTGCACATGTAGTAAGTTATACCAGGTAGGAAAGACTGATATAAAACTACCGTTTCACATCCATTTTTCCCTCCCCACCAATCCACATCCACATTGCATGATAAATTTAATTTGCATACTTCAAGTCTAGATTCAGATCAGGAGTTCAAGCTTGGGGGATACTTGAACCAGAAAATAAGGAGAATTTTGTTTAAAACCAAGACTTTACTAAACTAGGAAATGGCATTATGATTTTAGAAGGGTTAGAAATCTCAAATCCAAAAACAGAGGCAATCTCAGCTTTCTAGTAAATCATGGCCCCTCTGGCTCTCAAAAAGGGAGACACACAAAGCGCTCCTTCCACACAGGCCAAATGATCTTCTGAAGAACATCACCTGTTGCCTCCAAAGAGGTCTTTTGATGAAGAATAACTCATGAAATTTCGAAGGTGAACAAAAGAGGAATGACAATTTTCTACCATGTGCCTAACAGCTTACTTGACAGTCAAATTCCTTCCTCACCCAAAGCTGATAAACTGCCTCGGCAGAAACTAAAGATTTCTAGAAAAAGGGTTTGTAGCTCTCCAATGTACAATTGCAGCCCCAACACTCCATAAGGACTTTGTCTGCAAAGGACTGTGCTTGTTGTATGCAGTGACTAAATGTGAAGCGCAGCAGGTACTGAAATTCTCAAGTCCCTGGACATTTTCTGAAAACATTTCTGAAGTCTATGCAAGTCCTTAGGAAAGGAAAATGTGTCTAAAGGGTTTCTCTCTAGAGATTTTAATATCTATACATTCATATATATTTATTCATTGGAATCTGCCATGTTTGCTAAGCACAAATTTTCAGTTTACAACATAGCTTAAGTGAAATTTCTTCATGCCTTGCCTTTCCATCACCAACTGAATTACAGAACTCTTCTGAATTATCTTTAATACATATTTAAGAGCAAATTAAAAAAAAAACAACTCAAAGAACTCTGTGTGCACAGCAGTCTTTGAAAAATTTGGTGAAGGATTTGCTGAAAAAAAGGCTCACAGTAAGTATCTTGCTCATGATAGTCAGGATGCTGACTATCGGTACCGAGCAGAATAAAGCACACAGCTCCCCAGCCACCCATCAGGAATCAGAAGTGGCACAGAAAAATTAGATAGAGCTACGCCAACTCCAAATACCATGGCAAGCCAAGAGAGGAGGAGTGGGAAAAGCTCCATGAATGCTGAGAAGCACAAGGCAGCTTTGTCAGCACACGAGCTCCAAACCAGTTCCTGACCCTGGGGCCTTGCACAGCATCACTGCCCACCCCACTGCCCAGCTCAAGTGCTGCCCTCGTAGAGCTGGGCAGAGGGAACGTCTGGTGGCACAAAATCACAAAAATGCCATACAGGAGGACAACACAGGGCAGATTCGCTATGTCAGAGCAGTAGTTCAAGCAACAAGCCTTGTTTGTTTGCATGCCAATGAACCATCTCCCACCTCAGACCTTGGACAACAGCCCTACCTCATCCTCCAGAACAGGTTCCAAGTGATGCAGTCCCTTCACAGTCACAGTGGCCTGTTCAGTGCCTACATCCCTGGTACAGGGACTGCACCACAGTGCTGCCACACCAGCTCAGAAACTGAAGGGTTTAATGGGCCACCATACTTAGCTCCAAACCCAAACTCTTCTCCTCAGCAGATAAGAACAAAAACAACAGCAGGCAGGTTACAGGTTGCAGACTTCATCTGAACAGAGCAGTGACCCCAAAAGTCCTTTAGCATGTAATTTTTTTTGTAGTGGTGTTTCTTACACTGAGTGCCCAACCACAGAAAACACATATTGAGTGTGTCAATACTCAAAAGCGTAATTCTGCCGTTGTTTTATACCTAATAATCAGGTCTCCATGCTGGAAATGCTGGAGTCTGTTTAGCAGAGAGTTCAGTTGTAAAGAATTAACAGAGTTAAGTCATAGGAGCTTTAAGTAATAAGGTTAAAACCAGTATTCCTTAAAGGGACACTGTCAAGGCTTGAAGCCAAATTTCTTTTAAAACTTGCCAACAGTTTTAGGCTAGAGATTATCTTGAACAAGACACCTCCTCTTATCCCTCAAGAGTCAAGATATCCCTGTCCAATTCACTTTCAATTTATACAGGACATTCACCTGCAAGCAAGAGCATCAGAAGTCTGAGGTCAGCACAAAGCTGCTGAAAAACCACACCTTCTTCACGTTTCTAAATGTTCCAACTGCTCGGATACAGGCAATTCAAGAGGGGAACAAAGTTTTGGGGTTTTTTAATCCCTTTATCACAACTTCTATTCCATGCACCCTACCCAGAATGTTAAGACAGCAAAAGCAAACCCTGCAAACAAAGCAGGTGACATTTATTCATACCTGACAATGCCTCAATTTAATTTTCTCTCAGCATAGGATTTCCATGAACTGAAGCTCTCTGAACACATGCTTCCATGCTGAATGCACATACCCAACTCCCTTACAGTTCTGTTCAAATCCCACCCCAATCTATCCGATAAAAGGATGAACATACACTCAAGAGCAGTTTGCCAGAGGGAACATAAACTGAGTCACCGCCATTCACTGAAAGCATTCCCCTTCATTTTTAGGATGCATGCACCTAGCTTTCAGATAGACAGAGTACCTGCCTGTACTGTGCTCCAGTTCCTTGCCACTTTCCACAACAGCAGGACATGAATCCATGCCATAACATGGTGCTTATGAAGTTCAACCAACATCAGACGAAAGAATTCCTCAGCTGAGGACTTCTAACTTGATCCAATTTGATCACTTGGCCACAGCTGGTCTCTTGCACATCATACTGCACAAAGGAAAGGCCACTAATATTTACAGGTACTCAGTATGTTGTTTGCTATTTTGAAGTGTAATCATTCAATTATTCAAAGTTCATAATGGGGAAAATAACTTAAAAAGACAGTAAGAAATCTATTTTGAAAGCCTGGTGAATGAGTTGGATATCTCAGCTTTTTACAAGGCACAATGTAAATCTCACTTGCATCTTTTCATAACACTATCAACCAGAGATTTCTCAGTTTAACTTTTTTTTTTTTTAATCTGGATTAAACTTGAAGCTTTCTTCACAGCTGAACTAGATATACACATGCACATAGTGCATTCTATAATCTATTTAACTGAAATCTGTGAACTCACCGCAGAAGACAGTATTACTCATAGAAAGAGAATTAAACACAGAAATGCTGGAGAGTTCATCCATATGCCTACCAATACTTCTTCAGTTCTTTCAAAACTTGTAAACAGCGTTACAACTCAAAAACTGTTAAACAGCAGAACACACATTTTGGATTCCCAGTACAAAACAAATATTTAAAAGTTATCTGCAGTATCTGTGATCAAATCAAACACAACATGGGCTGTCTAAAGAGAATCCCTATCAATACACAAGGGACATTTCAGAGGAATTTAACTTCATAAAGTTGAGAGTAGTTATTACAAAATAGACAGAAAAGAATAAATTCAAACCAAAATTGTCATAATCAGATGCAGGAATCATTTATGAGGAGTTTTCCAGGGGCTAAAAAGCCACTACTCTTCAAGCTGAATTCCATCCACCCCAAAGAGCTACAAACCCATGATAAAACATACAAGAAATAGACAGTATAAACACAGGTTTTTTGGCCTAATATGTAGGAAGTTAAATGCAGGGAAAAGTACAAAAGTTAAATATAATGAAAAAATCTTAATTAGAGAAAAATAGACCAGCAAGGATATTTCCCTCCCATCCCATCAGCTGACTTAACTACTAATGGTGAGAAAGCATGAGGCACCCAATAAACATTTGCCCCATGCCCAGGAAAAAACAAGTACCTCTGAGATCAGGTACTTTCCAGCCCATCAGCAAGTGAAGATGATGTTAAACATCAAATACTAAAGTAATAAAAACCAGGTCTAGAAAACTGCCACTCACATGTTAGTGAAGTAGTCTGTAGACCAGTAACTTTTACTTTAAATGCATCTAGAGACTGGAAAAAAGGCTCCAAGAAGAGCAGAGCATGACAGCCAAGGTGACACTCAAGAGTACACTTGTAGGAGGTCAGGTACCTACAGATCACTGAGCACTCCAAAGAAACATCTGAAATGCCTAAGGAGTTAAAGTTCTGAAAAAAGTGATGCCTACTATTCAGAAACAGACTGGACAGACCTACCTAAGCTGTACACACACGGAACTTTTTGAGACACATGACTTACTAGTGTAGGACAGTCTCAATAAAGTGTAAAATGACATTGAATGGCAGAAATCCAGTGCAACAGTAATGGTTAGCCACTTAAGAGACTGGTCATGGTCAGCGGGGTTTCCCTTTCCAAACGCCTGCCATGTTTCATTCTTGCTCAGTTGGGCATTTGCCATTTACACAAAACCAAGCAGGACACACAAGCCAGTCAAGAGGCAAATAATAAAAGCAGCATTATGCACAGCAGCCTAGTCAAGTATAAAGAGGGCCTAAGAGAAAAAAAGTCTATCCAAAATCCTGCTAAATGCAGAGATCTGATTTAAACACCCAGGATATACCTATAGAATAGGAATCCATATCACAGAAAGCATCTGACAAATTTTACAGGTCACAGCATATAAGCAAAACATTATTTCAGCAAAGCCCTTGGCAAGGATGGCTAAAGCATGCTCAGATAAGCACAAGCCGACAATACAAGTAAAGCACATTTTAGTTCTCCATTTAACAACAAAGAGATCAACATAACAGTATTAAATGCAATTTTCATTACTATAGGAACTTTTTAAGCATGGTCAGAAAACAGTAACTGCAAAGAAAAGCAGATTCAAATGCTAAATCTTTCAAACTACAGACTCCAGAAATCCTCTAAAAAGAGGCAAGAACAGCAAAGTTACTTTCACACACTTCCACATCAAGGAAATGCCAGGGTCCAACTAGTAAGCTTTAACCTGTGAAAGAGGCAAAGAAAGGGAAGATGCTACACACCCTCACAGCAGCTCCCAACCTGTTTTCAAGACCACACAGTGAATTATCCAAATTAAAAGGCAACAGAGCCAGAGTTACTAGACACAACATTCCAGTTCAAGCTCTCTTGGAAAAGCACTGGGAACAACTTTCACCAAGTAGTTAATGTATTTTTCAAAACATTGAGTAAAATTTGATCATGAGGCATTAAAAAAAATATGCAGGAAGAAATTAAGAAGGAAATTCATAAGAGGTTGATTTGCCATTGGACACAGGCATTCCACATGCCTTCAAGTCAAATATTTTAAATAAAGCCCTAGATTTAAAACAGCAGTGTATTTTGCTCGGGCTTTACATGCCATTGTATAAACGGCGACCAAGTCTTGGATTGTTACAATCTAAAATTAGGTTCTCTTCTCATTTGGATTAAATCAGTCTATTGCATATTAAAACAGTATGCTTGTAACAACCTTAGTAAGTTTGGCTTGGCAGATCCCAAACTCAAGGATTCAACTCAGAAGACACCATAAGATCAAGAAGGATGCAGACACTATTTAAACCCAGGAAGCATCTCTGTATGTTTTCTTCATTCCAGCAAGAAACACGGAGAGGTCTCAAGCAGCTCATAGTCCCTGAATACCTAAACAGTAGACTCCACACTATCTGTTGAAACTTTTGCAGTAACAGTGCCCAAAGCAGAAGGAGCAAGGGTTTGAAACAGAAAACTGAATGACCTCCTGTGAATTAAAAGCCAAATGTGGTTTGTAGGTTTTAAACATTACTATTATTTAACAACAGAAAGAGCTTGAAATAATAAAAGTTCTCTCCAACTAAGCCACCAACTTTATAAAAGTTTGAGCTTTATAAACCTCAAACTTAACTCTCAATACAAAAACGCTCATTTAGTAGAAAACACTTCTATCTTAGCCTTATTACCCAAATTTCAAATGCACATCATTTTGTTTCAACACTACGTACACAGGTACTTTCCTCACTAAGTACAGTTAGAGTTCCTAATTCTTAATATATACACAACAAATTCTAAATGAATAATTATGGGGTTTTAATACCCTAACTTTATAATATGTACTGCTGCCACCACTTATAATGTCCAATTCTGTTCTTTTCCATTCTGATCCACAAAGAGATGAGTAGGTTTTTTTCCAATTCTGCAACTATTTGCAAATACTGTAAAAACACAGCAATGCAATTACCCAGTTGCTGAGTACTGTTTATAAGTGTGCAATGTAGGGAGCTCCAGCTAGAGAGAGACCTTCACCCTTGAGACAGAAAGCTGGAGGCACTGCATTCAGTCTCACAGAGAACAACGAGGTAAGCTGTGGCTGTTGCATCAGGGTGGGAAAAAATCCTGTAAACAAAAAGTCCTGACACTTGACTACTGAGCTTCCAGACACAGGTATTTCTAAGTAGTCCATAAGATGAACGTGTTTTAATTTCTATTATCATTAACATCCATTTCCATTTTCCTTCTTTGCTTCTTTCAGTTGGATGTCAACAGTTTGGTGCAATTTTGCTGGCAATACAGGGATGCACAGTTAAGTTCTCTGAGTAGTATTGCAACACTCCAAATGTTCTGACAAAAACGTCACCAGATAACAAGCTCTTCTAACTCTTCAGAGCAGCTGCAAGATAAAAAGTAGGCAAAAAAAAAAACATCCCTAACCTCCAGACAGTGTAATTTAACATAGCAGTCAACAACTCAGAATCTCAGAGTGCAAGGCCAGAAGAGTTCACCCACATCAATCTCCCACATACCACTGGCAGCCAAGTCTCACACAGATACTGCAGATCAGTCCCCAAGATAAAAGCACATTACACAAAAGCACTGTGTCCTCACGGGACCAAGTCAGGTACTGTGCACAGGGATGAGGGAAGAATCCCACTGCTAATATCCTTGGCAATATAATTAGCAGGGGGATAAGGTACGTCAAGCAGTTTGGAATACAATACTGAGGACACAGCATAAGCAAGTTTAAAGCAGAGGGGAGAAAAACCAGAGGAGAACCATTAGTGTCTTGAGACAGCAAGTGCCAGACACAAAGTAAGACATAATAAAAGTGAGCAAGTGAAAGAGCCTGACATGTATTTCGGGACAATGACACAAACAGAGCCCATGACCGAGTGATCCAGCCTCAGCAGGGTCTTCCTTTGCTACAACCCCTGCAAACTGTGCTAAAACAGCACTTATTTTTATCTCTAAGTCAGAAACCAGGAAAGATCAGAAGAAGAAATTTTATTTAGTTGTGAGGTAAAATCAAGAGTTCCAAGAGAAGGCCACTGAAGTTAACAATGCAAGACTGATGTGAAAAACTAGACTGTCTCCCTGGTTTTATTTAATATGTGCTATTTTCACAAATACAACACTAAATGCAAACTAATAAAGCAAACTATGCCAAGAGGAGATTATCAGACATAATCCAGATACAGCTGCTCTAAACAGGAGTGTATGCAATCTCTTTTGCACTTAAGCAGTGGAATCAAAATACGAAGAAGTCTCCTAAAAGCCTCAATCATGTAATATTCAGGATATCTTTTCTCCTTCACTTCATTTACACTCTCTGCATACTTTCCTGCTTCAAAAGAATCCCTTAATTTGCTCCTACAATAGTCCATTACCACTGGCTCACTACACAGGTTCTCTGAACACTTGCAGATGAACCCAGACTCACAATTCCTCTGCCCTCAAAATTTTCTGTCAGGTACTTCCTACTTCTATGGCAGATATAGCTCAATGATTCTGGAAAAAAAAACCAAAACAAAACACCAAAGAGACAAATTAAAAACACATCACATAACAAAACAGTAACAAATAAACCAAACAAAAACCTCAAAACAAATAAACAAAACAAAACAAACACTTGTTCTCCAAGAGGAAAAGGTAAGAGAAATGTATGGCTAAACACAAGATCAAGAAGCCATGTGCGCTCGCTGCTCCTTCAGGAACAAAGGCAGCACTCAGACATGTTTGGTGAGCACTGTTTTAGATTAGCCATTCATTAAAATACTACTAATGTGCGTAATTCAAGGAGGGTGGAAAATAAATCAATAAATTAAAACACTATCTTTCCGGCTGCCAGGCTTCTTGTGACGCTGACACTTAGGGGTTTTTCCACATTTCCCTTTATCTGTTGAACTGCAATCCAGATGCTATTAACGGCGTCACAATTGCCTACATTTATTCCATGGGTTTTTTGTAGTCTGTTTTAATCTCAGGTCCACACCATCCAACCCCACATTATTGTGCAGCCTTATATGTGTACCATTTCTAATGGGAAAAAAAAAAATTAGCTTTTTCAACTTGCTTATTAACAGCTCACTGGTGTCTCAGCAAGGTTAGTTCACTTCAGTGAAAAGTCAAAAAAATTAAGAGAAGTGCCACTTCTTGGGCTTTTTTAAAAGAAGTGATGGTTAATAGAGCCTTCTCCTTGCCCCAGAAGGTATTCTTTTATCTCGGCTCCTGGCATCCGTTTTGTTTTTGAAACTGCTCTACCTCAACATGTTTTTATTTCATGTTTGATGGTTCCTGTTTGTGAGATCTCATCAGCTCATCCTTTCCATCATGGCTCTTTCGAAAACACGTTTCTTGAAGTTTACTAGATTGACTACATTATGTATTCTTATGATAAAGTTGCTCAGAGTCATCTATCTAAATTAATGCTGATTTTTTTCTACTGCCTTCGCACAGCAGATGGAAATGAGAGATACAATATTCACGGTAATCCTCCATTACACAGAGTGATCAGTCACCTCAAGATTCTTCTTTAGCTCTTTACACACAACCAAAGAATAAATCAATCACAAGAGCACATCACTGGAGGCTGCTGAAATGTTTTGGTTCCAAAAACTCGGCACACCAAGAATAAACACCCTGAAAAGGGAAGACACTTTCAGCAAGTCAATCATCTGCTCATGTTCTTTCACTAGTTTTAGTGAATGGTGTATGAATATGATTAAAAAAACACCATTAGCTCCAAGCAGAAGCTCAAAACCATATTTGTTTAAAGGACACTCTGAAAGCATTTTGAGGATGAACCACCAAAGAGAAAAAAGAAATACCTGTAACATACAAGCATCCTTTAGCCAGTAATAACCAGCTTCAATGAAGAGTTTTTTGGCACAGCCTCCAAAATGGACTAGACAAGCCTGTGCTCCACAGTTTACACAAAAGTGTATGAAAAGCATTTTTAAGGTAAACTTCACACTTGAGCACCTCTCCTAAATCCTTAGACACAATGTACGTTTAATAAAAGTGCCAAACTGGATTCCACAGCACTTTCCAAGAGCACCGCTCTCCCCAAAACAACACACCTCAGGATGCTCAGCCTGCATCCCATTAACACCATCACACGCGGGTTTTCACTCGGGAAAGGCGACGAGCAGCGGGATAAGCAGCACCAAATCATCCCAAGGGTGTGAAAGAAGGGCTGAACGACCAGCAGCACGGCAGTGCCAGTTTTTCCGCCGTCCCTGGCACAGGAGCTGAGAACAATTAAAACTACACTCCTAAGCCGCAGGGCACGGCTGGTGCTGGGCACATCCCGCAGCCCGAGCCCTGGCAGGTGGCTTTCCCCGGGGATTTTTATTATTATTTATCTATTTATTCACGGGCACAAAGGAGCAAGAACCGCGGGGGAAAAAAAAAAAAAAAACAAAACAAAGACCAGTGACAGCGAGCCAAGAGGAAAGTGGGGAGGAAAGCGTCGCGTTCCTCGCAGCCTGTTGAGGCAGGGCCGGGGATGGACAGCGGGATGAGCCGGCTGTACCTGGGGCTGTACCTGGGGCTGTACCCGGGGATGGACAGCGGGATGAGCCGGTTGTACCCGGGGCTGTACCTGGGGCTGTACCCGGGGATGGACAGCGGGATGAGCCGGCTGTACCTGGGGCTGTACCTGGGGCTGTACCTGGGGCTGTACCTGGGGCTGTGCCCGGGGCTGTGCCCGGG
>JAWWEE010000085.1:63420957-63432050 GCA_035221455.1 Xenops minutus
TTTGTGTCAGTGTGTGTTTGTGTGAGTGTGTGTTTGTGTGTCAGTGTGTGTGTGAGAGAGAGTCTGTGTGTGTGACTACGTGTGAGAGTGTATGTGGGTGTGTGTGGGTGTGGGTGTGTGTGTGAGAGAGTGTGTGTGTGAGTGTGTGTGACCCTGTGTGTGTGAGAGTGTGTGTGAGTGTGAGAGTGTTTGTGAGTGTGAGTGTGTGTGTGTGAGTGTGACTGTGGGTGTGAGTGTGAGAGTGGGTGTGGGGGGGGGTGACTGGGTGTGTGTGTTTGTGTGAGTGTGTGTGTTTGTGTGAGTGTGTGTTTGTGTGAGTGTGTGTTTGTGTGAGTGTGTGTTTGTGTCAGTGTGTGTTTGTGTGAGTGTGTGTTTGTGTGTCAGTGTGTGTGTGAGAGAGAGTCTGTGTGTGTGACTGCGTGTGAGAGTGTGTGTGGGGGTGTGGGGGTGTGTGTGTGAGAGAGTGTGTGTGTGAGTGTGTGTGACTGTGTGTGTGAGAGTGTGTGTGAGAGTATGTGTGTGTGAGTGTGTGTTTGTGTGTGAGTGTGACTGTGAGTGTGTGTGTGACTCTGTGTGTGTGACTGTGTGTATCTGTGTGTGAGTGTGTGAGCAAGTGTGAGTGTGTGTGTCTCTGTGTGTGTGTGTTTGTGTGTCTGTCTGCCTGTCTATGTGTGTGTGTCTGTCTGTCTCTGTGTGTGTATGTGTGTGAGATCCCAGCGCTCGCACAGGTTGTGGTTCGCTAGAACACCCTGAGCTGGAAGGGAGTCACCCTGTCCTGACCCCCAAGCAGGACGCCCCAATGGGAGAAAAATCTCTTTTATTCAGTTTGATGAAGGTACGAACATCAGCGAAATCAAGAAGTTTAGCATGAAAAGGAAAGTTTCTATTTCAGCACGTGCTCCAGCCACGAAAGTCGGAAAAGCACCGCCCCCACCCCAAAAATCATGCTTTTTATGTGTCCCAAGAGTCCCACCTTGTTAGCATAATGGCAGGAGTGGGTCTCTTCTCCTGGTTGGGTTTGGTGTGCCCCCTGTGCAGGGTCTTCTGGTCAGAATGACCCCTTTCCTCTGCACACAAAGGGCTTGCCACGTGGCAAAGTCTTGTTTGGACTATATCTACTTTCATAATTCCCTATTCCCGAATGCAAATTGTCCCTGGCACCAGCTCCACACAGGATCTGGTACCTTACAACTTCTGCAGTATGCCTAAAGAAAAATAATTCCTGAGTTAATGAACTATTTGCTTGTAATAAAGCCGTGTTTTTTTATTTCTCATACCAAGAGTTGCACTGTGTGCCTCAGAGTGATGTCCAAACACTTCTTGAGCTCTGCCAGGCTCGATGCTGTGATCAGCTTCTGTTCCAGAGCCCGACCGCCCTCTGGGTGAAGAACCTTTTCCTGATATCCAGCCTAACCCTCCACCTGGCACAACTTCAGGCTGTTCCCTCAGATCCTGTCTTCGTCACCACAGAGCAGAGATCAACATCTGCCCCTCCTTTTCCCCTCAGCCTTCCTGCAACGAGATGTCCCCTCAGTCTCCTCCAGGAAGAATAAGCCACCTGTCCTCGGCTGCTCCTTGTATGGGTTCCCCTCTAGACCCTTCAGCTGATGCTGGAGAAGCTTGGCTGATGCACGGCAACAGCCATCTACATTCCCCCATGTGAAAAAAAAGCCATAACCAAAACACTTTGGGAAAAGCAGGAGAAACAAGTGTGGTTACTGTGTCCTAAGTCCTCCCACAGTACCCTTTCCGCCACAAAGGGCAATCAGCTTTGAGGGTTTCCACAACCTGGTGTGTTGGTGCATTTGGTGACCCCTAATACACCCCTCTGCTTGTCTAGTCTGTCTCAGCCCCAGGCAAGTCCTTGCACCCCCATCTTCTAATACTGACTCACAGGTTGGCTGCCTGTTGCAGAAATGTCCTGAGATGGTTTCCCTTGAGCCTGGTTTTAGTAGTTTTCTCTGATTGCCTCTAATGCTTTTAGTGCTGCTCCATCCCAAACTATAAATAACCATAACAGAATGTGCTTCTAGTTCCAAACAGAGGACCCAAGGTGAAACAAATACTTTCTGAAATTGAAACTCGACAGAAAGATGTCACACGATGTGATGTCTATTCCATTAACATTTAGAACAACTCAAAAGTCTACACAGAGGGTGGAGGACAAGATTCCTAGCTGGGTGTTTCAAAGACACAACCAACCTTCCCAAAATTCAGACCTAGACAGGCGAGATTTAATTTCTGCCCTGTCCAGCACAGCATGTTTCACTGTGTTTGTGTTTGCTGCCCCAAAGTGCATCAGTGAAGGGAATGTGTCAAAAATATACATAAGCTTCTCTGGGATACTAAGAGGAAGCACTTGTAAGGATAAACCATGATGTTCCTGCAAAAAAGCCAAGCAGACTGTGCTAGAGGTGTTACCAAAGACAGACTGAAGGGACCGGGAACACTTCCATTTAGCAGTGTGACTGGGAACTGTCAGTGCAGGGAGCTGCAAGTGCCAGCACTGAGGCAAGCAGGAAAGAGATCTTCTCTTCTTGCCCCTGAAGTGACTTCAGTGCTGCTGAAATGCTACCAGACTCCTGAGAAGCTCTGCTTTTCTGCTTTATGTGTTCATCAAGTATAGCAGTGGCAGACTGTAAGGGCACCAGCACACCAGCCCCTGAATTTTGGCTGTACATCATCAAAGCCTGCCCTACCTGTGAGCTGGGCACAACACTGATTTCCCAGTTAACTTGAAGGGAAGTTAGTGTTTTGCTCTAAAAAGTCCATTGTTATTTATCTCACTGGTGTCTTAGGGTTGGATTCCAGATCCCTGGCCTCTGCAGATCTCCATCACGCCTCTGCATTTATCAGAGCCTCAGAGGTTTTCATCAGCAAAAGGTGTGCTTGGGGGTCCCTGAGCTGTCCTGATGCCTTTCCTTTCCTGCCTTCTTTGCAGTTTTCTTGCAAATGAAAACTCCTACACTGTGCGTGAGCTAATCTCTGCCATAACCACACATTCCCATTCTGACTGCTCTCCTCCCTTTGCTGGGCCCCATTGCTCTGCCTGTCCTAATTAAAAAATTAAACTCTTGGAGGCCATAATTGTCACATACTGCATCATGCAGCACCTGGTACAGCGAGTCCCTGTCTTGCCCACAGCTTGTAAATGCTACCAGAATACAGAAATTATCTCATCAAGGGCAGATGATGTCATATGCATTTTAAAATCATAGTAATGTGTTATTAGCAAGCGTGGCAATCAAGTATCTTGTAGCTAGAATGAGGTGTCTAACCACCAGCAGTAACAGTGAAGGCTGGAATTATCACAGATGTTACGAGTTGCCTGCAGTTCTGAGGTCTAATTAGACGCAAGTATTTTAGCAGACTTTATCTAATCAAAAGAAATAATTTGTCCTTGTGTCTCTCTCTATCCCTCCTCTCCCTTCAACCCCAGATTGGCTGAAAGAAGGATCAAGCCACTACTGTGAAACTTTTTCAAGGTAGAATTACCTTGTTCTAAATTATGCTTGCTCTTTGAAATCAATTTCCTTATGTTTTCTCAGCTGAAGTTACGCTCCCCAAAGCATCCTTCTCTGTTATTGCTTCTAGTTCTTCCTCTGGACATTGTTGTCATATACAAAAATAGTGTTTAAAATGCTGTAGTAGAAAGAGAAAAGAAAAACCCTGTGCTGTCCTCACGGTCTTAAACATGAATGATCTTTCCAGGTTTATTTCTATAAATCCACAAAAGGGAATGCCAGGTTTACAAATACTCAACTACAAGCAAAGACCTAAAACCTATTGTAGCAGACCAGATATAAATTCTGCAGCTGACAGTGTGCTCGGGTAGCACAGGCACCAGTGTATTTTTTTTTTTATTTTTAATGGAGCATTCTACCAAATTAAATAGGAAAATTACAGTGCAGCAAGCACACAACAGTAACCTCCACGCACACTGAAACTACATGCCTTTTTGAACAACAGATGAGGCACTCTGCAAACTGAGAGAAGAGGCATTACTGCCAACTCCAATGTAATACCTGATTTTTCAGTTGCTGAAGAGCAGGAGTTAATTTTTTCTGGTTACTCGGACCCCAGCCATTGGTCTCAGTTCACCTGCTGTTGAATAGGAAAGCAGTAAATGGGTAATACTACACACACTGCAGCTTGCCAGCTGTTTTATATCTGTGTATTTGCTGTAGTTTCCCTGTTCAGGGAGCAGTAGTGTAGCTATATTTGCAGGCTAAGTAAACTGTGTTTGCTTCTTCTCTTTTTGTTCTTCTGCATTTTTTGAGTTTTGTATTTGTTGCTGGAGAACAGCTCGAGCTGAAACTTAATGTGTAGCAAGCCCACATGAGCTTTTTTTTTTTTTAAATGAAAGGGTTTAGATCTGTTAAACCATTTTTCTTGTTATGCAACTGACAAAAAAAAAAAGTCATCTCAGACCTGGTTTTCGGGGCTAAGCTCTAAAGATGAGGACAAAAAGCTTTTAATTTACCCTATGACATTTGGCAGGACTTCAGTGCTGAATATAAACTAAGCAGTTGATTGATATTCTGATATTGGGAAGCAGCTCTTGGATTTATTTGACTGTAAAATAACAGGCTACTGAAATGGCTTTCACTGGTATTTCTGATCTATTTCTTTACTAATAAAATACAACATTTGCACAACCACTAGGGGACCATAGCATCTCTTTTACAACACTGTATGGTGTCTTACCTGTGTAGAGAAGACATTTCAGTATCATCCTGAAGTGGACTGCAGGCAATAATCAGTGCACAAGCTGAGAAACACCACATACATGCACTGAAATGTGCAGGGAAGCAGCGTGCAATCCTCTCAGTTATATATGAATCAGAATGTTGGGTTTAACACTCAAAAATACTCAAAAAAATTTTAAAGGTCCTGGAATAGACAGGACTTCTGCACCTGCAGGGCAGTGAGGTGAACAGGGTAGCAACCCCCACCAAATGAGCAGCCAAACTTTGGTCTGCAGCTTAGGGCATCCTCTTTCCAGTGTCCCAGTCTTGGCTTTTCCTAAAGATTGGCGGCATCTGGAAATAACAGTGATCTGGCAATTTGAGGCATTAACCAATGGTTTAAGTTTAATTGCCTCTTGGATCAGAGGCTCTCCAACCAGCCTGTTCAACCCGCTACCATACCACTGAAGTCCCTGTACTGAGCCTCTCCTTTTGGCATGCTCAGAAACTCTCTTCAGCCATTTAGCTTTCCTCCCCAGGTAGCTCGAGCACTTGGATAGGGTTTAGTTTTTGTGCCTTAATTCCTCTCCACAAAATGGAGGTGATGATATTTCTTTAAGGATGAAGGTATTAAAGATAAAGAGCATCCTGGTTATGAATACATTAGCAATGATGACATGCATGGACACTGTCACCTCCATTTAAAACAGCACAAAGAGATCTGACAGCTTTTAGATTGCAAAGTGTGTTCAAAAGGCTGAAGGGGCAAGAAGCTTCCTTTCATCTCGGAAAAAACCCTCTACATAAGAGAGCAGCTTCCATGGGAACTGATCTTTCAATTACAACTGCTCATGCTGGAGTCAATAGAACTGAACCCATTTCTCATACAATTATTCCAAGCATCCCAAATATGGCATTTCTTATTCATATTGGGGCAGTTTGTCCTTGACTGACACAGTAGGATTATACTACAGGGCTACCCATGTGCAGTGTGGGGTCTTTGTCCAAGCAGTGAGCAGGAAAGTCAGCAACACAGGGTCTGTGGGAAATAGAGACCCCAACAGGGATACTTCTCCAGGACCTGATCATGAATGCTAGGACCAGAGCTGTCTGCTACTGATCCCTCACTTAGCCAGCGCGGACACTGCCACTATTGCTGCTTCCTCAAAAGCAGGTGTCACAGAATCACAGAGTTATGGGATCAATAAGGTTGGAAAAGACCTCTGAGATCATCAAATTTAGCCTGTGACTGAACACCACCTAGTCACCTACACCATGGCACTAAGTGCAGTCCATGACCAGTCTTTCCTTAAACACCTCCTGGGACAGTGACTCCACCACCTCTCTGGGCAGTTTATTCCAATGTTTAATCACACTTTCTGTGATAAAATTCTTCCTCATGTCCAATCTAAACCTCCCCTGGCACAGCTTGAGGCCATTTCCTCAAGTTCCATTGTTTGTTACTTGGCAGATGAGCTGGACCCCCACCTGGATACGACCTCCTTTCAGGTGGTTGTAGAGAGCAATAAGGTCAGCCCGGAGCCTCCTCTTCTCCAAAATAAACACTCCCAGCTCCCTCAATCACTCCTTACAGGACTTGTACTGCAGTCCTTCACCAACAGCTTTGTTGCCCCTCTCTGGACATGCTCCAGCACCTCAATGTCCCTCCTGAACTGAGGGGCCCAGAACTGGACACAGCACTCGAGGTGTAGCCTCAGCAGTGCTGGGTACAAGGGGCCAATCACTTCCCTAGCCCTGCTGGCCATACTACTTTTGTCATAACATATCCGTGAGCTGAAGGGTGCTGAGGTGCTCTGAAAGCCTCTGCCTTAGGCTGAAATGATCTTTCTGATCAGAAGAAATGCAATATTCGAACAATATTTATTCTTGGCTGCATTTAGCTTGACTATCCCCTCCCAGATGGATATCTGCTGTCTAGCAGTCAGGTAGTGACATGGGGCAGAGGACTGAAGGGACTTATGGGACCAAAACCCCTGTTTTGATAAGCAAGGAGCTTCCAGAGTCAAAGACACAGCCTCATAAAGTCAGTGCTCACAGTTCATTAGTCTCTTTTATTAATTAATTACACAGTTTGTATAAGGTTTTACAGTGTTTACGTATAACAATTCTCTATAACTTATTGGCTAAAAGTTACTCGCTTATTACATTTCTATATCCTATTGGCTAAAACCTGTCCGCTTAATGTATCTACTGTCTATCTTGCAGCTAACCTTGCAATAATCAATTCTACTGCTTTTCCCATACGCTTTCTTGGTTTCTCATCTGTCTTCTTATTTTACTTGTTACCATCTTCTTCATGTCCATTGCTTATGGATACATTGCCTCTGCTTCCCAGCACATAGGCTAAATCACTGTCCTTGTTTCCCAGCACGTAGGCTGGATTGTGCAAACAGGCCTGTATTAGGATTTCATGCCCTGTACCTGAGAGCATATCCTCAACACCCCTGTTCCTACAGTCACACTGCCCTTTCTCCCCAGCCCTGCCTCCTTCACAAGCAGTCTGGGGGTTTGCTCTGCTACTTTACAGGAGCCCCTGTGCAGCCACAATCTCCAACATACTCATGTTGTTTATCTTTCTGCCAGCTTCACCTTCCAGGTGAAATAGTGTTTCTGTGTTCTTAATATTTACACGTGACACAGCAACCCTGCCTTCTCTCTAATTTTGCTTTACCAGATTCAAAAAAGGCCTTGTTTTCCCCATGCAGTCTAGAGGTTGCTGTTTCTGACTGTACAATTTGGGTTTCCACCTTTTCTGTTTGAGCTAGCACTTCTCAAGTACATGTGCCATGTATTGTGCACAGCTGGTCACATCAGGATCAGGCCAGTATTTCCCAGTGTTAATGCTGCAGATCAGCTACACAGATCTATGGAGTCCTATGTGATGATCACCTTCTGCTTCCATAGGAGAAGGTGACACCCATTCTGATATTCCATACTCCTTTTCGACTGGATTCATATTTAAATTGAGCCATGGATTTCCTATTAAAAAGTGAGGGAATAACAATTTTATTTTAAATAAATCAGGTATTTTCCCTTTCCAAGAGGATCCACTTTTAACTTGGCATGGTGTAAAACCCCTTTACTCCACCTAGCCTTGTTTCCTGCCTTACAGCTGTGTCTTCAGTTTTGCTCTGTTCATATTAACAGACACTTGAGGAGTGCAGGAGGTTATCCTTCAGTAGAGAAGCCCAAGGGAATAGCTTTTCTCTTGCTTTTGTAGTTTTTATTCATTGAAGATGAGCCTTTGTCACACATAAAAGAGGAGATATTTGTCAAAGTTAAAATTGTTGGCAAATACAGCTGAAGCAATTTGCTCTGAAGAAGCACCATGAGACCACAAAGGACTCTTCTGTCTGCTTGACTGGCATCACCATCCCAACACAACAGTCAAAAGCCACTGAGTCAGTCAACCTCTAGCAAAGAGTATCACAGGCACAAGGGAAATCATGTTCCACTTTGGGAATACTGGGTACCTCTCACTTTGTTGTGGAGCAGCTGGCCAGAGCTTCTTCCCTATGGCATGATTTTGTACTGTACTTTATTTGCTATCTGAGGGCAGCAATGGGAGAAGGGGGGTTTATACATTAAAAAAAGGAAATGCTTCAGTAAGACCCATGAAGAATATGGGAGGGTATTTAATTGTATTTATGTGCAACGTGATTTTTGTCAAAGAATTCTTGTAGTGCTCTTGTAAAATTTACTTTCTAGAGGAATAAAGTACATAGCTGGGAAAAGCCATCCTCATACTATTTAGGAGAGCCACCAGCCCTCTAGAAGAGGCCAAGTGACTGACACTTCCTATGCAAACAGGCTGTTTAACCTTCCACCCAAGCTGTTCCATCCTTGCTGGACTTCAAGCAGTGTGCATGTGTACCATGCCTTCCTGCTATGTAAAGAGCAGGGGTAAAGCAGGCAGACAGGCTAGCTCTCCCTCCTCTCAGCCTTTGGAGGAATAAAAGCAGAATAAAAGTCCTGTTGTGACACTTTCTGCCATCAGTCTTCTCAGAGGGGTGTGCAGAAAGCAAGCATTTCACAGTTCTGTCCTCTCAGTTCACCAGAAGTCTCTCTAGTTCAATTTTTTACTCCCATTTTTGTCCCTGTTTCTAAAGGATTTAGAAATTCCTTTTTAAAGGAATTTTAAATACAGAGATAAGAAAAGCTCATCCATTTCATTAAATGCCCGTGCAATGTCTAGCACTGTGCTGCTGATTACTGTAGTACAAGACAAGGAATAAGTAGTAATTAGGAAACATCATCTCACTGACCAAATTGTAAATTTTTTTCCCATTACTTCCTCAAAGGCACTTTTTTAAAGAACAGAAATAAAAATTAAGGGCTCTTCAGATTTTATGTGCTTGTGTCCACAATACAGCCTGCCTGGCATCTGTGGGGCACAGTTCCCTTAATAACAGAGAACTGCAGGTGAAGATAAATCACAGAAGATGTAGCATTACAGCCTGAAAGTTGTTGTTTTATGGACCATAACTTTTTATTACCATGTTGCTGAACTTCACTTTGTATCTCTGCTGGCACGTCTGAGAGGATAGGTTTTGAAAGATTAACAAAAATAGAGGGTTCTCTTGAAATCTTCCCCAGGAAAAACCTTGAATGGGATGGGAGTCATTTAGGGACTATTTCACATTTTTGAACAAAATAAATTGATAAAAAGCAATGCAAAAGCAAAACTCAAGACTGTTTCTTGGGCTGGATATTATAATTTTTCATTTCATGTTGCAATAAGAACAGACACCATTCCTGAGAATTTTCAGCCTCTTCTCAGAGCTGAGGAGAAAAAAAAATAAAATAAAAATGCTAATGATATTTTTTAGAAGGAGGGATATATTGCTTTTTCAAATCTCTTTCTTGCCATACAGCAGCAAAAGAGGGCAATAAGCCTTTGCTCTGCACTCGTGGAAATCCAGCCCAGCTGGTTGCATGAAGTTGCTTAGGAAAATCAGCAAAGGTTGGAGAGAAACAGCCTGGGACAGATATGGTGTTTAAATATTGGAGCTGTGATAAAGGGTCTGCAAGGATCCTGCCACAGCTGAGGTTTGCCTTGGCAGCAAGCTGCAAAAACTGAAGGCTGAGAAGTCCCTGGTCACTACACTGTAACTGCAGGACAGTGAGTCAGGCAGCCCCGAGCCTCACTGCAATGCCACCACCCTTTGTGGTGCACCCTGACACCACAGCCATCTCTCATCTCACCTGGGAGGCTTGTCCAAATCTGAACCCACTCAAAGGGAAGGGGGAAGGCCCACCGACACCTCCAGCCCCCATCTCCACTGTGAACAGTGCCTGCTTCACTCCAGGGCTGTCCTTTCCCTCCCTGCTTCTCTTCTTCCTATCTCTTCTCCTCTGCCTGAGAATGGCACAGCTGAAACCTCTCTCAGAGCCTACAAGCAGAGCATGGATGCAGGCAATGCTTTTAACTGGCATGAGTTTCCCAAGTCTTCTCTTACACAAGAAAATGGTGATTCTCGCTGAGGAAAATAACACAAAAGCAGAACAATCCTGGAGAAAAAGTCAGCAACAGAGCAATGCGACTGAGAGGAGGCCACGTGCAGCAGTGAAAAGAGGAGTGGTGTCGGAGGGCCTGGAGAGCTTGGCTCTAGCCTCCTATCACTATAGGAAACAAACTTTCTCAGTCTTCTGAGGTGCCATTCCCTGTCCCCATTTGTGCAGTTTCTCACATCTGAGCACTGAAGCCGCACAGCCTGTAATGGCATCCATCAGTATGAGTTCATAGGATCATGATAGGGATGCCCAGCAGAAGGTTAAGTCAGGGCCCACCATTGAACCAAAACCTGCCTCTGACAGTTAATTGTTGGGGTGTCTAAGACAAGCTGGGAGGCAGAGGTGGCTGTCTAATATCTAGAAATATGAGGCTGTGA
The DNA here is from genome assembly GCA_035221455.1 of Xenops minutus. Taxonomy (NCBI): domain Eukaryota; kingdom Metazoa; phylum Chordata; class Aves; order Passeriformes; family Furnariidae; genus Xenops; species Xenops minutus. The sequence goes on from JAWWEE010000085.1 coordinate 63,431,558, forward strand.
AGAAGCTACCTATTTGCAATGTCATTTGCTTAGCTCAGAGGTTTTTGGCAGTACTAGGCATGCTTTTTGCCCCTTTACACTTTCTGCTAAGTGTATAGAGCCAAGATTCCAAGTGCCTGCACTCATCAGAGACCCTGCAACCCATTCCTTAGGGCACTGCTGTTAGTCTCAGCATCCTGGCCAAATTCCAGTTGGGTAATTAGACCATGATTAGGTAACTGCTTGTATATGCCATTCCTCTTCCCTACGGAGCCTGTCTCCAAATTATTTGATGCTTTCAAGATTTCTAGTCATTAACAAGGCTGTTTCCATTGCCAATGGGAGACTAAATGCGGGCAGAACTTCACGAATCAGCACAAGCTGAGGGATGTACAGATCAAGAGCAGCCCTGCTGAGAAGGACTTGGGGTGGCTGGTGGGTGAGAGGCTGGACATGACCTGGCCATGTGCACTCACAGCCCAGACACCAAACGTGTCCTGGGCTGCACCCAGAG
>JAWWEE010000085.1:63445061-63483164 GCA_035221455.1 Xenops minutus
CGTGACTGGGATGGGGGGCTGTGAACCCGGGGGGCCGTGACTGGGATGGGGGGCTGTGAACCCGGGGGGGCTGTGACTGGGATGGGGGGCTGTGAACGCGGGGGGGCCGTGACTGGGATGAGGGGCTGGGACCGGGAGCGCTGGGACCGACGAGGGCTCTGGCACCGGGCGGGGCTGTGGCAGGGGATGCCAGGGTTGGGGGAGCAGAGGGCGGTGTGACCGCAGAGCTTTGGGCCGGGGGGGGCGATGCCCGGGGGTGTCTGTGGCTGTGTCTGTCAGAGGTAGGTCTGGGGACAGGCGGGAGGACCGCAGCGGGGCCCAGGCTGTGCCGGGGGGGTGTCCCCGGCCGTGCCTCCCAGCCCCCCGCAGCTCGGGGGGGCTGCGCTGCCCCTGGAATCGCCCCCCGAAAGGCCACGTCCTCCGCGCTGTGACAGGGGACAGCCTGTCTGCGGCTCTGCCCGCACCCTGGGGCCGCCTCCTCCTCCTCCTCCTCCGGGCATCAGCCCAAACGCGTCCGGGCGCGGGTGGGTGGCGGTCCCCGTGGCCGTGGGGTCGGTGCCGGCGGGGCGGATGTGATCCCCGGCATCCGCCGCCCTCTGGTGACAGCCAGCCGCGGGCGGAAGGGCCGGCGGGGACACTCACCCACCCCAAACCTGCGGCAGCCAGGGCTGTCCCCTCTGGGAAGGTGCCACACAGCCAGGGAAGGGCTGTGTGGGGCGAGCTGGGCTTGCTCAGAACCCACCCCGTGAACATCAGTACCAGGGGCAGGCACTTAACCAGTCTCCTTTTAATTTTTTTTATTTTTTATTTTTTTTTTAAGAAAGGTGCGTGGAATTTGCAGCTGCTGGGGAAAGTGTATGGTAGAGGAACGCTTTGCTGTGTCTCAGGAGTATTTTAAAAGTCACTTCCACTCGGTGCCTTTTTAAAAACGCCAGACAAGCAAAGATTCACTTACAGACTTGGCAAGCAAAGACTCACTTACAGATTTGTCCTCTCCCTGAATCATTTAGCCTTAGCAAAGAGGAGAAGTTGTGGAGAGCGTAGCAGGCTTGAACCCTGACACAAAGGAGTGTCTTGGCGAACTGGGTGACACTGGAGGAGGTGAACAGGGTCTGGCAGGTGAAACGGGAGAAAACTCCCAGTGCGATAGTGCTGGAGTCGCTCTCGGCAGGGCTGGGCTTTAGGATGAGGACCGGGAGAATGAAGTCATCCTGTACAGCCTCGTCATCGCCCTGTTTCGCAGCAGCAATTCCCACCGTGCGGGTCTCGGCGTGAGTGGTAAGGACTACATGTCCCAGCATGCAGCTCCCTGTGCCGAGGGCAGGGCACTGGTGGGAGCTGGGAGGGCTGGGATCCCAGGGACACACGGCTGCTGAGGAGGACAGGGCACCTGCCCTCGCCTCACCTGCAGCCGCAGCCCCCGTGGGTTCCCGTGGGGGCGGCAGAGCCCTGCTGTCACCACAGCTGTAGAGCTAGGCTTGTGACCCAAGGTCCACCTGCAGCTGGGGTGGTTTCAGCTCTGCCACTCGCTTGCCTTGTTTCTGTTCCCCATGTGAGAGGTTTCTTATGCCCGGACAGAAGGAAAGCTGATGGGGTCATTCTGCACCTCTTTGGGAGCCCTGATATTCAAGGCACATCTTGATGAGGAGCTCTCCTGCTTCCCTGTCTTCGCAGCAAGCTGGGCAGAGCAGCTCTTGATGCTCTGTTCTTCTTGTCTGCCCTTTCCAGAAATGGCCTTTCCAGAAGCGGAATTACAGATAATTTTAATCTTACTGCTATTTCACTCCTAGTTGCTTCCTCCAAAGCTGATGAAACCCCCAGTCTGAACATCTTTCCTCAGCTGGTCATGCTGAGCTTTCTCAGCTCCTCTTCTTTCAGCTGTTTCTGGTCTTCTGAGCATGCAGAGCAGGAGCAGGAAGGGAGGTTCCCTCCCTGAGTTCAAGAGACCTCTGAGGGCAGAGAAGCACATCTGTGCCTCTGGTCTTCCTCCTTGCTGTCTGCTACCAGCTGCTTACCCTGGCACATTTCTGCATGGCTGTGCTGAGTAAGAGGCCAGAGATACTCGGACTTTGCTCACTGCCTCTGAGGGTGATTCAAGGGGATAGTTATTGATCTGACTCTTCAAAGTCAATGACTCTTGACTCTTCCTGAGTCCTTTACCTGCCCTCACTGCTCTGGGCCTGCCCACGTTTGTCCTCTGCTAGATTTGGTTGGCACCATCATGTGCTGTGTGGAAATTCACCATGCCTGGGGGCCAGGACGCTTCCTGGATGCAGAACAAGAAAACCCGTTGGTAAGTTTGTGACCACAGATGTGAAAGGAGAAAGTGAAGCCATGTAGTTAGAAAAGTGGTGTCCTCAGCACACTGTCAATGGAGCTGTAATCAAATTATCAGAGGCTTTGGTAGCTGGAGGAGTTAATGAGTCGGGTTTGAAGCAGGACAGGTGTGAAGGGCAGCATGGGAGAAATCCTGAAAGGACACATTTGTACATTAACAGATGGCTTGTGGGGGGTTACTTGCAGGTTCCTTAGTGAGGTGGTTGCATGTTACTTAGTGAGAGTCTTCTGTGAGAGGGTTTTGCCTGATGCCTCTCTACATTGCATCACTCCCAGAGACCCCCTTCTTGCAGTGGGATATGTGGGGTAATGCCATGTTACCGTGTTTCTGATTCTTCCTTCTGTGTGCAATGCCTGGCACCTCTGCACCCTGGAGCCTGCTTTCTGACCACGTCTTTTCCTTTGTTCTTGGATTTTGCTTTTGCTCTTGAGCAAGTGAGCCAGGTAAATATAACCTCTAGAGAACTTGGTCTCACAAAGTTTGAGGCCTGCTTTAAAAATTATTTTCTTTGACTGGGAAGTGTCTCTGCAAATCTTCATTCTCCCTTTGGCTTTGCTCCTGTCTTTCACAGTTTCCCTTGCTTGGCCTGTGAATGCCCAGCTGCCAATTAACATGTTTTCCCCCTGTTTCCGTCTGCGTCTTCAGCTGGTTGTGAATCCTGAATGAAGAGCAGCTGAGCTCACATGCTCAGCATTTCAGAGAGCTTTTTCAGGACTGGCCAGTGGTTTGCAGTCATACTTGCCTGTGCGGTGCCCTGGACTACCCCCCAGCTTAAGCAGCATGATGGTAGAACAATGCTTGGATGGGAAACCTTGAAAGGAGTCCTGTGTGCTGCAAAGTGGGAAGTTAGTGATTCAGCTGGAAGTGCTTTTTAGTAACAAATCCATGTCCAGGGCCAGGGCTGATGTCAGTCCTGTGATTCTTCTTGTTCGAAGTGAACAAAGATGCAAAGCCCTTTATGCAAGAGCTGAGGTGATAATCCAGATCTCCTGGCCTCAGTCCATTTGGGGTAATTGCATTCTTCCTGGGGAGTGTTTTCAACCCATCCATGTCAGATACATTGCCATTGCTTCCTGTGCTGCAGCAGTATGTGGGTGGCAGTACTTCAGCCATGTCCAAAGCAATTCTTGTCACTTCTCAGGCTTAGAGCCTCTCGAGCCTTCTCTGAAAGTCAGTGTGGTAGTGCAGGGAATTGATGGAGGGTTTTAAAAATGTGAATATGCACGACCTGCACTTCCTGGGGCTTGTTCTCCTTATAAGCTGTCCAAAAAGATAGCCCTTGTGGCTGGCTGGTACATTTTCCAGGTGGGACCTCTCCTGGGATGCAGGTGCGGGTAACATTAAGCACAAACTCTGTGGATGCCTTCATGACTGTTTTAAGGGCTGGTGCCCCAGTAATTGTGGCAGTGCCTCCCTGCATCAGGATGTGAAGGCTGTGCTCCTGGGGCACTGCCAGCCTGGCTGCCCGCAGTGCTCTGCGCTGGTTGGAGCGGGGTTGTGCTGATAGGGGTGCTGCAGGGTGGTTGCCTGTGTGGGAAGGCAAGATGGGGAGCAGGGACTGCCCCTATGCAGCTTTTGTTCATCGTGCCTGAGGCCAGGGGAATGTCAGACCTCATCTTGGGGAGGCTGATATTGTCCTGGTTTTCAGGACCTGCTAGGCATGAGGACCTAGCCCCCACAGAGTGTGATCTCCAGTGGTCTGTAATTATAGCACTGGGAGCCTGGGGAGGAGACTTAAACAACATCTTTGTGATGGTGTTGGCAGGCCTCTCGGAGATTTCTATTAAGCAATTGTCGTTTTCCCCCTTCACTGTAGCCTGGGAAACGCTGCGGCGTTGGATTTGTCTTGGTCTGTTTGGGTTGTTGGGAGGGGTGTCTCTCCAGCAGTGGAGTTTGTCCCTCCCTGCCCTGGCTCTGTGTCCCTGTGGGGTGGCTTAGCGGGTGGCTTATGGGAACCACAGCCAGCTCTGTTCTTGCAGATAAACCATATGCCAGTGCACCCACTCGGGTACCGGCAAAGCCCATGTGGTGGAGCAGTCTACAGCTGTGTGGGTGGGGAAGAACAAAGCCAAGGACACAGAAAGGCCTTTACTTCCCACTGAAATCCAGGGAAGGAGGATGGTGGCTGTGACCTTAGAAGCCCTCTCTGCAGAACCAACTCTGTGCCAACCCAGAGTCATGAAGGGAACTGGGGAGATAGCTGGATCCTAGGAGGGAGTCAGGGCTGCAGCTGAAAGGATGGCTTCTGGTAAAAGTTATGGCAGAATCTTTGAGCTGATGGGGTGCTTGGGGGTCTCTCACTTCTGCACATGTGGCACTAACTCACTTGGCTCAGATGAGCAGTTACTGCCTGCCCAGTTCTGGTCTGGGCAGGGTGTTTCCCGGCTGAGCTGAACCTGTGTCTGTGCACTTGTCTTTCCAGGTGACCCAAGACAACTGGAACAAGGAACCCCAAGACCACACTGCAGGTGCTGACAGCTGAAAGCTGCCTTCTCTGTCTGCTTCAGCCCTACACCAAGGTTAGGACCGTTCAAGCACCACCGGCTTCCCTTCCCTCACCAGGACTGAAACTGGGAGCTCCATGCTCTCCTCCCCTTGGCCTGCAGGGATAACTCTGTAGTCTAGGTGTCACCCAGGTGAGGTGCTCCCACAACTGAGGCTTGTTGGGTGCTCCTGCCTCCCACGTGGCTGCCAGTGTGGCAAAGGGTACCTGGATGTGTGCAACCAGTGCTGCTAAGACTGTTGAACCCTGCACACAGTTGTCAGGCACTCAGGGGTGGTGTGTTCTATGCCCTTGGGAACTTGCAGTCTCTGCTATTTGCTGCACTTGTCCTTCTGCATGCCAGCAGGATTGAATGGGAGTGTTTTCCAGCTGCTGTTCTCTTCTGTCTTTCACCTGAACCCAGCTGAGACTTCACCCGGAGCCTCTGGCAGATGTAATCATGCTCTCTATTAGAAGCAGTTTTGCTCTGCCTGCATTTTCCCAGGATTTTCTAGCTTGGCCTTGGTGTATGAGGCTTAGAGTGACAGTGAAGTGTTTCAGTAGGATCAGTAGTCTTTGTCACTGGCAAGAAATAGTACCCGCTCTGAGGTAACCAGCCTGGAGCACACTGAGGTGACTGTGGGCTTCCTGCCCTGTCTCTGGATGCTTTTGTGTCTGTGTAGGATCCACCTGCACGGTGTGCTCTCACCTGGAGGGGAGTCCTCCTCAGCACTGGGCCTCTGACAGAGCAGGCTGAGCCCTTTTCTTGCCCCAGAGCTCAGGTGTGATTTGGCCAGGAGAGATTATATAGGGAAGAAGTAGATAAGGATGCATGGCTGCCCAGGCTCTGCTGCTCTTCCTCTCAAGTGTCTGCCAGGGAAGTTGGGGCCTGTCCAGAGACAGCTGGAAACTGGGCCTCAGGCCATCTCACTCTTCAGCCTGATGCTGAAGTGGTACCCACAAGAAGTGAGACAGGGATAGATTTACCTGTGAAGCTGAAAGGAAGGAAAGAAATCCTTCACTACTATCAATGCTCTGGGTTGCAGATTCCTCATCACACAGTGCAGTGACAGCAGAGCAGCCCCTTTGTCCAGCTGGGTTGTGGCAATAACAAATACCTGCTCCATGATGGGATTTTATATGTCTCTTAGTGATGGAAGAGACATGTTATGTGGCAAAGACCAGTGAAAAGTTCTGCTGGAGTGGCTTGAAGATCCCAGTCCACCAAGTTCACAGCAACCTGTCAGGGCTCCCCTGCCTTTTTTCAAGGGGCATTTTAACACAGGGCTCATTGTAGGATCACAGAAAAGCTTCAGTTGGAAGAGACCTTAAAGATCATTGCATTCCTACCCCCACCAGGGGCAGAGACACTTTCTACTAGACCAGGTTGCTGAGGGCCCCTCCTACCTGGCCTTGAACACTTGAACGTGGCACATCCACAACAGCTCTGAGCAACCTGTTCAATGGTTCACCACCCTCTGGGCTGGTGTTGGACCCACTTTTCTCCTGTCTACCCTTGCTGACCAACCAGTTTGATATCTTCATGAACAGCAAATCTCATATATGTGGGTAAAGCAGCAACTTCTCCTTTTACTTGGCCATAGCATGAACCTCTTCTCTGGTTTGTATATTGCCTACCCCAAGTGATATCAATGAATTTGTGTTCGGGCTGAGTTAATAATGTTAGTTTAGTTTAGTGCAGCTGGCAGTAATCTGGAAGCTGTTACAGCTTGTAGACCCTTGGACAGACTTGCAGTGACTCCTGGGAATGGGATGAAACATTTTGCTGGGAAATTCAAAGACAGCAAAGTGGAGGTTATATTTTCAACAGAAAGAAGCCACCTAACGTCCTTCAGACTAGCCTTAGTGTGTGTAGGCTGCCATTGCCGCTTGGTCTAATCAGCTGATTGAGGAGTAGGTCATCTTTCTGCTGAAAACCACAGGAAAATGCTGCACCTCCTTCAGAGCTGGGGCTCTGGGTTTCTTGTATGTGTTGGCACTGGAGTTATGCAAGGAATCCCCTTTTTGCCTTACTATCTCTGTTGCAAGTAGGTTGGGCATTCAAAGATCCTGTTCATGGGAGTGTTGGGACAGCTGGATCCTTGTTCAGTTCTTGCTGCTCCCGAGAATGGAGCAGAGGATCATCTGCTGAGGCTATTTTAGGTTTTGGAACATTGCTGGTGTCCCTCTGAGCTCCTATTTGTGTGTGAGCCTGCAGCTCCCTGCTAAGAGCTATGTGAGGGTCCTGTATCCCCATGTGTGAAGGTTTTACTGGGGCATTCCTAATCCCAGGGATTAGGAAGAACTTTGAATTCCTCACTTACCTAAAATGTCTAAGCCATATCAAATGTATCTGTGCTCCCTTTTTTTAGAATTATCTCTGAACACCTTCAGGACCTTGTTTTGTGGGTGCCCACGTGTTGCCTGGTGGGAAGCAGGCTGCAGCTTTCTAGCCTTTTCCTCCCAAAAATGCAGCATCTTTCCTGTTTGCAGCAGTCAATTCCTGTTGTCTTGAATGGGAGCATGTGTTGCAGAAAACTGTCTTCCATGAAACCTTCAGGTGTGGAAATTATCCAAGGCCCACAGTGGAGTGAGATGAGAGCCTGGCTGTGGGCATCTCTGTATGGTTAGATGGCTCCTCCCATCTACCACTGCCATCCATCTACCACAGGCCAGTACAGCACAGGGTGAGGCCTTCCAGCCTCTCCCTTCTTGGTACATCCAAGACTTTCGGTCTCTCTGCACTTTTTGGTTTCCACCTGCTCAGGTGATTTTTTGGCAGCCTGAGCATTGCTAAGTTTCATGTTGAGGCAAGATGTGGCTCTACAGTTTTGGCCCATCTTTATTTTTAGCTGTGTAAGACATGATTGATGGTATCAAAAGGAAGTTGCATGGCCTTGGGAGCTCCATGAGTCATCCTGGATCAGGACTGAGACTTTTCTAGCTTCTTCTATAACCCTCAAGTGATGTAACTGGTTGTGGTGGACCCTATGAAATCTCGAAAGGGGAGAATGGGGAGGGAAGCAGAGCTTTTAGAAGTTCTTTTTTTTCTTGTCTGCTTAGTTGTTAAATTCATTTGTTTAAAGATACTGACAAAGATGTAACACCTGAGTGGGATTCAATAGGGTCCTTTGTCTTCCCCTTGTATCTTGTGCCTCTGTGGGAGAGGTGAAGGGGAGAGAAGCTCTGCTTGAGTTGGGTAACTGTTTAGTGACACAGAACAGTGATAGAGGAGAGTTTTTAGGACAGGAAATGAAACAGTGAGTTTGGTGCAGCAGAACAGACCTGCCTGAAGTGGAAACTGGCTGGAACTGGAGATCAGAGTCTTATCAGATGCTTGCTAGCATGCAGCAAGAAGAGTCTGGGACCACCACTGCCATCAAACCTGGCACTGCCACAATGTGGAAAGAGCTTATAGGGCTTTCTGACCTTTAGGCAGCCGTGTTGGGCTGAGCTGGGTTGGGCAGGGGGTGTCTGTCACCACTATGCACAAGTGAGGATGTTAAGTATCCCTGCCTGCCACAGCATGATGAGGGGTGCAGCTATAGGGGCTTCTGTTCCCCAAATCTGGCAGCCTGTGTTGTGCCTTGAGACTAGACAAGGTGGGATGTGATACACCTGGGTCCATAGTAGACTCCTTGCCCATGAAGTCGGGGGGAATCTGGTGTGTGGGAGTGGGCTCCCACCTCTGTCCCCCTTTCCTTCCTCAGGCTGATGAACAACCTCTCAGCAGCATGTTTAAATTTTGGGTGTTGTGCAGCAGGTTTTATTGTGGAGCAGCATGGAGAAGACAGCAAGCCTTGGGAGAACAGAGACAAGGGAGACAGGAGGGCATGCTGGAGGGTATTAAAGTGGCTACTTGCCACTGGCAGCATCACTGGCATGGTGGAAGAGCAGCCAGGGCAAATGTGCAAGCTGCCACAGCCCTGTCCCAGTTGTGCCATGGACTTGGCACTGCTGGGCTCTAGCCTGACAATCTGGCATCTGGAGCCATTCGCCTCAGGGTGTGTGGCCAGGGTTTTTTTGTCCATCTTCTCCTTTCTTTTGCCCTTCACTGAGGCATGGGGAGGCAGCTCCTGTTTACAGACCTGTTCTGTTTGAAGCCCTGAGTTGCACAGCAGGCCCAGCCAGGAAGAAACCAGTCTCTTTAGCCCTCTCACTGTACCGTGGAGGAAAGCAAGTCATTCTGCTGCCATTGCTTATCCTCAGTTAATCAGTGTAAGTGGTTCCAGCCATGCCTGCACCTTCCCAGTATGCCTGGCCCTGTACCACGCCGTCCACCTCACAAAGCCAGTTTGCCTTGCTCCAGGGTAGCTGTACTCTGAGGGAGAGCAGGGGCTCTCATGTCCCCTCTGATAGTCTGAGACCACTCTGTGTGGCAGGTAAAGGAAGGTTAAACATTTTTGAAGCTGCTTTTGTGTAGACTCCTTTGCAGATACTGGTAGAGAGCTGGCTCCTGTTGCTGGAGGGAGTGGGGAACATTGTACACTCACTACACAGAGTATGGCCCCAGAAACAAACTCCAGCCTGGCCATAATGTGAGTGTCGCTGAGACCTGACTTGTCATCTCCATGATATACCTAAAGGTCTGGAGGTGAGCCAGGAGAAAGGACCTGCTGGCAGCAAGCACAACTTGCCCATGTCAACGTGGATGGCTGTGTGAGCTGTAAACCTCTCTCATTACACCTCTCAAAGGTCACAGTGATCTACAACACCCTGCTCACAGCTCTGCACCCAGCCCAGAGCAAGAGGGGAAGAACAGTCTCAGAGAATGCTCTGGGGTCAGATGCCTGGGCTTGTCATGAAGTGACCAGAATTTTTGTGGGACTAGCATGTTCAGGCAAAAATGGACAAGAAAGGATGCACTCACAAATGTCACAATCATTGCCTGAGCTATGACCCCTCCATCCAACTCTGAACCAGCGTACAAGGCCTCAGAGGTTCCCCTGAAAACCATTTCACCATTTCCAATCTGCCATAGTGTCCTTCTCTTATTTGGGGTTACTATTAGACCTGTACAGGCTGCCCAGTGCTGTCCAGTGCTACAGTTTCAGTCATCTTAAAACTCCCAAATAGGCAAGACTTGTTTGAAAAATGTCCCCAGGTCTCCAGACCCTCGTGTTCCCAGGGGAGAGCAACCAATGAAGTGGAAGCTCTGGAAAGCCGCCTGCAGCAGATAGCAGTGTCCTTCCTCTCTCTCAGTTGCAACAGGCTCCTTCCCTTTTCAGAAGGGAACAGCTTGCTCTGCGCTGGTGGCTGTAGCTTCCTTCCCTTGGAGGAAGCTGGGACACTGGTACCTGACTCTGAGGGACATTTTGGATCAGCAGCTCGAGCACAGCTTTCCACGTATGTGACCTTCAGCACTTCGTGTGAGAGTTGGCGTTCCAATGTATTATGGGTGCAGGTGATGTCAGAGCATGAGCAGAATCCACTGAGCCACACTGCAGTTCCCTCTCACTCCACTTTCACAGCCCGTGGTTTCTCATCTTTCCTCTGGACTGAGGCACCCAAAATGTGCTATGAAATATCCTGGAGTGATGCAGAGCACAGCAAATGAGGCTCTGGGTTCTGTGTGTTTGTGCTGGGGTGGGAGTTGCCATTTTCTAGAAAAGAGGGTGTTTTCCCTTTTGCTATTTGTGTAGCACCTTGTATGCCAAGATTCCTGCCTAAGGCTCCATCTCTGGGGTGCTGTGACCCCATGAGTTACAACCATGTCATCTTTGAAGTGCTGCTCCCTCCTTTTCTGTCTTGACTGCTCAAACTACACATTATTAAGCACAGCACAAAGCATCAGAAAAGCCCAAAGGCGGTGGGGTCACATACTCTGCTCCCAATTTGGGGAGGAGTTAAGACAGACAGTGCTGGAATAAGCATTGAGGGAGAGGCAGCCAAGAGAGATTTCCTTCTGGCTGAGCCGTTGTGTTGAAGTTTGGAAAGTACTGTGTGGGTTACGTGCTGCTGCCATTGCCTAAGGCAAGTCCAGGACATGCATATCTACTAAGATGGGGACACCATCCTGAGCAGTGTCAGTCTGAAAAATTGGCCAGTGTCCTCTGGGACATGAGGAGCAACCTGAATGCTGCTGCTGCCGGAGGAGTGGTGGGACTTTCAGCAGAGAGATGATGAATCATTGGGACCAAGAGGAAACTTTGACTCGGTGGGTGTTTCTGCCTTCATTCCATAAATTGTGAGGAGATAGCTGAGTCCAGCAGTGCTGTACAGATTACCCTGTCTGGAAGATGCATAAAGAAGAGCTTGCACAAGAGCAAGCTCAACTCAGACCTGGAGGAAATGCCTGGGTGCTGTGCACCAGGGTTTTCTTAGTGGCAGTCAGCACAGCTGGAGCTGTGCAGAGCAAGCACAGCACGGTCAGGTTAGGACTGCCACTCAGCAGTGCCTTTCTATACCAGCGTTTGCATTGCTGATGAGATTAGCATAGCTGGGCCTGCAGTGGACAAAGAGGGTAATTCTCAAGATCCTCTCTGCTGTGGCTGCCGGCAAAATGAAGCAGTTATGGCATCAAGTAGCAAGTCTGAGCTTTACTTTCAATTCATCTTCTAACAGCAGCAACAGCTAAAAATATGAGCAGCTTTTGAGGAACTGGAATATTCTCAGGCTTTTTGTCTGGGTATGGTCTTCCAAACTCTCCCCTAGGCTGACAGTCTGGCATCTTAAGGTATTTGCAATGATCTGTCCTGCCCATGTGATAAATCTGGAGAGAGAAAACAGAAAAATCAGTGGCAACCATCTGCCCCCCTAAAACTGCTCCTCTTGATGCTGTGCCTGATAACCAAAGGGCTATTTCATGGCTTAGATTTGTTGAGAAAACAGAATTGCAGCTCCTCTCTTTCTTCTGTGCAGCGATCTCCCTGGCAGCTCTGTAGGAATGATTTATTACAGATTTCAGCTCTGTTTAATTCTGTTTCCCTACAATATTACCCTGTTAGAGTAACTGAGCAAAATGCAGTGGTGTTTCCGGAGGAAGGCTGCTATCAGAGGCCACCCCTGTAGCAGAGGCTGAAAGCAAGGAGGAACAGTTTACCAGGAAATGCCTGTGTTCTGTGTGCTGGGTGCGTTTGGGAACGAAAAGGCATCTCCCCAGTAAAGCTTCCTCACTTCAGGACTCCAAACATTGCTGATGAAGCTGTTTGAGCAACAGTGAGAATGCTGCCCTCCAGAGCCTGGGAAAGGTCTGACTAAAGTGGTGGTCTGGAAAGAAAAGTCAAATTCTGTCCTTAAATGAACCTCAGTGCTATTTTTGGAGTGGTTTCTGGTTTGGTTTTTTTTTTAATTTTTGGTGCTGGTGGTTTGGTTTGGGCTTTTTTTGGCACTGAAAAGAAAAGGTACTTCTTGTGCAAATCCTCATAAGGAAAGAGAGAGAATTTCCCTTGGAGTGAGCCTGCTTGAAACTCGATACGTCTCTGATGTGTGTTAACTGAGAAATGAAAAGATAGTGCCATAAAGTGATAGGGGATAATGAATTTCATCTACTATTATGTTGTCCTGGGAGATAGAGCTGGGGCAAGGGTATTGCAATAACATTTTGCTTTGCATGACAACAACAGCAAATACCACCTTAACACACTTCCCCAGAGAGGGGTGAAAGGGTCAGTTTTCAGAGAGTCCCCAGAAAGGTGGAGAGAGTCAACCAAGAAGACAGAAGCCTGGGGAAGGATGCCAAGAGATTTGCAGATGAGCAGTGCATAATAGCTGTGCAATTTTTGCAGCTTAATTTCTGCTTCCCCATTCTGTGGCCTGCTGAACTGGACAATGCTGGTCTCTTAACCTTGCTGCAATCTTGAGAAACACAGTAAAGAAACCATAACTTTAATAACATTCATGAGATGTCTGACCCAGGGCCTGAATGAATAAATCTTTAGCTTCTCTGTCTACAAGGCAGATAGATGGGTAGTGGCTTGGTGCTGCACCAGGCAAGGATTTTAAAGGATTTGCTGTGGGTGAACACTGCTGTAGACCTGATCCTGGAAGCTTAACTGAGAAGCAAGTCCTCAAAAGTGTTTCTGTAGGTGTGTGGCGAAAACAGAGAGGCTGAGGTCAGTACCTGGAAACTTATCAGCTTCTAGGGCTGGCCTAAAGAATCAAGTCTTTACTCAAACACATGAATCTTTTAAAGTAAGAATCCATGATGTGCTCTCAAGGAAGCATGCAGTCCCTTACTGCCTTTTGGGACCTAGGGCACTCCTCTGCTTTACAGTGCTCTATCTGCGTCTTTAATTTTTTAATTTTTTTTTTTTCTGGGCTGTGCTATGTTACGTGCATCTGGTGCAGAGCCCTGCATGTTCAGGTCCCCTCTGGTGCCAGAGAGTACATGGGTCAGTTTGTGGGGCCAGATGTAGCCCAGTAGATCTGGGTGTAGTCCATATGGCCAGCAGCAGATTGGGGTCAACTTCTGCTTCAAGAGGTATGGGAACACAGAAGGCTCTCAGTTTGGATAGCTGCTCAGTGTAGGATGTGTAGGGACCTTTATTCCCATCGCTGGAGTTCACAGAGGTCTTACCCTACTCCCCATGCTGGTCCAGGGGCTGGGGGATGCCCACCTGCTCTCCTTCCTAGGAGCAGGAGCAGCTGTGACTGAGTTTCCTTGTGGCCTGAGGAGAAAGAGAAGGGTGGAGCAAGACCGGAAAGGGGCAGAGGGGAAGTTACAGCAGCTGGTAGGGAACAGCATTTCTGGGTGCTGCAAGGTGGCCCTACCCCGTCCTGTCTGCAGAGATGTTGTTTTGGAGTGCAGTGATACAAGGCTGCTCAGTCTGCTGTGGAGTTGGTGTTTCAGGCTGTTGCTGGGCAGCTCCGTTCCAGGTGCAGAGATGGCATTTTTGGGTGCTGCAAAGCAGCCTTTGCTAGGAAGGGAGAGCTGGCTGTGTCTTCCATCTCCTCTGCATTCCCATGTGAAGGGTATATAATTATGCACAGTCCCATGGCACTTTTTCCTCCAAGGTGTAATTATGGGCTGCTGATTAGGATGTGGGTCTGAGCATATCTCAGACAAGGCAAGAATCAACGTGCAGGCTGTGTAGGTAATGTCATGGCATCTCTTGCTGTCTCTCCTTTGCTCCTGGTCATGGAGCAATGGCTGCACCTGGGGGCAGGAGCAGAGGAGTCCTTGGAAGAGTGATAATGGAGGTGCCCAGTCCCAGCTGCTTCCATCCTCATCCCTATTCCTTCCTTGTGGCCCCAAGTCTGCATGTATGGAGCATATTTTATAATAAACCTGCTGACCTGAGGGCAGGCAAAGCAAAACCAGGAGAGTGTAGAGTTGTGAGCCCAACCCCTGCCCATGCATCAGGGTGGGGCACAGCAGTTTGTAATGGTGATGAACACAGCCAGACATCCCTCCCACCCAGTTGTGTGTATCTTCTGCATCCTGCAAGCCACCAGCAGATTGTTATATAGCTCTCTTGTTAGTGGAGAGTGGGTCCAGCTTCCCATTAATGCTGCAAGTGCTTTGATTCTGTGAAACTGTCTTCATTTGAGGCAGTGCCCTAAGGGTTAAGCCATGGTTGTGGGATAGGGTTTGTAACAGGAACAAAGAGGTCTTTTAAGGTCTGTGTTGGGCTAGGAATAGAGGGAATGGAGGGAGCCTTTCCCAGTGTGTTGAATTACAAAGGTCATGGAGACCCTTTTGCTGGGAGGCAACATCGGGGTCCCTGCTGGAAGTGGGGCGGAGAGAAAAGAATTTGTGAAAGTTAGTTAGGAAGAACAGCTTTGTGGAGAGCTTTAAGACAGCTTTAAGGTGAAAACTGAAGCTGTATTCTGAGAAAAATTATTATTAGACATAAGGCTGGAGACCACCTGCCCTGGGATTTTTGGGTGGTTTGTTTTTTTTATGCCCCTCTCCCCCTATTGCATTTGCAGCTGCCCTCACATATGGCACCTGAATTTGCAGTATAGCCAGCACTTCTGCACCCTGCTCTGGGCCAGTGAAGGCAGCAGACAGTAAAGGCAGTGCCTGCAATGGAGGATCTTTGTAAAATGCAGAATAGGAGACAGTTCGTGGTGCATGCCTACCCAAGCTAAAACTGGATTTTCTGTGTGTAGTTAAGCAGGAAAGCCCAATTCTAGCTGCTTTCCTAGCCCCTCTGTTTAATCTTGTCTGCTCAGGATGCCCCATAGGGCATAGCAGAACAGCGTCCAGCAAAAGGAGCTAGGGAGTGCATGGATGGCACAAACCTCTGTTTCTTTTCCCACAGCAAGGTGAAAAGAGGACACAGCTAGTTTCCATCTCGAGCTTCAGGTGGCATGAGCCAGCCAGCTAATCCACCCAGGATGTGTGTGGAGGACTGCAGGATGTGCTGAGTCAGCAAGAGCACCCCCTTGTTGAGGGTGAGGGGCTGATAAGGGCTGCTGAGGCAACAGGGGTTTTCCAGCTTGCAGGAAGGGCAAGCACCAGCTGTGAGCCACACGGTGTATTTTCCAATTTTGGCAAACCTGGATTTGTGTTACTGACAGAAATGGTGGTTTAGTCCTTAAAACTTTCAGTCTGGGTTAGCAGGCACTTGGCCATTCAGCTCCATCCCCTGGCACAGGCACACTGCCCCATCTGATCTTTCATTTAGAGGAATTTTACTTCTGATCTTTATGTTGGATCAGATGACCTTGAATGTGAGTTTGGAAAAAAAGGACTGATGCTTCGTTGGGCTCTGCCTTAGAGAGGAAAGCTGGTCCTAGGAAGTACCCCATGAGAGTCCCTGCAGCCACTACCTAAGTTAACAGCCAAGAAGCTGCTCTACTTTTTCAAGCACCAGAAAGGCAGAACTGTGGGAGCACAGAGCTGTTGTGAGAGAGAGAACCCAGAAGTGGAAGCCTTGGTTTGGAGCTCTTGGAAACCATAAATCTGCTCACTTTTGTAGCTGGCCTGTTCTTGGAGTCATTCTCTGTGTGTCTGTCCTTGTAACCAGGAACCATATCAGCAGAAGCATCAACTTTGTAAGCCCTGAGAAGTAGATCATCCTGAGGAGAGAAGGGCTAGTGTGCAGGGGAAGCTCTTGGAGCCTACACGACCTCATGGGACAAAAACCTCTATTTCTTTGCCCTGAGAAGGGGGAAAATGCTGTGCATGTACATAGCAAGGATCAAAAACTTAAAAATCCAGGAAGAAGCAGCAGTTCTGGCTCACAGTCCTGAGCTTTGGCAGAAAATCATTCTTTGTGCCTATTAGTCTATCATTTCAGCCCAAATTATTGTCTGTCACTCCCTGGCCAAAGGATTGTTTACTTAATAAAATGGCCTTAATTCCAGGGTGTCAGGGTCTTCTGTCCTGGCTGGGGCTGCATGACCCTGCTGGAGACATGTTGTTTGACTGACTTGTCTTCTTGCAGGACCAGCAAGGTTTGTCCTGAGTAACCTGCATGTGGCAAAGTGCTGTTCCTTGTTAGTGTGACCTTGATCTGTGGGATGGGGAGAGGAAAGGGCAAGAGAACAGCCTTTATAATCCTGGTAATTTTCTCCAGCTACAACAGGCAGAGGTGCAGGTCTGTGACTGGGTGTGCTGCACAGACCAGCATCTTCTGCCCACACCAAAGCTCTCCTGTGCTCCTTGACACAGATGGATGTATAGACTTGCTCAGTCTGCCTTCTGGGAGGTGTGTGCCACAGCTCTTGCTGGGCTTGGCACCACTGTGCAGTGCCATCTTCTTCCTGTCACCTCTGTCTACTCTGGTCCTCTCTGAGAAGGAGACTGAGGTTAGCTGGGGAGCACTTGGAAGGTGTGATGCTGTGGAAAAGGGAAAGGATATGTGGGCCTCATTCCCAAGTGTTAGGGAATTGCCAGTGAGATGAGCAGCCTGCACACATGTGTACATAGATCACATGCATGGTTCCTACTGTCCAGACTTAGGAACTGGCCAAGCCTGTGGGCCCTGCATGCCCAGTGGCATTAGCTGATGCCGACTGACCATAGCCATACATAAAAGTCCTGTTGTGGCTTCCATGGGTCTCTCTACCCTGAAGAGTAAAACTGGGAAGAGGCACAGCCTGGGACTTCATGTTTGGCTGTACCCAAAGGCAGATTGCTGTGACAGTGCCAGGTTACCCTCCCACAGCCAGCGGTGGGGGTCAGACTGCTGGAGGGCTGATAAAGGGAATGGGTTTGCCTGGAAAGCAGCCTCAGAGCCTGGAGGAAGCCCTCCCCCAGTGTCACTCCTTATCTTGGCAGTGCTGGCACAGGACAGCACTCCCAGTCTGCCTCTTTGCCCTGTCTCCCTGCAGTGTGCTTGAGCCAGCAGTGTCACTTCCACCCCTCCTTCCACTGGGTGCTGTGGGAGGAGAGGGCTCTCCACATCCAGGCCAGGCTCCCTGCCCAGTTTGCTTCCTTGCAGGGTCAGTGTCATTGCCTTTGTTGCACACATACACACACATTCTCCCTGCGTGCATGTGGCTGTGGCAGAAATGGGTAAGTTAGTCAGAAGAGGGTGAATCACAGGGGAATGAGTCAGCGGGAAGCAGAAGGCAGGTGCTTGTCCAGGACAGGGCTTTAAGGGAGCCCAAGGGCCTGGCAGCTTAGGCCAGATCCATGGGAGATGGGGGTGAGGGTGCCAGAGGGGAGCTGGGAAAGCCACAGGGCTCAGCAGGTGGAGGCAATGCCTGTGGCCTGGGAACAGGCCAAACTCATACCTAAATGCTGATCCTATTCTCTTCCCACATCTCCTGCTGTGGATATGCTGCTGTCGTGGAAAGGCTTGAGGCATCCTTGGTGCTGAGGCTTTCCCGGAAGGTACCAGAGACAAACATTGCAAGGGAGGAGTTTGATGACCAAGTATCCCTGCCTCCAGGGCATGGGGTGGATCTTCACCCCTGTGCTGGCAGTGGGGTGTCCAGCCAGCTCTGGGCAAGCAGGGCAGATCTCTGTACTGGTCAGATCCTGCCCAGTAACCTTCACATCCTGTCTGAGAGAGCAGGTGTGGCATGGAAAATTGAGTGATTTTTGCTGGGACCGAGAATGATGAACAGATACGTCTGGATTGAGTGAACACAGCATGGAGGGAGAGCTGGGATGTGGATAATGTACTGGAGATTTCAGGACATGGCTGTTGGCTCCAAAATCCCTTGTATGATCTGGGCTCTGCTGCAGACCTTAGAGGATATTGCAGGGATCACGGATGGCTGCTTCTCTCATCCAGGGACCTGCTCTGAGATGTTGAGTTTCCACCTAGCCCAGCTGGTCTCTGCTGAGCTGGACTCCTAATTGTCCTGCTCATCTCTCCTGAGGACAGGTCTCTCATTGGTATGATGGAGGCAGGCTTGGTATCAGTGGTACAGCAGCAAAACCAAAGATCTCTATTTTGGAGAAGACTTCTCAAAGCACCTACTTGGGAGTCTGGTCTAGGGATAACCTAGGTGTGTTGCACCAGGCACTGGTATTTTGACCAGATACTTGATTAAATGCAGCCCCCACTGATCTCAGTGATGAGGTGAGTCTCTTTTTTTAGCATCCTCAAAGTATGCAGGTGCAGGTACTTCCTGTCCTCCCTGGTGGCACCCTTGGCTGGGCAGAAGGGAGCCCAGCAGGCTCCAATAGTCTGCATCAAAGAGCTGGAGCTCTGGCTTTTTGTGTGCTGCAGTGGGTAGAGGCTGAGAGCAGTGGGCTAGTGCAGCATGAGAGAGGGGAGGCAGTGAAGGGGGCTCTCACTGCTGCTGGAAGCTGTGGATCTGGAGCTGGGCTCTCCTGGGAAGTGCCCAGGGACAGGATGAGAGGCAATAGCACACAAGGGAAATTCCAATTAGATGTTAGGAAAAATATTTCCCTGCAAGGCAGTTAGACTCTGGAGTAGGGCCCAGAGAAGGGAAGCAATCTCAACATTTGGTGACTTTCAGCCCTTGACAAGGGCAAACCCCAAGCAATTTGCTTGAGCTTGTCCCTGCTGTTAGCAGGATTGGACCAAAACCCTCTGAAGTCCCTTTCCACCATTGTTGTTCCTCCGTTCTGCAGTTCTTAGGGTGCAGTTTCACATCTCATTGCCTATTGGACTGACCAGCTTGGAGGCAAATGGAGGGCTCAGGGTGTTGTTCTGTCCAACCCCCTCTCCTCACTTGGTCTCATCTGTATTGTATTAGCAGTGCCAGGAGATGGAGGCACTGCCTTAGAAGCATTGCTCAGCTCACTGACTTGCCCCAGCCTATTTTAGCTGGAGCATCCCATCTCTCTGAAGGTCTGCATTATTTCCTCCCCATGTGAGCACAAGAAGCCAGTGGGCAGTGAAGCATGGGGTGTAAATCATCCTGCCTGCACTGCTGGCAGCAAAGAGCTGTGATCTGTAGGGGGATGCTGGTGTTATTGGAAGGCTGGTGAGGATGTTGGCCCCCAGCCGTGTAGCTGGAAGGGCTCCAGGTTTATTTTCCTCATGGTGCCTGACCCAGAGACAGTAGCGATTGGAAGGAAAGTCCCTGGTAGACTTTTTTAAAGGTTCCAGGTCTCTGACCATCAGCAGACAGAGGCTGAGATGAGCCCAAAGGACTGTCTGAGAAGAATTATTTGCTCCCAGTATTTTCTTTTTCCTTGCCGACCTTTTATTCTCATGGCTGCTCTTTTCCTGATCCTGTCCTTCTGCAAGAAGGCTGCAGTCTTATCAGCTTTGTGTTCAGCAACAGCCTCACTCTGCGATGTATTGTATTTCCAAGCTTTGACCCCAGTGTCTGATGCTGCAGAAGCCTGTGTCTGGTATGTAAGTGTTCAAAGGGTGTTTACAGCATTTGCCCCATCCTGTCTGCAAGAGTAATGAACCAGAGCAAAGGGGTCTGCTCATAGCCATGGCGCCTCGGTTGAGCTGGCCTGAAGCAGGAGCTACATCTGCCTTATCTGGCAGAGACTGAGTGGATGTCCAGGCTCCTGAGTTGCTTTTATGTGGGTTTTCAATGTCTGGGGTGTTCCCATGCCTGTGTTAGCCCCCAGATCTCAAGTTGCTCCTTTCAGCCTTTCCCTCGCGCTCACTGGCACGGGGCTGTGATGGCTCAGTGCACTCTTCCTCAGCAATCTGTTCATTACTCAAAACTGCTCTGGGCGCTCTGGCATTACTGGGATATCCCTGTTACAACACCAGGGAGCAGCAGGATCAGGTGGTCTGGGCCAAGAGGCCCCTGAAGTGTGTTCCCAGCTGCAGGTGCAAGTGCTGCTAGGCTGGGGATGAGCTGGTTTCAGGTAGCCCATGGAGAGCTCTGCCGTCCCTCACAGGCTCTGTGTCCATAGGAGAGTAAGGTCTTGAGGGACATCTGTGTCCTCAATGGCATGGCTGCTACCAGTGCTGAAGGTGTTTTGGACTCAGTTTCCCTAGTTAGGCTGGTTTCTGAGGTCTCTGAGCTTTGTGTGTTCTCACAGAAGCAATGCAGCAAAACATGGGTGTAACAGTGGCAGCAAGCAGTTTGTCCAGAGGCCTTCGGTTTTTGCAGGGACTGATGTGGGGGCTTGTGCCCTGTGAACAAGGGTTGTCTAGGGTCACAGGTGCCTCTTGAGCCAGCCCTGTTCACTATTGCTTCCAGGAAGATGGAGGATGCTGATATGCCAGTGCTGAAGTGCCTGCAGGCTGCACCTGCCAGATAGCCCCAAGGGCACATCCTCTCCACCCTCCTCCTGACTTGAACAAGTTGAGGCTTGGATTCCTCCATTTCAGTGCTACATCCAGGTGCCAGGTAGATTCCCCCTTCCATTCAGAGGGCATCCCTGGCTGTGTGCATTGCCCTGAGCCCTGGCAGCCCTGAAGGAGCACAGCCCCTGTGGAGGGGGTGGCAGGTGCACTGGCCTGTTGGTGGGACCCCACACATGGTTCAGCGTGAGTGGACCAGGAGGTTTTGCCAGTTTCAAAGGATGTAATAGGAGCTAGACTATGTCTCTCACTGTCCTGCATGTGGATATGCCTGCAGTCAGACATAACAGTCCCTCCTTCCCCCTTGTTTTCCTTCTTAGAGGCTTGTGCTCTCATATGTTTGACTTCATTATGGGCAACCGTATGAGTGTTTGTAGATAAAAACTGTGACACCCTTTTCTTAATTCCAGCAGGGTGTTTTTCACCTGCAGTCATATGGGAAGGAGAGCCTTTCCTTTTCCATGACAAGGGGCAGGACATTGAATTCATAGTGGAAATCCTTCTTCCCTGCAGTAGCCCTGGTTGTGTCCAGCTCTTTACAATTGAAGATGGACAAAGCCTCACCTTTGTGGCCCAAATCCCTACCCAGCCTGTGTCATTGCTCTGGACTGTGCTAGACTTGAGCTTTTCTAAATCGCTGCTGGATAAGGGTGAGTTGGGTGGGTGTGCACAGTCATGTGTGTGTGTGTTTGTGTGTGGTATCTCCTCCCCCTGTGCCATGTACATGTCTAGCATGGGGAGTGGAAAAGATGCTGAATGTCCCCACAGCTGCTGCAGCCTTATCTGCAGGCTGCAGCTTGGTAACCAAGAGGGAGGCCCGAGTGCCTGTGCTGAAGCACCTCCCTTGCAGGGCTCTTACAGTAAAAGGAAGTGTATTGCAAGAGGGGTTGTGGTGGGGATGGGCAGTTCCCACGGGGCAAATCCTGCATGCACAATCCTTGCTGCCCTCCCCACTGCAGGCACTTGGCCTATCTCTCTTCCAGTGTGTAGCTTTGACACCCGTGTCTGGAGCTGATCAGAATAATTCAGCATCCCTGTGACTTTCTCCTCTGCTCTGCAGTGCCCAGTGACCATTTGGGGAGGTGGGGAAAGGTGATGCTGCTGTGGTTCTCTCAGGTAGGTGTCAGGGGATCATCAGTGGTACATGTGCACAGAGTCTTGGGCTGGTGGGGCTGTAGGTGTTTGGCAGTCGGGAATGGGAGGAGACTGGGGTAAGCAAAGGTGTAACCTGCAGCAATCAGGAGGCAACAAAGCATAGGTGAAGAGCTGGGGACAGCCCTTGGGGGATCATGGAAACAAGACAGGTGGTGAAGGTTGGGGTGGAAATGAAGAGGAGCACAGTTGTTGGGACACAGAGCCCAGCTGCCATGTGAAGGGTGTGAGGAAGGTGAAATATTGTGCATCTGCCATCAAGCAGTGTGGATGGCTACAGGGCATCAGGGTACAGAAGGAGCTGGCTTGGTAAGGAGTAAAGATGGGGCTGTGAAGGATTGTGGCTGTATAAAGTGGTGACCAGAGGGAGAAGAGAGGTGACACCAGAGGTGGGAGCAAAATCCCATCACCTGCTGATTTCTGTGCTGCCTTCTGGCTCACAAAGCACCACTCCACTGCCAAAACTCCCTACCAGAGGCTCCTGTTACCATTCCTAGCTAGTAGTGCTGGAGAAAGGCTGGGCTGTTCATGCTGCATTTGTGGACATGCTTCCCACAGTGCACAGCCCAGGACAGGGAGCTGACAGGAAGGGAGTTAGTGTAAGTGATTACCTTTTCATTGGAATTGAGTTAAACAGGTTGAAATAGGGTTTGCAGGGCTTCTGATAACACCAACCCCAGGGTATTATTCCTCCTCTTGGGAGATTAGATAAAAAGCACTGTTCATGCTAACATTTATGGTTACTTAGAATGGTGAGGGCCTAGTCCAGGTTGGACCTAGGGGGTGCCTCCCTTGGACAAACATCCTTATTGAACTTGAGACGTGGCAGCACGTTGGTGCCCTGGTCATGGCCAGAGACTTCAGGTGTCATGCAAACGCAGAGCAGAAGTGGTCCCTACCCCTTTGCCAAGACTCAGTTGGCTTCTGGCAGGCATCCTGTGGCTGGCTACACAGACATGTGACTTTGTAATCACCAGCGGTGGAAAATTTTCCATTGGTTGCAGTTGGCACCAAGGTCTGGCCGGGAATAGCCAGTTTGTGTGGTCATCCAGTGGCCAAAGTCCCTCGTGCCACTGCCTCTGGAGAGGGACAGGGGGGCTGGAAGGGGTCAGGCTGACATATCCCTGTGCCTGGGTGGCCAGGGGCTTGCTTTCACTGCGGGCACTTTCTTTGTTGCCTCAGGGTGACCACTGAGGCCACTGTGGTGCTGGCCCTGGGGCTCCCCCGGGCTGGAGGGCTCGGTGCCGGCCGGCGGGCGATGGTGCACGGCAGCTACACCGAGGTGGAAAGGCGCAGCTTTGTACGAAGCAGAGCCAGCCCGGAGGAATTTGCTGCTTGTGGACAGCTGCTGTCCTGGGCCTGGCTTGCATCCTGCAGCACTTCCCACCCATGGCTGGCTCGGGAGGGGAGCGGGGGCTGCGCACCCTCCCGGCTCGCCGTGCCGGACGAGCGGGTGCCACTCCGGGCTCGGGGGGCTGAATAGCCCGGCGGAGCCCAGCAGCATTCTGCTGCCTCTGCAGGGATCCTCTTGGGCAGCGGAGAGTTTTCCCCACCCCCAGCTCTGCCGCTGCCTCTTTGTTTTCTGGCAGAAGCCTCTGTGCCTTTTCATTGCCGATGAGGCGCCGAGCAGGAGCGTACATGTGCCGTGAGCGCGTCTCGCCGGGAATGTGATGCGGGCTGGGCAGCCTGCCGGGCCAGGCATCCTCCCTGCAGGGCTGCGGGGGCCACACGGCAGCTTCGGGGGTCTCCTTGCCATGGACTGCTCCTCCGGGCGAGCAAGGCTTCGAGGCCGCTAGTCTCCTCCACAAAACCCCCTGTCGCCCTGGCAGCGCTTCTGCACCTTGCCACAAGTAGAGTAAGTTGGGTGGGAAAGGGCCGGTGCTCAGCCGGGCTCTGCAGGGCACTCGTGCTCTGTGCCGTGGTCCTCCCTGGCTCCCGCTGGGAAGGCACCTGAGATCAGAGCAGCGCCAGGGGCTCTGGAGCTGGATACAGCGGTGGCTGAGCATTGCCTGTGCTGCGCCTGCCTCTCCGTGTATTTGATCTCTCGACTTCCAGCAGGGACTGAATTCCTGTGCTGGATTCTGGGCTCGGCTCTTGTGAAAGGATCCAATTATTTCAGAGCTTTGAGCATCTCCATTTGCTGCCCATATTTGCGGCGCCCGGGTCTGCGCTGGCTGGAATTCCAAGTGATTAACGTGGCTGTGACATCCCTCCTAGGGGTGTTATCTTTGCTCGCTGTCCCCCACCGCCCCCCTCTTCCTCCTCCGGCAGCGAGCGAGCGAGACAGGCAGGCAGAGACAAAGGTCTGTCCTCAACCTGGGCTGTCCTCCCTGTAAGCGGCTGCTGCATGGGATTTCCCTGCCCTGCCTGCTGCAGGTTTGCTGGGCTCCCGGACGAGCGCTGGAGCTGGGCAGCCGTGGGGCTGTGTCGCTGAGGTTTGAGCCTGCTGGGCTGGGTGGGCAAGGGGTGCTGCTGCCGGCTTCGGAGATCTGCCCGATTGTCCTGCCGGATTTTAAGCCGCTTTTCATTCTTCGACTGTGCTTTCCTGGGAAGAGGGGCAGCCGTGCATGGAGGGGAGGCTGGCAGGGAGGGGTTGGACGTGGGGGGAAAAGCTATACACAGGTGGCCGTCGCATAGTGGGATCTGCCTGCAGACCCTGTGAGCCCCCCTTCCCAGCTGCAGGCTATTGTCAGCATCGCTGGCTGCACCAGAGGCACCTGGGCAAGGTGTGTGGAGGCGATCCACGCCACGACGTGGGGCATCAGAGGGAGAAGGGGTAAGTCGGTGGGCTGGGAGCTCTGCTCCGGCTCCCCCACCTCCCAGGAGAGGTTTCATTGTGTTATCCTGACTTGGCCGAGCAGAAGGGCTCAGTCCCTGCGGCACCTGTGTGTGGGGCTGGGAAGGCATCGCATGTTGCTGGGCAGACCTCAGCCCCTCGGGAGCCTGCTGCAGCCGGGACCCCCAGCAAGGTGTCCTGTAGGGAGGGCTGCTCTGTCCCCAGGGCCTTTTGCCCCCTGTCAGTGCCCCCTCCTGCAGGATGGGAAGCAAAAAGGGCAGCAGCAGCACCTCACGAACGAACGTGGTTCTGTGGACAGAGGGAGGTGTCGGGTCTGTCTCTGTAGAAGCTGTGTCTGGTGGTTTCGAGGAGCTCCCACTCCTAACATGGGCACTGCCTCTTGCCCAATCCTACCCCTCGGGGCTTGGGCTTCCTCTCCATTACTAGCAGGGACTAAGACTGATCGAGGCTCCGCAGCTGCATTAATCTGGCATGGCAGGAGGCCTCCTGAGGACCCCCAAGAGCAGCACTTGCCCTTGCAGTGGGACAAGGATGCTCCCTACCTCTTACCTCTATCCTCTCTTGCTTTCTTCCTCCCTCCCTCTTGTTTCCACCAAGTGTGAGGTCCTTCAACCCCAACCTGAATTCCAGGATAGTGCCAGAGCCATGGCCACTGGTCATCTTTCCCTTCAGGCAGAGTTTACTCCTCTAGGATCTCTCTAGCCATCTTCTCCCCAGCATTGTCACCTCTCCTATGGACAATGCTGGAGGTGGCCCCCAGCCTCATGTGTCTGACTCTCTCCTGATGGTGATATGCCTGATCTGTCACACTGTGCAGAAACCCTTCTCTGGTGGCAGCATTACTGCTAGTGCTGCCATCCTTCAGGGTTGTGACGAAAACTTTCTGCCTGCTGGCACTTTGCAAGCTCTGCTCTTAGACTGTGCCAGGGAGCTCCAATGTTTGTGCTTGCACTGGTTAGACTTCCTCCCGTCTCCCCAGGTTCAGATAGGACCAATGGAGCTGTGATGTATCCTCCAGTCTGTTTCCAGCAGTTTCTGTTGCCTCTTCTCTTGCCCTGTGCTCTGCTCGTTCTGAGAATGACTATTTGCCCTCTTACAATGACAGCCCTTCTCCTTCCTATCTGTGTGGTTCCTGCTTCACCCCCAGTGAGGCTGCAGATGTCTCCTTAGTGCTTCCCAGGAGAGGAAGAAAGAGAAAGGAAGGCAGTAAAAGCCACTTAGGGATTGGTTTGAGGTTTTTTTCTGGTCTAAATGATGCAAGGGCTCCTCTTGGCTCTGCCAGCCCCCAGGCATGGTGCTCTGCCCCATGCAGCAGTGCCCAGGCCAAAGCCTCTTGTCCATTATCCATGTGTCCCCTCTACTGGCTGGCAGTGCTGCTCTGGGAAGCCACATACATCCCTACTGGGCAAGCACGGCCCCTTTGGGCCCAGCTGTTGCTCTCTTCCTTGCACCAGTGCTATGCTTCCAGCCCTGCCAGGCTCACCTTTTCTGGGGCTCTGCAGGTCCTGCCCCATGACAGATACCTCCCTGGCTAGTAGAGCTACTCTGCACCCACCCCGCTTCCTTTCTGGCTGGCATGGTACAGCTAAAACAGCAACAGATCCTTTTGCAGGCTGCAGGCATGTGGTACAGCTGCTGCATCGCCCAGACAGGGACCCTTCCTCACCCGCCATCCTGCACTGTTGCCACCAGGCTGAGACCATGGTCTGTTAATCCTGGGTTCCCCCTGGATGTGCTAATAGGAATGGAACCAGCAGGTAAGCTAAGACCCTGACCCACCCCCACGAGGCCTGGCTGTGTCATTCTTTGTCAGGGTCTGGTGGCTCGGTGTCCCCAAGGAACACAGTGTTTCTGCCCCAGTGTCTGGGACACGCTGCCTCCCTCCAAGTCCTTTGGCACTGGATGTTCCTTGGCTGTTGAAGTGTAGTGCCCATCCCAATGCAAAGAAATAGAGGAAAGCTGTGCCTGGCATAGATCCAGATCCAGGTGCTGGGAGATCCTGGCAAAAGTACAGGGCCCCTCCTGTCTTCTGAGCCTGGGACCTTGATAGGAGCAGGGCAGAGAGTGGGAGGAGCTCTGGCTGGGGTTTCCTCAAGAGGTAAAGCCCTTTAAGTCTTATCTTAGAGTCAGAGCACCAGCACAGGCTGAAACACTGGCAAAATCAGCAGCACTTGGTCTTAGAAGGGGCCAAACCCTTGGCTTGGGCACATGGAACCCCACGTGCTGTGTCCACGGCATGGTACCTGTGCTGCTCAGCTGAGCTGGTGAGGACCTGGGCCTTGATCTGTCCCATCTGTGTGGCCAGAAGTGGGGCTCTGGCAATGCCTCACTTAAGGGAAGGAGAAGGGAGAGGTGACCAGGTGGTTTCTCCCTGTTGTCCCTGCTTGGAGTGCAGAAGTCCCTAATCCTGGTGGTGTTGTCTTGCTCCATGGGGAGGTGGTGGGCTCCCAGTGGGTGCTGTCAGAGGCTGAGCCATACTAAGAGCTGGCTGGAAGTGCCCTCGGAGGCAGAGCTAAACACAGCCAAGAGAACCTCCCCTGGACACGGTGCCTTGTATCTTGAGGAGGGTGAGAAGCAGTGCTGTGCTCCAGCTGCTCTCCATCCTAGGCTGATGGGCACTCTTCCAGGGGGATGTACAAAAAGGTACCAGGGTGGGCTGAGGAATTCTGGCCTTTTCCAACATGATGCTTCAAGCAACAGTATCTGGGCTGGCAAAACATGGTGCAGCCTCTTGTGCTAGGCACGTGTTCTAGGTCTCAGTTGGGGTGGGTTTGTGGTGCCAGCTCGTCCACCTCTCCTGATGGATCCATTCTCCTGAAGGGCAGCTGCTGTTGAGGAGCAAATGGCTGTGAGTTCAGAGGGACATGGGAAGAAAAAAGAAAGGATTCAGGTGAAACTAAATATGTTCTGGCATGGACACACTCTCTCCCACTGCACCATGATGATTCTTGCTGTTAGTTGCTGATTTGGCTTCCCAGTGGTTGATTGTACCATGCAAGACATGGTAAAAGCCTCCACGAGAACTGGAGGAGGGAAACAGCAACTTCCAGCATGTTACCACCTCAGAATTCACCCACAAACGAGGACATTCACTTGCTTTCCTGTATGCTGTGGAGCAGGCCTCAAGTGGGGTGCAAGAGGAGTTGACCTTTACAAAAAGCTTCTGTTGAGGTTTTGGACCCAATGTTTGTTGTGCTGCAACATTGATTTGTTCTGCTGCAAGTGCTCCTTGGGTGCTGGTGTATTGTATCTCGGGAAGTCCTGTTCTGGCTGGTTGCTGACAGTGGCCTTCCCCAGCACTGCTGGCGGTGGCTTTTGGGCTGTCTGAGTCTGAGGGACTGGCCTTAACAGCCTGTAATTACAAATCTCACTGGAAATGAAAGAACAGTCTGTTTCCTGGAGTACGTGAGGTCAGGCAGCAAGCACTTGCTGAAGCTGACTTCCTACCTCCAGGATGGTGGGATGCAGAATTTACCAGGCCAGGGTGCCATAAGGGGTTTGCACTTGAGTGTTGGTGCCTCTCAGCATCCATTTGGACTTTCTTCATTTGCCTGGCCCTGCTACTTCCAGCCTTCAGAGCAGTGCTTGCTGCTGATATGGGATGCCCAGACAGTGACTTCCCTCTGGATGGCTGCTTCAGTCAGCCCCCATTTGAGGGATACATGGGGAGGGAGGTGGGGAGGGCAGGGTCCCCAGGGATAGGCACTCTTTCCTCCTTCATCTGGAGGTTCCTGGGCTGGCAAAGCCCATGAGCTGCTATTCCACAGAGGTGCTGAGGCTGGAGGTGTCCAAGAGCTCCTCCTCACTCTGAAGGTGTTGGAACATGAGCTGCTGCCTGAGCTGATTCTCCTCCATGCCCTCTTCCAGGCATCAAAGCTGCAGTGCCGGTGGATTATGACCGCAGGGGAGCTGTGTTGCATCTGCAAATCTCAGTTGTGCATCAAGGGCACATCTGAGCAGGTGAGTGCTGTGCACATGAAAGGACTGCTGTCTCTGCGCTGGGGAAGCTGGTGGGGGGTCATCATGGCTCAGATCTGTCAGGCTCCTCATTTCTGCCTTCCCTGACAGTCATCTCTTACTGGAAGGAAACAATTCAAAGCTCTTCTTGTCTGTAGGGCCAGAAAATGTCCTGTGCTGTAGGTGGAAGGGGGAGGAGGTGAACATGAAACCAGGAGCTAGCTGGCGGCCCAGAGGTTGTTGCATTTTCTTGTAAAGCAAGGCATGAAATGGTTGCCAGAAAGAAAGTGGAATCTGTTCATATGCACAGGGTTTCATACAGGAAGGCAGGCAAAAGGGATGTAAAATACAAGCCAGGCATGAGAGTTCACAGCTTAGCTTAAAGTATTTGTAGTTTAAATCTCAGTCAAGGTGATAGCACTGCCTGAGGTGGTCGAGATCTATGTGGCCTTTGGTTTGGGTGGTTGGGAAGGGCTGAGACTAAATGCTGCCTTCCCTGGCTTTGTAACCCCACAGATGGGCAGTACTCTTCTGCCCTTCTCCTGGAAAGCATGTGAATCACTGCAGCCCTGTGTCTCCCACCTTCCATCCCCTCAGAGCCCCTGTGGACACTGAAGAGCTGGAGAGGACGCTGCAGAGGTTCCGAGGCACACCGTGATGGTGGGAGCCATTCCACGGCAGCCACGGCGCTTCTGGGGGGTGCCTGACTGGCAGGTGTCTTCAGCTGGTTGTGCCAACAACCGCCTGCTGCGGGACAGGGAAGTTAATCCAGAGCAAAGCGGGGTTCTGCTGCAGAGGGGTGAGTTGTGGGGGCAGCCAGGACAGGCTGTGTTGTTGCGGGCTACACAGAGGGGTTGAGGTTGTCTGGGACATCTGAAGGTTATCTGATCCGACCCTGCTGCTCAAGCAGGGCCACCTAGAGCCATTGCCCAGGGTTGTGTCCAGGTAAGTTCTATATATCTTCGAGGATGAAGACTCCACAGCCTCTCTAGGTAACTGTTTGCAGTAAAAACAAACTGTATTTCCTGATGGTCAGAGGGAACCTCTTACATATATACATTGACAAGACTCTGCTAAGCCTTCTCTTCTCCAAGCTAAACAGTCCCAGCTTTTCTCATAGGACAGATACTCCAGTCCCTTAATTTTTTCTTTGTTCCCTTTGCTGCACTCTCTCAGGTGTAGCCTCATCAGTGCTAAGCAGAGACAAAGGATCAGTTCCCTCGACCTGCTGGCAATGCTATGCCTAGTGCTCCCCTGGACACTGTTTTTTCTTTGCTGCAAGGGCATATTGCTGGCTCATGGTCAACCTGGTGCCCTCCAGGAGTCCCAGGGCCTTTTCTGTGGAGTTGCTTTCCAACTTGTCAGCCCCCAGCATTTCCTGGTGCATAGTTATACCTTTTATCACTCCTTTGAAATAAAATTCCATGGCCTGCCACTTTCACATTCCTAGCATGGCAGAGTCAAAACACCACATACAGCCTCCCTCTCCAGGTAGCCTTGATCCAGTTGAAGAACCAATTTTCCTACTGCTCACTTGCCCCTAAGCCCTTGCTCTGCAAGATCAGGCAGAACTGCAAGGACAGGCAATGGGCAGTTTGTCCTCAGTCTGCTGGTGGTTTTTCCTGCATCTTCTCAGCTCTTGCAGCCATTTCAGTGTTTGTCCTGCCAGAATTAAAAAAATCCTGGACAGGATTCTCACAGCTCTCAAACTGAGCTGAACGAAAAGCGAGGTGACATGCAGCATAGAGGAGGTCAGGCCTTTGGAGCTGGCAGGAGTGGGTGGATGGTGACCCCGGTGTCACCCAGCTGCTGATTGAGGTGCTGGAGGTGCCTGGTCCAAGCTGGCAGAGGTAATGGAGATGCCAGGCAAGGTTCCTACCCCTGTCATGGGTCTGGCAGTGTGGGGCATCAGCCCGGCCTCGTTCAGTGCACAGGTTGTCTTGGCCAGTGTGGGGAGATCTTGTTGCTGTTGCCCAGAGGGGTGATTACAGGCTTGAGCCCCTGGGACTGGTTTGACCTGCCTGACTCCTGTGCTCCAGAACAGCACAATCACAACAAGTCCCTGACAGAGGGCAGGCCTCTTCCTCCCCACTTGTCCAGACTTGTCCCCAGTAGTCTCCTGCCTGGCTGGAGACTTCTCTTCTTCCCCAGACTGGGAAGGAAGTGCTAAACCTGCAGGTCATGATGCCGTGCGGTTCCCCAGAGAGCAAAACCAGCCTGGTTCTGCTTCCTGTCCCTGGAGAGAGAGGTTCAAGTGGGGCTGTATGAGAAGCTGCCCATATCCCAGTAGGTCCCTTGCAGTCAGAAGTCTGGATGAGGATGGGGATCCCGGGGTGACCTCCATCCTCCTGCCCTTTTTTTTTCAGATGCTGTGCTGCAGACCAACCTGTAGTGGAGGGCTCATGCAGAGATCTTGAGCAAGGTGGGGGTCCAGCTTCCACCCCCTGCCCTTGCACCCTGACCTGTGGCACTTTACAGTCCTGCTCCTGCTGCTGCATGGGCTGTTCTGACTCTGGCTCCGCTCGGAGTCCAGGCAAGTGAGGCTCCATGCGGCACATCCACACAGAGACGTCCCTGCCCCCGGAGCGCAGCACAGACCCCAGCCTGTCCCGGCCCAGTGGAGAGACACCCTTGGAGCCCTCCTCTCAGCGCTGCACCCACCGCAGCATCCTCATGGGCTACAACGAGACAGAGATCAAGCGCCAGAAGGTTTACCAAGTCTCCATCTTCTCCCACCTCTCCAGCTCCTCTGAGAGCACGGAGCAGCGGGCAGGCAGCCGGACGGCTATCAAGAGGGGATACCCTGAGCAGCGAACTCTGGAGGGTGGGCGAGATCCCAAACGAACTCACTGGGGTGACAGGGGGGTGGAGAGCAAGCGCGACGGGGGCCCTGGGCAGCCTTCTCTGGACGATGACAATTCCTTTGAGGATGGTCTGCTGGTGGAGGAGCTATCCCTGTGCGGCTCTGCCCAGCACTTCTCCCACAGCGGGCTGCGTGTCGTGGAACACCGCTGTGAGGGCAGCCCCATCCACAGCCCCAAAGCCAGCAGAGAGGACAAGTCACAGTATGTCTCCTCCTCCTCCTCCTGGCCCCAGCACATTGCTTGCAGTACTTTGCACACCAGAGACAGTTGCTCTGTCTCATTGAGGGATCATCCCACAGACTATGGAGAAAATGGGGAGCCAGCAAGTGGCCACAATGTACTTCACCTTGAATTGCATAGCATTGCACAAACAACCCAGTCGGACTCTGATGGGAAGAGGGAGAAGCCAGGGAGCAGCCCAGCTCACAGCAGCAAGGCTAGTGAAGATGAAGGGCCAGTTGTGGCCAATGGGTGCAAGGAGCCCACAGCTCCACAGACAGTTCTCAGCCCAGAGCCCAGCAACCTAAGCTCCCAGGAGATGACACCCTGTGGGAGCAGCCAGTTCAGCAGCAGCAGCTGCCCAGCCAAAAGGAAGTTGCTGCCTGCTGGTGAGGTTGTGGCCGACTCCTGCTCTGAGGATGAGAGCCTGTCCCCACCGGCAAGGAAGAAGAGGGTCCTGCCGTGCCACCCAGTGCCCACAGCCTGCCGCAGCACTGATGCCAAGGGGGCCCCTTTCTGGAATCACCTGCTTCCTGCAGCTAAGGTGAGTGTTGCTCATGGGGGGAACGCAAGGAATGGTCTGTGGACACCCAGAGCTCAGGACTGTCCTTGCAGGCAGTGTGGTCCACTGTGACACTGTCCCTGTCCTGTCCCAGTGCTCAGCACTGGTGTGAGACAGGACCTGACAGCCAGTCCTGGGACACGTGGTCTCTTTCAACCAGTTCTTGACATCTTGTAGTCACTGGATCCTCTGCTTGGAACCAGATTTTTCTCCTAGAGAGCCTTGCTTGAGTAGGAGACAATGGCCCCATGGCAGGGAGAGCTGGAGACATGGTATGGGGCCACACTTGGTGTCTGATGGCTTCATATAAAGCTGGATATACCAGCAAGCTTGGGAAAAGCACCTGTCCTCTGCCTGCCTGATGAGCAGGAAGACAGATGTGTGGGATGGCGTGAACTCCAGGCCATCATGGCCATTAGAGAAAGGTTCTGGTGGCAGGGAGTGGGACTGAAAGCAGTCTGACTGACGGGCTCAGTGCTGCATGCAGAGGTGCCACTGGCTTTTCTGCAGTTGTGGCATGTCCCCAGGGTGCCTCAAACTCTCAGCAATGGGGCAGACCCACAACATTTGCAACTACCCTGACAGCTCACGAGCTGCTTGTGATTCCTCCTTTCTTATCCTGCCCTTCTAACCACCTCCCTGCCCTCACACTGTCCTGCCAGCTGAGGCTGCAGCAGGCTCATGCCAGACGTGGCATGCTCCTCTCTTTACCTGGGGCATCCAGTGGGGCAGGGACCTGCAGGAACTGATGGCAGAGCTACCCTGGCTTCTTGCTGCTTGGAGCTGGGACACACCATCCATGGGGCACAGCTGCATTCCTGCCTGCCTTTTGCATGACTGCCCCCCAGCCCAGCTGCTCCCAGCACTGTCCTTGCAGAGTGAAGCCCTCCAGCAGCTTCCCTGGGTTTTCCCGCCTGGTCATGCCAGCCAGCTCCATCATCCCTTTGTGTTGTGCTGCCCTTTGTGT
This sequence comes from Xenops minutus, assembly GCA_035221455.1. Taxonomy (NCBI): domain Eukaryota; kingdom Metazoa; phylum Chordata; class Aves; order Passeriformes; family Furnariidae; genus Xenops; species Xenops minutus. Next base: position 63,477,993 of record JAWWEE010000085.1, read on the forward strand.
GGCTTCCAGAAGGGAAAACCCCTGAAAAGGGGACATCTTTAAAAGGAGGCTGCAGTGTGCTCTGGCTTTAACCCCCCACCCCACAGCAGTAGGATCCTGGCTGTGGGCAGGGGTGGGCAGTGAACCCCTCTGCCCAGTGACACTGCTGAGGACTTTGCATGAATCACCAGGGGACGGAACTTTTCCCAGGCTGGTCGGCGAGCTTCCTCGTATGTGTTACCGGTCCCTGGGAGGTTCAAGGGGGTGTTAGTGCCTGGCTCTGTCTGACAGGGGTGTCTTGTCACTGAGGCTCTTCCTGAGACCTGCTTTGCAAGGCGGGAATCATGTGTTGCACACTCAGCTTGGGTCCCAACACCCTCATCCCCAGCTGAGTCACTCTGGGATTTGGGCAGCCCCATGTTCCGACCAGACACTACAGTCCTCATGCTACCCTGCTGGCTTCTGCAGAGGCTTCTGATGGCTCTGCATGCATGGGAACCAGTTTCATCTGCTGGGGCCCTCGTGGGGTGTCGTGTCTCTGGTCACTGCCCTAACATGGTTCTCCATTTCCTGCCCCCTCCAGAGTTCTGCAGATTGCACTGCAGTCGGGAGGAGGCTGAAGAGTGGGCTGCGCCTCAAATCGTGAGTGTCCTGGCAGCCCTATGGGATGGACATGGGGGTTCAGGGGACCTGGCCACCCCAGCACCCTGCAGCCCTGTGGGAGGTCCAGGTTGGGTTGAGTCCTCTTCCCTACCCTGCCCCAGGCATCTCCCCTCCACAAGACCTCGGGATGTGGGGCAATGGGTGTTTCTTCAGCACCTGGGGAGTAGTAAAGTGGGTTCAACTTCTAGCAAAGAAGGGAAATGGGACCTTCCCAGAGAAGGGAGAGGCATCCACATTCTCAGGGATACAGACAGCCTAGGGCTGTGTGCTCTCCAATCCAATACCAGTCTTCTCTCCTCTCTCCAAGGCGACATCTCCGGAGCAGCCTCCGGAGAGGTACCAGGTCTCCTGCAGCACCCTGGGCCACCACCACTGTCAGCCATGCTCTGCTGGGCAACTTTGAGGTAACAGAGCCCACCTGACAGGGGGAGGTGGGTCCTGGGGACTCTAGGCTGGGCTAGCAGTGGGCATGAGAGGCTGAACCTGATGGGATCCTGGGTGTGGGTCTGGGCTGATTGTCCCCAAAGGGCCTGGCATACAGTGCCCATCATGCAGCCCCCACCCACCAGCAAGATGGCTCAGCTAGATCCTTGGAGAAGGTACCAAAACTGTGTATCTTGCTGAGATTGCTGCTGTGAAGCTGAGCCAAGGCGCTCTTTCTGCTTCTTAGTTAGATGGCTGGTTTTGTCCCACCAATGCAGGATGGGTCTCTGTCAGAGCAAGCAGCCAGGACCCCTCATGGGTGGTCTCTGGACATGTGAGGACAAGCAGATACATGAGTGCAATGGAGACCGAGGTGATCTCCCCTGAAGCTTTGAGGCAAGGAGAAGGACTGGCGTTTGAAATTCCCTAAAACTTCCCTCCCCTCTCAGGAGTCCATCCTGAAAGGGCGCTTCGCCCCATCGGGGAGGATCGAGGGTTTCACGGCGGAGATCGGTGCCAGTGGCTCCTACTGCCCCCAGCACGTCACCCTGCCCGTCGACGTCACCTACTTTGACATCTCCGAACACAGCGTGCCGTCGCCTTTCCTGGTGCGTGGGTGAGGGAGGGCTGGGACCGTGGTGGAGGTGAGGGGGCTGTACCCTGGCATCAGGAGTTCTGGGGATGGCAAGTGTGGCTCAACCAACCACCTACCTGTGGAGATGACTGGCTGTGCCAGAAGCAGTCTTTAACCCAAAAAGAAAAGAGGGAAATAAAAGGGCACATACACAGGCGGGCTGCTGGCTGGCTGCCTCACGGTTGTGGTTTCACTGTCACCACCTCTCTGTTGCTGCTTGTTCCTTCCTTGGCTTGGAGAGGGACTGAGCTGGGCTGACTTGTGCCAGGTGTTCCCAGCAAGGGGCAGTCTCAGCTCCCTACTGGGTCCTAGCTAGGCTCTCGCTGGCCTTTTTCCCTGTCTCACACAGTTTATTTTGCCCCAGGGAGTGATTGACTTGGAGGCCTTGGGAAAGAAGGGTTACAGTGTCCCCAAAGCTGGAACCATCCAAGTGGTGAGTCATTCTCTGGCCTTCAGTAGTGCCATGGGGACAGGGCTGAGTGGGCTCTGGTTGTCCCCACCCCAGGCTGGATATGCTCTGTTACGCTGTTAGGCAGGGCAGCAGCTGGGAAGCTTGTGCTGAAGGGGTACATGGCCACGAAGACAGCACAGCAGAGTGGAGTACAGGGTCCCTGGGGAGCTGGCAGGGAGACAAGGTGGTGTGAGATGGAGGGAAGCAAGAGGTTGGTGAGGAGGAATGGGGTTTTTACAGGAGAGTGTGTACATGCAGTGGGGATGGGATGTGATGGGAGGGGGAGCACAGCTGTGGAGGTGGGTAGAAAGAACTGACCTGTGACCCTCAGCCTGGGGCTGGTTTGGGGCTTTCTGGATCCTTGGGCCTTCTGATTGTGCCCCATCCCTGCCCTACAGATCCATTTCTGTGCCCTTCCCAGTCTCATTCCCTACCTCTCTGCTCCCAGACCTTATTTAACCCCAACAAGACTGTGGTGAAGATGTTCTTGGTGACATACGACTTCCAGGACATGCCAGCCAACCACATGACCTTCCTACGCCATCGCATCTTCCTGGTGCCCGTGGGGGAGGAAGAGGGGCCCGCTGTGGCCTCCAGTGACCCACTGGGCACCAGCCCACCCCGCAGGGTCCTCTGCTACCTGATGCATCTGAGGTAAAACACGCCAGGAGGGATGGGCACCTGCCTTAGAATAACCCCTGGGCTCCTCTCCCATGTGTCCCAAGCCTGCAGGACAGAAGGAAAGGTGGTAGCCTCACCCTCTCACCCTGGGTAGGAGCAGGAGACTGGCTGCTCCTTTGGGGAGGTTGGAGCTGCCACTCTCTGACCCTCTTGAAGGCAGCCGGAGCATGGGGACCTTGACCAGGGGCAGAATAGTCAAGGGGGCTGTGACCTGCACTGAGGCTGCTCTGCCTTTGCTGGAGAGCCTGAAGTCACTCCACACTGCTCTTGTCTCCATGCAGGTTTCACAGCTCCAAGTCGGGGAAGATCTACCTTCACGACGACATCCGGCTGCTTTTCTCCCGCAAGTCGATCGAGGTGGATTCGGGGATCCCCTATGAACTGAAATCCTTCACAGAAATGCCCAGGAACCCCTGCTACTCGCCCCGGGCCTGACCTTCCTCACCCCCCAGGGCCGCTGGAGAGCCTCCAGCCCAGGACTCTGGGGAAAGATGAGTAACAGGCCAGCAGACACTGCTTTTGAGACATTGCCCATCCTCCTGACCAGCACGGACACCACGCCCTGCAGCAGGGCTGGGATCACCCAGGGGGCTTCACCAAGAGGGGCAGGGGTTGAGCAGCAGCCCTGGCATTCCAGGGACATGCCCAAGCCTTCTGCTGGTGCTGCTCCCAGCTTGGAGACTTGTCTGTGGCTGAGGTGGGTGGGAAGTGAAGAGCTGGGCTGGGACTCTGGGTAAGACTACCCAAACTGGTCCCTGAGCTGGGAGCAGAAAGTGTGGAAGAGTTTGTATTTATTAGTATTTATTGTTGCTGGGAGCATAGAGGAGGCTTGTGCATAGGTCCAGGGGTGCTGTGCTTTTTCCTCCCCCCAACCCTGCCAGCACAGGACTGCCTGTGTTGGGGCAGGGCTGTGGGGATGGATGGGTGACTGGGGAAGGGAGAATGACCCACCTCTTGGCCAGGGAGAACCTCCCAAGCCAAGGCTGTGTTAAAAGTTTGGTAGAGGCTGAGCCTAACTGGGCACCAACTCTATGGGGCCAGCCCCACTTCAAGCAGTTTGGAGTGGCCTAGGTTTGTCCGCTGACTCCTTTAGGGCAAGCCAGACCCCATGGGGTCTGTGGCAGTCAGGGAAGTGGTCACTGCCATGGTTCCTGAGGCTTAGAGACTTGGCTGTCACGTGGATGGGGACCTGGGGCTCTTTGCAGAAGCATTGGGGATAGCCCTCTGGGCAAGAGCCTCCAGAGCACGTGTGCCATGGATCTGAGCAGATTGCCAAAAAAAAAAGGAGCCTTGCACCATCTGCAGGTGTGGGGTGAATCCCATCCAGGAGGCAGCTTTGGGCAGGGGTGTGCCGGCAGGACCATCAGGTGCTGGATGATGGGCAGGAGCTGGGAAGAGGAAAAGCAGAAGGGGACATCGGGCTCTGGGTGCTGAGCTAGACCCTCGGGAGAGGGTCTGGGGGTGGCCAGGGGCAGTCCTGGGAGCTGCAGGCCAAGCCCTGGTGGTGAGAGGGGCAGGGGTGAGGGGAAAACAAGCTGCCACATCCCCCGCCTGTATCGCCCCACAGCCCCAGCCCCTCTGTCAGTGGGGAGAAGGGAGGGACATGTCCCCCCATTGCCTCCCCCGCTGGATTCCTGTTGCTTCCCACGATGGAGGGGAGCTGCGGGGCAAGTACCCGGGGGGTGGCTGAGGGGCTGTGTCCCTGCTGGGGTGGGAGCCTGGGCCCCCCACACCTGGGGCCCTGGACCCCCAAAACACCAACCAGGGGACTGACCCCTCTGACTGACCCCTCAGACTGATCCCTCCGACTGACCGCTTGGACTGACCCCTCTGACTGACCCTCCCACACCTGGGGCCCTGGACCCCCAAAACACCCACCAGGGGACTGACCCCTCCGACTGACCGCTTGGACTGACCCCTCTGATTGACCCTCCCACACCCGGGGCCCTGGACCCCCAAAACACCCACCAGGGGACTGACCCCTTGGAGTGACCCTTCCGACTGACCCCTCCAACTGACCCCCTTAGAATGACCGCTTGGACTGACCCCTCTGACCAACTCCCCCACACACTGGGGCCCTGGACCACCCAAACACCAACCAGGGGATTGACCCCTTGGACCAAACCCTCAGAGTGAACCCCACACACACTGGGGCCCTGGACCCCCCCACATACCAGGGGACTGACCCCCCTCAGACTGACCCCCTCGGACCGACCCCCTCAGACTGACCCCTTGGAGTGACCCCTCTGACCGACCCTCCCACACCGGGGCCCTGGACCCCCAAAACACCCACCAGGGGACTGACCCCTTGTACCAAACCCCTGACTGACCCCTTGACTGA
>JAWWEE010000085.1:63490655-63508171 GCA_035221455.1 Xenops minutus
TGAGGAAGGGCTGGGGGGTGTGAGGGGGGCTGGCGGATGTGAAGGGGGCTGGAGCTGTCACAGAGGGGCCAGGGAGGGGCTGGGGGGTATGAGGGGGGCTGGAGGTGCTGAGGAAGGGCTGGGGGGTGTGAGTGGGGCTGGAGCTGTCACAGAGGGGCCAGGGAGGGGCTGGGGGTGCCGGGGAGGCGCTGGGCGGTCGGGAGGGAGCAGGACACAGCTCCAGCTCCGGTCGGGGTACGAGGAGGGTGCACAGGGTGGTTATCGGGACGTGGGGTGGGACCGGGTTGTGTAAGGGTTGGTTGGGGGGCACTGGGGGAGAGGTGGGTGCGGGCAGGGAGTGGTACCTGGCCCGGGTATGTGCCTGAGCCTGCCTGTCGTGCCCTCCAGGATGCAGCGGTGGCCAGTGGTGCTCTTCCTGGCTTGGGTCTGCTTTCTCTTTTTTGCTGGCATCGGGCTCTTCATGAGCGGCTTCCTGCTCACCCGGATCGAGCTGGCCAGCAGCAGTTCCTGCTCGGACCCGCTGGTGCCGCCGGCCTGGGAGGGGCAGAGCCTCCCGCCGGGCTCCTGCTGGGCACCCCAGCGCTTCTCCAAGGCCGTGCTCGTCATCATCGACGCCCTGCGCTTCGAGTTCGCCCGCTTCGACCCCGGCAAGGCCAGCCCGCTGCCCTACGAGAACAAGCTGGGTGTGCTGCACCACCTGGCCACCTCCCAGCCCCGCCACGCCCGGCTCTACCGCTTCCGAGCCGACCCCCCCACCGCCACCATGCAGCGCATCAAGGGCCTCACCACGGGGTCCCTGCCCACCTTCATCGACGTGGGCAGCAACTTCGCCTCCTATGCCATCCAGGAGGACAACCTGCTGGCACAGCTGGTGCAGAACGGTGGGTTCTTGGCATTAGGCTGAGACAGGGGGAGAGTTGGGTATTAGAAAAATGTGTGGTTTTGCTGTTGGGGTGGTCAGACGTTGGAATAGGTTGCCTTGAGGAAATGGTGGAGTCACCATCCCTGGAGATGTTTAAGAAGTTGGACTGGATGATCTTGAAGGCCTCTCCCAACTTTGATGTTTCTTTGACTGGGACTGTTCAGCCTAGAGAAGGGAAGGTGACAGGGAGACCTATGTAGCAACCCTCCAGTATTTGAAGGAGGCCTACAGGGAAGCTGAAGGGGGACCCCAAATCGGGAGTTGTAATGATAGGACGAGTAACAGGTACAAATTGACAGAGGAGAAATTTAGGTTAGATATTAGAAAGAAATTCTTTGTTATGAGAGTGGTGAGACACGGGCACAGGTTGGCCAGGGAGTTGGTGGATGCCCCAACCCTGGCAGTGTTCAAGGGCAGGCTGGATAAGGCCTTGAGCAACCTGCTCCATTGGGAGATGAACAAGGTGGTCTTTAAGGTCCATTACAACCCCTCTGTGTGGCCAGGGCAGCATCCCACTGGAACAGGGCACATGCAAATCCCTGCTCAGTTTTAACTTTTATTAAAAGCCTTGATTGCTCTTTCCCAGAAGGGAACTGCTTACAATGCATCCACCCTCTGAGCTAATTCTTTTGGCCTGCTCAGTGGCAATTGTCTCAGGCAGAGCTGTCATCCAGGCAGGGTTTCTCCAACTTGAGCCAGGAGAAAGAAGTAGCTGTGACAATGGCTTCATATTCATCCTCTTCAAAGATGACGAGGAAGCAGGTGGAAGTGGCTGCACTGATGGTGACTGTCACAAGGTCACCCCCAGGCATGGCTGTACGATTCCAAGGGCAGTCAGTCATGCAGTGTGAGGCACGTGAGGAGGGAGGAGCCAGTTGTGCCAGGTGGTGCCAGGTGTGCCATGGGGGTGTTGCTCAGGCAGTGAGCCTGCCTGGCCAGCTGCCTGCAGCACTTAGGCAGCAGCCTCACCTCATTTCTTGGTGGACTTTCTTGCTGCTGGGGAATGCTCAGTGCAGCTGTAGTGTTTGTTATGGTGGGATGATGGAGTAGAGGGAAGGGGACAGGACACAGTGGGTTGTTACCCAGAGAGATTTCCTCAGAGTGGTTCCAATACCAGTGCCTGGGCTGAGGCAGTGTGACTTTGTGTGAGCAGGGTGTGCAAATACAGTAAATCATCTGAGACAAAATGCACTAGTAGACCCTGTGCCAGAGCAGCAGCCTCAGAGGAAATGGTTCCTGCTCCCAGGCTGGAGATGGACTGTGGAATCATGGTGGGCTGGTGGGACTAAGCGAGCAGAGTGAGGGCAGAGGGAAGAAGTATCAGTTCTTTTGTGTCCTCTTTTCTGTGTCTGGAACACCATCACTGTTGTGTTTAAAAGCCAGAGCCCAGGACTCATGGGTTCTACTCAAAACCCACCTCCTGCCTCGTGTTTTTCAGTGGAGTTTTGCATCACAGGCCTTGGGTGAGGGTTTACCTGCCTCTTGCAGCAGCTCCTGCACCCACCTGTGTTGTGGTGACCCACGAATCTTTCTCCTGGGGTGACGTGTCAGGTCAGCAATAAGTTGTGTGGATTTGGGGATTTGGTGTGAGGGTGCACTCATGGGCTTAGAGACAGGTCTGGTCACTCCCTGTATTCAAAGTCATTTACAACCAGATGGCCATTCTAATTTTAGGTCAGTTTTGAGTGTGAGCTGGGGAGTAGCCGTTGCTCCAGACCCTGACCTGAGTCTGCCCAGGCTCTTTGTATAGTTGTGGGTTACAGCATGACTTGGGTGGGCTTCATCTCTCATTGGTTCCTTTCTCGCTGTCTCAGGAAGGAGAGTGGTTTTCATGGGTGATGACACATGGGAAGGACTCTTCCCAAAGAAGTTTTTCCGCTCGTATTTCTTCCCTTCTTTTAATGTGAAGGACCTTCACACTGTGGATGATGGGATCCTGCAGCATCTCTATCCAACAGGTAAGCAGCCCTTTCCCTAGGGCCTGGATAACCTTCAACATTATGTGAGAATCCTAGTGCAAGTTTGGGGTAGGACTGAGGGGTTTTTCGTATGCCCAGTGGCACTGGGCAGTCACACACTGCTGCCCAGGGATTACAGTGCTCTAGCTGGATTTTCACAGGTGAGCCTGTAGACCGTTTCTGTAAATACTTTTCCACCATTTGAGAGACAGTTCAGCTTGTTGGCATGAGGTTAGACTTCTATATGTGGTCTAGAAACACACTGGCAGGATGGAGCAGGAAGAGCAGCTAAACTTCGGCATGTGGCTGCCCAAGAAGGCACACAATACTCTGGGAAATAGACAGGTCAGGAGGCTGGGACACAGCACTGCTCTCAGCAGAGCATAGGTGCCTCCTGATCATGAGAAGGTGAAGTGTGAGATCAGTTTGTGAATTTTAGGTGGTTTCCACCTCCCTGAGGCTCTGGAACTGAGGGAAATGCTCTTTCCTTTTTCTGCGTATGACTCTAAATGAATCAAGGATGCAGTGGTCATTCACAGATAAGTCCATGTGCCTTGTGGAAGAGCTACTGTTCATCATTTAACTCCAAATACATTGGTTTTCATGTGTCAAGGCCCTGAAGCAGAGGGGAGAGGCTGGGGAAACTGTCTAGCTAGAGACAGTGTTGTGCCGGGTGGGATGCAGAGGGGCACATCAATGGGTCTGACCTGAAGGGTCTCCAGGGGGAGGATGGGGGTTCTGAGTTTTCCTTTTCCTGAGAATCCCCTTGAAACCAAGCTCAGTTTGTGGCAGTTTGATGTAAAAGTGTTTCAAGATGGCTTGGGTGAGAGTGGGCCATTCCCCTCCTGAGGGGTGGTGAGGAAAAACCAGGGGTACTGAGGGGCTTGCCAGGCTTTGATGTCCCTGTGCCGTTGCACCCAGGCACCTGCAGCCAAGAGTGTGCCTCAGTTAAAACCTGCACCAATCTGCTTGAGAACTGGTAGTGACAGTGGCAGGAGGGGAAGAAACAGTAGTGTCCAGAGGCAGTCAGAAAGCTCTGGCAGGAGGATCCAGGCATGGAATCACTGACTGGTGTGTGATAAGGCTGCTCTTGTTCCACAGTGGACAGTGGTGAATGGGACATGTTGATTGCTCACTTCCTCGGCGTGGACCACTGTGGGCACAAGCACGGACCTGACCATCCTGAGATGGCCAAGAAGCTCACCCAGATGAATGAGATGCTCAGGTGATTAGTGCAGCAGTGAGGAGTTGCCAATTGGCCTCTTACTTCAGCCAGGCCGGTGGGATCTTCCCAGGGAGTTTACACATGCAGAGGGCAACAGTGCATGTTTGCTGACTCTGTTAACATGGAAAACAGCTTTGGCCAGCAGCAGCTGGAAGGCCAGCTATGGGCAGACGTGCTTTGTGTTGCTGCATGTTGATGAGAGGTTTGGTTTCAGAGGTAAGGCTGCCTTCAGGTCTCGGAGCCTTGGTTCTCTACCAAACCATCAGGGGATAGTACAGGTGAGCCTCGCTCTTTCCATCTTTAATATGGAGACTAAGGCCATTTGAGCAAACGTGAGGTTTAGCTAATGCTTGAGAGGCATACGGAGGAAGCTGGCTTGGGAATTCTGCGTTTGGCACACAGCCCCATGACTTGCACCTTCGTGTCAGAGGGCAGAAAGGGATCCAGACATCTCAGTCACAGAGATGTGTCTAAGTCCAGAATGCTGCAGATTTGACTCTTGGGAGTGCTTTAACTTTTGCTGCTAGAAGGAGTTGGTAACTTGCTGTATCTGAGAGTGCAGTGTATATCATGTTATACCTACTGTATCCCTCGGGGACTAATCCCCTCTTTTTTCCTTTAAAGTAGGTCTTGGCTCATATAACATGATACATCACCCAAACAGAAGCAGGGTAAAATTCTAGTTTTGTTGTGAACCTTTTGTCTGAATTGCATTTTGTCAGGATCCCCAAAGGCACTGTTAGCTGGTATTTAGGCAAGATTGGTCCACTCCGCCTTAGGGCTCTGAATTTTCAGTTTGTCTTTAAAGCATTGTGGTTTCTGGCTCAATTGTTACAGCCCTGCATCAGTTCTTAGTTTTGCTGATACCCTTTTGTGGGCTTCACCTCTGTGGTGCAGGAGGGTTTGGTGGAGGCATGTCCTTTCCCACCTAGGCTGGTTGGGCTCCTGCCCAGGCTGGACTTGACCTTCCTTATCCTGATGACAGGTCCTTGGTGGATCACCTGGGGAATGACACCCTTCTTCTGGTGGCTGGGGACCATGGCATGACAGAGACTGGAGACCACGGTGGTGACAGCGAGAAGGAAGTGAACGCAGCACTGTTTGTGTACAGCAGGACACCCCTGTTTGGCAGTGGCCCTCCAGAGGTGAGAAGAAGCTGACTCTTCACTGTCACTGCCCGAAGTGGTATTCAGCATGAAAACTGCATCCTGGGGTTACAGAAAGTAACAGTTTGATTGGGATTGCTTAGATTGAGAGGGATGGGGAGTCTGTCACTGTTCAAGAGAACAGTGGAAGGGCTGACATAGGATGCAGGTGACTGAAGCATTTGGGACACATGTTCAGGCTGCTCCAGTTGTGAGGGGTGCTTGTGCGGGGCTGTACCCATTGACCTGCAGCTCTCAGCAGGTATTCTTGACAGGGCCTTTAGGGAGGGCAGAGCTGAGCCTCTGCCTGGATTCACCTTTGAATGGGGATGTCTTTGTGATCATCCTCTAGCATGAGTGAAAAGATGCATTGCTGTGTTCTTTGTCAACTTTCAATTCTTAATTCCTCCTGTCTCTCCAGGAGCCTGAGACCATTCCCCAGGTGAACCTGGTGCCCACTGTGGCCCTGCTGCTGGGTGTGCCCATCCCCTACAGCAGCATTGGGGAGGTGATGGCCGAGCTGTTCTCCGGGGACGGTGACTCTGTGTCTGCAGCCTTGCAGCAGCTCTCAGTGTATCACATCAATGCCAAGCAGGTATGGCCTCTGGCAGGTCTCCCACTGACCTAGAGGGGAGAAGGAATGGCTTTTTAAGCACAAACCTCTTCTGTTTGGTGGACATGGGGTGGTGACGTCTTGAAGGGTTGCTTATTTTGAAGTGTTACCTTCTTGCACCTTTTTCCCCAAAGAGAAATGAGAGATACGTTTTGATTGCTGTGGTGTGGAAAATACTGCCTGGGAGGGTGGCATTCCCTTCGTGAGGGGGATTGGCCTGAGATTGTCAGGTGGATTTGGAAATGGGAGACAGTGGTTCCTCAAGGCTGAAGATTACCAAAGGCAAGTCTTGTGAATGGAGATTTGAGAGTAAAATGGAACTTTTGATGCTGCTTCAGTTTTGGAGGTGAAGCAGTGTTAACTATAAAGCTGTTCTAGATCAGTGGCATAAAGAGAAGGACTAAATGAAAGAACTACCATGTAACAGGTGACAGGAAAGTGGGATACAGAAGGAGCAGCTCACACCAAGTGCAACAAAATATAAAACCCCAAGATCTGAATGACAAAATTTGAATGAGAATGACCATACCAGGTGTAAAAGGTGCCCAAGAAATGAAGCAGGCCAAGTCAGAACCTCTATGGAGGATGCGAGAGCCATCTGATGTTGCTCTGGTCATGCTACAGAGCCAGATTTGCCACAGGCACTGCAAGGCCGTTGTCTCAGCTAAGGGCCAGTCTGCCTCTGAGGGACCATGGATTGCTAGGAGCACAGGAAATAACTCCTCCAGTGGCCAGCCAGCTTCTCAAAGTGCCAGTTGGACACCAGTCGTGCAAGCCAGTGAGGAGCTGGGGAAAATACAGTTGCTGATGGGAAGATAGAAATGTTCAGCCTCTCAGCTCTGTATTTGTAGAGCAGCAGAGTGCTTTGTCATTTAAAGATTATACTGTATGTTAGTGCCCATTAGTCACTGAGGATATCAGCCATCATCTCTTAGGAATCAGCATTATTCAGTCCTGCCTGTTTAAATAATTGCACTCATTTGTCTGAGGAGGTTTCTGGCTCAATCGCGTTGGTGCTGAAGAAGCTATGGCATTCCAGGGAGCCATTCAGGCCTGTGAGAGAGCTGGTGCACATCTGCCATTCATGGACAGGGGCAGGCTGATTCTGCCTGTGCTCTTAGGTGACTGGAAGATATGTGGGTTTACAGGTGTATTTCAGGACCTGAGCAGTTGGATGTATGTGCAGGTGCCCTGCCCTGCTAATCCCCCTGTAAGACTTCTTTTATGACTTTGGGATCATAGCTGCTTCTGTTTTTGTCCTCTTGAAGTAGGAGGCAAGAAGAATGAACCTTCCTTAGCCTGTGCTGCAGTGGGTTAATGTACCTGTATTGAAGAAGGGGAAGCAGTTTGGTTTTAATCTTTTTGCCCTCAGACAAAACTGTAAAGGTCGACATTGGGTGCAGATTAACAGCCAGTAATGATTTTAACTTCTGGAGCACTTTTGCCTTATCCCTGCCAAGGACTCCAAGCCCTTAGTGATGCACAATATTAGCAGAGGTGTAGCTGCAGGTGAAGGCCTAAGTGAAGTCAGTGTGGCTGTCAGGATGGATGCATCGCTTGAGAGGGATGTCACTTCAGCAGAGAGATTGTGTTTCCTGCTGGTGACGTCCTGAATTTGTGTGACCAGTCCTGGGTGTTGCAGCTGGGGAGAGGTCTGCCCTGGCAGGGGTTGGTAGATTGGGGCTGTTTCCATTATGAAGAGGCTATGTGAGGCAGTGAATCCTGTTCCCAGTGGTTCCAGTGCTGCTGTTTGATCCTGTGTCCCGTTTCCCATAGGTGGATCGCTTCCTGCACTCCTACTCGCTGGTGGCTCAGGACCTGCCAGCAGAGCAGCTCCAGCACCTGCGGGAGCTTTTTTCCAGCACAGTGGAGGAGCACACTCAGCTCTTGGCCCAGGTGCAGGGGACAACGCTGGTGCCTCCAGAACTGGAGTCCAGGCTGGGAAACCTCATTGGTCGCTTCCAGCTCTACCTGCGAGAGGCACGGGCTGTGTGCACCCAGTCCTGGGCCCGCTTCCATCCCCTGCATATGGTGGGCGGCTGCATCCTTGTTGCTGCTTCCTGCTTGCTCTGCTACATGGCCTCAGAGCTGGCCACGTCCTCGGACTCCTTCTATCGCAGCTGCCTCCTGTACCCACTGCTCTGGGGCCTCGTGGGGGCTGCTCTGCTTGGGCTGGCCCATATTTTCACCCAGGAGGGGCTGGATCTTCTCCTAGTGTTGTCGTGGGCAGCTGCTGCTTCTCAGATGGGATTTTTCTGGCACTGGTGGGTTCGGCATCCCAAGAGAGGTCGTTTGGTGGGCAGTCAGCCACCCTTGGCCAGCGGTGGCTTGAGGCAGAGGCTGCAAGCATGGCTGGGGCTGGCCTTCCCCATGGGCATTCTGTTCTTCCGCTGCGGAGCAATGTTCTCGGACAGCTTTGTCGTGGCCGAGGCACGGGTGGCCCCATTCCTGCTGGCCTCGCTGGTGATGTTGCTGGTAGGGAAGCTCCACTGGGATGGCCGCTTGACTGTGCCAGAAAACCCCAAGCAGCAGCTCCTTGGCTTTTCTTCTTACCGAAGAGAGATCTGGTACCTGCTATGCCTTGTGGCAATGCTCCTGGTCTGTGTGCGCCTCTCCAGTTTCTTCCACCAGTGCCGTGAAGAAATTCCTCAGTGCCGGCCTTCTCTTTTCCTCTCCCCACTTGCCAGCCTGAGAAACACACGGGCCAAGAACCTCTTCTACCTCCTGTGCGTGGCCTTGTTGGCTGGGCTGGTGTATGCAGTGCGGAGCTGGCTGCGGCACTACGGCAACCTGAACAGCTCGGGCCCCCTCGTGCTCTTCGTGCGCTGGGGTTTCCCACTGGTGGTCCTCTGCATTGCTTGCTACTGGGCTGTGGCCTCCAGCGCTGACGACTCTCTGGGCAAGCTGCAGGAGCTGGTGCAGGTGGCAGTTGTTGCCTTTCCATGGGCTGTCTATGGGCTAGTGTCTGTGGGGTTGCTGCTCCTGCTGTGCAATCCCATGACGGTGTTTGCGAAGGACACGCGGGAATCGGCAGGATCCATCGTCACTCCCTACCTGGGCGTTCCCAGCTCCGAAGTCGACTTCCTCCACGTCATCCCTCAGATCTACAAGAGGATGCAGGAGTCTCAGAAGAGCCGGCTGGAGCGGGGCAGCTGCAGGGCCACTGTCGCAGCGTACGGGCTGGGCAGTGTGTACTCGGCAGCCCTGGTCATAGCCCTCACCCTCCTGGGCTTCCTCCTGATGCTCCTGCACAGCGAGCGGCTGAGCTTCGCATTCCTGCTCCTCTTCCTGGAGGCCTTCGTGCTGCTGCACATTCACACGTGTGCCAGAGGCCTTGCTGGAGATGCTGGTGAGTCAGTAGAACAACCTCTGAATATGTGGCCTGGTCCTCACCTTCTATTGGGAGAGGACGGGTCCAGTCTCTGCTCCTGGGGAATGATGGTGCACTGATCCTTAGGGGATACGCTTAGCTGTTTTAAAGCTGCTTAAATTCTCTAGTAGAAGAAAGATGCAGGCAGCAGGGAAAGGAATGTGGGAGTCAAGTCAAGGAAAGGAGCTCTACACCCATCCTTTCTGCTCAGAGTATGAGCAGTCACCAAACCCCACTGTTACTGACAGAACCCAGTGGCAGAGTGGGCAGCAGAGAGAATGCTTGCTGTATCCGTGGTGGGAGCTTGTTCCTGTCTCTGAAAAGAGCCAGCATGGAAAGGGAACCTGGAAGAAAGATCACTAGGCTTTTTTTGACCATGGATCTGTCTTGTTCCTTGATGCTGATATCCCCACCCCCTGCTTCTTTTTTTATCCCTCAGAGCCTTTTTCGGTGCCCTGGTATGCAGTCATCTCCTGGCTCCTTGCTGCTTCCCAGTTCTTCTATTCCACAGGCCACCAGCCCATCTTCCCAGCCATCCACTGGAATGCAGCCTTTGTTGGCTTCCACCTTGACCACAATACCAACCTCCTGCCTGCTGTCCTGGTGGGCGCCAACACCTTTGCTTCCCACATCCTCTTTGCAGGTAATTCCATTTCTCCCTGGGCTGTGGGCCTGAGCAGACATGGATCACTGCTGTGCCTTCCATGGGTTCTTGCAGGCTGAGTACGAGGTGATGAAGGCTTGGGCTCCAGGTGAACACCAGCATCCTTGCTGTGATGTTCTGAGGCTGCATTGCTGCTGCCTGTGTCCTGCAGCCTGGCCTGGATATATGCTTCCCTCATGTCCAGGGCATGATGCCAGAGCCTATATTGCTTCTCACCTCCTGGTCTCCAGTAACTTCATGTGTCTTTGTCCTTGAGGTAGTTGGCTGTCCACTACTCCTGCTGTGGCCCTTTGTGTGTGAGATGCCCAGCTCACAGAGGAAGAAGCCCAAGAAGGAGTCCCAGGAGGAGCTGCAGGAGGTGGAGGAGAACATGATGGAGATGAAGCTGCGGGAGTCTCCAGAGAAGTTCTCCACTGCTCTGTTGCAGCTAGGGCTGAAGTATCTCTTTGTGCTTGGGACACAGGTACAGAGGAAGGGTGGCTGTGAGAGAGGCTGTCTAGGAGGAAGTTGGTGTGCTGTGGAGAAATACGGGTTTTTCTGATGAGAGAAAGGGGTCAGCCAGGACACAGACAGGTGCAAGGGTGATATGCCTGCTTACAGGTGGAAGAGCAGGTCCATTCTCAGCTATGCTATTTGCTCTGGGCTTTGGGAAGGGTTCCCACATGGAAGCTGCCATATGGATTAGGCTGCTTTTCATACCCATCTGCCCAGAGTGGGAATGTCTGTTCAGGAACTGCAGGGCTGCAGTCCTGCACCCTCTCTTCCAAAACATCCCTGTCTCACACCAACTCTGGTTTTCATCTGTTCTGTGGTGAAATAGGGAGCTAAACAGCAGAAAATGAATTTTCTGAAAGAAGCAAATAGCTTTCTGAGTTTTATCCTTTCAGATCTTTTTCCTCTGTGGTCAGACCAGAGGCCCTGCAGCAGGAGAGAACTGCTCCTCTCTGAAATAGTAGGTCAGGTCAGGCACAGTGTGAGCCCTCCTCTCTGCTGCCCGAGCCTGGCCCCAGGAGAGCCTGCGAGCATCCCAAGCTGCTTATTATTCCTGATTTGAGGACATGATGGAAAAGAGTCCTGTTTGGGATGCTCATAACTGGTGTGCACTGCACCAGCCTCTCAGGCATGTGCAGTTTAGTACCACCTTCATATGTGAACCTAGTGCTCCAGGATGTCTTTCCAGAGTCACTTGTAACTTATTTTTCCTGATCTTCCTCACAGCTTCTGGCCTGTGTTTGTGCAGCTATGATCCTCAGGAGGCACCTCATGGTCTGGAAAGTCTTTGCCCCCAAGTAAGTCTCAGGAGTTGTTCTGATGTAACACTAATATCCCTGGCATCTTGACTGGAGTTCTAGACAGTAATGTTGGAAAAGACCCTGTGATGGGTGTTCAGACTTCTTACCTAGTAGAGGTTGTAGGAGTGTCCTTAAGCAATTCCTGCTTGAAGTTTGGAAGCTGGACTTAAGATAGAGCCTAGAAATCTCTCCTCACCTTAATTTCTGAAAACACACAGAGCTCCCCTGGAAGCTAAGAATATTCAGGTCAGAGAGCCAAAGGTAGGGATACCAGACAAGAAGTGACACATCCAGAAATGCTGAACTAGCAAACCTTTGGAGTAGCAGGTGTGAGAGGTGGCCTCAGCCTTTGAGGGATTCAAAATCCCACCTGAGTCAGGTCCTGAGTGGCCTCTAAAGGCATGCAGCAACTGCTGGGGAGTGAATGTAATTCAGGTTTTAGGTTGTGGGGTGCCACCAGCGTCTCATTGTCAGGAAAAACAGTCTTCTGGGAGTGACGGGAACAGCACACTGGCTGGGATATCCTTAACTGCATCTGTTGTGCCTGCAGGTTCCTCTTTGAGTCACTGGGCTTCGTGGTGAGCAGCATCTGCCTCTTGCTGGGGATCTCCCTGGTGATGCGTGTGGACTGCGCGGTCAGCACCTGGTTCAGCCAGCTCCGGCTCAGGTAGCGCTGGAGACGTGGGGAGCCTGAACTGCTCGTCGGCCAAGGCTGTGGTTGTTTCCTTGTCTCCTCCTCGGGCTGGGAGGGATACACGAGCCGCCAGCAGCGAGTGCCTGCCGGCAGCAGTCAGGGTTTATCCCCAGCTCCCTGCCTCTGCACTGCACAAAAGGACCAGAGCCGACTGTTCCTCGCTCATGGCGAGGGTGTTTCTTGGCAGGGGAGGTCAGAGCTCTTGCTGGGCCTTTGCTGGCAGCAGGAGGACTCTGCTGCAGGAGCCCAAGAAGCAAGAGTCCTGAAGTGCTCCTCTGGAGAAACACCAATGGGGATCTTGCTGCTGTTTTCCTGACAACTGTCTCCACTGTGCACATGCAAGGCTTCAGTGCTCAGTAGGATGTCATACGTCCTGTGCAAAGACAGTGACTCATGGGATGGGGCCTGCTGAGGAGGGAAGAGGAGGCTGGAAGGAGAGGGAATGTCATACAGCCACCCCTTGTTTTCATGTGCTCAGTTTCCACACTGGAATCAAAGTGTACATGGTTAAACACATGCAGGTGGTTCCCAGGGCCTTGGTGGCAGCTGCTCCTCGGTTAAGTCGCTCGATTGCTCTATAGTGAGACCTCTGCTACCCTACACTTACTCCCATTTTCGTAGTCCTCCTCAGTCCTGCAGAGGGCAGTGGGGAGCACTCTGGGCTGCCTTGCACAGCCTGAAGAGTGCTTAGCTTGTGGCATTGGTAGTAGAGCTATGTCCATGACCAACAAACTCTCCACTCTTGTTCTCAGCCTGTCAGGGTGGTAACAGCCAAGGCTCCTGATCTCTTTGTGAGTTTGTGCTGCTCGATGCTGCCTGTCATTTGTGAACAGTTAAGATGAAGGGGGATGTAGTGACAGAATATGGGATACCCCCATGTTGGGTCTGGCCAGGAGGAAAGAGGAGACTGGAGTAGCTGTCGCAGCTGCAGGAGTGGCCTTTGTGTGAGCTCCAGTGCCTGAGAACAGGTGCTTGAAAGCCCTGAGTAGGCACCAATTCTTGGGAGAGATGGTTTAATTCACTGGTGTCTCTGTATGTGCTGGGTGTTACAGACCCCAGGCACTGCAAGTTACATCCGTGATTCCCTATTTGGTACTTATCTCCCTCTTGGCCTTAGCATTCTATGTGGGACTTCATGCCACAAGTGAGCTACCCCAAACTGCCCTTGGCTGCTCGCAGGACCCTGGTGTTTCTTTCTTGTTTCATGGCACAGGCACTGGACATTGGCCATTGTGCCTGGCCACATCCCAGCTAAGCTCCCCCTGCAGTTTCCATTGGAGCTGGGATTCCTTACTGCCCTGAACCACTGTGTGGCGTTACTTGGTGCTATGAAACCTTTTGTCTTTTTCCCCTCTGGAAAGAGCTGAAGACTGCTTGCCTGGGATTTGCATTGATGTTTGTCTGATCCCAGTAATTTTTAACTCATGCATCATGACCACCCCTGTTTGAGTTCCTTACTGCAGACTTAGAATAACTCCGAGCTCTTCCTCTCCTCTGCCCTGGAAAGTCCCAGGGAAAATGTCTTGTCACCTCTCTCAACATTTCAGCTCTTGCTGTCTTTCACAAGTTCCCAGTTGCTGTGGAAAATGGCTCTTGAGGGCTGGTTGAATTTTGTATTTTACCACTGCAAAATGCCTGCTCAGTTGTTAGAATGCAATTCCAGGGAGGCTTAAACTGCTCTAATTTTGGGTTTCCATTGCCTGGCCTTATCCTGACATGCTGGCCATGGTCTCCTGTGTCAGCCTCTCATGTGCCCTGCTCTGTGGGCCTGTCCTGCTCAATTTCACCTGAGTCAGCCAGGGACTGGTTTGTAGTTGGCATCCTTCCTTGAGCTGCCTCACTTGTGCCTGGATACATGACACTGGTTCTAGGAACAGGCAAGCTGGAAGCTGCAGAAGCACATCAGCCCACAGTTAGATGAGCTTAGGCAGTCCCACCTTTAAAAACAGGTCATTTGCTGTGACTCCTTGGTGGCTTGTGCTGAGGGGTGAGGGGTGCATCTATATGCAGAAGAGGAAGGGGGTGGAGATAGCAACTACTCAGTGAATTTTCATTTAATATGAGGTTAATCTGGATAACATGTTGCTAAACCCCGAGGCTGGAGCTGAAATAGGTTTTGTTGTGACCTCATAACCTGGTCAGGAGCTTGGCGCCCTGTATTTGTGCTGGCAGAAATCCTTGTGGTCACTGATAGTGTACAACTGGCCCCTGACATCCCTGCAGCTGCCACTCAAGCCCCTGGGCTTCCATCTTGGACTAGTTCCTCTTTCACTGGCCACTCCAAGGCAGCTGAGTCTTCCCATGCCCATTTTTCATAGCTGGAAGACTCAAATGGGGCTTGGGCATCCTCACCCCTCTGCTGTGGCTGTGGGCTCACATTCCCAGGAGATCAAGGAGAGCAGAGGGAACAGCAGAGCTGTAGCATCATCAAAGCACACACACTTATCTCGCCAGAGATTAAATAAAACTTGCAGAACAGAGCTGCAAGTACATTCTTGGCCCTGCAGATGCCACGGAGTGCTGGCTGCTTGGCCACAGCAGACTGCTACACCAAAGACTTCAGATTCACAAAGACAAGTTTTCCAAGGGCTGGAGATGCTCTTGCTTCCTTTCATTGACTTCTTTAGTATTTGCTAGCCTTCCCCAGCTGCCCTCAAGCTGATTGCTGGTCTGCCATTCTCCTGAGCCTGCCGGGGATTACAGAGTTAATGCTGGCCCAGGGCTTGGCAACCTTGGAAGCAGAACATGCTGCAGATGCTAGAGTAGACAGGGCTGATTTAAAACCCCAAGAGGAAGGTGCCTGCTGGTCCAAACCAAGGCTCTTTGGAAAACTGGCATGCTGGGGAATAGGTTCTGCCCCATATACCTCCAAGGAGGTTGTCATAGGAGCCTGCTTATCTCTCCTGGATGAGTTAATCCAAGTGGTTTGTTTCCAGTTCCTGTGTCCCTTGGCTGAGCACGACAGAGGACAGAGTGCTCAGTGGAGCAATTTCCATCCTGCACTCACAGTCCTGCTGCACTTTGGGCTTTGCAAGTGGTGTGTGTGTGTGTTCCTTGGCAGGGAGAGCTCTGTTGGGAAACTTCCCTGGGTAAGGCCCATGGTGGACAGTGTGTCCCAGGGTCCTGGCACAGGGCAGGGATTGCATTGTGTCTCTTTAGTGCTGCTTGTAACATGGTGACTGAAAGTCACTGCCACTGTGAAGGGTTGTGGGTGTTGGGAGCATTCTGCTGCTCTGATCTGTGGGGCTGACATGGATCCCAAGGGATGACACTGCTTTGGGGAGGCCAGGGTTCACTGCAGCTCTGTTCCCACACCCACTCCTCTGTCCCAAATCTCTCTCTTCTTCCCTCAGCACTTCAGGCTGCTTTTTTACACCAAGGTGCAGTCTCAGTCTCGGTGTGCATGTTCCCTCTTCCCCTTGGGAAGCAGCAGTGCCAGTGTGTAGGGAGCAGGGCTGGGGGTGCTGCTGTCTCCTCCAAACCTTGACTCAATGCATCACATGGCTTGGATCAAGATTGTTGTTTTATTTTTTATTAACCTCTGTGTGCCTCAGTCCCTCATTTGGGAAAAAAAAAAAATAAAGGGGATGGACCCAGTTGTAGAAAGCAACCTGGGAGCTCTGCATGCAGCGCGGTGCTACACTTTCCTGGGTATCTACACATCTGGCTGTCAACGCTTTCATTCATATCCAGCAGCTCCACCTGGAATGTGGAAGCGATGCTTGAGTTTCTGCTGGGAAGCAGAGCCTTTTTTCTTCCAAAACCCCCTCCAGAACAGGCAAGTGTGCAGTGCTGGCTCTCCCGGCAGCCACAGCTCTCGGGTGGGTGTCCCAGGTCCCTCAGCGCTGGGTGCAGCCCCACCGACCCTGGGAGGAGCCGGGGAGGACTTGCCCCCTTGTTAAATGACTTCATTAGTGGATTAATTGGGGAGTGGCATGGGGCTGGCTGTGAAACTGATGTCTGTGAATAAAACCCTGAGAGCCACGGCGGGCCGTGTCGTCTCCTCCTTCATCCCTCTCCCCCGTCCCGGGTCTCCTTTGCAACGACCCTCATCGCCCCCTCAGCTTCCTCCCGAGGTGAGGTGGAGGGGAAGGCACCGATCTGCCCGATGGCCAGAGACAGGAACCGAGGGAGGCTGACACTGGAGCTGCGTCAGGATCTTTAGGCTGTGTATTAGGGAATCACAGAACATCCCGAGCTGGAAGGGATCCGCAAGGATCATGGAGCCCAACTCCCCAAGATACCCCAAGAACCAGCCCGTTCCTAAAGGTTTCCTTAAGGGTGGGTTTAAGCTGGATAATGGGAATAAGGTTCTTCCCCCAGAGGGTGGCTGGGCACTGGCACAGGCTGCCCAGGGCAGCGGTCACAGTGCCAAGCCTGACAGGGTTCCAGCAGCGCTCGGACAGCGCTCCAGGCACACGGTGTGGCCCATGGGGTGTCTGGGGCGGCTCTCAGAGCCGGACCCCGTGTCCCTTTTCCCCCGGAGCTGTCACCCTGTCCGTGGGATGTCCCCCTCTCCGTGGGATGTCCCCCTCTCCGTGGGATGTCCCCTGTCTGTGGCATGTCCCCCTGTCCGTGGGATGTCCCTGTGGGCTGTCCCCTGTCCGTGGACTGTCCCCCTGCCCGTGGGATGTCCGGGGCGGCTCTCAGAGCTGTCCCCCATGTCCCTCTTCCCTCGGGGATGTCCCCTGTCCGTAGGATGTCCCCTTGTCAGTGGGCTGTCCCCCTGTCCGTGGGATGTCCCCATATCAGTGGGATGTCCCTGTGGCCTGTCCCCCTGTCCGCAGGCTGTCCCCCTGTCCGTGGGATGTCCTGGGGGGCTCTCAGAGCTGTCCCCCATGTCCCTCCCCCCGGGGCTGTCCCCTGTCCTGGGATGTCCCCGTCTGGCCGCTGCGCCTCGCGGCCAGGTTTGTCCCTCGGCGGCCGCCGTCCCGTCCCGGCTTCCCCGGGGCCCGGGCGCCGGCGGGCCGGGCGGGCCGGCGGTGAGGGCGATGGCGGCGGCCCAGAAGCGGCGGCGGGAGGAGGCGGTGGGGCCGGGCCGGGCCCGGGATCGGGATCGGGATCGGGAGCAGGAGCAGGACGGGGAGCAGGGCTGCCTGCGGCTCTGGGCCTCCCGCAGCCGGGCGCTGGCGGGGCTCTGGACGGTGCGGCACGTCCCCTCCCCTCCCTCCCCTCCCTTGCGCGCTGCCCGCGGCCGGGCCGGGCGCTGAGCGCGTCCCTTGCAGGCGGCGGGGCCCGGCGGGGCGGCGGCGGCGCGGGAGCTGCGGCGGCGGCAGCGAGATGGCTTCGGGGAGCTGCTCCGGAGCATCCGCGGTGAGTGCCGGCCCGGCCCGGCCCTGCCCCGGGCCCGCCAGTGTTTGCCGGGATCGCAGTGCTGGAAACAGAGTTGGGAAGCGGGTTGGGAGCGTGTGGAGGGTTGGGGTGGCTCCCTGCCAAACCCAGCTGTTGGCCACACAGATTTCCGCCCCCATCCCGAGAGAGAAGGGAAAAAAGTACTCAAAGACAATTGTAGTAAAAGTATATCTATATATATATACATATATATTACAATTATATACAGTCAAACACTATGAATCTACAAAACAAGAACCTCAAACAACTCCAAAAGGGAAAAGGGGGGAAAGGGAAAAGGG
>JAWWEE010000085.1:63508271-63520037 GCA_035221455.1 Xenops minutus
TTAAGTAAAAAAACCTTCACAAGCCCAACATTTGGAAACCTTTAAGAAAACCTTTACAAGTTTTAGAATTTGATAAACAATTTCTAGGCTTTTACCCTTACCACCCATGACACACACATGCTCGTAAACTCTGGGAAAAGCTCAGTAAGTAACTAACAATAAATTCGCACCAAACTCCCTGCAAAAGAAGCAGTTTTTCCACCTCCGTGCAGCTGGGATACCAGTTTGTCAGACAGGCCTCAGCTCATATAGATAAGAGCTGAGCTGATACACAGACCTGATGTCCTCCCCAGCAGATGAAAAGAAGAGAGAGAAATCTTCCTCCTTGGTCTTATATATCCCAGGTTACATGAAGGAATGGTGGGGAATACTTCCTTAGTTATGACCCTGTTACCAGGGAAGGCCTAGACTGAAACCAAGAAAACTAATCTACCACAGAGCAGTTTGGAAGGGTCCCTGCTTGCCCTGAAGCAGGACTGCAGAGAGATTAATCACGGGATTTTTTGGGTTGGAAAGGATCTCTGGAGATCATCCAGTCCAACCCCCCTATCTGGGCAGGGTCACCTGGAGCAGGTGGCATAGGAGCATATCCAGGTGGGTTTGGAATGTGTCCAGAGAGAGAGACTCCAGCCTGTTCCAGTGCTCTGCCACCCTCAACATAAAGAAGTTCTTCCTCATGCTGTGTTGGAACTTCCTGTGTTTTAGTTTGTGGCCACTGTTCCTGGGGTTGCAGCTCCAGCATCCCAGTGCTGGAAGCAAACCAGGGTGAAACAGTCCCCACTGCCCTGTGCTGAACTGGGCCTAAAAAGGAGTTAATGCCCAGCTCCAGCCTCCACCTAATTTTGCTGGGCAGAGCCCTGGGGTTTCTGGAAAAAGAAAAGGAGGAAGCATTTGCCCTGGGACGTCAGGAAAAGGGCTCCCTGGCACAGCTGTGATGCAGAGGGAGCCTGGTGCAAGGCAGCCTGATTTCCAGTTCTCTCAGTGTGAGAGAGACACGGAGCTCCTGGAGTGTGTCCAGCAGAGGGCAACAAGGATGGTGAGGGAACTGGAGCATCTCTCTTATGAGGACAGGCCGAGGGAGCTGGGCCTGTTACAGTCTGGAGCAGAGGGGACTTTAGGGGATCTCATCATTGTCTGTCAGTATCTAAAGATGGGGTGTCAGTAGGACCAGAGCCAGGCTCTGCTTGATGGTGCCAAACAACAGGACAAGAGACGACAGAAACTGATGCAAAGGAAGTTCCACCTGAATATGAGCAAGACCTTCTTTACTGTGGGGGTGACCGAGCACTGGAACAAGTTACCTGGAGAGGGTGTGGAATCTCCCTCACTGGAGATATTCAGGAATCATCTGGACACAATTCTGTGCTGTGTGCTGTAGGATGGCCCTGCCTGAGCAGGGAGGTTGGACCAGATCACACGCCATGGTGTCTTCCAACCTGACCCATCCTGTGATACTATGAAAAGGAGAGAGACACAACATCTGAAACATGTGCAAAAGGATGGATTTATATTGTAAGAGAGTAGGCTATTGATGTTCTTTTGGGAGAGCTGGAAGGTCTCAGTCCTGGGGGACTGCAGCACCTGAATAGCTGGGGAATGGATGTACAAAGCAGTGTTGGCACCTGGAGTGGTGACATGTGCTGTCTCTCTGGGCAGTGGCCAAGCAGCTTAAATCACACCACAGTCACAAGAAAAATTTCTTGCCAGGCCACTTCTGTTGTCACCAAGCTGGTGTTGCCACCTTAGCACAGATGGTTCTTTTTTCCTAACCAGCTAAATTTCTTGTTGGATTGGCTGTGCCCACAGGGCTGCCTCCTGCCCTCCCCACCCTGCCTCTGGAACTCACTGTCCTCTACAATTCCCTGCTTTTCACTGTGGGAGCATCCGACTCTGCCATCAAAGGAGAAGCAGATGGAATACGCCAGGGGCTCCTCAGGGGTAAGGAGGTGGTTCTCTGTATGGGGACTCTTTGGAGTGAGGAGATCATTCTCTGCGTACTGGAGATGTGTGGTGACTGGCCAGAGGTGCAGGAAGTGTGAGCAGACACACTTGGCTCCTCCTGGGAGGGCTGGAGATGGGTGGGATTGTGAGCAGAACACGCCTGGCTCTGCTGGGAAGGGTTGGAGATGAGTGGAATTGAGAGCAGGACACACCTGGTTCCGATGGGAAGGGCTGGAGATGAGGTGGAACTCTGAGCAGGACACACCTGGCTCTGCTGGGGAGGGCTGGAGATGAGGTGGCTTGTGGCCAGGGGCAGTGTGCCGCTGCCTGCATGCTGCTGCCTGTAGAGATGGGCCACTGGTTTTAAGGAAAACAAGAGTTTTCAAGGTGTAAGGTGCCAAGTCTCTAGCAAAACTTTAGTGACAGTAGAAAATTAAGTGTTTTCTTTAATTGTGGTGTGCTGGCTTCAAAGAAAACTTTCTGAAATAGGCTGCAGGTCAGAGGTGGATCTGCAGTGTTGGCACACGCTTACCCAAGGGCAAGTGACCTCAGGAGGACTCAGCAGGGCTGGAGTTATAGCTCTGAACTGTGTGTTGTCTCTTGAGTGTGTTGCTGTCAACTCCACTCTCTCTGAGCTTGATTTCTTTGCTGCTGAGGCCAAGCCAGCCCTGCAGCCCCACTCCTTCCCTTGTTACAAGGAGCCCATGCTTTCTTGAGGCTTTCTTCCCTCTTGGGAAGGTGTCTCTTACAGGGCACCAACTTGTTTCATGACTGTGCGTCTTTTTGCTTGGTTTCTTTTTGTTTTTTTTCAGTTCTGGAGGCTTGTGGGGCCTGTGGACAGGATCTTAGCACAGAGGAGCTGTGGCAAAAGGTGTTGCAGGAGGTAAAAGTGGAGGAGCTGCAGGCACCTCTGCACCGACTGGGGGCCCTGCAGGCAGCCTGGTGGTTGGCAGCTGGACGCCTGGGAAGCGTTGCTGGCCTCTTCCAGCTCCTGAGCACTGCTGAGGTAATTGGACACGAGCAGATGCCGGCAGAGCTGGCATAAATATTGTGTTTGTCATAAAACCCACTCTGCAAAATGTTGTTGTGGCATTTGGACACCTGAAACCATCAGTATTGCCCAGTCAGCATGAGTAATCCTCTCCTTGGCATTTCAGCATAGCCTAATGGCCCTGAGTGTGTTAATGAATCACAGAATATTCTGCCTCTTGAGCCCCTGGACCTCTACATGTGAGACAGCAGATTTGGGCAGGCTGAAAGGGGACTGCAGGTGGACATGTAGACTGTAGAGAACATGCTGCATGCAGTGGGATGCAGAGGAACCTTTCCTGCTGATTGAGAGGCTGCTGAGGGGTCCCACCTTTTTGAATGCACTCCAACAGCACTTGAGTGTGCCTTACTAGGATCATCTTGAGGTGCACACAGCTCTGAAGTGGGGAGGTGCTGCCCCAGGCTGGGCAGGAATAAGTGCAGTGAGGGGGTTGTAGGACATTGCTCCCCAGTATAGACAGCTCTGTCAGAGGTTTTGGTAGGACCTCTTGTTTCCCTGTGCCCTTGGATCAGTGTTTGTTTTTTCCCCTCAGCATTCCCAGCTTTCTCTCCTCTGCATTCACAGGACACAGGAAGAGCTCACTGCAGCAAGGGGCAGAACAAACTCCTCTCCCTGCTCAAGGCATGGCAAGTCCCTGCTGAGGGTGCCTCCCTGCCCCTTGTACAAAGTGCTGAGGACT
This sequence comes from Xenops minutus, assembly GCA_035221455.1. Classification (NCBI taxonomy): domain Eukaryota; kingdom Metazoa; phylum Chordata; class Aves; order Passeriformes; family Furnariidae; genus Xenops; species Xenops minutus. The sequence continues at coordinate 63,511,943 of JAWWEE010000085.1, forward strand.
TGAAAGAGATTCTGTGCACTGCAGCAGCCTTCCTGCAAGGTTTGTGTGCAAGAGGTACTCAGGTCAGCACAGCTTCCCACTGCTGTCCTGTACCAGGACCTCCTTTCCCTGCCCTTAGCCTGGTTTCTCTTCCCAAGCAAACTGGCCCTTGGGATTTTCTGGGCTATTCCTTTGGAAGAGGGCCTGGGCTGAGTCTCAGATTTCCATTCCGTATTCAAAGAGCTTCCCTGCTTTTTCCTCATGTGATCCTTTCTCTGCACTGTCACAGGGCTCCTCTGCCTGTCTGTGACTTTATGTGGGTGTCTGGGGGCCCACAGTGATCTTAAAGCAGAAGGTGACTTATGTGGATTTTCCTTTCTTCTGTCTGTCTTCTGGTACCTGCTTCATTGCAAGCACATTGTTCCTGTTGGATTATGGTGCTGCAAGAGCCACGTAAAGCAGTTGTGAGGCTTTTTGCCTGGTGTCACAGCAGGCAATGGATCTCATCCAACTGCTGCATTCTATCCCACTTGTTGTTTTCTCTCCTTTGCTGCTTTGACAACCCCAGAAGCTCTGGGGGCTGCCAGTGCTGCCTCGCTGTGCTTCGGCCCCTGCTGGGCCCTCCTGCCAGGAGGCAGGGCAGGAGCTCCAGCCCACAGACCCAGGGCCAAAATCCTCTAGGGTGGCACCAGCACTTCCATCAGGGACAGGGCAGATGGAAGTGTGATGCAGGCATGTGAGACCAGCCTCAGAGGGAAGCTTGAACAGAGGACTAGAAGAAAAGCAAATAACCAGTCATGATAAATATTCATGAATTAAGATCTCAAAGCATCCTGCTGGGAAATGGCCCAGATGTGCTGGAAAGATTCTGAGATTCTGTGTGTGTACTTCCCCATCTGGAGCACGGTTACTAAGGATGAATATGGAGTTGAACCTGCCCAGGACCTTCCTCAGTCCTTGTTCTGGGCCAGGGCAGGTGTTTTGGTTTGTGGGCTTAAAAGCTGCTGTTATTTCTGCTGGACATTTCCATCAAGTGACGTGTTCTCTTGCAACACCATCAAAGCAAAGATGGCAGCTTGGCACCATCCTACTGTGCACTGCTGGGTTTGGAGGGGATCAGGCAGGTCCCTACAGCACAGGGACGGAAAGGGCACCATGCTTGTTGGGGGACCAGGGAGGGCAGGAAGGCGAGCTACAGAGCCAAGATGTTGGGTTTGTCCTAGGGCTGCAGGAGCTGGAGGCTGGGAACTTCCCCACCGCCCTCTCCCTCCTTCAGGAAGCTGCAGGAGGATTCTGCTCCAAGAAGGTCCTGGCCCAGATCTACACCTGCCTCGGCTGCTGCACTCAGCGAATGGTAATGACAGCAGAGAGGGGAAGAGCAGCTCACAGCAGGGTGGGAGGACTCAGACTGATATCCACACTGCCTCTCCATGGTCCTGGGCCACTGCAGGATGGCAAGGTCTTGAGCAGAAGTTGCCCTTGTGGCCTCAGCCTCCTTGGACAGGCTGCAAAACCCTGGCAGGGATTTTGGCTGAGCACAAAATGTTGCAGAGAGAGAGAAGCTTAGAAACCAACGTGAGGAGGGCTGTCTTTGGCTAAAATGCTGTCCTTGCATAGTGGGGATCTCTGGGGAAGCAGAGCAGGGATCTGGATCCCACCTATCAGTAAAGATGTGCTTGCAACATGCATCTCTTTCCATCCAACTAGGGCAAGCCTCAGACAGCCCTTCAGCACCTGAAGCGGGCCCTCCAGGTAAACTTCCAGTGCCTCCCTGCCCTGTCTCACGTGGCAGCAGTGTACCATGAACTGGGAGAGATGGATGCAGAGCTGCAGGCCCTGGCTCTGCTCTATGAGGTTTGTCTTGATTCCACTAGTTCTGGGTTGGTTTTTTGCCCAGCAGAGCCTGCACAGAGCTTCAAGCAGGCTTCTGCCTTCTTGGGGGCTGGAGGGTCCACAAAGTAGGCTACAGCAATCCAATCGTGTTGCTGCTTTCAGGCAGTGGGCAGGAAGGAGCCCAGCAAGATCTGAAATTCCTGCTCAGCACGCAGTGGCTGGATGTGGCAAGTTCTTGGGTCCCAGTTCATGTTCTTGGTGGCTTGGGAGAAGAGGTTATAGTCTCAGGTCAGAAAGTAACCATCTCTTAGTAAAGTATATAATAGTGAAGAGGCCTTTACAGGCAGATTGTGGCTGTGAGTGGGTGTGCACTGGCTGTATCAACCTGCCTGGGAGAGCAGGACACAGCAGTAGACACTGAGTTACCTCTTCAGCTGTTTGAAATCTGTAAAGTACAAACAAAGCTGTGGAGAGGGATCTCTTAGAATGGCCTAGGATCTGGTCTAACTAGGTCTGTGGCTGCAATGAGAGATGGTGTTCCAGGGAGCTCAAAACACCTTGAACTAAAAACCTGGGGTGATCTGGGTGATCTTGCAAATCTAGCACCATGTGGAGATCAGCGGTCTGCCTGTTCCCTGTGTGATCCTAATGGCTCTTCCTGGAAGTTGCTGTGAGAATATGTAGCTGTGCTAGTGAAGTGCAGCACTTCTGCTTGCCTGGTTGCATCTCTAGGTGCCAGAAGTATCAAGTGGTTGCAGCTGCCCGAAACTTGACCAGTGTGGCGTTGATCATATTTTCTGTTCCTGTTTCACAGGCTCTGGAAAAAAACCCTCCAGCAGCTGCTTCCTCCAGTCCCTATTTCCTAATCCAAACAGAGCTGCTTGTCCACACCCCAATACTCACTTCTCTCCTTCGCCATCACCACCCCTCTGAAGTGAAGTACCTGCTGGCACAGCGGTGTCTCCAGGATGGGAGGTAACAGTGCCCCTGGTGTGCTTGTAGCACGCTGCTTGTTTGGGCTCTGCAGCTTTCCCTGTGCTCCTGGAAATGGTCCATTTCAGTACTGCTGGTTTAGGTCTGCTCAAAGCATGGATGTCATGACCAGAATGAGTATGGTGCCTGGAAAGCCTGTGGGCTGGTAATCCAGGTTCCACCTGGCTTCTTGCACTTCTGGGGCTCCCTCTACTCCTTTCACCACACGTCCTTTCCCTGTTGCAGGGTGGATGATGCAGTGGAACATTACCTGGATTTTCTGGCTCTGCTTCAGGAGGGACTCCAGCAGCAGGTAGGGATCCTGCTGAGCTCCCTTGGTGACTTGGTAGATGAGGTTTGAGTCCCCATCCCAAGGCCTGGGCCCAGATGTCACCCCTGGACTCCAGGTTTCAGTGTCTACTTTGAGATGTAAAAGAAATAAAGTGGGGGCTGGGACCTCTGACCTTTGGTGTGTCTGCCTTTGGATTCACACCAGAGAGGACTCCCCACTGCTATTTGGAGAAACAGCTTCCCCTTCCCCCTGAAGGTGTCAGCCTGATTGTGAATGTGCTTCATTTCTACAGTAGGGATTTTCTGCCTTGGCTCTGCTGAGCTGTGAGTGCTTCACAGTTTCTGCCTGCTCTGCCAGGCTCCAATGTCTGTGGGAGGGGTCCTGAGCTTTGCTGGGCAGCAGCTCCGGGTTCCCAGGTGGGATCGTTCTTTCTGGCAGGGCACTCTGCAGTCCTGCAGCACTGATGTTGCCTTTGCTCCCCAGGTGCCCCTGGACAGTAGCTCAGCTCTGCCCAGGATCCCAGAGGTCTTCCTGGAAGCAGCATCTGCCTTGGAGCAGGCTGGGAGGCACCAGGATGCCATAACCGTGTGCGAGGAGGTCATCAGCCGTACAACTGACCTGATCCCACAGATGTTACGATTGGAGGAGAGGCTGGAGCAGCCGGAATGCCCATTGCCAGGGGCACGACTGGCAGATGGACTGCTGTCCCAGAAGGAGAGTCTGTGCTGCCTTGCCTGGAGAACAGCTGGATACCTACAACAGGGCTGGGCATGGGCCAAGCTGGGCGAGAGCAAGGAGGCCATAACACAATTCAGCAGGTGATGAAGCCTCGCTGGGAGAAGGGGCCTCCCCAGCAGGCATCAGTGGCTGGAGCAGGGCAGGCCACAGTGCAGCACCAGGGCTGGCCTGACAGCTTGACACTCCTGACAGCCCAAGAGTGGCTCCAAAGCTCCTCTGTCCTCCCTCTCACAGGTGCCTCAGTGATCTCCTGAGAGTCCGGTTTTGTGGGCCTGGCATTGAACCAACAGGTAGGGACCTGTGTTGGGCCTGGATGGGTCAGGGTCTGTGTGCTTGGCAGCAGTGGATACAGGAGCAAGGTGGCAGGCCCAGCATTACCTCTGTCCCAGAGGGCTGAGCTCTGTGCCATGCTGAATCCTCTGAAGGGACTGGCTGGTTTGACGAGAGCAGGGTTTGGCCTCAGCTCTGCCTCCTGCACTGTCTAGGCAACAGTTAAATGGGCTGTGAACTGGGAAGCTTCTCCAATCCAGATTTTAGGGAAAAGTTCTGTGCCAGTTATGCAAGACAGACAGCCAAATGTCAGGCGGCTGCTCAGGTCATTGTTCACCTCAGCCATGTAACTTTTCGAGCTCTTGGCATTCTTCACTGTCCCCCTCTGCAGCTTCCCAGCCTCTTTCAGCCTGGCAGAGGGGCTGAGCTTTGCTATCTGTCTGGGGGGCTGGAACATAAACAGCTCGAGTAAATCTTTGGCCTGTCCTGGATGCTAACCTGCCTCAGATTGATGGGACTTGGAAGGGACTATCTGGAGGATGCTGTCTGCAGGTGTGTGTATCTTTCTGTGACAGAGAATCTCCTGCCAGAAATGGAGGTGCTCCAGAAGATCCGGTTGCTCTCTCTTATTGGGCGAGGTACGCAGTTCCTGGAGCTGGGGAGGCACAAAGAAGCCCTATTGGATTTCCAGTATGGTTTGCAGATCTCTCCAGGTAAGAGGCTGTTCCTCATTTTGGTGAGGAACAGAGGGGATTTCCAGAAATGTGCCCTGGTCTGCTTTGGTGTCTTCACCAGGAAGTCCCTATGCTTTACACCACACTTATTTGGGTGTCAAGATCACTAGCAATATTACATAATTAAAGATGCTTCTGTGGGGCCTGATCAGGTGGAGAAAAAGACCAAAACTATTGTCAGAAGAACATCAGTATCGTGGCAACAGCCTGTGCCATGAGACAGCTTGGAAATTTCTCTTCCTGTCTCAACCCCAGGCTGGTACAACCAACTTCTCCAAGACAGGTTTGCTTTTCCAGAGAAGAGGAACTGGACTTGTTCTCCATATGAAGAAGGAACATGTCCATGCCTGGCAGTACAGAGGCCTGTGAGGGTCAAGGTGTGGGTAGTGCTGCTCCCAGGGGTGACATCCCACGTTAGTGCTCCAGCTGTGCTGCAGGTGTGGACTTCACCAGGATCTGCCAAATCTGCTGGTCCCAGTCTTGACCCTGGCTCCCTCCCTTTGGGGAGACATGCTGTGGTGGTTTGAAAATCCCAGCCTGTGTCCAAAAAGAGATTTGGTGGGCTGTGCTGCAGGGCTGATGCCATCTGCCTTGCCTGCCAGCCCCGGGGTTAATTAGAGCCTGTGACACAGCCAGGATGGTCTCCTCCCCATTACACCACCTCTCGTACTCACCCGCCTTGTCTGGCTTCTAAGCTTTTGCAACACCCTCCAACCCACAGTAGTGCTGAGGACCTGCTCCTCTCCTGCTAAGGGCTAATCCTGCTTCCTGTCTTGCAGGTGACCCAGCTGCTGCCTCCTACCTGGTGCAGGCCTTGTGGAAACTGGACCGGAAACAGGAGGCGGCTGCTCACTGGCAGAAGTTGTCCCAGAGCTCCCCTGGGGAGGAGGGGCAGCAGGAAGAGAAGGGAAGGTGTGTAGGGAGAAGGGTGGGATCTCACCTCCAGCAGCACACACGGTGTGCCAGGCTGTGGGAACAGTTTATCTCAGCTCCTCTTCACCTCAGATGTGTCTGAGGCGCTTCTCCTCACAACTGCTCTGAGGGACCATGGGCTGTGGCTCTGCAGGGACTCCCAAGGGCACAAAAGAGCTCATGTGGAGCCAAATGGGGGGGGCAGAAGCTGGAGGTAGAGATGGGGACTCTGCAGAATGAACTTCCTAGTCAGGCCATGTCCCCTTCTCTTTCAGGCCCCTCCCTTTGTACCTGGTTTCCTGTCTGGAGCAGGCCATGTTCCCACACAGTGAACCTCTTGCCAGCAGCATACAGGATTACCTTGGGACAGCAGCCCAGGACACCTCAAGCTAACCCTTCAGTCTCCCCATCCCCACCTGCTGAAGGCTGGCATGAAGACTTTAAGGACTCCTCCAAGACTCAGAATTGCTCTTGGGTAGACCTTGGTTCCCAAAGGACTGAAACATCTTTTCTAATAAAAGCCTCAGCTTTATTTAGTTTTAGGCTTTTCTGTGCCCTCTTTCCAGAGGGGAAGCATTGCCTTGACACTGCCTGGAGGTGTGCCCTGTGTGTGTGTGAGATCCAGGGCAGAGATATCCTCACCCTCTGTGCCCTGTACCTGATGGGGCTGGCTTAGTGCTCCAGGCTCCAGGGAGCTGGAGGTCTGTCCTACCTCTGCTTTGTGTGCTGGCCTTTTGCTCAGTTACTGTAGTTTGGAGCCCAGAGAAGGCGTTTTGACTGAAGCACGCAGCTCTGAGGTCTGAATTTCAAGTGGACTTCCACAGGAATGGCAGCCAGGTTCCCTGTCTGTAGCTCCAGGCCCCTTGGTGACAGTGAGCAGGTGTGAAGGAACACCTGCCCCTGCCCAGCGTTTCATGCAGCTAATTCTGGGTGAGGAAGGGCCCTCGGCCACATTATCCGAGCCTTTGGCAAGCCTTGCCTCCCCCAAGAGGGAAGGGATATTTGGGAGCTGCAAGGCGAAAGGTAGGGTGGGAGAGAGGGACGAGGATGTGACAGAGTTCAGGAGAAGCACAAGGCAGGAGCTGCTGTGGCCTCTGAGTGACAGAGGCTCTGGGTGGGCTTTGTCCTGCAGTGCCTTCAGAAAAACACCCAGGCATGCCCTGGGCTGCATCCAGGGCAGGGAGGGCAGGTGAGGGAGGGGATTGTGCCCCTCTGCTCTGCTCTGGTGAGATCCCACCTGGAGCACTGCATCCAGCTGTGGGGTCCGAGAACAGGAGGGACATGGACATGTTGGAACAAGTCCAGAGGAGGCCACCAAGATGATCAAAGCAATGGAGCATCATTCCTGTGAGGAAAGGCTGTGAGAATTGGGGCTGTTCAGCCTGGAGAAGGTTCGAGGGAGACCTTCCATTGGAGGGGTTGCAGGACACCTGGAGAGGGACTTTTGACAGCGACATGGGGGGCGACTGGTTTAAACAGGCCGAGGGCAGAGTTAGGTGAGGCACTGGGAACAAATCCTTCCCTGCGAGGGTTGGCAGGCCCTGGCACGGGCTGCCCAGAGCGGCTGTGGATGCCCCATCCCTGGGAGTGTCCAAGGCCAGGCTGGTCGGGGCTCTGAGCAACCTGGGCTAGTGGGAGGTGTCGCAGCCCGTGTCAGAGGGTCGGACCGCGATGCCCCGCGGGGTCCCCTCCGGCCGATCCATCCTGATCCACCCCGATCGATCCCGATCGATCCCGATCTACTCCGTTCGCTCCCGATGCCGGCTGGCGGGAAACGCTCCGCGCGCGCCCCCCGCGCCTCCTGATTGGCCCTTTCTTCCGGGCACCGCCCAATCGCGGTGTGGAGGCGGGACTTCCTGCCCGCACTCCCGCCTGTGACCCTTTGCCATTGGCCGCCCCAACTCTGTCGCTCCGCCGGATCTTCGCACTCCGATTGGCTGGCGCCAGCAGCGCTTGGCCGCTGACGATTGGCCGGAGGGCGCGGGGGGGCGGAGCGAAGGCGGAGAGCTCGCTCTTTCTTTTTTTTTTTAATCCCCTTCCCCGCCGCCCATTGGCCGAGGCGGCGGCCCGTCGGAATTTCCGATTGGCCGGCGCAGGCTGTTGCTAGGCAGGGGAGGCGGCGTGGGCGGGGCTCCCGCGGCCGATGAGTCGGCGCTGAGGCTCGGCCAGCGCGGACGCCCCGGACCCTCCGCCCGCGACCCCCGCGACCGCCCGGCCCCGCCGCCCGCCCGGCCACAGCACCCGCCGCCCGCCGCCCCCCGCCCCCTCCCCGCAGCGCCATGGCCTCGGGATCCGAGTAAGTGCGGGCCCCGCCGCCTCCCCGCGGCCTAGGCCCAGCCGCGGCCTGCGCCCGGCCCGGCCCGGC
>JAWWEE010000085.1:63520121-63565421 GCA_035221455.1 Xenops minutus
GCCACGGCCGGGCCGCGCCGGGAAGTGTCGAGTCATGGCGGGGGGGCGAGGCCGGGCCGGGCCTCCCGCGCCGGGCCCGAACCGCGGGCCGCTTTGTTTGCTGCCCCGGGCCGGGCTCCTCGGGCTCCAGCGCCGCGCCGGGCCGGGCCCTCGGCGCTGGCCGGGGCAGACATGCTGTGCCGGGCAGGGCCGGCCGTGTTTTCCCCCCGGCTGCCTTGCCTCACTCGTGCCTTTGCTCAGGGCCAGGCTCAGGAGCGCTTTCGGTTCTCCCCAGAAACGTGTTACGGCCTCCGCTCGCGGCCCACGTGCCCCTCCAGAGAAGTAAAGTAGAACCGAAAGATAGATTTTCCACGAAAGATAAATTTTCCCGGAAGGATAAGTTTTCCCCGAACGATAAGTTTTCCCCGAGGGATAAATTTTCCCCAAACCAGGGATACTCGAAGTGACTTTTTAGCCTCGCCGGAGGCGCTTTTGGCCCCTCTCGTGTCTTTTGCGTGTGTTCTCCTTTTCTTTTGCAACTCCTGGAGTGCGGGCCTGCTTGGTCACGCCGGGTCGGTTCCAGCGAGGTGTGCCCGGCATTCCGTGGCCGTGGTGGAAGTGACATTCCCAGGGCCCTGTTGTGCAGCTGAGCGGGGTGAACAGCGTCTTTAAAAAGGGCTCGCCACGCTAGCAGAGTCCTCCTCACTCACGGAGCAGCCAGCAAAAGTTACTTTGCAGCTGGGACGGTGTTACTTTTTAGATGCCATTTTTTGTCCCTGCTGCTGGCAGCCATCTTGCTGAACCGAGCCCTGAGCACGGCAAGTAACATTTCAAAAGCTAAACGAGTGTGGTTTCTGAAGGAATTCCTGTTTTCCTGTGCCAGCCTGTCTGAAACAGTGTTAAAAACTTGGTCTCTCCAGCACGGGACTGCACTCACCCCGTGGTTGTCTTGTTCCAGTAGGTGACTGCAGTCACCACATAGGCACCTCACTCGTGGATAAAAATGTATTATGATTTTTAAATTTTTTTTTCTTGAAAATCCACCTGGGAAAAGCAGTTCAGTTGGTAATTCAGGTGTTCAGGGTGGTAAGAAACTGCTCATGGGTTTTATTTGGGAAGTGATTTCATAAGAATGGTGGCAAAGTCATGCCAGCACGTGGAGGGCATGGCTGTTTTCACTTTTGTTGCTGCAGCTGGAATCATTCTGAGACAGTGACTTTTTTGCTTATTTTTAGCACAGACTTACAGGAACAGCTTGTTTCCTTAGTTCAGGTGGGGCTTTGGAGACTGTCATTTTTCAGAAGGATCACTAGTTAGTAATTACTTTCTGCTCTGGCTCTTCATACGCTTCCCTGTGATGCCTCTGGGCATTATCATGCTCTGAACGAAGGGAGCTCTGACACAGAGAGAAACCATAGAGTGATGTAAGTAAGTCCACGAAGCTGTGTCAGGGAAGGTTTAGGTTGGATATTAGGAAAAGATTCTTCCCCCAGAGGGTGATTGGGCACTGGAACAGGCTTCCCAGGGAAGTGGTTACAGCAGCAAGCCTGACAGAGCTCAAGAGGCATTTGTACAATGCTCTCAGGTATGTGGTGTGATTCTTGGGGGTGTCTCCTGTAGGGCCAGGAGTTGAATTCCATGATCTTTGTGAGTTCTTTCCAGCTCAGGATATTCTGTGAGTTGTAGAAAATCCCCCTGCTTCTGCTCTGTGTCAGATGGGGCTGTTGTATTGCTTGATTGAGAGAGAAAAGGGGGCTGGGAGTGCGAGGAGGGAGCACACTATGGCCTTTAGGGCTAGCACATATTTGCTTCAGTTTTACATCTCCTGGTCTTTATATGCAAGCTTGGCCATTCAGTGTGCTGGTGATTTTGTCCTCACTTCTGGCCTCTGTCTAGGGCAGCTTGTTGCAGGCTTTGAGTTTCCTTTTAGTTCCAAAGTGGCTCTAAAGGTGCCTTTTGTGTTCAGTTTGTCTCTGTGTTGAGTCAGGGAAAGAAAAGAGTGAGAGGGAAAGTGTGTGAGGGAGCTGACAAAAGGGGTGGTTTGGAGAGGTGATTTGGAGGGTGTGCACCAGACTCTCTCTGATAGGAAGCTCACTGAGGAACTTTAAAAATTACCTAGGTTAGCTGTCTGTCCCTACCCTTTGCTGAATCCTGCCAGCAGGAGTAGGAAAATTGACAGGAGAGAGCCCCAACCCATGCCTTAGGGTTTCCTGCTTGGTGTTTTCTGTTCATGCTCTCCTTCCCACAGATGTCAGGGTTTGTCTGAGTGTGGTTGAGGTGCACAGATCTATTTTACCTTGTAATTTCAGCTACAGCAGGAGGAACCCCCAGAGAGATGCAAAGAGAGCAAGTAGTGATGATCACAATACTGTAAATTACTGCTGGTAGATGGGGAGTGCTTGTCTGTCCGAGTCATTTCCCTTATCTGCAGGAGAAATAATATCATTCCCCTATGTAGCTGACTTATTATTTTGTTTTGTCTTCTGCAGAACTGTCAGGTCAGAGCACTGAAGCTGACCCTTTAGATGCCTTCATGCATCTTCTTGTCTTGCATTCTTTTTTTAATGCCTCCAAGCTTTTCGATTGTTCTTAAGTGCATCTGACATTGATCCAGTCCTCACTTCTTAGGAAACTGTAGATCCACTTCTTCCATAGCAAAACTTTTTTCTCACATTCAGAAGAACCAAGTGAACTCTTGCTGTGTTCTTCAACACTGCTGTGTGTTACAGTTTTCTACAGCTTTTTGGTGGAAAAAATTCCACTTGCTATGCTCTTTTTTTACCATTTATTTTTGATCTTGTGTCCCAGGCTGTTTTTCAGGCTGTGTGGCAGTCCCTGTGTCCCAAGAGACAGCCACTCGGTTCCAGTGACAGCTCACGTAGCCAAAGTCTGGCAGCGGTTTCTTATCAAAAGGCCTTTGGATCCACATTTTGTGTGCAGGGGGGTATGAGTTACAGTCACACTTTGAACAAGCCACATAGGAGTATTGTGTCTCCCTGGTGTCTCTTAGCTCAGATTTTTGAATCTGCCTGATAAATTAGCTTCCAGTGGCCAGGAGCTAATGCTGAGGCAAGATCCTCACATGTAGGTTGTTGGTTTTATGCAATGTTTAACCACAGCCTGGCCTGACAATCTGTTTGTTCAGTTTCCGTATTGCTCTCTCGGATTTCCTGGAAATCCCGTACTTTTTAGGACTTTAACAAGATCACATTTTAGATTGAATTCATCATCTCCTTCCAGGATGTATCCAGCAGCCTTTCTTTTGTCCTTTTGCGTTCAGAGAATAGATCTATAATATCTTCCTTCTTTCACTCTCTAATGAATAGGGGGAAAAAGGTGACTTTCCCAGTGCTCTCAGTCCAGGAAAGACACATTTTGCAACTTCCTCTGCAGTCCACTTAAAATAATGTTGCCTGTCGTTTGCAACATGTTTCCTATGCTACCCGGATTTATGGGAAGTTTGAGAGTCTCTTGGAAACAAGCTGGCTGCCCTCATAGGCTTGCTCAGTATTATTTCCCCTTTTACGTGTTGGAGGAAGGAGCCAACACAACACAGCCTGTCTTGAGGGATGGAGGGATCTGGGTAACATCACACCGTAGGTATGTCACCGCTCTCTGGTGGACTTTTAAATATGCAGTGGGTATGCCAAGTGATGCCCAGCTGCCATTTCCACTCAAGGTTTGGGATTTTTTGGTCATTCTGTCCCTGAAAAAGTGACATGAAACCAAAGTGTATGACTGTCACCATTGTCCACAAAGCTCCCTACTCTTTGCCAGTGCTTGCTGCTTGCTCAAGGCAAAGGAAGATTTTGTTTGTCACAATCAAGTCCAAGTTTTCTGTTTTGACCTTGGACACTGGTACATCTGTAAAACTTGGAGAAAGTAGTCAGGTGCCCACAGGAGGAATGTTATAACAGTCCACCCTTGTTTTGTCTGGCTATGTACAACTTCCAAGAAGTTCTCAGGAATCAGTTGGTTCAAGTTCCTATTGTTTTACAGAGTGAATTATTTGCTGGATTAGATTTTGAAGAAAAACGGTTAATCTGCCTTTCTTCCCTTTCCTTGATGTTTTGCTTGCCCCATTGTGTCAAGGCAAATGAATTATCTCATTTTTTTTGAGGTGGTGTAGGCTAGAGCTGGAGTGACTCCCCCAAAGGTGTTCTGGAAAGGTGCTTATATCCTAAAAACAAAACCAAAACCATTTTCCATGAGTGCTTGAATATTTATACTGGCTTGCTAGGTTTGACTAATAGCCCTGAACAGTCTAAACTCTTATAACTCTTCCTGTCAGGGGAGCTGCAGCATTGTCCTGTAATTCCCCTTTTTATCTGGGATTTCACACCAAATAGACTTGAATTTTTGTTTTGTTGGCAGTGGTTACATGTGATTTCAGATGAGTCTGACTAATTCTTTGAGGTTAAACATCTTACAGTCAGCAACATCTCACTGACCACTTCTTTTCATAGACAGCTTCATAGGTATTTCCATTTGAGGCTTGAAGTTACATTTACTGACAGAAAACATTGTCCTTTGAACTCCTGCAGCTAGTCCATGGTAAAAATGTTCCCTTTTGTCCTACAAACAGATGTAATTTCTAAAAGACAAGACAACAAAAAACTTGTAGAAAATGGGGGTGGCTGGACAGGGCCAGTGTCACTCAGGCTCACGAGTTGTGTTTTCTCTCCCAGCTCTAAAGCGGATGACCTATCGACTGCTATTCTGAAGCAGAAGAACAGGCCCAATCGGTTAATTGTTGATGAAGCCATCAACGAAGACAACAGTGTTGTCTCACTGTCCCAGGTGCGTCATCCGTAGAGGCAAAGCATGTAATCTGGTAATTTGCAAGCTGTTGCTGTCTATTAACTTGAAATGTAACTTTGCGACATGGGTGTGAGTATTTGTGTCAGAAGCTACAGCTGTTACAAGTGAGGGAGGGTTGTGTTGTTTCCTAATGCTTTTCTGTGATAAAATGGTTTTTTTGAGTCTCAGTTTGTAGGATTCAGTTGAGCTTGTGTCCTTACTTTGGTTTCAGGATTAGTTCTTCACCTGCACAGTGGGAACCTTTGTCCTTGTTGATTCAGTATGTCACTTCCGAGGTGTATTTTCCAAAGTCAAGTAACTCCCCTTCAAATGCTTGAATTCCTGTTTTATCAAAAGCTTGTTCTAATGCTGCTGCTGTTTACAGGCAAAAATGGATGAACTGCAGCTGTTCAGAGGAGACACTGTCCTGCTAAAAGGGAAGAAGAGGAGAGAAGCAGTCTGCATTGTTCTGTCAGATGACACCTGCTCAGATGAGAAGATTCGCATGAACAGGGTTGTTCGCAACAACCTCAGAGTGCGCCTGGGTGATGTGATCAGGTGAGGACACAATGCTACCTGTGGAAGGCAATAGCAACATGGGAGTTGATCTTGTAGTATCTGAGCTGCCCTATGGCAAAAAAATGAAGCAGGCAAATAGATTAAAAATCCCCCCAAAATGCTTTTATCTCAATTTTTGTTGTCCAAAAAATTTTAAAATCAGGAATATTTAAAAAAAATTTCAGGAGTTTTATCCCGCAACACTTGCAGGAAGCAGAATCCTAGAATCATAGAATGGTGTGGGTTGTAAGTGAGCTTAAAAGTACCAGGAAACTTTGAAATATGGGTCTTGGCTTACGGGAGACAAGTTCCATTCTGTGAAGGGAGCAGGAAGAAAGGTAGCATGTGAGCATTTCCTAAACATAAAAATGGTTGTTCACAGTCTTAAATATAGGAGGGCTAACAGGTCTTCCTTCTGAGCATCATCTTAGTATACAATATTCCTCATGTTCTGGGCACATTGGACCCTAGTTTATGGCACTAGACTTTCTGAGGTGATATCTGGAGTAATCTTTAAATGCAAAATGTGTTTCATAGAAACTGCATAGATGAGAGACCTAAGGCTGTTCCACACCTCCATCTACCACTAAAAAGTGCAATTTTTAAACACCACTGTAGTTGGGACAGAATGCTACTTTTTGCCTGTCTGTGGATTTAAAATAGAGGTGAATCCTTGCTTTAAACTGATCTGAAGTTACTGTTGGAGTCTCTTCTAGTGTGACAGCCTGTGCTCTTCTCTCTTGGCACTATGACTGTAGTGGTTCTCAGCCTCCCAAATGTGTTAACAATTGTCTTGACTCATTGCGAGGTCAGGGAATTTTTACACCTCTTGCCCTCAAAATTTTTTTTGCCAATCTTTAGCTGCTTATAGTATTACTGTGCCCTGGTTTCTGCCAAAATCCAGATTCATGTGCTAATCGCTTCTTGATCGTGATCTGTCAGCTGTTTTCCTTCTGGGACAGGTTGTCTTTTCTTTCACCCTTTTGCTATGTCCTCTCTGTAAAACGTCGTAAAAGAATCTGTTGTGAGTCTCTAAAGAAAGTCACATACGAATAGCTGTGTGTTTAGCTACAGTTTCACATGGGTTTTTCTTAGCTGGCAAAGCCTATTTGAACTTTCTGCCATAGGGTGATACTCTGAGCTGTGGCTACAGTAGTCTGTTCTGCTACACTGCACAATAGTAACCATAGCATGTATTTAAAAGGGAGTAAGGGGTCTTTAACCTAATTGTCGCTCTCCCATAGTGGGACTGGCAGACACCTGACTGCAAAGGTGTTTACCCTGGTTGGTACTACGAGAGCCTTTGCTCAGAATCAGGTTTGTCTGCAACAGGAACCCTGGCCTCTGTAGTACCTGAGAGGGGGGGAAGGAACAAAGAGTTTTCACTAGCTCACTTTCCCTCACAGCTGGTTCTGCAGCAGCTTGTTATTAAAATAAAAGTTATCTTGTGACTCTTGCAGGTCTTTAGGCTGCATTAGTAAAATGTGAATGTGGCTTGGGAAGAGTGAGGGGGACTGCAGAAGAGCAGAAGGGTAGAAGGAAAGTATGAAACTCCCCAGTGGTCTTGGAGAGGGCTGACAGGAGTGAAAAGCAAATGTGTGTTGTGAAGACTAGTCCTTGGTGGTATGATTTTTGCCTCTTAAGCATTGAAATGTTCTTACGCAGGTGGGAAGTCCCACCAGGACTTTATATGGTCTTTGGATGTACTTTTCCTTGGAAGGGGCATCACTAGCTTTTCCAGACTCAGTCCAGAATGATGTGGCTAACTGGCATTTCTTCTGTTGCAGCATCCAGCCTTGCCCAGATGTGAAATATGGCAAACGTATCCATGTGCTGCCAATTGATGACACAGTAGAGGGGATCACAGGGAATCTGTTTGAGGTCTATCTCAAGCCCTACTTCCTGGAAGCATACAGACCCATCAGGAAAGGTAATAGTGCCTGTCATTGGAGTCCTCATGGCAGCAAGTGTGAACTAGTCCTAAAACTGAATACAGAGATTTTGTTGTTGTTGATTTAAATTTTCCCTAATCTTCAGAATGGGGGATTGCTGCTGCTGGCTGGCAGAGCAGCTTGATAGTTCTGCTTTTCTTACCTATGTGAAATGGGAGATCATCAGAAAACCTCAGGTGGAACCTGGGAGAAAATCTCATTAAACTAAGTTGCTACCATTTGATTGAATTGGGGAGATGCCCACATATTAATCAGTTGTTTGGGTATGTGTTGTGCTTATCTGGTTTCATCAGAGTTCATCTTCAATTAGTATGGTAATGAGGGGGGAGTGACATTCAGATCCCCGAATCAGGGGTGGTGGAGATGGGTGCTGCAAGGTGCTCGTAGGGGTGAGGTGCATATAGCTGCTACAGAAGTGATAATATGCAATATTATATAGCAATTAACACCATACAATTAATTTATATTTCCTACTCTCACCCAAAATCAAATCACCTTGAGCCATACACTTCCCCAATCTCTCCACATCATCCACCCAGTGCACTCAGGTCCTTGAGGAAAAGCAGAATGGATTTGCCTTTGCCTGAAGCAGGACTAACCAAGACTGGTTTTCCCAACCTATTTTTTATGTGCACTACAGGAACTTCATCCCCTCCTATGGCAGTGAAAGTGTTGGTTAGGCAGGGCTGGTCACCAGGTGGCTTTTGCTAACTGTGTATCCCAGCGTTTACTGGTCCCACCACCCTCTGCTCTTGGTATAGTCCATTGAATCATTTGATTTTCCAGAGGCTGGTGCATAATAGGGAGTGCAGTGCACCCTCTCAATTCCATGCTTTGCCTGTCCCTAGGACTGGAGTAGCCTTGGTGCCTGATGGTTTGTCCTCAGATTGAAAGACCTTCTTTTCCTCTGAGGGTACAGAAAAATGTTGAACAAGGTTCTGTGGGCCTGGGCCAGGTCCCAGCACACTGCAGTGATTTGTGCTTCTCTCGAGCTGCCAGCATGACAGCACACATTTTTTCAGATAGTTTACTAATTTTTTAGGATTCTACACGTGTTCAGGGTTGAAATTCCAAAATGTTGGAAGTAAGCACTGTCCTAGGCACTTTCCCATACTGTTTCACATACCCTGCTAGGCATAACTCTCCATGCTCTCAACACATGTCTGGGTGATGTTCTTAAACACTATTAACCTTAAACAAGACTTGAACCACATTCAGCAACATGCTGGTTCACAGCACCAACCATGCCAGGATTCCAGAAACCAGAAGTGTTTGGACAATGCTCTCAGGCACATACTGTGACTCTTGGGGCTGTCCTGTACAGGGCCGGGAGTTGGACTTGATAATCCCTGTGAGTCCCTTCCAACTCAGATATTCCATGATTCTGTGATGAGGATCAGGCTGATTTCAGCTGTATAAGGGTATTAAAAATCTTTCAAAGTCTCAAACACTACTTTAGTCAGCCTAGAGAAGACATCGGGAGGGAGACATAGGAAAGGTGCAATTACCAGTAGTTCCCAGTGGATGGCTCCCGAAGTACTCAGTGTGTAGAAGTGCTCAGTACAGGCACCAGATTTGCTTCACAGCTGATTCCATGCTGTCATAAGCCACTACTGTAAAGAAGAATCCAATGATAATCTTTGCCTAGGCCCCAAGGACCATAAATGTCACCATGAGGAGTGCCTACAGTAAGGTGTTAAAAATTACACCCTGATAAAAAGTGCAAATCTGCATTGTCACAACTACTATTACACTAGTACATTGAGTTCTTAAAACAAATTTGGTCTAACCATGCTCTGCTCTGACTTGTCATTCTCTCAACCCTTTGTGCTCATATTGTGTGCCAAAAAAGACTGTTGTCCTTTGACCCCTGCTGACAACTAAGTATCATGCAGTCATTCACTCATTCCCCACCCAGCCATGGGATGGGGAGGAGATCAGAAAAAAAGTAAAAAATTGTGGGATGAAATAAGAACAGTTAATAACTGAAACAAAGTAAAATGTAACAATAATGAAAATTATAATAATGACTGTAATGACAAACTGTAGGGATGAAACCCAAGAAAAACAAGTGTTGCACAACACAGTTGCTCA
Source organism: Xenops minutus (assembly GCA_035221455.1). Classification (NCBI taxonomy): domain Eukaryota; kingdom Metazoa; phylum Chordata; class Aves; order Passeriformes; family Furnariidae; genus Xenops; species Xenops minutus. Next base: position 63,529,505 of record JAWWEE010000085.1, read on the forward strand.
CCACCTGCTGACTGATGCCCAGCCCATCCTCCAGCAGTGCCTGGCATTCCTTAGTGAAATACGTCCAGTTTATATACTGAGCATGACATTTTAGGGTATGGAATATCCCTTTCCAGTTGGGGTCAGCATTCCTGGCCATGCTCCCTCGCAGTTTCTTGTGCACCTGCTCATTGGCAGAGCATGGGACACTGAAGAGTTCTTAATTCAGGGTAAGCACTGCTGAGGAACAACTGAAATACTAGTTTGTTATCAGTGTTATTCTCATAGAAAATCCAAAACACAGCACTGCACCAGTTACTAAGAAGAAAATTACTTCTATCCCAGCTGAACCCAAAACAAATATACCAGCTTGCACCCTGACTAAAATCACATCTTCAAAGTAGTTTAATTAATAACTGGGAGGGTGCGTAGAAAACCAAATGCACTTTTGGATTTGTGCTCATAGCACTTATGCTGTAACAAATAGGTTCAAATACACTAGACACAAGCTGAAGTTATGAAGGGTCCTATAGCCCAGTTTAGCCAGGAGTCATAGGGCAGTGTTATATTTTGTTCTGCCTCTGGAGACAAACAGTTACAACTAGTAGCAACTGGTTATAATAAATTCAAAATGAATTTTTATTATGCTAGGACTTTTTGCCTGTTCTAGGAATGTTAAATTGAAACTGAATGGAAAAGAAATGTGATTCTTTGCCTTTGTGTTTTGTATTTGGGCAGGGTATTTTCTATTGTTTGCTGTTTTTTACTGGATGAAATCTGAGAACTGAAGCAGTGCTTGGGTTGTTACAGTAGCAGCAGATCTTGAATTTAACATGCTGAGCAGTGTTATAAATGTCAGCAGTGTCTGCTTGTGTGACCCATTTCTTTGAGCTCTGGAGCTGCTGGTAGTATAGGGGTCAATATTTTGCAGATGTGTGTTGCAGCAGGCCACTGATGTATCGGATTTTATAGGTGACATCTTCTTGGTGCGTGGAGGGATGCGTGCAGTGGAATTCAAAGTGGTGGAGACAGACCCAAGCCCTTACTGCATAGTGGCTCCGGACACAGTGATCCATTGTGAAGGAGAGCCCATCAAACGAGAGGTGAGCAGAATCCTGCCATGTGGTTTTCCTGCTGAATCTCCTCTGTCCAAAGTCTCTTTCTATGGCAGTGCTTGAGGGCAGCAGAGTTTGCAGTTCCAGTTTTGCCATTTTGTGTATTGAACATAATGGTTAGAAGCTCCGGTTTCAGAAGATGAACTGCTGCTGAAGGTAGCCAGAGAGATGTGTTTCCAGTACCCTTCCTCATATCCTGAAGGCACCAGGGTGTAAGTTTGCTGATGAGATGCCATGCTTTGGCAGCAGCTCTTCTGCATCTGCTTCCAGATGCCTCATGCTGGGCTTAAATGCATCTTTTAACTCCAGTGTTCCCTTGATCCATAGCAGGGAGAGCTCACAGTGTTGCTAAATTTCATGCCATGAGAAAAGAAAGCAGTTGGTGCTTTAACAGTGAGAAATTTGAAATCCCAGAGTGGTTGACTTTGAAAAACAAAGATGTTCTCTCAGTCCTTTAAGATGGCTAGCCCTGAGTGTTGCAACCTTGAGGCAGCCTGAGGGGCCTGTCTGACAGGTCTTCGCCACCTTGCTGTTTAAGAGCAGGAAATGAGCTAAGCTGGATGCATACTTCATAGAGTAAATGCCTTTTTTCTGCCTGAAAAGAGTGAGTACTGCTTTGTGATTAGCTTCCTTCACCTCTGTGACATTTGTGACACTGCATATGGGCACCCCATGAATCCAGTCTGAGTGCTTCAGGACACAGCAGTGACAGACAGGAGCAGATTCAGCCAAGGCCACCAAAATGATGAGCAGGTCAGAGTGAATGAGGAGGGACTAGGATTGTGGAATGATGCAGACTGGATAAGGGAAGGCAAATAGGTAGACTTACTGGCAACTGCCTGGTGGAAAGGGATAGATGACCAAGCTCTTCTGAGAGCTGTACCCGAGGACAGGACTGGAAGTACAGATACAAGCTGTACCAAGGGAAATTCCCAGTATGCCATAGGAAAAGTGTTTCCCCTAACCCTGGAGCAGAGTCTAGACAGCACGGGAATCTCCAAACCTGGAGACTTTCAGTGTTTGATAGGTCCAGCCCCTGAGTGACCTGTTTGAGGTATGTGAGGCTTGGCCTGAGCCTGTCTGAGATTCCAGGCTGTGTTATTCTATTATTTTAGTGTGACCTAACGTTACAGGTAACTGAGGCCAGTATAGGTCTGGACAGCTGAAAGAATGGATGCTGTGAAGACAGAGTTGGTTACAGTTGATCTTACCCACGTGTCTGAACCTTAACATTCTGTGCTAACTGGAGTCAGTCCCAAAAGACAGTGCTGCCTCTGAGGACTGTATGTCAGATAGAGTATGTCAAGTAGTTGCACATAGCACTTACTATTTGAGGAGAAACTGTATTTTATACTGACACTGTCTCTTGTTACTTCTGTTAGCCACATCAAAGGGTCACAAAGCTTGTCTAGTGCTAGAGTCTGTAGGGAACTTGGCAGCAGAGACTGTCATTCCAGAAGGTGGGCTTCAGTGAAGTCTGAGTACGTGCAGGCAATTCCCTTTGTATGTTTGGGAAGACAGAGCTAAGAAACAATTGTAGAAGACACGAGAAAAACTTGAAAGTGAGAATCTCAAGACAGGCAAGAAATACCTACGAGCAAAAATCCATATTCTTGGTTTCTGTAGACTGGGAGGGGTTGTTGAGCTATTGTTTTCTCTCAGATGTTTAATGTATTTCCTTCCGGGTAGGATGAAGAGGAGTCTCTGAATGAAGTGGGCTATGATGACATTGGTGGCTGCCGGAAGCAGCTGGCTCAAATCAAAGAGATGGTGGAGCTGCCCCTCCGGCACCCTGCTCTCTTCAAGGCCATAGGGGTGAAGGTACGTCCACATGTGCACCAGGTGGATGAGTGGGTCTCTCCATGATGGAGGCTTAGGAGTCATTGTAGAGGAGAATAAGTCATTTATGTTGGCTTTATTTATTCTCTTTTAAATTTTTATTTTAATGCTGGCGTTAAGAAAGTATTTGCTTACGTGTTCTGGACACAGACTGAAGTGCTGGCAGCTTGTAAAGGGAATGATGCTTTGAATCGGCGCTGCCAGTTACTGGCAAGGTTTTTGTTGTGTGTTATGCGAAGTAGTAAGGGTGTTGATAGCAATGCTGGGATGGCAGCTGTTGCATGAGTTTGCATCACAATTTCAGACTGGCTTTGTCAAATGCTTGCTGTTTCACTGTGAAGCTACTTCAGCATTCATATACTCACCACCTAAGTCCCTTGCTTTTGTCCTCAGCCTCCACGTGGGATCCTGCTGTATGGTCCTCCTGGCACTGGTAAAACACTGATTGCCCGAGCAGTGGCCAACGAAACAGGGGCTTTCTTCTTCCTGATTAATGGTAAGGTTTGTGGCTGCTTTGGCCCCAGATTCTCTGTGTGTGCATTCATCCATCTGATGGTACGGAATGATGTTAATAGGGCTTGTAGAGCCACGTTGTCTCCCTGACATCCTTCCTTACCTCTTTCAAGTGGGCCTCTGGGGACACTTGGAGGCCATTTATGTGGAAACATCTGTAGTGGCACTTCCCTGTGGCTCGATTGTATTGTAGCAGGATGCTTGGAAGATTGTGCTGCTACACAGGGATTTGGAGTCTGTCTGTCTGTTTATTGCTGTTAGTGAGGGCAGAGCTGGCAAGGCTTCTATTGTTCCCACCATGTTCCATTCAGAAAAGAAGCTGCTGTGGCTGTGGATATCTTTCATGTAATATTAATTGAAAGGAACTTCCCTGAAAGCTATAATGAGTTCCTTGGGACTTTGCTACAAGTGACAGAACTATTGATAACTCTCCTCCAGCAGCTGAGGTGGCTACAGGCTGGTATCTAGTAAGAACCAAATTCTGAATTTTCTGCACTGCTTTTCTGTCTTATTTTATTCAGTGCTGGAATAACTGAATATTTTTACAGAAGGAGTGCAGCTTTTCTTCTCTGATTTCAATCACGTTAGACCCATGACAATCATAGCTGAGGAGAATATAACAGCACAGCAGTGACCAGCAGTGGGGAAGTGACTTGTTTTGTATCACAAGATAGTGGATGTAGATGGGCTCGTTTTAGCCATATGCCACCCTTGTCATACTTCCTCAAGTGTGTGGAAGCTGTCACTGAATGCTAATGCACCAGCCGTTTCTTCAGACACTTGTACATCTATTGCATAATAAAAATAACATTGTCAGAGTTAGCAATGCGTTCTCTCCCTGCTGGTCCCAGCTCTGAGCTGCAGGCAGTGTTGTAGACGTAGTTGGTATGAGCTGCTTAGTTACCTGTAATGAAACAGAGTACCTGCCTGCACCTGTGGTGCTGCAGCTTGGAACCTTAGTGCTTCTGAGGCTCAGGTTTCTTTTTCATGGTTCCTTTAGGAGCATACTTTCTCTTTGTTACCACTCCCGTCAGCATGATGCAGAAATCTGTAAAACCAGCGTAAACCTGCATTAGTGTTCAGCAATTTTTGGAGTTATCAGGGAATGCTGTCCTTCCTTTTGGGGTCAATGTCCTTACACACTTACTTTTTATTTGACCTTTGAGAGGAGATTGGGATTGTGGTTTTGCTTGTTCGTATTTGGTTGGTTTTGGTTTTTAAACTGATTTATAGGATCATACAAAGGTAAATGTATATCTGTGTAATACAAGCTAAAAGTGGCTTCATAGAGCTTTTTCCCTCCTTACCCTGATAATTCATCACCATATAATTTGATTGCTTCTCTTGCAAGCTAGGACTGGCATTAACTGTGTGTGGTGGCACATTACAGAGAAGCTCACCAAGTGTGAAATAGGGTAAGGAAAGAGGCAGCTAAAGGTAGCTCATTAACTAGTGCTGCATTCTCTTAGAGTAAACTGGAAACACCAAAATAATGATAGAAAGTAATTCTGCATGCTGGTCTTGCCTTTCAGCTGCAGATTTAGTGAACTTGATTGATAGTATTTGCTTTGGCTTGAAGTATAGATTGTCTCATTGGTTGTTGTATTAAAAAAATTCAGCTGCATGTTTTTGGGGCTAGCTGCCTCTCTTCTAGTTGCCACAGTGTTGCTGTTTTTTAGGTCCTGAGATCATGAGCAAGCTGGCTGGTGAGTCTGAGAGCAACCTGAGAAAAGCCTTTGAGGAAGCAGAGAAGAATGCTCCTGCCATCATCTTCATTGATGAACTGGATGCCATTGCTCCCAAAAGAGAGAAGGTAAAGAGAGCCTGTAGGACGTAAGGCAGCATGTCCTTTTTGGTAGCAGCTGGCACAAATCCATGGATTTGACTACAGTGTAAAGCAGTATTTACTTAACACCTCATTTCAGCTGGGCATGAGAAGGATCAGATACGGTTCATGATGTCTGTTACTGCCTTGTGGCCATTGTATCTGCCTGGGTCCTGTGCTCGCTGTAGAGCTGTTGGTGTAACCACTTCTTTCTCTCTGCACAGACACATGGGGAGGTGGAACGTCGCATCGTGTCTCAGCTGCTAACCCTTATGGACGGGCTGAAGCAGAGAGCACACGTGATCGTGATGGCAGCCACCAACAGACCCAACAGCATTGACCCAGCACTCAGGCGATTTGGTAACCACCACTGCCGCCTCTTGTGTGTCACGTCCTTTGTCACAGCCCGTGCTTCAGGGACCCTGCGAGGATTGAGCAGAAATTAATGCTAAACATTTTCTCTGTTACATAAACTACTGCTGTGTCTCCAGCTGCTTGCTAGGAATTAATGTCTAGGCTTCCGGCCTTTGGTGCTGTTTTCTGTGCCATGTTAGTTGAGAGATTGTAGAAATAATACTTTGAAGTGGAAAAGTGTGCTAGTCTCTATTAGGTGAAGCTATTTCAGGACACACTTAAGGAGTAAGTGCCTGAGGGGATATTCATGCCTTAGACTGCGGAAAGCTCTGAATGATCTGATTTCTCTGTCTTTTATTAATGAGCAATACAGTGGTTTCTGAGATTCAGGTGCTTAAAACATTGCATTGGGAATGAATGTCTGGTGTATGACCCGTTGGCAGAGTCTGTAATAGCAAACCTGTCAAGTGTGTTAAATGTGTAGTGAGGCATTTGTCAGCACAGCCATGGCTAGAGTGAGAATACAGGTGTACATACCTAAGCTAATATTGCAGTGATACCCTGGTTTACTGCCTCTCCAGGTTCCTGTGTTTGACTGCTTGTGTGTTGCTGTGAAAGTTCTGAAAGATTAAATCTCTCAGTATTTGTGAATTCGTGTGATGAGGACACAAAGGTAGAAATAAACAAAAATTTGCCATGGTATGTTGATTTGGGGAAGCATAATCTCCTAAAAGTGAGGCTTAGAAAAAGTTACTAAACAAGCAATGCTGTGTGTCGTATAATCCTGAACTCTAGCTAATACAGGAGTCTCACTTTCCCTAAATGGTTAAAGCCTTTCCTTCTCCTCTGATCTCTCTCTGCTACTGTGCTGATATATGCTGCAGAGAACCCCAAAGCCCTGGCATTTCCTGAAATTGTTTGTGGGATGTCATCACGTTGTTCAGTCAGAGGAAGGCAGCAGCTGCAGCTTCTCTGCTGTGCAGGATATCTGCTCAACAAGTGTTTGTACTCCCCAGGTCGCTTTGACAGAGAAGTGGATATTGGTATCCCAGATGCCACCGGGCGCCTGGAGATCCTGCAGATCCACACAAAAAATATGAAACTGGCTGATGATGTGGATCTGGAACAGGTGAGTAGTGTGCTATTAGGAAAGCTTGTCTTGTTCCTGATACTTTTGTTTTTTAGTGGGAGAGCTGTTCAAACTTGACCACATAAATGTAGTTTCTCAATTAGGACAGCATGAAATGTATGATCTCTTGGGTTCCTTCTGACTAGTTGACCCAGGGTCGTCACTAGTAAAGAATGGCATGGCTAAGTGAAACAAATGTGTATCATTCCAATCTGGAAGTGCCTTGCCCCTGTCCTGCTGGGTTTGTTCGCTCTTTAAAAGGGCAGCAGGCCTGAAATAGCTCCCACACAGCTGTGTAAGCATTGTGGTGTCACTGGACACCACCTGTAAGCTGGATGGTTCCTGTTATCTCTGTTCTGAATGAAGAACTGCAGTCCTCAGGGTTATCTTTCTACACACCATCTGAATTCCAGATGCAGTTCTGATCCCTGGTAGGCAGTGGAACAGCAGTGTCTTTGCCTGTTACACATGTGGCAGCACTTGTCTTGGATCCTCAGCAGAGCCCTGGTGTTGCTGTCCTCCAGAGCTTTGCTGCACCTCCCAGCGAGGGACATTGACCTTGCTTGTATCCCTGTGAGTCATAGTCAGTGCTCTGCTTTCAGGTGGCAAATGAGACCCATGGCCATGTTGGTGCTGACTTGGCTGCTCTTTGCTCAGAAGCTGCTCTTCAGGCTATCAGAAAGAAGATGGATCTCATAGACCTAGAAGATGAAACCATTGATGCTGAAGTGATGAACTCGCTGGCTGTGACCATGGATGACTTCAGGGTAATGCAGAAGTGCCCCTCTTTCTTCTGGGTGTAATTAATTGCTTCTCTGAAGCATGCTACAATTTATATAATGCTATTTCTTTTAATGACAGTGGGCTCTGAGCCAGAGCAACCCTTCTGCTCTTCGGGAGACTGTGGTGGAGGTGCCACAAGTCACCTGGGAAGATATTGGTGGTCTAGAAGATGTAAAGAGAGAACTCCAGGAGCTTGTACAGGTAAGGCTTTATAAAAGACTTTTTGCTGAGCCAGCTTGAAAAATAATTATAATAATAAAATCCAGAATGTCTTCAGTTTTCTGTTTGGGCTGCAAACAGTGTAAATGCAGGGGCTTTATGGTATCTGCTTGTAATGGACTATAAATACCATGGTGTTCTATCTTAGTGAATTTGGAGAGGAAGGTGCTGGGAAGCAGCATCAGGTTTTCCTGAGCTGAGTCGACAGTGACATTTTGGGTGGGTGTTGTGCAACATGCAGAAAGCCACATTCCTCCTCTTAAGTGGAGACCAGGAGTGGGACTACTGCTGAGAGCTATCTCACATGGTGGCTTTATCTGCCAGGCAGTGGATGAAGATGCTCATACAGAGAGCCTCTGAAGGGCTTCCCATGAGCCTTAGCATAGGGACAGGTGAGAAGTCATTGTGAAGCTCTCTACAAAGGGAAAGACTGGAACAAAAAGTCATGAGTGGTTTGTGGAAACTCCAGGTGTCTGCATTGGCGTGGTTTGATTTGATACATCTTGCTTTCAGTAGGCACTGAGAAACATCCTGTCTGTGAATAAAAGAATCTAAATTTTCAATCTAATTTTCTGATGTTAAAATCATCACCTGTCTGGGTCTGACCTGGTTGCTGAGGATAAAGGCTCACATCAGACACCTTGTCTGTCTCTGGAGAGCAGAACAAATAGGTTAGATAATGAGCTGTTCCCTTTTGCTTCTGCAGGGCAGAGTGAACCTGAGGTTAAGTGTGCTGGAAAACTACCTGAAGTGGTACTTAGTTCCTAGAGGTAAATAGGTTATTTAGGGCAGCTCTCCAGCTTAGCCATGGTGCTTTTGCAAAAGCACCCGTGTCCACTTAAAAACAGCAGTGGCACCAGTTTGTTGTGCATAACTCACTGGAAATCTCAGGTAGTGTTTCTCTAGGTAGAGAATCAAAACTGAGTCAGGGAAACATGTCCTTGTCCATTGTAGTGGATTTGGACTGGATGACCTTTTGAGAGTCCCTTCCCACCTCAAGTGTTCTGTGCTTCCAAGGTACAGCCTGTTCTGGCTCATCACAAGGTTTTTTTGTTTTGTTTTCCTTCAGTATCCTGTGGAGCACCCAGACAAGTTCCTCAAATTTGGCATGACCCCATCAAAAGGGGTTCTCTTCTATGGGCCACCTGGTTGTGGTAAGACACTGCTGGCCAAAGCCATTGCCAACGAATGCCAGGCAAACTTCATTTCCATCAAGGGGCCGGAGTTGCTCACCATGTGGTTTGGCGAGTCTGAAGCCAATGTGCGCGAGATCTTTGACAAGGTAAGTGTTTCTTCTACTCCCTGTGCTACATTTGTGCTGAGGTACCCACAGAACTTTGTCTCCACTGCATCTGTCTTACTGGCCTGGTTCTTGTTTGTCTTCAGTGCCTGCACTGAGAGCACGTGCTTTCCTGGTATTGGGCAATTCATCTTGTTTACCAGCATAGTGGTTGAAACTGTTTTCTCTGGCTGTAATTGGCATCTGTTGTTAGAGGCTGATAAATGTCCCAGTGCCTTTGGCAGAGACTAGGGTTAGGATGGCACAGGTATGCCTCACATACCTGAAAACTTAGCTTAGCACCTCATTAGCCATCACCATCTACAGGTTTTCAGAATATCCTGTGGGTCCTTTTCCTACAATATACATGGCTTAGAAAGGGGCTCACTCCTGCCCAGTTGCCCCATAGTGTCACTTCTGGTCCCAGGAAGTGTCTGCATGGATTGTCCTGGGAATCCTTGCTTTTGTGATCAGGGATGATGCTACCAGAACAAAGCTGGAAGGAGAGTAAGAGAGAAAAAGTAGACGGGAGGGAATGTAAGAGGCCATCTAGTCCAGCTGTTTTTCCAGAGCAGGGAGATAACTCAGAAATTCAGTAGGGTTGCCAATGCCTCATATCCTGGACATGTGTGAAGGCTGGAGAATCCCTGACCTCCCTGGGCCCGCATGCTGGTGTTGGAGTGCTCTCATTGCAAACAGGTTTTTTCCATATTTCTCACCTGGATTTTCTCTGCAGCTCTTTGTTCCTTTGGTCTCTCCTTGTCTCACTGCACACTGTGAAGAAAAAAACAGCTGCCTTTCCCTGTAACTATGTATTAGGTAGCTGAAGACATCTGAAGCTGAAGACATAGCTGACAACAATTGGATTTCCCCCTTTCATTGCACGTATCTCGCCTGCTGGAGTGCCTTAATAAACCATTGACATCCTCAGGTCCTGCAGGGAGAATTCTAGTCCAGCAAAATGGCTCCAGTTTTCCCTCTGGGCATTGGAGTTTGCATTCTTCTGCCTGATTCCCAGTCCTCCCACTTTGGCAAAATTCAGCTTGTTCAGGAGAATGTAATGGAGGGTTTGAGTGTCTGGGGACTGCTCCGCAGCAGCTCTCCCAAGCTCTCCTTGCAGCAACACCACTCTGGTACTCCTCTGAGCTGTGTTATTGGTAGGGAAGGCTTAGTGTGAAGTCAGTGTGCTCCTTGTTGGGTGGTATTAGCATGGAGTAATGGTCCTCACTGCTTTCTCCAGGCTCGCCAAGCAGCCCCTTGTGTGCTCTTCTTTGATGAGCTGGATTCCATCGCCAAGGCCCGAGGTGGGAATATCGGCGACGGCGGCGGTGCCGCAGACCGTGTCATCAACCAGATCCTGACGGAGATGGACGGCATGTCCACCAAGAAGAACGTCTTCATCATCGGTGCCACCAACAGGCCAGACATCATTGACCCAGCCATCCTACGCCCTGGCCGCCTGGATCAGCTCATCTACATCCCCCTGCCCGATGAGAAGTCCCGGGTTGCAATTCTTAAGGCCAACCTGAGGAAATCACCAGTTGCCAAGGTACAACCTGTGCCCTGACTGTGTCTGTCTTGGGTTTGCTGTGTGCTGCTCGTGTTCCTCACAGGCTGGGGACAACCCAGAGGCCTGGAGGCTGATCCGTGTGGTAGGATGGAGGAAGAATCTTGAGCTCTGAGGTGAGGTATCAGCAAAGCCAGGTGTTGCTGTGCAAGCACAGCAGGTCTTTGTCACATAGTGGAATTCTGCTCACAGTGCAAGAAAAGCCTGAAAAGCCTGTTAAGGCAAGATGGAAAAGGTTCTTGTACTCTGAAAAAAATTAAATGCAGAACACAGGGTTGGGAAATTGAAATTGAAGAGGAGCCATTGCAGTGAGTTGTTTCTGAACCCTGTCACAGGTAAGAGCTGTGTCCCTTGCCTGGGGAGGGGCAGTAGTGCAGCTGAGAGTTAATCAGAGAAAACCAGACATCAAGTGAGAGCCCAAGCCTTTTCATGCCAAGCTTACCTTTTTAGGTGCTGTTGGGAAGGGAAGTTTCAAAGGAGACTGCAGTATTATCCCCTCAGCTGAGGGGGAGGAGAAGGTGCTCAGTTGTCTTGTTCTGCCTGTGCCCCATCTCTATTTCCAGTCTGATGGTGTTTTGTGTGACTCCTCCTGCTGAGACCTGAGCAAATCATATCATTCCTAAATCTGCAAGTGCAGAGGCATTTACAGCCACTTGGTGGATTCCTGGTGGGTGTGAGGAGCACAGCCTTCTTTTGTGTGTGGTTATCTTTTTCCAAAAACAAGAGTCTTATCAGCTGATCTTTCCAAAATTGGTCGTAGTTAAGGCAGCACCTTGGCATCTGAAGACACCTCTGTCACCTGAGGATGAGGTGTCAAGGAAAGGCCTCTGTTGCCTTTGTGTTTTTCACTAGGATGTCGACCTGGATTTCCTGGCTAAGATGACTAATGGCTTTTCGGGGGCTGACCTGACAGAGATTTGCCAGCGTGCCTGCAAACTGGCCATCCGCGAGTCCATCGAGAGCGAGATCAGGCGAGAGCGCGAGCGGCAGACCAACCCCTCTGCCATGGTGAGTGGGGCTCACGTGTGCCAGGCATGATGTGTTCCTCTGTCATCCTCAGGGATGAGTGGGCTCCTGTGCAGAGCATGGAGCTGGAGCACTTCACTCTCATCTTGTGGGAGGTTGAGGACCCTCCCAGGGTGCCTCATGGTCAGCACCTGCTGCAGCCCTGACTCATGTGTGCCTCTCCAGCCCCTGCCTTGGTGGGTGTTGGAGCATCCTGGCCTGGAGGGAGGCTGTGGGTGGCCCTGAGGCACGTGGAGCTCAGGCACACAACTCTCCTGGTCCCTCTGTCCTGCTGCAGGAGGTGGAGGAGGATGACCCTGTTCCCGAGATCCGCAGGGATCACTTTGAGGAGGCCATGCGCTTTGCTCGCCGCTCTGTCAGTGACAATGACATCAGGAAATATGAGATGTTTGCACAGACCCTACAGCAGAGCCGTGGCTTTGGCAGCTTCAGGTACCTGTGGGGTGTGAGGAGTGGGCAGCACTGAGGTAGCTTTCTTTTGGCTTCTGGGCAGCAATCCACTTTTCCACTGTGCTTTCCTGTTCTCCCTAGCTTGAACAGCTGCCAGTACACAGTGTGGTGGGTGTAGGCTGTGCTGCAGGTCTGTGTACCTGCCCTGTTAGTGCTTCTCAACCCTTCCAGCAACCCTTTAACACAAGCAACAGCCAGCAGCTGTGAGCCCTCTGACCTTCCCTAAGGCCTCACCCCATTCCTCCTGTCTGTCCTACTTGTCAGCAGGGGTTGGTGCAGAGGGGAGGGCATAGTGCTGAGCTGCAGGGAGGCTTTTGAACAGCATTTCTTCTCTCCCCTCCTGCACTGCTGCACAGGTTCCCATCAGGCAACCAGGGTGGCGCTGGTCCAAGCCAAGGCACGGGAGGTGGCAGCGGGGGCAACGTGTACAGCGAAGACAATGATGATGATCTCTACGGTTAACACGCTGTCCTCGGTGGACCAAACTCCACACCAGGCCACGTTGTACAGGGAAAAATCCAATGTTCAGTGGACTCTTGGCTTCTTCATTCCTCAGTCAGAACAGTGTAGCTGCACGTCAGACTTTGTACAGGGAATGTTTTCTGCAAACACAAATCCAGAGCGGTGTTCAGTTGGGAGGCAGACAGTGAATTAACAAGGAAGGGGAACTGACTTAATTTCTGAGAAATTTCTGTTCTAGTTTATGTGGCAGAATCAGCAGCTTTAGCAAAGGGTACAACGCTAGCCTGTATTAAAAAAATAAACCCCCACGAAAAATAATTAAAAAAAAATTAATAAAAATCCCACAAAACTCTAGCCAGGCCCTGGCAGTTCCTTTGTGTGGTGCTGGCACCATCTGAACCCGTGTCTCTGGTGCTGTCTGAGCACTCCTCGCTCCAGTGGAGTCTGTCTGTATGTGTGCTTTCCTGCTGTGCACAGGGCTGCTCTTCGTGCTTGACACCTCTTAGCTCTGTTAATGGGAGGAATGGCTTTGGCAGGGTCTCTGCCCTGCCCTGGCTTGGCAGGAAGCACCGGGTAAGAGCCTGGCAGCAGATACCTGGTGTTGCTTCTCCGGGGCTGGCCACGAGCTGTCAGATTTCCTGCTGCTTTGGCCCTGCAGAAAAGGATCTCTCCAGCAATCCCTGGTTCTTCCAGGCACGAGAGAGGCACTTGGACCACTGTGGTTAAGGGAAATGGGAGTTTCAGCACATTCCATGTGTCCCACTGGCTTTCTGTCTTGGGTCTCTGGTGCCAGCTGGCCTCATGTTGTGTCCCAGATCCAGTAGTTGGGTCCTGATCATGCTTTTTCCTTTCCACCTCTTCTGCCTCACTGCCTTGCTTCTTGCTTCTCTGAATGGAAGAATGTACTAGTGCTGTATATGGCTGGTTTGTGTCAGGGGAGCTGTGGGTCTGGTCCCAGGGAGCAGGATTAGGATGGGAGGAGGGATACAGCCCAGCCCTCAGCTTGAGGGGGGCCCTGTCTTGAGGCACTGGCCAAAGGATGCAGAGAGCAGCCAGGTACTGTTGGCTTTTGGGGGGTGCAGGAGCCAAGAGTTTCTGCAGAGAGCATAAAATGCAGTTTGTGTGGCAGAACACGTCCCCAGCCTTTGGGGCTGAGCCACCAGGGGGAGGGCAGTTGTGTGGGGGCCTGCTGTGGGGTCTCTGCCCCAAAGCCTGACAGGTCTTGGAGGGCTCCATCAAACCAGCTCGATTTAAGGCGGGGAGGGACTGTGCATGGGCGGGGGCTTGTGTACCAGTGGGGATAAACACGCTGAAATTGGGAACGCTGTGTTTAAATAGCACAGCCTCCTGCGGGGGTGGGAGGTGGCGCAGGCCCCAGGGAGGGCGGGCAGGCAGCTCAGGTGTGCTGTCCTACTTGGGAACTGTCTGCTGGCACCACTCTCCCTGTCCTCACACCACCTCTGTTACGGAAATCGCTCCTATGGGAACACGCCTGCCAGCGGCATTGAGGGTGGAAAGGGCTGGTGTTTCCCCTGCCCCACTCCGTTTTTGGGTTAAACATCAGCTGGAACTGTTGCCCTCCACTCTAGGGCTGTTTATCCTCTGCAGGACCTGCAGGGACACAAATGCTGGCTTTTCTGTTGTGTCCTGAGAGAGATAGCTCCAGCCCCCACGGAAAAAAAGCCAGCGGCTTTTGGCCACCTGGGGAAAGGAATTCTCTGCCAGGAGCTTTCCTTGCATCCCCAAAGCCTTCCCCAGTTCAGGCAGACATGGGGCTCTCCCTGCTAGTGTGGCAACATCATCACCCGGGAGGTCTAAGATTGATCCTGGCATCTCTGCTGTGTAGGCTGGGGCAGGGAAGGCGTGGGATGGTGGGTGAGTGCCCCAGCTCCTGGCAGCCCAAATCTCCACTGCCACTCCTAATTACAAACCCTAATTCTGTCCAGCATGGGGGCTGGAAAACCTCATCTTTCTTCCTTGCCACTTGTGGGACATGGCTCCAAGTGGGGACAGCACCCACAGGAATTCCGAGAGCATCTGCCCCCGTGCCATATAAATGTGCTGGGGGGCTGAGGGGTCCCCCAGATCAGCACTGACAGCAGCTGGGGAGCTTGGCTTGGCTGCCCCCTCCCCATGAGCCCCAGCAGCTCCAGGAAGGCAGGTGTCATTGAGGACTGGGTTTGTCCCCAGCCCGTGCCCCTTTCCAGGCCCTCCCCACCGCAGCAGAGACCTCTGGCAAGAGCTTTTCTGGAGCACCCTCCTCCCCTGCCCAGCTCTGTGCTGGGGGGACTGGGCAGCCCCCAAAGGTGTTGGGGGGAGGAAGAGGCTCTTGGATCAGGCTTGCCATGGATGTTGTGGGATTACAGGGGAAGCTGGGGGCACCCCTTTCTTTGCTACCATGACTGGCATCTCCCTGTGCTCCTCTGGGTTCTGCCTATGGCCCTAGAGCCATGTTCCAGCTCCCCCCTCACTCCCAGCCAGGCCCCCTGGGAACCATGGACCTCACAGGGGCCTCAGTCCAGCCCCGCTGGGTGCAGGATGGGAGAGACACCCCAGCCCACAGTGTTTGGGTTAGAGGCTGGTCCCTGATCCAAGGGACCGGGACCTTCCTGCAGCATCCCAAAATCCTTTGGGCCCAGCAGGTGCTCCTGTCAGCAGAGGGCCATGCAGTGGCCTGGCTCAGTAGGTCCCCATCCCACTCCAGGCCAAGCATGGGTGTGTTATGGGCATCTCTGGCACCCAGGACATCTCCTGCCCTGAAGCTCCCTTGGCCCACACGCATCCCCTGCCCCTGGCTATCCCAATCTCAAGGGCATCCCCCTGTTGCAGACATCCCTCCTCCATGGGCATCCCTTGCACCATGGATGCCCCTATGCCCTCCCTACTGATGTTTCCTGCCCCATGGGCATCCCTTCCTCATGTGTGTTCCTCCTTCGAGGGCTTCCCCTCCTGTTGAGGTTTGAACCCACCTGGCAGCCAAGCGCCCCACAGCAGCTCATTCCCCTAGTTTATGTACTGGGCATGATGTTCCATGGTATGGAATATTCCTTTGGCCAGGTTGGGTCAGCAATCCTGGCCCTGCTCCCTCCTGGCTTCTTGTGCACTTGCTCACTGCTGGGGCACAGGACACTGAAAAGTTCCTTTGTCCCTCCAGAAACAGGGATGGGTTCTGCCTTGTGTAGCTCAATGCTATTGAGGTGCACTGTGCACCACTACCTGCTAGATCCTTATGCTCCTGTGGGTCTGATATTCGAGGCCACTGGATCAGCACAGTCTGTTAAATCCAGCTATTTAATCCTCTATTCCTCCTGGGTAGAGGCAGGGCTGCTCTAGTCCTGGTCATAGGATTCTCCACTCACTTCTTATAGAAATGGATTAGAATTGCTTATAAAATCACAGCATATCCTGAGTTGGAAGGGACCCATCCAGATCATCGAGTTCAACTCCTGGCGCTGAATAGGACATTCTGAGTCCCACCATGTGCCTGAGAGCATTGTTCAAACACTTACTGAGTTCTGGCAGCCTTGGTGCTGTGACCACTTCCCTGGGAAGCCTGTTCCAGTGCTCATCTACCCTCTGAGTGAAGAACCTTTTCCCAGTATCCAAGCTAAATCTCCCCTGACATGTCTTCATGACATTCTTTCCACAGGATCAGGAGTACAATCCGCCTGGGACCCTGCCTGGGAAACTCCCTCTGGAGAGCGGGCAGCAACTTTTGTGGAACAACCCTCATTTGTGATTGTTTTCCTTTGCAATTCCCATCCCTGTGCCTCTAGGATCACAATAGGTTTTCCATCCCACATTCTTGTGTCCTCTCCTTGGTCTTGCAGATAAAACCACTGGGTACCCCTATATCCTTCCTCTTCAGCCCTGGAGGGCTTCTGAAGACAGCAGGCAGGACAGCTGTGAATGCCCCATCCCTGGGAGTGTTCACGGCCAGGTTGGATGGGGCTTTGAACAATCTGCTCTAGTGGAAGGTGTCCCTGCTCATGCGAGGGGGTTGGAATGGGATGACCTTTAAAGTTCCTTCCAGTCCAAGCCTTTCTGTGACTCTATGAAGGAAGGGAGATATAGGAAAATGTTCTCCCACAGTTCAGCTCTCCAAGGAAAAAGGCCAGAAGTGCAGTTATTAACAATTCCCAACAGATGGCTCCCGAAATACAGAGGGGACAGCAGTGCTGAGTGCTCGCACCAGATTGGTCTCACAAACAGAGGTTCTGTTGCAACAATTATTTGATGGATCGAGGCCAGTTGTGTGAGGTTCAACAAGGCCAAGTGCCAGGTCCTGCCCTTGGGTCACAACAACCCCCTGCAGTGCTCCAGGCTGGAGGCAGAGAGGCTGGAAAGTGCCTGGTGGGAAAGGACCTGGGTGTGCTGGTTGACAGTGGCTGAATGTGAGCCAAAATGTGCCCAGGTGGCCAATGGCACCTGGCCTATGTCAGCAACAGTGTGGCCAGGAGGACCAGGGCAGTGACTGTCCCCCACCACACCTTCAATCTTGTGTCCTGTTCTGGGGCCCCTCAGATCAGGAAGGACACTGAGGTGCCAGAGCGAGTCCAGAGAAGGGCAAAAGAGCTGGGGAAGGGTCTGGAGCACAATGAGGAGCAGCTGAGAGAGATGGGGGGGTGTTTAGCTTGGAGAAGAGGAGGCTCAAGGGGAACGTTATAACTCTCTACAACCACCTGAAAGGAGGGTATAACCAGGTGGGGGTCAGGCTCTTCTCTCAGGTAAAAAGTGACAGGACAAGGGGACATAGCCTCAAGGTGTGCCAAGGGGAGGTTTAAGTTGGATATTAGGAAAAATTTCTTCACAGAAAGGGTTGTCAAGCACTGAAACAGGCTGCCCACGGCCATGGTGGATCCCTGGGGGTATTTAAAAGACATATACCATAGAACTACAGAATCTTTAGATTGGAAAAGACCTCTGAGATCTTCAAGTCCAACCATTTACCCATGTTCACCACTAAACCATGTCCCTTGAGCACCAGATCTACACATTTTTTGGAGAGATTTTTGGAGAGTTCCAGGGATGGTGTAGATGTGGCACTCAGAGACATTTGTAAGTTGATCCTGCAAAGAAAGAGCCCCCCAGGCCCTATGGAGGGTGAACATCACCACAGGGAGCTCACACCAAGCAAGGTGCTACAGGAACTCTGAGGGCAAACCAAACACCTTTATGACTGGCAACTATTAAACTGGCACAATAAATGCTCATAACACATCTGGTTTAACATGCTCTGCTCAGATCTATTTTTACTCAACAGTCCAGGTCCACACTGGGCTCCAAAAAGGACTGTTATGCTTTTAACCACAGATGACAACTAAGTACCATGCAGTCCCTCACTCATTTTCCCTCAGTTTATACACTGGGCATGATATCTCATGGTATGGAATATCCCTTTGGCCTGTTTGGATCAGCTCTCCTGGCCATGCTCCCTCCCAGTTTCTCCTGCACCTGCTTGCTGGCAGAGCACGGGACACTGAAAGTCCTTGAGTTAGAGTGAGCCCTGATTAGCAACAGCTGAAACATCACTGTGTTATCAACATTATTCTCATACTGAATCCAAAACACAGCACTGTACCAGCTGCTAGGAAGAAAATTAACTCCTTTCCAGCTAAAACCACCACTTACTTCATACCATTTACATCATGCCAGGTCCCCAATGTCCCAATATGCCATCACCTTTGCTGTCTTTGATATCAGTCTTTTGGTCCCTTCCAGTACCTGAAGGGAGCCTACAAGAAGGACAGGGAGACAAACAGTACTGGCTTCAAACTGGAAGAGGGTATCAGGAAATTATGATATCAAGAAATTATTTACTGTGAGGGACACAAAGCATTGATATGGGTTGCCCAGAGAAGTTGTGGAAGTCTTCAAGGCTATTGTTCCCTGGAAGTGCTCAAGGCCAGGCTGGATGGGGCTTTGAGCAACCTGGTCTAGTGAGAGGTGTTCCTGCTCACAGAAGAGGAGGTGGAAACAGATGCTCTTAAAGGTATCTAACCCAAACCATTCTGTGACTCTGTGATGGTGATACCCATCCAGACACCATTCCCTTTGTGGGCGACTCCTATAGAAGACCCTTGAGTTCATTTAGTCCATGACCTTGAGCTCCATCTGTCCCAACAGTCTTTCAGGGCAGGAAAAATGGTGTGTGGTGGTGCCACATGTTGAAACCAGTCCTGATGCCATCACAAGTTGGCTGGTTTTATCAAAGCTCATCCTTCATTAATGTGGCAAGCGGAGTCAGGTTCAGATACCCAGATCCAGTGATGGTGGTGGGAGTTTAGTGGCCATGGAAATGGTAATGTGAAGTGTTACATAGCAAGTAGTACCCTACAGTTTAATTCATTAGCTATTCTTGCCCAAAATCAAATCCCTCTGAGCCACACACAGGATCTGGGAGATGAGCACAAGGCCCGTGTGTTTTGGTCTTGTCTCCTGCCCCTGAGTACTGCTCCTCATGGGAGCAGTGTGCAAACATCCCCTGGTACCAGCAGGGCTTGTGCTGCTTGTGCAACTTGTGCCACAAGCGTGACTTGTGCTGCTGCCTCTCGCCCTGTCCCACGGCCCCTTGGGGAAGAGATGGGCACAGCTGTATCTCCAGCCCCTCCGTGCAGCCAGCAAGGAGCCCCCTGCACTGACCACCTCTCTGCCCATGTCAACCATGACCCAGAGGCCCCAGGGGACACCAAGCCCCTCACCCTCACCCTGCTCCTGACCCTGGTGAAGTGGTCAGCACAGCCAAAGCCATGAACAAGGGTGAGCAGTCCCTCTGTGACCCAGCAGGTCACATATTGATTCCCATGCCGTCGTTATCGGGCCCTGAAGGTCCTGCAAACAAATTTCTTCTTCCTCCCCCTGCCAGCCTCAAGGTCCTTGGGCGCCCAGCCAGGCTGGTGGTGGTGGCAATGACCATGGCACTGAGCCCCACCCCCCGAGCACAGCCCAGCATCTCCCACCACAACACACCCCGAGGAAGTGTATTTTTCAAAATACTTCTTTATTTCTCTCAATACTGACATTACAAAAAAAAAAAAAAAAGGAAAAAAAAAAGGAAAAAAAAAAGAAAAAAACAAACCAAAATAAAAAGGAAAGAAAAGGAAAAAAAAAAATTACAAAAACCCACTATAAAACATTCAGGTCTCGTTGAAAACCGAGTAAAACAAATCAGCTTGCGTGTGCGCGCTGGCCTGTCTTCTCGCTCGCGGCGTCCACCAGATTTCTCTACTTCTGACTCCACAGGGACCAGTGGAGGGAGCCGGTGGCATCCCCTTTCAGGCCACAGCAGGCGAAGGATTGATTGATTGATTGATTGATTGATCAGCACCTCACAGGTCTCCTCGCCCCGCAGTGTTAACACTGTACAGCTGTACACTCAGTCCCCATGGACACCCCATGCACAACCCCCCGCCCTGAGGACCCTCTGTTTCAAGTCAGTGAATTCTGGTGTTTTTTTAGGAAAAAAAAAAACGAAAATCAAAAAGGATTCCCGGGCGGGGGGGAATATTTTGGCAGGGGTTTTCTCGGCAGTGCTGTGGTGAAAGAGGAGCTGTACAAAGCCAGGTCGAACGCGCCTCCCGCTCCATAGCAGCCCTTTCCTGGGAAAAAAAACTGGCATGAGGCAGAGTTGGCCGAGAAAGGTAAGAAATATAAAAATTCTCCTGATGGAAATCCAAAGGTTTTAAAAAAATACAGTATTTGAAAATGGAGCCACCTAGCAGATTGCCTCATGCACCTCCCAGCTCCGCCCTGATGTCCAGAAACACCTCCTGAATGAATTGTCCCTGTAGAAAAATATATACACACGCCTCTCACTTCTTATTAGAATCCCTAAGGTTGACCTGAAACACTAGTGAAACCCACAGCTCTGCTCACACTTGGCTCTGCTTTTGCACCCAGATTAGTGCTACACGCACACACACCCCCACGATGGGGGGTTGCTGTTCGTGTGGCTGAATCATCCCCCTTTCAAAAAAGCCTGGGTGCGTCAGGCCAGGATCCCCAAAACAGGCAGAGAAAAACCCTTACAAAGTTTATCTAATGAGCTCTATATATATGTATTTAAAAAATAAAAGCAGCAATGCAAACTCAACACATCTGAAAAAAGAAAGCTCCACCCTGGGCTTTCCCCCCTCCTCCTGCTGGCTGGGGCCCTGTGGGCAGCAGGTGCAGGCAGGTTCTGCCCACGGGCACTGGGGACATCCCCGGGCAGGGGCTGGAGGCTGGATGGACCATCCCCACATGCTCCGTTGTTTGGCACAGCCGAGGCTCGGTGTAGGCTTGGCACAGGAGAGTGGGCCACGGCCAGACTCAGTACCGTGGTCCCAGGTGAGAAATAGTCCGGCTACTGGGGGGGCCACCGCGGGCAGGAGCGATTGGCACCGCGGTACAGCCGGGACCCCAAACAGCAGCAAGTATCAAAGAGGGGAAGAGAAAAACCAGCAGCGGGGACGCCAGACCCTGTGGAGTCCTATTTACACTGTGCTGGACCCCGGCAAGTCCAGCCTCTTGTGGAAAGAGTGGCCTGAAAAGCAGGTGACATAAAAAACCCACGACGCGACGCACCTCCCCAGGCAAAGGGCCCACGGCTCTCGCTCGTGAGAGGCAAGAAAGCTGGACCTCTGGGGAGAAAGGAAAAGTTTGGCAGCTGGGAGAGCTGTGGCAGACAGGAGTCTCCCCATTGTTGGTGTAGAAAACCAGCCAAGAAGGATGGATGGGGGATGGGTCGGGTGGGTTTTTTGGGGAAGGAAAGTAGTGTGAGGGGTTGTTTTTTTTTTTTTTGCATTTAAAAGTGCTGTGGCACCTTGGCTCTGTGCGGGCCAGGTGCTGTGGCACATGCGTTTGGAGTATTGCTGCTTTGGAGGAGAGTCCCAGGGCTCTAGGAGCATGGGAGGTGCTGCTTGAGGATCTGTCTCGTCTGGGGAGCTATTCTGTCCGGGAAGCGGATTTTGAACTCCACGATCAAGTCTCCTCGCTGGCTGGGGGCCTTGGGGAAGGGCAGCCCCTCCCCACGCAGTCTCTTCACTGTCCCTGGCTTGATGATGTCGTTGCAGGGAAGTGGGATCACCCTCCCATCGATGGTGGGAATGTTCACTGTGCAGCCGCACAAGGCCTGAGGGGAGAAGAGGGGACATGCCATCAGGTGGGGCTGACACCCCAAAGCATCCCGACAGCTGCACCCTGTGCCCCCCAACAGCTGCTCCCCGGGTTAAACCACCCAGGTCCCTTTAGATGATGCCCAAGAACATTGGGAGATCCTTACCAGTGCAAGCCCAGCTCTCCACTGGTGCCAGCCCAGTCTAACCATCATGAACTGGACTGCAGAAGCTGTGCAGGACAGTGGTCCCACAGCCTCACTGGGGGAAGGACTTCCCTCCCCTCCTGGGCTCCCCAGGAGGCACCACCAGCGAGCACCCAGCCACCCACAGCAACAGGACAGTCTAAATTTAGCCCCTTTCCAGCCTCATCGCCTGGCCTCAGGCAGCCGAAAATCCAGCTGAGATCATGGGATGCTGCCACGGCTCATCAGCTGTCACTCTCTGGAGCAGGGCAGCTCTGCCTGGTGTTGGGGTTATCTATAGCACAGACTGTGTCCCATCCCCACCACTGACAGCCCCCACAAGGCTACACCAGCGTGGGACAATGGTACAGCCACGGCACAGCACCGAGCTCTCCAGGCGGCCAGAGGGGCAGGCTCCTGTCACCCATGCCCATGGCAAAGACAAGAGCCAGTGCCTGGGGTGCTGCCCCACTGTATTCCAGCCCCCGGAAGCAGCCAGGGTGGTGGGAGCCTCGGCAGGCACACGTCGGCCTGCATTGGCAAGCCACGTGACACGGGAATGCAGCAAGAAAATCCTTGTGTCCTTAAATAACTCAGACAGCTCTGGCGTACACGTGGGCAGGATCATCTCCAGGCTTTCAGCAAAGGCTGATGGAGAGGACTGCGGAGCGATGCTTCTGGAAGTGGGGGGTGGTTTGCTGAGGTACAGCCTTGAGCTTCCATGTGGGGGCTGGCATGGGTTTGCCACCCTGAACTGGGTCCTGGGAGTCCCAGTCCTCCCAAAACACCTTGCAAGGGGAGGGGAAGAAGATGCAATTGCTGTTTCTGGGGTAGGCTGTGGAATGTTCTGCATTCCCCTTCCCAGGAAAAGCCTCCAGTGGCAGAGCAGCAACAGGCACCAGGAGAAACATCTCTTCTCATGCTGGCCACTGGCTCAGGGACAATGGACATGGCTTTTGCAGTTGAGGGATCTGTGCGAGAGCTGGCTGGGGGTCTCTGGTGAGTGAAGAACAGGAGGGAGGGTGCTGTCTCCTTGCATGATTCCTCTGCACTGGCCTCCTCCTGGGAAGGGTGTCCTCCAAGGATGAGTTTTTCTGCCTGCAGGAGGATGCCAATGCCAGCTCTGGTGAGCAGCAGGTGCTTGGCTGATCTCCAGCAGGTTGTGGGAGGGAAACAAAGGACAATCTGCCTGCATCACAGAATTTCTGCCCTGCACTCACACAATGCCAGAACCCTCCTGCTCAATGGTGCCCCACTGCTGTGTGCTATGGAGGGCTGCACAGGTCCATGTGTGCCAGTGAAAGAACATCTCCAGCCATAAAATGGAAAGGAGAACAAGAACTCCCTATGGGAACACATGGATGGGGAAAGAGAGAGATGTGAGCAGGAGCGGGCGGTAACAGCGAAGGCAGACGGGATCTTAATGTTTCCTTCCCAAAGCCAAGATACAAGAATCTGAGGTGATCGCTCCTCCGCCGTATGTCCCTGTTTTTTATTTCTCTTGCTCAACTTTGCTGGCATTTGGGAAACTGGTTGCTGAAGTAACACCAGTCACCGCGGGAGCTACCCCGCATCCTAGAAAGAGGCTTGGTTTATCCCTGAGGATGAAATCACCCCGGGTTTGATAGCTGAGCGCTGTGCTGTGCGAGCAGAGCTCTATCTAGGTCAGCTCTGGGTCCTCCTCCGCTCGCAGCGGAGCTGCTGGGGAGGACGTCGCCATCGGTCGCGTCTCAGCCGGGCACTGATGCGTGGATGCTTTGAGGAAGGTGACACCAGGTAAAGGATGCAAAGCGGGATGGTGCCGAGGGCAGGCAGCCACAAGGCCCCGCTGGGAGCACTGCCTCCTGCCAGAGGCAGCTGCTGGTGGAGCAATGTCTCTGCTCCCTCCCACAGCTTCCCACTGCGGCACACGCCTGTAATTTTAGAAAGGAAGATGGCAAGCCCCTGGAGAAGCCCTCATACACCTCTGATTCTGCAGCAGACAGGTGGCAAATAACCTGCACTGCCCTGGCCAGGCACCCAGCAGGGCTGGGACTTGAGGGCTGGGAGGGGCCTCCAGCACAGCTGCAAGTGGGGTCACAGCACCCACTGCCTGCCAGCTCTGCTGGCACTGTGCTCTCTCAGGGTGGTGGCAGAGACTAAAGCTCAGGCTGAAGAAAGCAGCCTTGCTTAGAGAAAGGGTGCAAGGACAGTGCACACAGCTGTGGCCAGAGGCTCAGGCAATGAAGAAGCTGTACTCTATCACATATTGAGGCACTAGCACACAGAGCTAGGGAGCTCCCAGCATCAGCTTATTCTCCAGAGAACTTAAGGAACTTCTTTTCAAGCAAGATGAAAGCAGCAGAGTATTGCACTGCTCTGGCAAGCAGCAGGCTGGAGATGGTAGCCAAGCTAGCAGCTCCATGAGGATATCCAGCTTATTCGGTTTGCGGTGAGGGAGGACAGAAACCAGAAATTCCAGCTTAAAGAGATGAGGAATTAGGTTGGACCAGCAATTTTCCACTTTGTGACTGCATTGTGCAACCTCAGTGCCAGCACACAGGCCTTGCTCACAGAGATCACAGGTGACCAACACTTCTGGTGCAACAGCATGTGAAGCTGGAGCAAGTTTCTCCAGTTGCTCCTCAAAGGTCAACTCTAGGCAGGAGTCCCTCCAGCCTGAGCAGGGCATGAACCTGGGCTAACACGATCTGGACATCAGCACAGCCAGCTCAGGGTTAATTTTACAGATAACAGGAATGAACAGAAGGAAACATCTGAGATATGGCATGCATGACTCCAAAAATAAGGCAGTGTCCCTCAAATATTTCTGGATTGGCCAGGGGAGCCAGCCACTGCAGGAATAAACCTCTGCACTTCACACTGTGAGGGAAATTCAACTCCTGAGTCTTGCAGCTTAAGCAGGGCTGAGTTTGTTTCAGGAGTGCCCAGCTTCTGCCTGACCCACATGGTTGTTCTCACATGCATCCCCAGTACAGGCTGTCAGCGCCCCAGCTGGGATGGAGAGCCAACACAGAGCTCTCCCGACTCGCTGGCACAGTTCACAAGCTCACGTTTCCCTACCTCAGGTCTGGTCCATTGAGCTTATTTCTATTAAATGCACTTCAGAACATAAATCTGCCTTCAGGAAGGAAAAAAATATCAGCTCATTAAGAAGACAGACAGCGTCTACCGTCTGAAAGGAACAGCAAATGGCAGCTGCCAAAAACGTCAATGTTAAATGCAGCTGCCAGCTGGGATTTATTATAAGGTAGTTATACAGCAGCAGCAGCGGTGAACAGCACATCTTGTACTGAGGTAATCTCCCCTTTCCTCTCCCACCTTCACACAGATTGCTGGCTCAGATGCATCCAGCCTTGCCATGACCTCTAGGCCTGGCAGCCTGGATGTGTTGAGTTTTACTCACTGCCTGGATAGTTTATTTATTTGTTCCCTATTTAGGAAAGCCGGAACAAAGGAAAACAGCTAAAGCACTACTCAGGGAGGGTGAGGGATCACCTTCCTCTGTGTGACACTGCTCTCTGCCCATAGGGAGAGGCACCTGGTGCCATCCTGGGCAGTAACTAAGCCACAGCAGGCTCAGCTATGAGAAAAGCAGGGATCAGACTCGTGCCAAACCTAGGGAAAACCTGGGGTTTCCCCTGTTCCTACAGAGTAGCTGAGCTCTGTTCCACATGTGAATACCCTATGCTAAAATAGAAAAACAAGACATATGGAGAAGGGAGAAAATGGATAAATACCACCTGTACTGGCTCAAGAAGTGATGCGCATTCAGCAGGGACGTCAGTCTCCATGTCCTATGCCCAGTATGGAGATCAAGCATCTCCAAAACCAAGAGTGGGTTGGCCCCTGCAACTTCTTTCTCACAACCTACCTGGTCTTTCCTATTCAGCATGAGAGAGGGACTGACTCCCACCTTGGCCCCAGTTGCCACTATCCAGTGCCACCTCCCATCCTGGGGATTTACCACCTATACCCACCTCTTTAAGACTGA
Organism: Xenops minutus; assembly: GCA_035221455.1. Lineage (NCBI taxonomy): Eukaryota > Metazoa > Chordata > Aves > Passeriformes > Furnariidae > Xenops > Xenops minutus. The sequence continues at coordinate 63,555,319 of JAWWEE010000085.1, forward strand.
TGTTTGCCGTGTAGATCACGTTTGTCCCATCCCTCTTGAAGTGTGAGTGAGGCTTGTCCTTGAGGATGAAGACGATGTCAGCAGGGATGTTATCTGGGGTGGCATCCCCTTCTTTGGGGAATGTGATTTTGGTTCCCTCCTTCCAACCCCGTTTGATGACAATGTTTAGGATCTTGTCCTCAGTCCGCATGGTCCGGCCATCAGCGTTGACCCTTCTGCGAGTGATCTTCATCCTCTTGGTGGATCCGTGGTAGATCTCTTCCAGGGACACCTTGAGCTCGTGGATGACAGGTGGGTCTTGGACCTTCCTCCGTGTGTGCAGGGACTCTTGGTGCCGCCGGTGAACCCCATTGATGCCGTTGAAGCCAAAGCGACCGAAGGCACTGAAAGGGTCGTCATCCTCATCCATATCCATGTCTTCCTGGTCAAAGCCATTGAACATCCGGGAGCGGCTGCTGGCGAAGAAGATGTCAAAAGGGTTGGAGCCCCCAAAGAAGGATGCAAAGGTGGCATGGGGATCTCCGTGGAAGGTATAGTGGAAAGTGCTCCCTGAGCCACCTGAAGAGCCACCTCCGGTTTTGAGACCTGGAAGAGAAGTGGGAAGACAAGGCATGAAGGCTCATCTGCTGGGGCATGCCAGGCTGGGACTGCACTTTCCAGGTGGGAGAGTGGTCTCTGCTCCCTTCAGGCAGTTATTCCACTGTCTCCTGGGTGTCCAGGTCATCCCTTCCAGCCCAGCTGCCTGTGAAGACCATGGGCCAGGAAGGCACCACCTTCACCCATTACACACAGCCCTACCCCTACACCCAATAAGCTCAAAATCCATTCAGGTTTTGTCCCCTACATAAGGACTTCTTTGGTTCTCTCCTCCCACTTCACAGCATTTTAATTTAAAACATATCCTGCTCAGCCCAGCTCCGTTATTCCCCATGAGCAGGTTCCTGTCTGCCCCAACAGCCTTGTCTCTTGGATTGGATATTAGGAAAAATTTCTTCACATTAAGCAACAGGCTGCCCAGGGAAGTGGTGGTGTCACCATCTGTGGAAGTGTTCAAAAGGTGTGTGGCTGTGACAGTCTGGGACATGGTTTAGTAGTGAACACAGCAGTGTTACACTACATGATCTTAGAGACCTTTTCCAACCTCAGTGATTCTACGAGCAGGTGGAGGTCAGCAGACCTCCAGCACAGAGCTCCCCACGTACCAATTGTGTAAAACACCATGTAAGCTCCAGGTTTAGATCTTTTGGCAACCCTTCCCAGGGGCAACTCTCCTGCTGGGACCCAGGCTGAGCCTTGTACCACTGTAATTCCCCCGAAGTCCAAAGGAGCCAAGGCACATGAGAATTGCCTCCTCAAAAGAGGTCACACACACCCTGCGAGGCTATTTTTGACAAGGAGGGGTGGGAAGGGTTAAGCCAAGCCTAGCTCAGGGACTATTTTCAGGGCATGCCAGTGACAGTGAAGGGCTATTTCTGACAAGCTGTCCCTTGTGCCAGCCCCCCACTCCCCTCCACAGCAGAAAAAGTTTGGGGGTCTCTTCTGATTGATGAGGGTGGCTTCGAAGGGCTTTTGCTTCACCTTGCCTATCACAGCATGTGGGGCCCATAAGCTTCTCAAAATATCAATCACCAGCATATTGCTTCAAGAAACAGGAAACAAAAGGTGTCTGAGGTCATGGACCATGACCAATGTTGATGTGGCAGGGAGGAAGATGGTCTTTAACTTGATGGGGCAATGAGGGTGGAGGCCTTCCCTCCTTCCTTAACTTTCTATTATTTTGGATGCTTGCAGGCGATAGGGATTTCGCAAAATCCCCAGTGAGCCCCTGTCCCTAACAGACTGTGCAGCCAGGAGGTTTCACCTTTAATCCCATGACGCCAGCCTGAGCGGGGTCCGGTTTCATGGAGGCCTCCCGGGAAAAGCTGCTTTCCCACTTGAGACAGTCTCTTCTCATTTTACAGGGTGGCAAAATCACTGTGCCTGTGCATCCATCATAGCCCTGACATAACTAAAGGGTCAACAATTAACCCATCACTGGTTAACATTGCTGGTGGCTTGTGAGAGGATGCACCTGCCTGAAAGTAAGCCTGCCTCTTCCATCCAGCAGCCTGCTCCTGCCAGACCTCCTGCTCTTTTAAGCACCCAAGTCCTGGGCTGATTAATGCAGATGCTATTCAGCACTGTCCTCGAATGGGGTTGCGCTCTTCCATCTTCGACTAATAAGGCCGCCTGCGTTGGAGCAGCTCTCCTCCTCCTCCTCCTCCATGCCAACCACCAGACAACAGCAGCCTCTTGGTTTCAAAACAAGGGCCTATTACTTAAATTGGGAAAAGCTTTGAATCCTGTAGGTCAGCCTGTACCAAGGAGGACAGCGGGACCAGTGCCCAAATGCAAGGGGCATGTGGGCAAAAGCAATACTTCTCTGCTGCTTTATTTAGGTCAATTAAAGAGTAGCTAATGAATTACCCTAGGTATGACCCAGGACGTGAGCTCCTTACACTTTCATCTCTTAGCTCACATGCAGGGTTTTGGGGCAGAGAGCAGAAGAAGCCCAGTCACCCCAGAAAGAAAGGTGGCAGGTTGGAAAAGTGGAGAAGCCCAGGGAGGAGGAGGAAGAGATGTGGCTTCTGGCACCTGCAGAGCTTTCAGTCTCTCCCATTCTGTGGCTACCAGTGCTGTTTCAGGAGCTGGTATAAAACACTGGAGCACCTGTGTATGACAATTCTCCCTCATCTGCAAAACTGATTTGGACCCCACATTCCTTCCTCCCAGCTGGAAGTGCTCATCCCCTTACCTTCCTCCCCATACTGGTCATAAACGGCCCGTTTCTTGGGGTCACTCAGGACATCGTAAGCCTCTGCAATCTCCTTGAACTTCTCCTCGGCGTTGGGGTCTTTATTTTTATCGGGGTGATATTTCAGGGCCATTTTCCGATAGGCTTTCTTGATTTCATCCTCGTTGGCGCCGCTCTGGATGCCCAGAATCTTGTAATAGTCCTTCCCCATGACAGCAACACTGCCGGGAGCTGAGTATTTATTCCTGAAAGCAGAAAGACAGCTCTTCGTAAGGTGAATATCACCCTGGGGCAGCCAGGGATGGGACTGGCACACACTTATCACGGAGCCGACGCTCCCTGCGTCTCGCCGGCCAGCAGCACCAGAGCCAGCTCAAGTCCACGCTTCCCACCAGAGGTCAGAGCCCCGGTGACAGAATGTGTCCCAGCCCTGGTTTTACCCTTCTGAGCCCCACGGCAGGGATAGACAGACTCATCTCTGAGGCTTGACAGGGAGGGAGAACCCGAGTTGGGGCATGGTGCTATTATAGGGGCCACGCCACTGCTAACGTCAGGCCAGGACCGTGTCCCTGTCCGTCCCCCCCTGGCTGAGTCAGGAGGGCTGAGCCATGTCTAAATGTAGCTGCCGGCCTGTGTCCACCCCCTCGCCTAGTTCTCTCCCAGCTGGGGACCTGAGACCCAAGTCGGGGTGATGACAGCAGGTTTTTGGAGACAGAAAGTGGTGGCAGGGACCGTGCTGCGCCTTCACCTTAAAGGAACTTCAAACATTTTGTTCCTGAAAGCAATTGGCATTCAGCTGGAGATAAGCGCCTCCGGCTGTCAGAGCCGTAATTTGTATTTAGAGAAGAGAGAAAGGAGCCGTTAGACAGAAACATCTTGTGATGGTGGGAGGGCTTTTTTATTTTTTTGTTTTAAAAAAACCCAACACTTTCTAGCCTGACTTGCACTCCCTGAGCGCCTCCAACTGCCTCTTGCAGTAAACCAGGAACCCAGGGCTCACTCACTCCATCGTGCGGGGGCTGAGGCCGTGGCCATGCCTATGCCTATACTAAGGCATGGAAAACCCAGTGGCCGTAATTCATTCCCCTGCTGGAGTGGCAGTGACTCACGGAGCAGCCAGGGGAGATGGAAGGGCTGCTCCTCCAGGCAGAAGCTGGGCAAGCCCCATGCTCCTCCAAACATGTTTCCCACTGCTTCTCAACCTTTGGTTATCAGACTCCTGCCCTGCCACTCCCCACATCACAGCTCAGTGCTTGCTGCTGGCCCTGCCCCTCCTAGGCACTGACCCAGCAGGCCCCTTGCCCTCCTGTTGCTCACATCCTGCTCCCTGCTACAGTCCTGGTTTCACCCCATTCAAATAACCCTGAGCGGTCTCAGCCCACTGTGCCCCTCCAGCAGGCTGCTTTTAGCACAGGGTGTGAGCCTTGGCCCTTTTCTTCACCATCATACAAGCTGCCAGATGTTCTCACCCACTCTTATTCTATCCATGAGATCTTGCCGGAGCTCTCAGCCACCGCAGCTCAATCAAACGTGGCTCTGCTCCCCCATGATCCATGCCCTTGGCACTCCACTGAGCCCCTGGCACCCACACTAAGCACCCAACACTTGCCTTGGGCCACGCCTTGGGCAATGACCACCTACAGGGGCTTGGAAATTGCCCCCACACTTGGCCACCTCCATCCAAACTACCAACCTCTGCTCTTTTTCGCCCAGCCATGGAGCAGGTACTTTGCTGTATATGGGGAGGGGGACTAAAGCACCTCTGAATGAGAGGAGAGGGATGCATCTGCAGACACGTGCAGCAGCACAGGGGGCACAGAAGAGGTGGGAGGAGGTCCCTGGGGGTGTAAAAAGCATCCGACAGCGTCCCCTGTGGCAGCTCCTGCGTGCAGAGACGACAGCAGCACCCAGCCCATGAAGGTGCTGGGGGATGCTCTGCCCCCCTGCCCACCGTCTGCCCTCCCAATCTGCCCTCCCCATGGGGCTGGGGGGCTGCGGGAGACCCTGGGGTGAGCAACAGGCAGGGGCACTGAGAGCTCACTGGTCAATTCCCCCCCCCACCAAAGGTTACCCCAACACCTCCCTTCCCCACAGCAGCCTCCAGAAGACGACGGGGCTCCGTGTGACCAAAACTAGGACCGGGATCAGGATTTGGCCCCATCTGGCTGATGTCAACCCTCCCACAGCAAGGGCAAACCAAGCAGCGCTGAAGACAACCCTGTCACACCCTGGCTCCAGCAGCACAGAGGTGACAAACCTTCTATTGTCCCCCTCCAATGACCACAGCGTCCAGCTCAGACACAGCACAGTCCAACCCGACAGCACCCCTGAGACCCCCTCACCTGGCCGAAACTCCACGGAAAACATGAAAATACACTTCCCACGAAAATACATCCTGTTCTGGCAAAATCCTGTTGTCCACCCACAAGATCTCTGGTCTTGCCCACCGAGGGTTCTTTGGCAGGGGTGAGGATGCCTGCCGAGGATACCCTCCTGACTAGGGTCCCCTCTGTCCAGCTAGGCATAGGAAGGGGAAAATTCCTGTACTGAAATGCATCCCGGTGCCGCGGTTTACCGTGCTGGAGAGGACCAGGTGCCGCCGGGTGACCCGTGGGTTAAGGCACGCTCCCGAGGCTCAGCTCACATGCACAATGGTGGTAAAACACGACTCTGTCCCCGCAGAGCCTCCCTCCTTCCCTCCCACCTCTCTGGGATCAGCTGTGCCTTGCCACCGCTCCTCTCCCCCTTCTGCTCAGTCATCCTCTCCTGCCTTCCCATTTAACCCCCTCGGGAGCGGTGGGGGGTTTTCAATTAGGAAAAGCCGTTCCTGCATCTCCCTCCCAAACCAGATGCCTTCGGATAAACCATGGCCACCCTGCCTTAGAAAACCACAGGCATTCCCTGGCCCTGCCGAGCCAGCCCAGCCTCCATGCTCCTCTTGAAACCACACCAAAAGAAAAAAATAATTAAATAAAGAATAAATCTTTGTTCCGGCCCCGCACATGACATCAGCCCGAGCAACCGCTGGGTGAGCGCGCCAGCTGAATAGCGATCGTTTGACATAATCCCTCCGCTCGGCAGTCATCTAAGGGAACAAACCCGGCCCGGCAGCGGCACCGACCAGGGCTTTTTTGTTCCACCTCGGGGTGCAAGGTCACCGCGGGATGCCGGAGACGGGCGCTGACGGTTTAATGAGGACACGAGGTTGAGAGGCGGAAACCCACTTACCGAAACTTTACGAACACATTCATAGTCCAAGCTGTCATTTTTAAAGGCTCTAGTTTTATTTTAAACATCGCGGCTGTCCGCAGGCGCCTGCAGGTGCTGCGAGCCCGGCTGGGAGGCACTGGAGGGTGGGAGGAGGGCGGCGGCGAGAAAGGTGCCGGCTCGTGCCGGGGATGCCGCCGCCGCCGCGGGATGCTCTGGTGGCGAGCCTCCCCCTCCAGCTCCCCAGGCACACCCGAAGGGCAGCTCCTCGCCAGCCCGGCGGCCGCGGTTTGCTCTGACCTCGCTCCCAGGGTGGCTCCGAAAGGGCTCTGGTCGAAGCGGTGCTGCTGGGGAGCTGCCGTCCTTTGTGCGCTTCCCAGCTGCACGCGGAGAGACCCTTCAATGGAGTCGCTCGCCGTGCTGTGATTTCCCCTTTAATTGGTTTCTCGACGCTTTCTTGCTAAACCGACGGATTAAGACACTTCTGCTTAATCCGTCAGCTCCAGCATCCTCCCTCCCTGCTGCCGCAAGGCGCCCAGCCGCCCCGGTACTGTCACGTCCCCCGCGCAGCCCCCGCCGAGGAGCAGGGAGCGCAGCCAGGAGCCCCTCGGTGTCCCCAGAAACGACTCTGCTGACGCCCAGGGCTGTGCACCCGCCAGGCGAATCGGGGAGGGAGAAAAGTAGGGCGGCGTTGATATGGAAAAAAGTCACGTTAACCAATGTGCACCTCCTCAGCTTTCCCCTTCGGATGCGCGGGGGTCCCTGTATCCCCCTCACCGGGTGCCGGCACCGGTCCCCCGGCAGAAGGGCTCTGAATGCCACACTCCCGCCTTGGAGCGACCGGGGCTCCCTGCGCCGGCAGGGCAGCGGGATGGGGACAGTGTGTCCCCCGAGCCCACGGCGCAAAAACCTACTTCTGAGAAGTCACCTTCAGGCGCGCCAAGGAAAGCCAATGCCACCGCGTTCCCCCGTCCGTCACCGTCACTCGCGGGCCACGGGGAGCATCCTCTCCGGATGCCCCGCACCGAACTCGGGCAGCCGTACCGACACATCACCAGGCAGCTCCTGTATCCCACCCTCGGGAAGTGAAATGCCAGGCGGGCGACAGTCCCTATCCGGAGGCTCGGAGTCCCGCCGGGCTCGGAGCGCCGGGCGGGCTCCGCGGGATGCCGAGGGAGCGCATACCTCTCGGCGCGGCTCCAGAAGAGCAGGATGGCCGGCATGGCAGCGTATCCCGGGTTCAGTCAAGGAGCTGGAGGGGATCTTGTCGTGCCGGGGCAGGCAGAGCCACCCGTGCCCGTGCTGGATGGCAGCCGCAGGCAACCAGGCAGCAATGTCATGACTACCCGCAATGAATCATCCCCTCCCCGAGCCCCCACACGCACCGCCCGCCTCCCCCTCCCCACCGACAGCCCCACTGGGGTGCCGGCACCTGCGTGGGGACGGGGTTAACCCTCCCCTCGCTGCCTCTGCCGGCACAGCCCCCACTGCCAGCCCCGTCGGCGGCCGCCTCCTGCGTGGGCACGAATCAGGACCCCCGCTCAGTGTCTCCTCACACAGGGTCCCTCATTTCCGTACCCACGGTGCTGCCGCCTCCTGCGTGGGGATGGGGTCCAGCGCCACTCGCCATCCCCTCAGACAGGGTCCCCCATTTCCAGACCTAAGTGGTACTGGCTCCGGGGTGGGGATGGGGTCAAGCCTCCCCCTCGAGCATCCCCTCTGGGAGTATCCCCTCTTTCCGACCCGACTGGGGTGCTCACAGTGGTGTGGGGTTGGGGTCAAGCCCCTCTGTGCTCCCTCCCCATGTAGGGTATCCCCCTTTCCAGACCTACCAGGGGGCTAACAATAGTGTGGGAATGGGGTTAAGTCCCCTTACTGCACACATCACCACCCCGTGCCTCCTGTCCAGCCCCACTGGGGGGCTAAAAACTTAATGGGGATGGGATTAACCCCACTCCCAAGCCCACAGATGCTGTTCTTTTTAGGGGTGGACTATTTAGAGGCTTGGTGAGGAGCTGTCACCTGCATGGGAAGGGGTTCACCCCTGTGCTGTTACCCAGTGCATTGCCTCACGTGGGTCCACGGGTGACCCCTTGCCACAATCCAGCTCCACTGGGACCCAGTGTCTGCCCCAAGAGGAAAGTGAGTTAACCCTTTCCTCCCCACTGCCGGCTCTTTGAGGGACAGTCACCTCGACTGAGGACAGCGGTTAACCCCTTCCATGCTGGTCCCTCCGACGCTGTTACTGACACTTGGGGAGGAGGTTACCCACTTTCTCACCAGCCAGTTCCCAGTATCGCACTGGTACACGCTGCATGGTCGTGGACAGGTCTTAACCTCCTCCTGGTCACACTACATGGCTCAAACAGGGCATATCATTCCCTTCAAAGCAGGACAAGAGAGAGGTATCAACCCTCACCTCACCACTCCCTCCAGCCCCACCGGGCTGTATTGCAGCCCCATGGTGGGAGGTTAATCTCTTTCTCCAAGCCCCACTTGTCTGCACTGTCCCGGTTATGGGGCAGACGGCTTAATCCCTTTCTGCCTCCCCCTTTAGACCCACAGGGACGTGTGGTCACTGTGTAGGGCAGAGTAGTTAACTGTGACCCCCAGCCCCACCAAGAAACCCTGTCAGCCCACAGAAGCAGAGATGTCAACTCCTTCCTCTTCCACCTTCAGTCTCAAAGAGACTCCACATCACCCCATGGTGACAGGACAGGGTGCCTAGCCACTGTTCGCCACCCATGAAGGGCCAGAGCAGGTAAGCTCCCCGTCTCAGCCCCACAGCAAAACCCTGTCACCCAAACCCATGGGAAGAGAGGCTGATCCTACCAGCCTAACAGGGAGTCACTTCATAAAGCAACAATATAACCCCCCACACCAGAACAGTCTGTCACTCCACGGGCAGAGGGGGCCCACAGGGCATGCTGTCACCCCATGGGCAGAGGGGACAACCCCCCCCAGCCCCACAGCAACACCCTATCACTCCATGGAGCAGAGGGACTGTCCAACCCAGTCCAGTCCCATAGTGACACCCTGTCACTCCACAGGGTAGAGGGACTGACCCCCAGCAACACCCTATCATCCCATGGGGCAGTGAGACTGACTCCCCAGTCCCACAATAACATCCTGTCACCTCATGGGTCAGGGGGATTGACGTCCTCCAGTCTCATAGGGACACTCTGTCACTCCACAGATAGGGAGACTGATTCCAAACCCACAGTAACAACTCATCACCCCATGGCAGTCCCAGAGCAACACCCTGTCACCCCACTGCAACACTTCGTCATCTCACAGGGCAGGGGAACTACACCCCTCCAGTCACACAGTGTCACCCTGTCACTCCAGTGGGGCAGCAAGACTGACCCCCCAACCCCACGGCAACAACTTGTCACCCCATGGCGCAGAGAAGCTGACCACCCCTCCAGCCCCACAGTGACACCCTGTCACACCCCAGGGCAGAGGACATGATCCCACAGGGGCACACTGTCACCCCACAGGGCAGGGTGACAAAACCCAGACACACTGTCACCCCCCAGGACAGGGTGACACGACCCCTCGGTCCCACAGGGGCACACTGTCACCCCCTAGGGCAGGGTGACACGACCCCTCAGTCCCACAGGGGCACACTGTCACCCCACAGGGCAGGGTGACATGACCCGGACACACTGTCACCCCCCAGGGCAGGGTCACACAACCCGGACACACTGTCACCCCCAGGGCAGGGTGACACGCTGTCACCCCACTGCTCAGGGGGACAAATCCCCCCAGCTCCCCCCTCCTCCCCGCAGTGCCACCCCGGGGCAGGGGCAGCCCCCGCCCCATCCCCACCGTGCCAGCCCCCCGAGGGAGGGACCCGCCCCGCCCCATCCCCACAGTGACAGCACCTCCCGGGGCAGGGCAGCTGCGGGGGGGTGTGCGGGGCGTGTGGGGTGTAGGGTGAGGTGTGTGTGGGGTGTGCATGGGGTGTGCATGGGGTGTGTATGCGGTGTGTGGGGTGTACGGGGTGTGTGTGCAGTGTGTGGGGTGGGGGGGGTGTGTGCGGTGTGTGGGGCGTATGGGGTGTGTATGGGATGTGTGTGCGGTGTGTAGGGGATGTGGG
>JAWWEE010000085.1:63586234-63626839 GCA_035221455.1 Xenops minutus
CCCCCAAACGGGGGGGGCCCCTCCCCCCCCCCCCCCCCCCCCCGCCCCCGCGACCACCCCTGCCTCACCTGGCCTCCTCCTGCTTCGTAGCTGGCAGGATCTTCTCCGGGCTCTTGCCGTTCCTGCTGCTGGCGGGGCTGCCCTCTGATATGGGCCCCACATGGCTGATGCTGTGGGAGAGAGGAAGGTGTCCTTTGTCCCCATTCCTTGCACCCCAGGTGGTGGTGGCAGGGGGAAGGGGGTGCCCAGGGCTGAGGGGCCACAGAGGGAAGGTGCTGAGAACTGGGGGCACCCATCTGTGTGCCGAGCCTCTTTGGTGGGTGCTGGAGCTGTAGCGGGAGTTCCCGCTGGGGTGTCACCCCTGCACAGGGTGGGCATGCCCATACCTGACGTTGCAGGACAGCATCTCCTTTTGGTGCTTGCGGAACCAGGTGTGCCGGGCCTGGCGGCACTCGCCCTCCCCGATGAAGCCGTCGTTGTCCTGGTCCAGGGCCAGGAAGACTGCCCGTGCCCTCTCCCTCTCCTTGAGTGTCAGCAGCCTCAGTAGGGCATTCTAGGAGGGGCAGAGAGGGGAAGAGAGAGTGCTCATGCCATGGGAAAGTCCAAGCTCCTATGCCCAAAGCTGTGGGTGTCTCACCCTGAGTGCCATAGCCCTGCATAGTGGCCATGGGAGTCAGCCCCAGGGGCCACAGCCATGGGTGCCAGCCATAGGAGTGCTCTGGGTGCTGTGACCATGGTAGTTGGTTTTGGGCGCTGTGGCCCTGGGAGCTGGCTGTGGTAGCTGGCCCTGGGAGCCATGGATATAGGTGATGGATGGGAACAAGCCCTGGATGCCACAATCCTACCTGTGGCCGTAGTTTCTGCAGCAGCTGGATGGACTCATGGGAGAGGAAGTCCTGCCACTCAATGTGCCCCTTCTTGTCAGGGTCCAGGGCACTGAACTGCAGGGCTGCCTGCTCCTCCTGTGCCTCAGCCATGGGGCGCTCGAACTGCTGCTTGTGCACCAGGTGTTTGTAGTGCAGGAAGTCATCCAAGGTCAGGCAGGTCTCTGCAGGGGAGGGTCTGGCTGTGCAGTGCTTGGGAAGGAGGGGGGGCCCTCCTTCCCACCTTCCCAGCTGCCTCCCCCAGCCTTCCAGGACCCGCTGTGGGGAGGGTACACACCTGGAATGATCTTGCAGTTCTTCAGTGTCTCCATCAGGCTGTACATCTCTTCTTCTGTCAGCAGCAGATTGAGGTTGTCCTGGGGCAGGAGACAGAGAGGAGCCGTGGGGAAAACTCATGTGGTTGGAGGATCACCCTGCTATATGGCAGCACTGGGATTGCTTGACAGCATGTGGGTGTGGGCACATAGAGAGGGACGGTGTGCCCTGTCACCTAGGGGTGCTGCAGTGGGACGGCTCCACACCCCTGGGCTTTGGCCATTCCAGCTCTGCCACAGCATGGCACATGCCCAGCAGCCCATCCCATGGCCAAGGTGGGCAGCAGGAGGTGGGGAGCAGCAGGCCCCCCATTGCCCTGGACCAGGCTGTGAGGTGGGACGCTGCTCCTGTCTGTATGGGGCAGGGTTCCCTGGGGAGCACCCACCACCCAGCAGCAGCCCTGTGTCCCCTACTCCAGGCACTCACACAATAGTAGCAGCTCCAGCCCGTCTCGGTGTGGGCTGTCTCCGTCACCTCCACGGTGCTGTCCTTCTGCAGGTATCCCATGCGGCGCAGGCAGCCGTCGTGATACACCCGAGGGCAGATGCGGCATGGGAAGAGGCTCTCAGCTGTCCACACCTCGCAGATCTCGCACATCTCATCATTCACGATCTGGGGAGGGTTGGGTACATGCTCAGCAGAGCAGTGTGGGCAGGGGCCTGGCTTCTCCAGGTAGGTGGTGCTTCGCGGGTGGGGGTGGACGTTGGAGGGCAGAGAGGATGGGAATGCATGGGGCTGGTGTAGGGAATAGGTGGGTGTTGAGTGGTGGGTCATAAGGGACATGGGTGGTTGAGTTAGAGGATGGTGAGTGGGTTTGTGGGGGTGAATGCTGGGTGGATGGGTCTGGCTGTTGGTTTGGAGGGGCTGTGGGTTGTAGGTGCTCTGGGGTGCAGCATGGTAGGTGTGGGTGACTGGAATGGAGGGTTGTAGGTTAGCTGGTCTTTAGGGTTGTTAGTGTGGATGAATAAGCTGTGAGGTTGTTCACACATTTTCATTTCCATTTCCAAAGAAATACTGATGGTACCCTTCGTGATTTAGACTCAGAGAGTGATTGGGCTCTGGAACAGGCTTCCCAGGGAAGTGGTGACAGTACCAAGCCTGACAGATTTCAAGAAGTATTTGGACAATGCTCTTAGGCACGTGGTGTGATTCTTGGGGTGTCCTGTGCAGAGGGCAGAAGTTGGACTTGATGATTCTTGTGATTTTCTTCCAGTTTAGGATGCTCTGTGTTCTGTGTAAGGCTGTAGGTGGGCTGGGGTGTAGGCTTGTTGAGTGGGTGGGTGGATGGATTATGATTGTGGGTGTGGATGGGTGGGCTGTAGGTGTGGGGACGTGGGTGGATAAGATGTTGGGTTGTGGTTGGGCTGGGCTGTTGGGGCTGCAGGTGTGGATGGATGGCTTGAGTTGCAGGTTGGCTGGCTGTAAGCTGACAAACACATAGATCAAATTGTCCTTCTCTCTGCCCCATAGCTGGAGCTGGACCTCTCCATTACAAGACACCCCGAGTTCCCTCCAGGGCATATCTGAACAGTTGCGCCCTCCTCCCCATGTGGCATCTCCAGCTGCCCAGCCTTGCCCCTGGCTCCCTGCCCCACTGAGCCACCTCCCCAGGGCTTTGCCATGCCCAGGGAGTGTGTCACTGCCTGGCAAGCACTCTCCAGCCCCTGTCCCTGCGGCTCCATCTGCTCACCTGCTCCCTCTGCTCCAAGCTGATATCCGGGGGCTCATCATCGTGCAGCTCCCTCTTGGGCCGGATGAAGGCGGGTGGTGTGAACCTGTTGGCCCGGTCAAACTCCTCTGGCTCCACGCCCCGGCCGTCCCGCAGCCGTTCCCAGGCCGCCTTGCTGGCACTGCTCTCCTCTGGCTGGGAAGGTCCTGCCGGCGCCTCCTCCTCTCCCTCCTGCACCTCCTGTTCCAGGGTCCCCCGGCGTGAGGTGCCCGCCTCTGCCCGGCGCCGTGTCGATGGCTGCTCCCGCAGCCCGTCCTTGAAGGCTGACACAGCCAAGCTCACCTTCTGCACCCTCTCCACCGTCTGCCGCCTGGACATCAGCACCCCCATGGCTCTGCACAGGAAGGAAGGTGCTCAGTGCTAGCACCTTGGGGTGCAGTGCTGCTCCTCTTGCACCGTGTCCCTGACTGCAAAAAGCTGTCCCGGTGACTTTCCCCCAGAGGCAAAAGGAGCGGCTCAGGGCAGGGAGAAACAGGGTCTTCTTGGCAAGCAGGCACTGGGGTTGTCCATGGTGGCCATGGGGAGATGGACCCCTGGCCATGGAGCGTCTGAGTGTTGGTGCAGGGATGGGACAGGAGGCAGGGAGCTGCTTTGGGGATGCCTCCCCCATGCTTGCTCTAGTTAGACTCCAGCTTAACAAGGAATACATTCAGGCCTTTCCCCCACAAGACCAGTAAGTCCCAAGGGGACCAGGAGCAGCTGTAAGGCTGCCCCTTGTGTGCATCTCTTTTCTGGCTTGGAGAAACCTTCTGTGGCCACAGCAAGGGTGAAAGCCGTCCTCCCTGCAGCTCTGCCCAGGACTGGAGCATAGCAGAGCTGGTGCTGGCCCCTTACCTGCCTTAAATTCCTCTTCACCCCTGTGTCTCTCTTGCACTCACATGCTTGTGTGTATGTGTGTGTGCTGCTGCTGCGATCACTGGGTATCCTGCCTCCTGCCAGGAGCCATGTGGAGAGGCTGGACCAGCTATGGGAGGGCTGTGAGGGTGCACGAGGGAAGGGAAGCAGTGCGTAGGACTGGCACACATGGGTCCCAAGAAGGACTCTTAGTTTCGGTACCAAGGGAAGATCATCTTAGAGTAAAATGGGGAGGCCAACAGCAGCAGCAATAGCAAGTCAGTCTCTGTCACACTGGGAGTGGGCTGAAGCTGGGGAGAAGCAGGATTTGGCCTCCAACATTGTGGGGCACAGCATCACCCCAAGTGGGTCCAAGTGCTGCCCTCGTGCCCTGCTAGGATTGCACTATGGAAGATGCTGCCCAGGGCAGTAGTGGAATCATTGTCCCTGGAATTGTCCAAAAACTGTGCAGACATGGCACTTAAGGACATGTTTTCGTGGTGGCCTTGGCAATGCTGTGTTAACAGTTGGACTCGATGATCTTAAAGGTCTTTCCCAGCCTTAATTATTCCATGATTCCATGCCGCAGCAAAGAGGCACTCCCAGCTGGTGCCCAGGGACCAGGAGGCAGAGGAGGGAGATCAGAGCAGCAACCTCCCGCCCCGGCAGCCTCGGGAGGGAAGTCCCCAGGTAGTGGGATAATTAGCAGCACGCGCACACACGCCGGGATCTCAAGGGCTGCGGGAGGACTTGGCGCCGCGGGCACTGCTGTGGCAGGGAGCCTGGGCAGGGTAATTACAGGTGCCCCACGCTGGCAGGGCCGAGCGGAGCGGAGCGGAGCTTGCTGGCAGGCGGCAAACACCGCTGCGTGCACACGCATGTGATTCCCCAGCATCTCCCCACCACCGCGGGACCATCTGCCTGCGGATTCCCACGCGCCGAGCCGGGTGTGCAACACGTGTGGGCCCCGTTCTGCACATGGGGGTCCTGGCAGCGCACACGCACCGGGGGTATTGGCACCCGCTGGCTGCAGGGCTTGGGTCAGAGCTGCTGCCCGGCATCCTTCAGCTTCTGGGGCTTTGCAAAGGTGGGAGCAGGGCAGTGCTGGAGGCTCCTGTCCAAGCCACAGTGACAGCATCCCTGTGGCTGTGCCAGTGGGAAGGAAAAACACCTGGATGTCTCTACCTCCCCACCGTACCACGACTCCATGCCCAGGTGGCTCAGGATCCTGTCTGCCCTGGGCAGGATCAGCTCTGCTGCTGAGCAGCGTTGCGGCTCTGCCTGCGAACCAAGAAGTGGGGGATATCACAGCGAGATCCCCCCAAAGTCTGCCTTTGCAGGTCCCCAAACGTTGGCCACATCCAGGCCTCCTCATGCCCAAGTCTTGGGTGGAAGCAGGGAGGAGAGGGTGCGGAGGGGCTGGGCTCGTGGAGAAGAGTGAAAAGAGGGATGTGGGCCCCAGCACAGCAGCCCTCCCAGTTACCCACACTGGTGCTCCTGATTCCCAGCGTGTGGGCAGCTTCTCCCCACAGTGCTGCTGGGCTCTGGCTGCCCCATCCCCAGCCACCCTGAGGTGCAGTGCAGCAGCCTGGGCAGTGTGAAGCTGCTGTAACACCCCTCAGATGAGGTTCTCCTGTGTGTTCATGCCATAGCCACCTATCTACTGTGCTGCTGCTGGAAGTTCCCAGCCCACCTCCGTGTTTCCTGTCCTCTCCTAAAGCCACCCTCAGTGCCTCCTGCCACTGCTGTGTGCCTGGGTTCTGGGTGGTGTCACTCATGTCATGGCTTGTGTCTGTTCTCAGCCCTGCTGGCCTCCCTGTCCCTGCCAGTGCCGCACAGCTGGACCCTGCGTGCACATCCAGAGCTGAATGCCTTCAGCCTGAACTCAGTCCCCAGACCCCACTGCCTTCCCACAGGCCCCATTTTCCCCCGGATACCCCAATCTTGCTCTTCACTCTCCGGGGCCCCCTTTCACCCATGCCCTGCTTGACCCATTGGCTTTGTGAGGTGAGACATCACCCCCACACAGAATCAGTCCTGACTCGGGGTCCTGCCGGATTTGGGGAGTCCCACCTCCCCTGGCTGCGGGGAGGGAGGACCAGGGGCATGCTTGCCTCATAGCAGCCCAGACACCCAAGCAGCCCCTGTACCATCATGTGTCCCTGGGGGAAGGTGTCTCCACTGCTATTTGTGTCCATCCCCCGAGGCACACAGTGCCACCACCTGTCTCACCGTGACCTGAGGTGCGGGGGCATCGACCTTGCTGTAAGGCTGCACCACGGGGATATTTTTAGGTCGCCCCCACAGAGGAGCTAAATCTGGGCACAGGCAGGAGCTGCCTGCAAACACCCGGCTCCACTGAGCCCTGCCAGCACCGAGGGCTGTCACAGCAGGCAGTGGGCACCTTCCCACCCCCTTCCCTTCCCTTCTCTTGCCCCCAGCCCACTGCACCCCTCTGCTGATCCTTGGCCAACACCTGCTCCCCATACTCTTCTGGTTCGGATTTTCTCCTTTGCTGCTTCATCTCTGCAGCAAAACACTGAGCCAGAAAACACTTCATCCTCTTAGCATCCGTGGATGCATATTTCCCAGCCCCAGGCACCTCTCTTTGCGGGGAAACTGAGGCACGGAGGCAAGGCTGGTGCAGCTGGAGCGAGGATAAGCTTGTTTTAGGTGGGGATGGGGGCACTGGTCGGACAGAGCTGCTGACCAGCAAGGAGGCACCCTGAGAGAAGGAAGCAGGGCAGAGCACCCCAATGCTAACAGAGCCAATGGTCCCTGCATGGCTGCAAAATCTCCTTTCTCCCATGGCAGGGCACACGTGGCTCGTGCTGGGGTTACAGGGTGCCAGGTTTGTGGTGGGTGTGGTGCCATGAGTGACACATGGGTGGGTGTATTGTGGCACAGCGGGGGTGTTGTGGTGGCTGGGAGCATGGGATGAACGTGGCGGGGAGCAGCACAGGGTGGATGTGTTTGTTAGGGCAGGATGTGTTACGGGGTGTATGATGTGTTAGGGGTGGATGTGTTTTGGGGTGGATGTGCTACGGTGCGGCTGGCAGTGCAGGGCGGGTGTTATGGCCCACGATGGGTGTTGCAGTGACTGTGGGCATGGGGTGGGTGGTGGCTTTGGGTGCAGGGATGTTGCAGAAGCTGTGGGTGTGGGATGGTGTCTGTGGCAGCTGGGAGTGCGGAATGGGCGTTTTTCAGGGGGCCATGGGTGCAGGGTGGAGTGTTGGGGTGCCCAGTGGTGGTATGGGGAGATGGGCGTGTGGAGCCACAGGGTCCGTAGGGCTGACTGTCACCTGCCCCACAGTGTGTCCTCAGTGCAAAGCCTCACCAGCAAGTAAAGGGTCAGCAGTTGCTTGGGCTGGTGCACACATGAGCAGGGTCCCTGGCACCCACCTTCACGGGGATGCGTCACTGGTGCGCCAGGAGCAGAACACCCTGGTGTGCAGCTCCCCAGTTGTGGGGAAGGATGCTCCTGGTCCCCACAGGCTTCCTGCAGTCCAGGCCTCCTCCTTGTCTTGAGAGGCTTTCGATGTTTTACCCCAGAGCACCTTCCTGGGAGCAGCATTAGGGACTGTGGGGGCAGAGGGGCGGGGTACCAATTGAAGTACCCCCGGGACATCGGAGCCCGTGGCTGACTGGTCTCAGGGCTTGGTTTGAAGGGCATGGAGCAGGGCTGGGAGGAGCTGCCATGGCTCTGGCACAGCCCTGCTCACCCTGCCAGACACTGCCTGGCTCGGGCAAGGGGGGCCAGCAGTGAAGGCAAAAGGCTCTGCTTAAGGGACATTGCATCCCACCTCTTGAGCTGGTTAGGGACAACCACAGGGGTCTGGCAGCACACCCCCTTGTTCCCTCTCCCGGGCAGATGGCACATACTGGGACTGTGGCACTGCTGAGGCTGCTGCTGAGAAGTGATCCAGTTGCCATGGGGCAGGGGGGTCTGTGGCTGATGGTACCCTCCCCACCCTCTGCAGGGCTGTGGGAGTCCAGTGGGGATGCCCAGGGGGGTGGTCAGACCCCCAGATGTGCCGTGTCCCAGTCCTGGGGACACCATGCCAGTGGCTGCTCCCTGTGCTGGATCAGGTTGCCCATCCTGCCGCGCCATGGCAGATTTTATAGGTGTGTCGTATACTTCCATCTCCCAGAGGGGGATGAAAATGCCGTGACAGCAGAGTCCCTTCCTCTGCAGCAGACACAGCTCCTGCCCAGCTCCCCACTTCTCCTCCTCATCTCCCTCCCCAGCCCATCTCTCTGGTACCCATATGAAAGCCCGAATGCCTGGGCAAGACCGTCCTACCCCATCCTCATCCCTCCTCTCAGACACCCCATCCCAGGAGCTCTGGTCACCCTCCCTGGCACCAGGACCCCGGGGACAGTGACAGAACCCACCCAGGGATGTCACAACGTGTGGACAGCCCATGTCATGCACCCGGCAAAGCCCCCAATCGTGGCAAAAAACCTCACTTACCAGGGTGAAGGTCCGTCTGGAGAACACGAGCCCTAGACAGCAGTCCACACGGTGTCCATCGCCGCTGCCTCTGGCCACGAGCCCCTCTCCACCCGTGGGTGCTCACCGCATCCCGTGCCCCGCGTGCAAATCCCTGTCGGGGGATGGAGCGATGAGGGTGGTACCCGAGGAGCCAGAGCCCTGCACTTGCTGCCGGAGGATGCAGGAGACAGCGAGATGCTGGGAGCGGATGCCTGTGTCTAGCACACACACACACACACACACACACGCACGGAGGAAGCAGGGAGCTTGTGACTGGGGCTGAGCAGATGCAGCCTGGTTTGCTGTCCCTGTACCAATTGCTGCCTGAGCTGTGTTAAACAGCTCTCTGAGACACGAAGCTTTTTTTTTTTTTAACCGGGCTGACGTGTGCTGGGAGATACCAATAAAAGCTTTCCCTGCATCTCCTCTGGCCCCCAGGGCCGAACCGCCTTTCTTAGAGAAAATCTCAAGGACTATGGAGATGGGGCTGCCTCTGCGGAGGAGTGAAGGTCTCACCTGCCCACCCACAGGATATTCCCCAGACCACTGCCCCAGCCACAGGCTACCTGCACCTGCTTTAACCCGATGTCTGCTGATCAGTGCTGCAGGCAGGCTGTCCTTCGTACACCGCGGTGCAGCGCGGGCATGGTGACTGCTGGCTACGTGTGTGCAATGTGCACGGTGTGCCCAGTGCAATGCAGCACCAAGGTTTTGTTTCTCCTGGACCCCAGGGCTGAATATATCACCTGGGTGCATACCACAGGACTGCAGTGGGGCTGGAGGCTCACAGAAAGTGGGAGTGAGGTGTTGGGGCAGAAAGGGGATGCTGGTGGGGAGAGGAGAGCATAGCCCTAATGCAGCACTTCTGAAGGTGGAATATCTGGTCCATGTGCATCTCCAGCTGCCCCACATCAGCCTGGTGGAGATGGCTACTCAGCCCCCTGACATGTTCCTGAGAGAGGGTACCACTGGGTAAGGGGGCTGTGCTTTCCCTTTCAGGAACTGCCAGCTCTACCTGGGGATGATTTGGAGTGAAACAGACTCTGAGCCCTCTTAGAAGCAGCTTCCATACAGACTTGGGATTAGTGCTGAAGGTGAGAGCAGAGGGGCCTGGGTAGTGGGGATGCTGTAGGGCTGCTCTGCTCCTTGGCCAGGCTGGATACAGCAGGCTCTCTCCTGACTGTGGGAGGGGAAAGCTCTGCTCAGCCCCACTGCATGGTTCCTGTTCCCAGGATGGTGCTGGGGGGAATCCCACATCCTAGCCTGACATGCTGGCCATGCTCAGCCCTCATGCTGTCCACTGGGCAGGTCCTGTCTGGCTCCTTGCAGATCTGCCAGCCCCACAGAGCAGTGGACATGTGGAGAGCTGCGAGCAGCAACAGGGAGGCAGGGCTATCACCTTTCCTATGCATAGAGCATGGAGAGTATGGACTGGGAACACAAGATGAAGTTTGATGACAGAAGCTTCCTGGCATCTGGAAGATGGGCAGCACCATCACTGGTGGTCTTCTACACCTCTTGAAAAAACTGTGGTGGACCCAGTATCTGACAGCCCTGTAGTGCCCTGCCTCCCCAGGAGCAAGTTGCTGGGACAGGGCAGGTCCGAGGGTGCTTCCAGTACCCTATTTGGGGCATGTATGCTCCAGTTTGTGCCACACGCTGGAGCCAGGCTGGTTCCTGACCCCTGACTGCTGCTTGTCACCCTGTGTCAGCCCTCTGTAGATCACTGGGCAATAACACTGATCTCACAATACTCATACCTTCATTACAGACCCTTCCCACTCCCACATGTCTTAACTGGGAGTAAGCTGAGACAATCTGCAGCTCATGTCACCTGCAAGCAGATCCAGAGGTTAAGAAAGGCAGCATCTGGGTGCTGTACTGGGATCTGAGCCAGTGGCTCCCTTCCCCATGGTTGGGGTTGCACAAAGCCAGGCTGCAGACAGGATTTATCTGCTTTCTGCTTTTGGCTGTCAGGTCCTGTCTTGCTTCACTCCATCAGCCTTAACAGAGCCTCTGGTTGCCCTGCCTTGGCCCAGGATGCCTCTCTATGCTTCATCCTTCCCCAGGGATGCTTCCTTTTAGGGTGAATCACATTTCGCATTATTTAGCCTAGGGAGCATGGTAAAAAATTGTTGGGGTGGCTGTGGAGTGGAAAAAGGGAAGGCAGATGTGAGGCCAGCACAAAAACATCTCCACAGATGAACCTTGGCCCCAGAGGACTGGGTAGGTTTATGGCGGAAGGCTGTGAAAGCTTTTAGTGCTTCTGTGGGGAGAGCCCTGCCCTGGCAGTCTTGTGGCAGAGTGCAGTGATTCCTGGAAAAGCAAAGGCGAGGAGGAGCCCCAGCCCTGCTCCTGCTCTGGCTGCCAAGGGGCTTGGGGATCCTGCTGCAGGCAGGTGCGTGTCCCACCTCAAGAGACCTACAGCCCAGATCCGCTTTGCAGGGAGCACTCAGCAGCCTCCACCGTGTGCAAGATGCAGGATGCTCTTGCACCTTTGCGGGGAGAAGGAAGACACGGTCCCCTTGTCCTCTTCAAAAAGCCACAGTGTGCCTGGCTGCTCACTGGAGTGGCAACAGGCTGGGGAAGCTCTTGAGGGAGCCGGCAGAGCCGGTCTGCTGGAGGAGGGCTGCAGGGGCGGAGGTGAGAGCTGAGCTGCAGCGGGAATGTGCATTTTCGTCAGCTCCTCTCCGCGCTCCAAAATCTCGCATGACGCCCGCGTGTAGGTCACTGGCTGCTGCGGCGACGCGGCGTGTGGGCTCACCATCTGCGGCTGCTTCTGGAGCCCGCCTGGGAACGCCACTCTGTGCTGCCCTGGCTCATCCCAGATCCTGTCCAGCCCCCGGACCTGGAGCTGCCAGAACCCTGGGGCAACGGGAGGGCGAAGGGTTTGCTCTTTGGTTGCGGGAGGAGGGATGCTAGGCCCCCTGAACTTCTGGCTCCTGCCAAGAAGCAGGAGCAGCAGCATCGGCACGCCTGCGCCAGCCATCGTTCCTGACAGTCAGCAGGGGGTGATGGAAAAGAGAACTTGTCAAAATAGCGAGATATCTTTTTTTCAGGAGATTACAAGTTTGGCTGATGGAGATAATAGTGTTGATGCACTGCAGGGAGGGTTCGCAGAGGCATCGGCTCACCTCACGGCAGCTGTTTCAGGAGGGAAGGATGATACCAAAATCAGCATGAAATGGGATAAAAACTGGCTGCCTGATGGGCTGCTGTGTCAGACTGCAGGTAGGGAATGGCAGAGCATTGCCCATCATCTGGAATAAGTGGTGCAGGAGCAGGCCTGTGAGAGAGGGAGACTGTGTCGCGTTCCCTCCAGCTGTCCCAGCCCAAGCCCCCTACCTGTGTGGGCTCCACACAGGGAAGGGGCTCAGGGTCTCATCTGTGGACCTGCAGGCATGATCACACTTCGCACCAAGAGCCAAGTGGGACAATTCTGATGCTGGCTGCAGACAGCACCTCTCAAGGCCACCTGTCGATGGCTGTCCTTCATATCCACTGCCAGATGTCTGTCCTTGGCCCTGGACATTCACACCAGCTCACTGGTGGCTGTCCATCACACCCCTGGTTATCATCCAGTTGCTGTGCATGATACTGATGGCTGTCCCTCATTTTCCCATGTCAAGGCCAGATCATTGACACTGCCTTTCACTCCCCACACTGATGCAGCTGTCCTCTGGTGGTCCCACACCCCAACAGCTCAGCCACTGGTCTCCACAGCCTCCAGCTCTCTGCAGATCCACCCTGATGGTGGAGTGGGGCTGTAGCACCCTGGGCTGCTCTGATACCTTCCCTCTCCCACTCCTGTCCCCACCAACGTTCCCTCCCAGCTGCCTGTGTGAGTCTGCAGTGCCTGTGGCTCCTGCTCCGTGCATTTATTTTGCCATGGTCTTTGGGAAAAGGCACGGGGAGGGTAGGTCCCCCTGCCCTCAGTAGCCAGAGTGCCCTGGGCAGGAGCTGGCAGATGGTGCCCACCATGGATGCAGCCCCTCCTTTGGCCCCCATGAGCAGCCTCATGAGTAGTGAACCCAAAGTAGGTTAAGACGCTGTGGATGCTGGCTGTGTGCCTCACAGCCATGGCACTGTTCTTTTGTGCTCTGAGTTTTTCCCTCCCATCCCAGAGCTGGAGTGCAGAGCTCTTGCAGGACATAATTACTGAACAGCTCTGTGCGCACTGTCAGAGTGCAGGGGCTGGTTTTGTCCCTCCCTTTTGTGATGCTCAGAAAATCGTCCCATACAAAAGCCTGGAGTAGAATTTCTCTAAGAAATGTATCTTCAGCCCTGCAGCTGCACAGGACTGGGGAGTTTGCAGTCAAGGTCAGTCTGGATTGACATGGTATCTGAAATTCCAGCTGTGGCATTGCCAGACACCTTTGTGTGGAGAGGAGGAACTGCTCCTTTGCCCAGCTGCAAATTTGGTCTGAGGTCCCACTCCTGTCTGATCAAACATTCCCTCCTGGAGCATGAGCACATTGTGTTGCCTAGGGTGGTTTTAGCTCCATCCAGGGCCCTGGCCTAGTACAGAACTGAAAGCTGCTTCCTCCTCATCCTCATCTGTGTCAGGTGCATCCCTGCCTCACTGCCATATGCCCACATCTGCTGGACTGAGCCATATCAGCCCCAGATCTGCTGGACATGCATCCCTGAGAGGACAATGCATCCCACCAGCTTCTCCAGCTGTTGGAAAAGAGGAGATCCAACCTACATCCAGCCTGTCCATCCTCCCACTTGTCCATCCTCAGAGCTGTGTGCTGCTCTCTGCTCTAGTCCTGCAATCCCAGCTTGGCTGTTCCCTGATCACCATACATGACGGGACTCTGGGGAGTCTTTCAGAGAGTATGAGGTGCTCACTACCGTCTTATCTTGTGCAGTCATTTGCCCTCACTGCTCCTCCATAAGCTTTCGTCATCCCATGATAAGTGGAAAAAGCTGGTGGGGACCAGCATTTGGACATGGGGAGAGGCTAAAGAGAAAGGACGTTGTCTAACAGGGTAGATGAGTGCCAAAATGCCCCATGGGTTGCTGGGGGGAAGGTTCAGACGTGAGGGAAGCAGTAGAGATGATGCAGGTGGAAGGAAGCAAACAACCCATCTTGCTCAGGGGTCACATCCCAGGACTGGGATCTGCAGAAAGGCGGGAGTCCCCCAAGGGTGACTCCCTGTGCTTATCCTGGGCAGTCCTTCCTGCTAGTGGCAGGTCCCTGCAGACCAGCTAGGGCAGGAAGTCGTGGGCCTTTCGATCCTGTTCCTGCAGCTGGCGGCTCGCCAAGCCTCACCCTGATGAGAGGAGGATGCTCCCTCTGGACAGATAATAGCTAAGCAATTTAGAGCCCTCTAATCTAGGAGCACTCTTGCAGGCATCAGCTAAATGACCCTCTCCACAGGACCACTCCAGCCAGCTCTCAGAGAGTGGGTATCCCCCCCAGCTCGTCCTCTCCACTCCACCTGCAAGTCCCCAGAAAAGTTTAATGCCAGATCCGATGACTTTCCAAGGACTTGTGCCTCGTTTTTCTAGGCAGGGATATGGGTGTACCCATGAAGACTTGTGCAAAGTCTTGTCCCCCAGGACACTGCAGGGCTCTGGAGAGCAGCATGAGCCCTGGGAATGGGGAGAAGGATCGAGGCTGGGTTTAGAGGGGGAGTGCCAGGGTTGGGCCATGGATGGGTGCAGGGTATGGGTTTGTGATGTACTCAGTAGGGCTGCCAGCCCTCCCTTCTGCCCGCTCTGCAGCGTCACCCATCCCCACGTCCTCCCTCTCTGCCGCAGGCCGGTGGAGCATCCTCACAGAGAAGCTTTTCAAGTGGAACGGAAACGCCTAATGAAGGCCGACTTCATTAACTGGGGCTGTCACCAGGATGATTGCTGCCTTCCTGAGCCACTTTATGAACAGTGAAGCTGTTCGAGAGGAGAGGGAGAGGGCGAGGGAGAGAAGAGGGCGAGGGAGAGGATGAAGGAGAGGGAGAGAAGAGGGCGAGGGAAAGGATGAAGGAGAGGGCGAGGGAGAGGAATAAGGAGAGAAGAGGGCGAGGGAAAGGATGAAGGAGAGGGTGAGGGAGAGAAGAGGGCGAGGGAGAGGAATAAGGAGAGGGTGAGGGAGAGGAAAAAGGAGAAGGAGAGAAAGAAGGAGGAGAAGAGAGGAGAGGAGAGGGTAGAGTTAGGGAGGGAAGAGCAGAATCAACACAAATACCTCTGCCCTGCTGGCAAGGGCACTGCCATGGACTGTTTAAGGGACTGGGGACAAGCAGGCAGTCCCCAGAGCTGGAGGCAAAGCCTGTCAGTCTCCAGGGAAGAGTAGCACAGCAGAGCTGAGAGCTGGGGGTGCTGGATCTGAACATTGCATCCTCCCAGGTCATGTCTGGGTCCTGTCCCAACATGCGGAGGGGCTGTGGTGTGATTTGCAGTGTGACACCAGGCTGCTGGATGCTGCATTTTGGACAGGGATATGGTGCTTGCAAGTGGTCCAGCTCTGTGTTGCTTTTGGTGCCTCCATCAGCCCCGTTCCCATACTGCAGCATCCTACAGGCTGGCTTCCTGCAAAGCCTCATCCCCAGCCTCTCCAAGCTTGAAAACCCTCTACCCACGTGAGGGGCTGTGCACGCTCCCTGTCATCCCTCTCGGGAACTTCCGAGCACCTCTGATGGGGTGAGTGGGAACAGCCCCACGGAGCATCAGAGCCCCAGCACGCCACTGCCTCTCCTCTTAATCAGCTAATTGTGTGTTTGGGGTTTCAGGCAAGGGCCCCAGTCTGGTGTTGCCATACCAACCACATCAGCTTCACTTTCAAACATTTACCAAGCAGGCTTGAAATGCAGCGGGCGGGGGGAATTAAAAAAGGATAGGAGGCCAAACAGAAGGTTGATGGGAGGGGAGAGTAAAAGGGCTGTCTGTGCCTCTTTCACTACCCCACGCTGAGTCCCGCAGGGCAGAAAGCTCTGATTAAAACATCTCTTGCTGGGTTTCAGAGGCTTTTTGGGGAAAAAGAAAATGCCCCTGCCTGCTGGAGACTGTCTGAGGCACTGTCGTGGGTAGGATTGTCTTGGTTTCTTCAGCGGGGTGAGGGGAGGATGTGAGATGAGGGTGCCCAGGTCCCTGAGCAGGCAGTGTAGGGATAGGTGGTAGATGCTGCCTCCAGGGACACACCACCACCAAAACTGGCTGGGCTGCCAGCTGGCGTGGTGGCTCAGTGGAGGAGGGAAAGAAGGTGACTGCGGGGTGATGTGGGGCCAGTCTTACAGCTCAGAGAGCCTGGCCCCTCTTTGTCACCAACCTGCTGTCATCCCATGCTACAGAGCAGGACCTCTACTGCCAGAAGCACTAGCCCCCACTGGCATGTTCCTGCCCTTCTGGAGCTGGGTTGTCTGTCCCCCCGGCTCCCTGGCCATGCCCCTGTCCCTTCTCTCTCCTCCTTCCAAATCCACCTCATTGCCCTGCTTGGCCTTTCTGTGAGCTGGATCAGCCCCTCCAGCCTATCTGGCCCAGCCAAGCAGGCTCTGGGCTCCTTTACTGTGCCAGCCCTGGCATGGCATGAGACTTTCTTTGTCTGCCAGCACCGCTTCGTCTTCTCAGCAGTGGCCTGCATGATGCAGGCAAGGAAGCTGCCCCAGGAGAGGGAATGGAGGCGGATATGTGTTCCTTCTCCAGTTCATCCAGCCTCCTCTGCAAACCCATTTAACAGATCAAAATTTTATATGCTGAGCCATGCTGAGCCCAGAGCACAGCAGATTTTAGTTATTTTCAGATTTTGGTCTAAGGAGGACCATGGCATGAGCAGGAGGCGTTGGCTGCTGCAGGTACACATGGGAGATGGTGAAAAGGGAGGGCAGGTCAGAGAAAGGATAACATACAAGGAAACCCAGTTTTTGAGGATGACGTGGCCTTTTTGGCATCCTATCTTGTGGGATGGCCCTTGCTTTGGTATCTCAGTGCCTCTGCCCAGTCCGTCCCTCTCCTGGCATGCTGTGATCCCAGTTGTAGTCAGTGAGCATCAGCCAGCATCACCAAAGAGACTCTCTGCTCACCCTTATCACAAGGGTTGCAGGGACCTATGCCATGTCCAATGGCCTGGGGGACCTTGCCCACACCAGAGCTCCTTCCAGGGTGTCTCCCTGGGAGTCTCCTGTCCCACCCCTTAGTTCTGTGGTGCCAAAAGCTGCTGGAATGGGCTGTAGGGTGGCTACACTGAACCTCGGGAAGGAAGCAGGCTGGTCAGCAGCATGAGTGTAGCCCAGGCTTTGCAGGGGAAGCTCTGTGGTCACCTGCACTGCCTCGGGCTTTGCAAGCAGCCCTGAGATAGCTCAGCCGGCACAGTTAGCTTATCAGCCTTGCTGAGCATCTCTGAGTGGTCCAGATGGCTTTCTGCTGGCAGAGTGCAGCCCTGGCAGCTCACATCTGCTGGAGATGGTGTGTGGGCAGACCCCCTGCCTCCTCCTGTACACCCTCAGGGGCTGGTGTGCTCAGTGTCAGGTACTGGGGCTTACCCAGACCAAGCCACAGTGCAAATCAAGGCATCAACAGGGCAGGAAAGCAAATCCTTCTGTAGGCTGTGTGTGTGCTGCTAGCCCTGCTTTGACAGAGTGATTTGGCAGGTCTCTGTGGGATGCCCTGTGCCATGTGATGTCCCTGTTGGGCAGGATATCCTGGGGTAACCCTCCTGGATCCTGCCCCAACCCCATGGCTTTCCCACTATGGACCAAACAGCAGCAGGGAGCTGGGACAAGGACTTGCCCTGCCACAGTCATGCCACAACCACCAGGACAGGTAGCATCCTCCTAGGTGTTGCCTGCTTTGCCATGAACATTACGCTTTGTTCTCCAGCCTCACCAGGTATCCTTTTGACAGGGAGAAGCCTCCAAGCTGCTATCCCCAGGCTGTTCTTCCTTGCAGATTCAGAAGGAGATAACCAGTGTGGCCTCTGTGCAGGTGGTAGTGAGAAGGAGCCCCAGAAGGGCTTGAGCTCCTATGTAGCACCTCTGGGAATCTTCGTACTGGGCATTAAACTCTTTTCTGGGCAGCTCTGTCTGTGAGTTTTACATCTGCCTGCCACATCTCCAAAGGCTTGATTTATTGTAATTCCTCTGGAAAGCAACTTTTGTGATTGCTAGCCTGGAGATCTCAAGCTGGACTTAAACAACAGGATCCTAAAGAGGCCATGAATAATTGAGCCTAATAAATATTAATAACTGTGGCAGGGCATGTAATTGCAAGGAGCATTCTGGAAGCACAGCTCTGCAGGCAAGTGTGCACTCCCTACAGGCCAGAGCAGAGCCCAGTTAACACTGGTACTGCCAGGCCATGCAGAGCTGTGCATGGCCACCAGCCCTGCCACCCTCCCCTGGAGTTAGCAGTGGTCAGAGGCAGGGGATGCTGGACACACTGTGAGTATTTAACTGTTTGTATTTAGCAGAGAGCCTCTCTTCCATGAGATTGTCTCCTGCCATTTGGCATCCCTCAGGCATCCTGGAGGATCTGGGACATCCAGTTCAGAAAATCCTGCCTGCTTTCACATACAAGCCATAGGAGGTATGTCCCAAATGAAGTCAGTCCATCTTTGCTCTTTTCCCCCAAAGACCTGGTTGCCTGTCTCTGCCCAAACTTCATACAGGACTGTCTGTGCCATCACAAATTCCAATACATTGCAAAGTCTGGCTCCTAGGGACAAATGATATCAAGAAGGCACAGTCTAAGCTTTGTATGACCTAACAAGTACTCCAAAGTTTAGATGAGTGAAGATGTGACTGAGGGATGGGATATGCATGGATTTTCTCTTTGTGTCAGGACAGTGGTGGGGAGTGAATGTGGCCACCTCTCTTGACTGAGGGATATCCTGCAGGGAAAGGCTGATTTTGTCACTTGAACTCTTGCTGAGCCATTGATCAGAGATTGAGCAGATGGATCATTCTGCCCAGAGTAGCTGAGCTTTTTGGATGAAATCTAACAACAAAGCTAAAGACAAAATCCAGCCATTCTCCTCCTCTAGTCCCTCACTGAATCACATGCCTGAAATTTGCCAATACCTGATCAAACCTAGCATTTCCCAGTCCTGTGCTTTTCAAGATGAGAAGGAGTCTAGAAGGGGTCACAAGTGCCTGTGTGGAAGGGCACCAGTGTCTCAGCAGTGTTGTAAGTGGGGTCAAAATGTGTACATGGAGACTTTGCCAGAGCTTTCTGGGTGTTGCAGTTTGGGGTGAGGGTCTTGTAGACCCCTTTGCAAGAAAGTGTTGGCTTTGCTACCTGATGCTGATGATGTGTTGAAGGATACTATGTGGCATACAGAGGAATGAGAGAGAAAACCCCCTGAGCTTAGGGCAAGAGCTAGGGGCAGTTTGTGTAGGATGCAGACCACAGGTTTCTGCTTGAAAACTATGGTGCTTGGGCAGCTGAAGACCTGTGAATGCTTGGCAAGGGTATTGCGAGGCTGTATGCTCTGCAAGAGCTTCTCCCACACTGAGCAAGTGTTTCTTTTCCCCAAGCTGCCTGGCTGTTGAGACTGCATCTTGCAAATGCGGTTTCAGACAATAACAGCTTGCAATTATGCAGTGCTTTCAAAACCAAGATATCCTGAATTTCGTTAACGTCTTTGTATAAAACTAGCTGAGGCTGCTGTTGGGATGCAAAGCTCCAGCCTGTGCGGAAATGTCACAGCTGGATCACCCAAATCTTTATTCTGTGCTGGGGATGGATCATCCTGCAGATTTTAGGGTGTTGCTGTCTCTCTGGGACACACTGCCCGGGCTCAGCCAGAGAAAAGGGTACACAGAGACATCTCGTGGTCTCTGACCCCCCACTTTCTCTGATTTCTGTTTCACTATGGGTTGTAGGAGGAGGATTGGCTGGTGGTGGGGATTATCCATGCAGGAGTCAAAGGGCTCTGCACTCTGAGGAAAGGGGAGATGTGACTTAGAATCAGTAAAGGGAGCGGAAATTGCTGTAAGACCCATTATGGAGCACAGCATATCAGAAGCCATTTCTGAGCATGCAAAGGGCAAGCAGAGATTTCCCAAGGGAGAACAGTGCTGGACTCTGAGGGTCACCACCAGCAGCTCAGCTTCTGGCAGGTGGCCGATAAAGACTGAAACCCCTGGGGGCTGACACAGGACTTGCCATCAGCAGCAGGGGCACCCACACAGGATGAACCTTTAGTAAGGTCTCAGGTGCCAACAGATGAGGGTGGCTGACACCTGACACAGCCCCAGTCCAGAGAGATTTGATAAATGTGAGAATCAAACCCCTGAAATTCATCAAGGGGGATGTGAAGTGCAGCACTGAGGTGCAATAAGCTCCTGGCAGGGAAGGAGCTGAGAACTGAGTGGCAGCGGTGATGGAAAGGACCTGTGTGTTATCGTGGACACCAGGCTGAATACGAGCCAAGAGAGCACTCTTGTGAAAAAAGGAAACCACATCCTGGACTACATTAGGAGGAAAGTGTCCAGCAGATTGATGGAAGTTATTATCCCCACTGCGTGGCACTGGTGGGGGTGCACAGATCACAGAAGCTATTCTTGAATTGCTCCTAACAGTGGCTCTCCCCCGGCTTCCTCTGTTGTTAGTGAGAAATGAAAATACAGACGATGATACAGGGGTTACTGCAGGAGCAATAAAAGGAACTGTAATGTTATGCCAAGCCACTTGAAGCACCTGCTTGGGAAATAGATGGTCTTTCCTGAATCCCACATAGATCAAGTGACACATTTGGGTAAACAAGGAGCTTTACACTTGGATATTAACTTCTCTTTTTGATGAAAAATTAATGAAAAACTCGTCTGTAAAAAGCCTGTTTTTTCTGTGGTAACAGATACCCAAAAACATGAGAATTTTGAAATGCTTCCAGTCGCTCTGAGATGATGTGCAGTTGCTCCTGAACTGAAAGGCAGTAATACTTCATCTGCTGGACTGTTTTCAGGATTGAAAACTGCTTCAGCAGTAGTTGAAAGAGTGAAAAAGCGAGTGGTCAGCAGCTTGGCCGACCATTGCCACGTGCAGCTGACAGCGCTGGGGCTCTGGGAAGGACCAGGCATCAGAAATCAGTATTTGTCAGGGGCTGACTGCCCAGAGTCAGCACAGAGACTGCTTACATCACTGTTTTCTCAGTCCTTTTTTCTTTCCAGCTCTGGCCACAGAGTTTCAGATGAGTGTCATCTATTGTGGACGGATAGAACCACTGCAGCATGTTCCCCGCTCCAAGGTTAACTCAGTACCCTATGGTTGATGGGAACTAAAATAGTTTTGGGTGCTATCAGAGCTGCATCTGCCCCACTTGTTGCATTTTGTGAGGTCTCTGAGGCAGATGACACCTGGGAATGGTCACACTTCTGGGTGAAGCCATTACCCCACCATCAACACTTCAGAGGGATCCAGCATCATGTGGCAAGGCTGAGGCACACACAGGAGAGACACTGGTATGGCCAGGCTGGTGACAAGTGGCTGTGGAGAGCCTCATTCAACAGAGAATTGAGGGCAGGACTGCATGCCCTGGGACAGCTTTGCCCCCAGGTCCTGCCTTCATGGGTGATTGCAGAGCATCAATCCCCAAATCCGCTCCACTTCTCAAAGCTTTTAAGCTCCCTGGGCTTTACTATGCTCAAAGGCAGCTGCATGAAAGAATATTTTCCTTTTGTAAACAGACACAGTGACCTGCTTAGCATCGATCCTTAGCAGGGCTTCAAATTCAATTTGTTTCCATCATATCTGTGAATATTTTGGTAAATTGATTTTTGAGAACAGAAATGTATTGACAGTGATTATAGCTGATAAATACAATTTTAAATAATAAGATGGGGCTTATGATCACTGAATTGTTCACCTGAGGGATGTAAAAATATACAGTAAACAGTATTTTTCTAAGACATCAGTTAAAGTGCTGACCTTTATTTTTCATGAGATGACTCCAATTTCCATCTCTTTTTCAAGGGAGGAAGCCCTGAAAAAGTCATGGAGTGCAGCTGATGATCCCTAAACCTGCAATTTATGCGACTGCTGTAATCTGCGCACAACTGTAACTGATGAATATGCATCACATCATTTCTATGCGTGGCAGAAAGTAACCTACTTCTGTCCCCTAGAAAGCTGTGGTAGGTCTGGCTGCATATGCCTGAGACTCTGAGCCCGCAGTGGGGCTGTGGGATTTTGGGGAAGGTGGGGACACTCCAGGAAAACCCTGGGTGCAGACCTGTTCTGGGGGTTAAGACTATTATCTATCCATCTGTGCCATGGATACTGATGTGTTGCTCTGTGCTTGCCTCCTCTCAAGACTCATTTAAATCAGGGTCTGGTGGACAGTGAAGCAGCAGCTTTCTGAGGGTGGCTGGGAGGATGGTGGCCACCCCAGAAGTAGCCCTGAGGTAGTATCTTGAAGCTGAAGCAGCAGAGATGTGATAGACGCAGAAGACAGGCCAAGTGACACCCTAATGATGGTTAATGGGAGGTAGGAATTAAAACCTGCCGGCTCATTAGCAAGGGAAGAAGTGCCATCTGCTATGGCTGGCGGGTTCGCTGCCACTGTTTCTGGAGGGGGGCTACTGCTTCTGTGGGGATGTGAGGAGACAAGACCAGTGCCTAGGAGGGTATGTGCTGCTTTGCCTGTGACAGCCAGGAGCCAGGGCTGGGCAGTGTTGTGTGCAAGACCTTCCTTTTCCCAGATATACATGGCTGCCTCGGCAGTAGGAAGAGTCCCTGTGCACTCTCATTTTGTCCAGGGACCCCCCAGGGCAACAGGACTGCTGGCAGAACTGACAAGGGGATGAGCTTCAATCCTGCCAGAGGAAGCTGATGGTCTCTCTGTGAGCGACCACTGCCTGAATACTTCCCTCTCAGCTTTCTGGCAGCAACACAGGGACACTGGCTGGGGTTTCCAGGCATAGCCACTGCCTGCAGGTCCTGACTGCCCCTGAACCCCTCAGGACTGAGAGATTTGGGGCTGCCATCCAGACAGTGGAGCTTGAATAGCTGCCACTCTCACTGGGGAACATTGTGTGTGAGATACTCCTAAAGTGAGAAAGAGTTTCTTAGTTGACTGTGGTGTCCCCAGCCCTTTCTAATGCAAGGCCACAGGACCTGTAGCAGGACCAGCTTTAATCCTGCCAAAAAAAGATGACCATCAGACCCATTCTGCCCCCTGTGCTCATGCATGGTTGAGGACAGGACCCAGCCTCATGTTGCAGTGCCTATTGTCTTCTCAAATCTGGAGTTGAGGCAGGAGGTGATCAGCAACCTCTGGTTGCACACAGCAAGAAAAAGGCTAGAGGTAAAACTGTGAACCTTCCTGGGGCAGTGCAGTGATCCATGGAAAGGCTGCACTGGCTGCTCCCCATATTCTTGCAGGTGGTGACTGGCCCATTGTGCCCATGCTGTGCCTGGGTCCCCTTGATGAAACCAAAGTGCCTTGCTAAGCCAGAGCACATCACACATCAACATCCCTGCTTTGCTGACACATACCCTGTCCTTCACTGCATCCCTTGCCCAGCCAGTGCCCACTGACTACCATGGCAGAGCTTCCTCCTGCTGCAGTGGGGCTGCTGCCTCAGCCTGTGGCACCAGGCACCTCTGCCCCTACTGCCCCACACTTTGTCCCCTTCCTTCCCCAGCCTGGCCACCCTGTGGTGCAGAACCGAGCCTCAGTCCCTGGAGAGCCTGAGCAACATGGACCCGACCCAGGGAGAGAAGAGCTAGTCTCTGCCTGCTCCCTTGGATCTCTACAAGGTTGCAAAGCCTCTTGAGCCTGGGCAATGTAGGTGGCACTGGACTGGAGGGACGGAGATTGTGGCTGGGGGCCATGCCTGTACTGGTGCACAGTGACTGCTTCTGTGGGAAGGCTGCCCCATGCTGCCAAAACTCATCCAGGCAGGGAAGACCCAGCCCTGGGCATGGCGCAGTCTGTGCCTGTTGCATCCACCATGGTCTCCTTGGCCCTCATCCATGGAATCCTTGGAATCTGAGGCTGGAGCCATGTCAAACAGCTCGTGTGATGGGTGCACCATGGAGGCTTTGGAGGACCAACCCCAGAAACAGAGGCTTGCAAGGGAGGTGGGCACATGGTAGCCTTCTGGGGAAGGAATGCCGTATCAAACAGCTGTTCTGCCTCCTACATTAACATCCTCCAGCCCAGAAGAGACCCCTGCTAGTACAGCTCACCTTTGCAGGAGCACTTCAGGCAAACTGTAGGAGCAAACTGCAGTGCCCCTGTCGCCAGGCATGTGTGCTTGTGCTACCTGTGCCAAGGTAATGGCCCCGAGGGTACTACAGTAGTGCTGGCACGATATCTGTTTGGTGTGGGAAAAGCAAGAGATAAGGAATCAGCGGGATGGCTGATTAGTCAGTAACTCAATGTCCAAATGGAAACCAGTAATAAGGGGTCTGTACTGGGACTAGTGCTATTCAGTGACTTCATTAATGACATAGACAGTGGGATTGAGTGTACTCTGAGCAAGTTTTGCAACAAACAAAAAAGTGGAGGCTGGGAAAAAAAAGGTGCCTTAGAGAGGCATTATTAGAAGTTGGAGGCTGAACTGTGCAATGGGGAAGGGGATTTCATTGGTGGGCTCCGCAGAAAACCAGGAGCAGCTTTCCAAAACGAGCTGGTCAGCATGAGCAGATGCAAATGGAAAGTGTTTATAACTGTGAATTCTCCTGGGAGATATACATCGCTGACCATAGCGATGAGGAGGAGGAGGAGGTACTACCAAAACACATCCTCATCTTTTAAATATTTCCCAAAAGAATGAAAATACTGTTACGCAAGATGCAGAAAGGAAGGCAATGTCTGTATTCAGTGATTGGAAAGAAGCAAGCAAGGCTATGAAATATTTCCAGTTTATCAGGCACTAGAGGGGATGCTAGAAGACATAAACCAAGGGCAGATATTTCAAAAGTAGCTGCCTAGATAAATTGCACCCAAGAGCCCTGTTAAAATGGGCTGAGGGACCTTAGCTGTAATGGTCTTGATTTCTTATAAAACTGGAATTTCCCTGGTGTTTACAGGAGGTGCTGGGGCTGACAGACCTCTGCTGGGTATCTCTTTGCACAGGCATCCATGTTTCCTGGAGCACAGAACATCCTTCATATGAGTCAGGCACACAGGGATGACACAGCTCCTACTACAAACATCCTGAAAGAAGACTAACTGCTTTCTCTTTCTGAGAAAGGCCTGGGCAAAGTAAAGCAAACCCACTGCAACTCCCACACGAGGTTTTAAAGGGAAATGGGAGGATACCCCAGGGGAAGGGGCCCCTTCCCCAATTCCCCTTATGCCCAGCTCTCCACCTCTGCCTCTTCTATCCCTGTGATGAGAAGTTTGTAGAGAGACATCACTTCCCCTTGGACACTGAGACACCCTGTGCTGGGAGACAGCACCTCTTTGTGGTGTGCACAGACTCGATGTTAACAGTGGTTCTCTTTCCCATAGTCCTTCAGAGGTTTGATCACGAGTCTGCAGAATTGTCCCCCAAAAAGAAAACATCCTAACATTGCTTAGTCACTGTTTTTGCCAACCTGTCACAGAAAACAGTCTCTAGAATAACTTCCAACTTACTTTGTCCATTCTGCACCTTTCTGCAGGTTCTGTGACATTTGCACAATTAACTTGGAGATCTCTTGTAACCTTGTTTGCAAGCTGTGCTGCCATTTACAGTTATTTCATGTGCTGTGAAGGGTATTCCAGGTAGCCTTGAAAGCCTAGTGGAGGTGGGAGTCCTTGGCCGTTTGGAGACTCCAGGTTGCCCTGAGTTGAGGAGGAGCAGGAGGTTACTGAGGACAGCAGGCACCAGTAGTAGCCATCTGGAGGAAGTGATGCCTGCTAGCCTATTCCTCCAGGACTGGTTCTGGACCTGATGACATTCACCATGATGGGAAATGAATATTAGAGGTTTGTAGACGACATCTTCAGGTACAAAGAGCCAAGATATTGCAAGGAGTGGGCAGCTACATAGCCACCAGCATGACTTGGGACTGTGAGAAGCTGATCTGATGGCTCCCTCTGTCCATAGTTTTTCTGAGACCATGGAAAATGGATCCTGCAGCTGCTCCATTTCCATGGACATCCCAAAAGATGGAAAACCCATTTGTTTTCTGGATCTGTTGTCTGCAAAACACCTCCTCCACTGCTTTGCCCTGTGAGGTTTAGGGCAACACAGAAAGATGGGGCCGGTGCTGTGCTGGGCATCACTCACAGGTTCTGTGGGCACACAGGAGCTGATCATCATTTCAAGGCAGCCAGAGCAAGTCTTGGCAATACTCTGGAGCTGCTAAAAGGCAGAAGGGCTCAACTCTTTCCTGCTGATCTCAGAAAATGATTGGCCTCCTTTACCGAGCACTCATTACACCACATCTGGGTCATGTGTCAGGTTTTCATCCCTCTCATTATGGGAGAGACATTGATAAACAGGAGTGAGTTCAACAGAAGCCACTAAAGTGACAGGGGCTAGAGCTCCTGCGCTGCAAAAAGAGGCTGGCAGAGTTGGGCTTGTACATCTGTGAGAAGGGATGGCTTTGGGGAGACCCAAAAGTAGTCCCACATCTATGGGGAGATTACTGAGAAGATGGAGTTTTTAATGGACATGCATAATGGGGGAGGGGTGGGCATGAGAGAGAGTGATTTAGCTTGTAGCATAGCAAAATTATGCCCATGGGGACAGTCATGTTTAGATAGGGGCCTGAAGAGCTGGTGTAAACTCCACCCTTGGAACATTTCAAGATAGGCATAGTCCTGTGGAACCTGGTCCAGACTCAGTGATTCTCTGATTCTCTGATCCCATGCTGCCCCTGCTTTGTATGGAAGGTTGAAACCTTGCTTGGTTTGAGATGGATTTCTTGGTTCGTGAAGGTGTGGGGAGGTGACTGGGGAGATCAGCAGCTGAAGGTGCTCTTGGGCAGAAGGAATCCATAGAAGGGATAGGGGAAGGCTTGATACTTTGTGGGAGAACAGCCTGCTCTTCCTCAGGCTGTCCCTGCTGCTTAGTCTGACCTGAAGGGAATTGGTCTTGGCAAGGACCTGCTTGGAGCACAAGACTCTTGGAACTGGCAGAGAAAAGAAGGACCAAACAGCATAAAGATTAAGCTCACATAAGAAACTAAGCCAATTCCTATAATTTTCTTCTGGATTCGGATTCATACCAACAAGCTCTTCTGACAGCTCCAAAGGAGGTGGGAGAGAGGAAATTAATGGAGCTGCTTGGAAAGTGTTTGTAAATGCTTTGGCCTCATGCAGAGGGCTGTGGGGTGAGGGTCTGAGGGCGAGTGAGGGAGCTCCCATGCAGGGCATGCCCTGGGGCTGGGGACTGAGCTGCTCAAGTGATGGGGGCCAGAGCTGCCTTCTAGGGAAAAAGCAACGGGATGCTGACATCTACACTGGAAATGGTGCAGGGCATGAGGTTACGCCTACACTTCAGAGGAAGGAGGATGTGAATCAGGGAATGGTAGGGTGCGCTGGGCAAGGAAGCTGTTCAGGCTGTCTCAGCCTCTGGTGGGACCCGTGTCTATCAACAATTAACGAGGGAACTGTCAGCTTTGGCTGAGGTGATTAAGTGTGCACAGCAAGGCCACCAAGGACCACAGCCAGCTGGCAGGGAGAGCCTTCGGCTGAGCTCTCTTATCCCTGGATGGAGTAGCTGCATTCCCCCATCCCCTGAGGATGGTCCCTGACCCTGATCACCCCCATACACTTCGCTTGGTGTTAGCTGGCCTGGCTCAAAAGCCTGCAAGGGAGTGTGCAGACAACTTTTCAGCACACGTGGGGTTGTAACAGTGGTGCTGCTGCTGCCTAAGCATTGCTTCAGGACAGCACCATCACTCTGCGGTAATAAATCAGGAGAAACCAGTGCAAGAGCCTTTTCTGAAGCTATAGGTGATCCCTGGTTTCGTGGTTGAGGTACTGAGAGTCTGGGGACTGCAGCTATGGAGAAACCAGTGGAGAAAGGGACAAATGGAATGGCCACTGCAGTTTCTGCCCAAGAGCCGCTGCCATTAGGTCACAAAGTTGAAAAGTTGAGCCTGTGTGCTCTCCTCTGGCTCTGTTTATCCTCCCTTGCCCTTCATCCATGGACAGTTAGTAAGCCAAAAAGCTGCTCTATCTGATCATGGCTCTGTGATTCTCTGGGACGCTTTTGTCCTCATCACTAACAAGAAAGAGTTGCCTCTCTGCCCATGGTTTAAGGAGAGGGCATTCATCAGTGCTGTGGGTCCCCAGTGTGCCCTGGTCAGCATGGGGTCCTCAGAGCAACTCTGGCAGCTTTCCTGACTGGAAAATCCACGCCTTTCAACTTTCACCCACATGGCTTTCAGGAACATGCTTATTTAAAAACAAACAAACAAGAAAAAAAAAAAAGAAAAAAATAGAATTGAAAGTACTTTTTCTTCCACTGATTGTGCTCCTTGGTTTAATTAATTGAGCTGTTTGTCTCAAAATCTCCCCTCTAAATCTGAGCTACATTTCTGGTTGAGCTGACCAGTTTTTGGGTCCAAGTTGTTCTGTTTGTATTACCGGCAAAAGCTTTGGGCTCTTATGCCTGGAAGACATCACACTGGGAACAGCCGGATATGTCAAGGAGGGGATGGGATGTTCTGTAGCTGAGACACCACAGATGAGGCACTCATTGGGCTCCCTTCACCTGGGTCATCCAGATCCCTGGTCACCTTGAGCCCTCTCAAAATCTTAAGCTGTGCTTAACCTGAGCCTTGTGGTTGGTAGCAGTGCGAGCACTGCCTGCTGCCAGCCTTCACTCATGGTCAGGCAGGGGAGGTCCCAGTGTGGCTGCCAGCAAGGCCAAATGCCAAATGTAAATCCCTCAGGCCTTATGTCATACCACCTCTGGGGAGGGTACGGGGGCTGGGGAGGGGAAAAAGAGGACAGACCTCCCTGTTTGACAGGCTTGTTTGGGTCATTGACAGGAAATGGGTTGTATGCTCTGCTCCTGCTCTGGTGTCATCACATTCCCTGTCCCTGAAAGCATATGGGCGTTTTATCCCACTGTTATGCCCTACAGGTGAACTGCCTAAGGAAATATCTTCCTCACCTCAAAAGCAGACCAGGGGACCTTCTCCACCATGGTGGGGGAAAACATTTCAACCACAAGCCCCTCTTGTGGGAGTATCTATATTCTCTTTCCAGCTCACTCTGACACCCATATGTCAGGATTCAGTGCTGAACAGCTGCAAAAGTCCTATTTGTCAACTGTTAATCATATACTGCAGTCCGTCAGGAGCCCCAGATGTCTGTATCCTCTTCTTTCCCTGTGCAAGCACAGCAAGGCCAGCTGAAAACTGCTTCCTTCATGCAGTGGCAAACATGGAGCTACAGATGGGCTGGGGGTCCAGAGTGATCCCTCGAGCTTGTTAGTAGAGAAAACAACCTGTTTACTTTGACAGGGACAGCGGCTTACTCAGTGGGAGACTGCAGAAACCTCAGCACACATCTGGACAGATGCAGGATGGCTTCTCTGTCGTATTGTCTTAGAGTCTCTGGGCCACGAGGGTTTGAAGGCTGCAAAATCTGGAGCCAATTGAGTAATGAACAGCTTCAGGCAGCAGCTACTGCCTGCAGGTGTGGGGCACCACAAGGACAGGGGAATCTGGCTGGGAGAACTGGGATGGAGGATTCACTCTGCTCTGAGCTACTGCTGAGCTCTGCTGTGCCCTGCCAGGATGGTGGGCTGCCTCCTCCCTGAGGGGTGAGCATGTTACTGTGCTCAGGAGGGTGGAGGGGACAGCTGGGCAGAGTTCCTGAGGGGACACAGGACACTAGGGCCTAGGTTTGGTGAGATATGTTACGGACATGACTCCTTTCTGACAACTCTGGGCACCTTTTCTGCAGCCTTTCTGTCTCCCTTTGTTTCCCCTTTCAAGGATGTGTGCCTGGAGACCCTGTAGTTTGTAATGTCCCTAAGCTGGTGGCTGGCTAATCTGTCTGGGTTAGCACCGAGCCCTTCTTGGGAATTCCCTTCACAGATGCTATGGGGTTTATTAGCCCATGTGCTTTTGTGCCAGAGTGTGACTGCAAAAGCTGCTTGCAGAAACAGGCTGGAGCTGTTTGCAAACCTTCCAGGCTGGGTCTTTGCCTTAATCTCTGTGATTAGCTCAAATGGAAAGGAACAGCTGGGCAGCTGGCAAGCTGGGGAAGTGGGACAAACATATGTGAGATCCAAAGCTTCCCAGAAATTGTGGTGTTGAGTTTAGTGCCGAGGGACTATAAGGACAACTCTATGGGGGCATCCTTGGAGCAGGAGAAGGGAGCAGGTATTGTGTTTGCCCAACAGATGCTCTGGCAGTCATGGATGAGTAGGCAAGCCCTGGCTGAACAGTGAGTGCCAAAGAATGTGTGGGTGCCACATCTCCCCTTGTTTCATCTTTGTCTGGGCTTCTGCTTAAACGGATTGGTGTTTAAGGCTGGAGGAGACCGCTGTGTTGCACAGTCTTAGCCCTGCAGAGTGCAGGCATAAACTGTGTGATTACTCTGGGGCAGAAAGCATTGCTGCCTGCATGGAGACCCACAAGGGATGCTACTGATTCCCTGGTGGACTTGGTGTGGGCCTGGGTTACAGGTCTGCCATCTGTATCTTTCTTCACCCATCTCTTTTAGGGCAGTCTGGGGCCAGGACACTGGGGTGTCTTGGGGTCCAGGGACTGTGGAGAGGGTTGATGAACCCAGCACACTGTTTCAGGGAGGTCTTTAGAGAGAAGTTTGGGGGTACAATGTCAGATGGACTCTACTCACCCCAGAGAAGCTCTTCTAATGTCCTGCATCACTTGTTTTAGCATATATAAAATGCCTATTCCAATAATCCATGATGAGCACAGGCACTGGCCAAGTCTCAGGACAGTGGGGATTTCCAGAAGATTTGGAAGAAAATGTTATGCCAGTATTTGATGGGGGTACAGGGGTGACTAGAAAGATAGTGTGTCTGTCTGGGGAGGCACTTAGTCCCTAGCACGTCCCCAAGCTGGAGGAGGTCTCTGGAAATCAAAAGTTTTTAAGTAAGATGGAATTTTTCCTGGATGCCTGTGTGTGACCCAGGAGATCCCAAGGCAGATAACTTCAAGTGGGGAGGGAAAACAACTTGACCTCCAAGAGCTGCTTGGATGTTTGGAGCATTATCCTTATCTTTGAAGTGCTCTAGCCAAAGTGGCTGTGTGTGATCTTGGCTGGATTCTACACTCGGGCTTGTTAGCCCAGAGAGATGCTTAAGCTTTTAATTCCCTGTGATGCATGAGCAATTGCAAATTTCAACAGGTTCCAGGAAAATCTATTATCCCAGGTAGAGAGGCCAACATCTTGAGGATAGGAGGTGAAAAGGCACTTAAGAGGCTGGGAGGAGACGGGCTCAGTGTGATGGGGCATGACAGGACATGACAGGACATGGGGAACATGAGAGTTTATTTGTATGGGAAGCTGGTGATGTGCAGAGGTGCAAGGCTGACCATCCCTCTGTTCCAGCCTCCCTTTATGGAGGGCAAAGTATTTTGTGTGCTTTCTGCTGTAACCATGTGAACTGGCCTTTGCATTTGGACTCCAAACTGTCTCCCCAAAACTGCTTAGACTAATCCCTGTGTGTGCTGGTGGTGCCCTGGCACAAGGTGAGCCAGCTGATGGGGACTCACAACCTCCTTGGATCAGCAGGGCCATTACAGATGGGGGGTCTTGCACCACAGCTGGGTTCAGCATATCCTGCCAGATTCCGGGAGAGCTCTGCTGAACCTTGTGCCCTCATTCCCTGCTCCTGATTGCTGTCACTCCTCTGGCAAGAGGACATGAGGGGCTGGTGGGGTATTTAGAAGAGAAAATACAGGTGGTGCTCCAAAGGAAATTCTGCTTTGTCAAAAAAGGTGTGTGGTGCCCTTTCTGTGATACTGAGGCATGACACGAATTGAGTAGGTGACTGTGTGGGGTTTGAAGCCCCTTATGTGCAACTCTGAATCTCACAGCACTGCCAGCATCATGAATAACCATGCCCTATGTCCATGTACACACAGAGCAGCAGGAAATGCTCTGGACTGTGCTCCTCACCTGCCCTGCTCTGGATTTTAGTTCCAACACTGAGTTTCCATATCTGCTACAAAGCTTTGGTTGTTGGATCATAAAGGGATGCTACACAGTGTGGCAAGGATGGAAGACCCTTGGTTTTCCAGGATTAGTGCAAAGGTCCTTTCCCTGGGCACCTGGCATGCAGCTCAGGGGGGGAGGTGGGCTCTGGGCAGTCCTGCTCCCAGAGGTGGGAGCACAAGGTGAGTTCAGAGAGAGAGCAGGGACATCCACAGAGCTTTTGGCACCGAAATGGCACACAGTACTCTGCCGATAGTTTATACATCTTCCCGCTCTCCCTCCAGTGAGCATGTTGTTTTGCAATGCTGGCAACTCTCACACAGACCTTTGGCACCGGAGCAGAGCCCTGCATGGATGGGAATGGCCCTTGTGGTCTTCCCTGGGAGTGCAAAACTCCCTGATTACCACCACAATCAATTACTCTTGGGACACACGGGGCATGATCTGGTCTGAATTTCATCTTGGCAGCCTTGAGCTCCTCCAGACTTCTGCAACACATAGGGTATTCTCTGCGGCCGAGGTGTTGGGACAGGACCCATTGGAGGGGTTAGGAGTTGCTAAGATGAGAAGCTGGACCATCAGAGGGCACACAGTGCAGGCCCCCATGGGTGTGTGCAGAGACACCCATCAGCTGGGCCACCACAGGTGGAGCTGTTCAGAATGCACAGGGATTTCCCTCTGTCCAGTGGGCACATGCCACAACAGCTCTGGCTGTGTTAAGCCCATCTTGCTGTCTCCATTGCCCTCTGCAAAGGAGAGAGTGCCCCATGCATCACATAGAACTGATCTCTGAGAGGAGCCAGAAGACAAGAGGCACCCACCAGCATACAGGAAAACACTGAAGAAAGGACTCTGCTTGAGATGCCACAGCCGGCTGGCCAAGATTTGAGCTCTGGGATTCGGTGGGTGGCTGCAGGCAGTGTGGGATGGGCCAGGAGCAGTGCGAGGGGCTGGAAACTCCCTTTGGGGATGGGGATCAGGCGAGCAGCTGTTTACAGCAAGAGGAGAACTACAGGGACAGAAGTTGAGAGACCTTCTGACAGTGTCTGCCTGCCAAGGCTCTGGAGACACATCACAAGAATGGAGACAGGTCATATCAGTCCACTGGAACAGAACGACTCTGGGCTGTAGGAAAAGGCCAAGGCAGATTTCCTAGTTCAGAAAGGAAAGATTTGGACTCTTCTCCAGAAGAGATGACAGCTTGCTCACTATTTTCCAGCTAAGATCCTTTTTCTAGGGCAATTTGGTCTTGTGGAATGAAAAATAGCTCGTGATTTGGGAGCATAGGGGGACCATGGACATTTGGGTCAGGTCCACCATGAATGCTGTCCTGATGTCATCCCCTGAGGAGCTGGGGCTGTTTGTGGCTTTAGAAATGCCCTGTAGTCTCAACAAATGCCACCAGTTCTTCATCCCTGGGAAGGCCTGGAGTTCCTCCTGCCCATTATAGGATTTCTTGTGATATATTGGGTGGAGGTTCTACCTGATGTTTCTTCTTCTGTGGAGAGTTTCCCATGGAAACTGGATGTTGTACCCATGAGAGGGGTCATCATCACTGTTCCTTTGGAGAACAAACTGTTGGCCATGGCCAATGAGAGTGATGGAGAACTTCTTACTGCGCTCTGGCCTGGCCCTGCTGTTTTGAGTTGGTGAATGTGCCTGATGACTATTGTTAGGGGACAATTCTGGTGGGACATTATGTGTTTGGGTGCCTGTGAAGGCTGCACAACAGTCTCTTACCCCATTAGAGACATCTTTTAAAAGTTTCCCAGTGCCATAAAGAGAAGTTCTTGCTAGGATATGAATTATGTCATAGAATCATAGAATGGTTTGGGTTGGAAGGGACCTTAAAAATCACATCATTCCAATCCCCCTGCCATGGGCAAGGACACCTTACACTAGACTAGGCTGCTGAGAGCTCCATCCAACCTGGCCTTGAACACTTCCAGGGATGGGGCATTCACAGCTTCTCTGGGCAGTTCTGTTTCAGTGCCTCACCACCTCATCCTGATACCTAATCTAAACCTACTCTCTTTCATTTTGAAGCTATTTCCCCTTGTCCTGTCACTACATGTTTTTGTAAATATTCATTCTCCATCTTCCTTGTAGGCTCCCTCCAGGTAGTGAAAAGCCTCAACTCTTGAGCCTTCTCTTTTTCAGGCTCAACAATCCAAATTCTCTCAGTCTTTCCTCATAGGAGAGGTGCTCCATCCCTCTGATTATCTTCATGGC
This sequence comes from Xenops minutus, assembly GCA_035221455.1. Taxonomy (NCBI): domain Eukaryota; kingdom Metazoa; phylum Chordata; class Aves; order Passeriformes; family Furnariidae; genus Xenops; species Xenops minutus. Next base: position 63,619,750 of record JAWWEE010000085.1, read on the forward strand.
CTCCTCTGGACTCACTCAAACAGGTCAATGTCCTTCCTGTGCTGGGGACCCCAGAGCTGAATGCAGTGCTCCAGCTGGATTGTCACCAGAGCAGAGGGGCAGAATCCCCTCCCTCCCCTGCTGCCCACCCTGCTCTGGATGCAGCCCAGGACACATTTGGTGTCTGGGCTGTGAGTGCACATGGCCAGGTAATGTCCAGTCTCTCACCCACCAGCACCCCAAGTCCTTCTCAGCAGGGCTGCTCTTGGTCTGTTCATCCCCAGCCTGTGCTGATACCGGGGTTGCCCTGACCCAGGTGCAGCACCTTGCACTTGGTCTTGTTAAACCTCATGAGATTCCCATGGGTCCATTTCTTGAGCTTGTCTGGGTCCCTCTGAATGGCATCCCCTCCTTCGGGTGTGTCCCTCCTCATCCCTCTTTCAAAACCTTACTCTCTTTTTTCCTGAAAGGCTGACCCCAGAACTGGAGGATGTCAGCAATGGCCCACTGATGCACGTGTGCACAGGGGTGCATCAACTCCAATGCCTTCTTTGTGATTTCCTGGTGTTTGTGGCAGACACATATTTTGTAAGTACAGGTTATTTTGGATGATGAAATTATTGATATTGAACATACTGATGGACAGCAGGGCCCTTTGGGTTGTGCTTACAGAAAAAGAATGGACCTGATTGATCATTTTGATTACAGCTTCTGGCCTGCGGTCGGACAAGTTGAACACAACCATTGTTCCTATCCTTCACGTCTATCAAATTAAATCTCCCAGACTATTGTATTTTGGCCTCAGTGGCAGAAGGAGGTTGAGTCTTTCTGTTTGTGCTTACCCTGATTCCACCTGTGGCTTTTACAGCATCATGTACAGAGCTGGAGTGAGCTGTTGAAACACTAACCAGGGACTAGAAAGGTGTTCATGTCTGATATGGCAGATGTGCTGGTTTTGGCTGGGACAGAGTACTTTTTGGCACCCAGTGTGGTGCTCAAAGGGTTTGAGATAATGACAGATTTGATTGGAGTGTGCTGGACTGAATTTATATCTGTTATTGCTGCTCAGCTGCCAATGGACAGATTTCTGTGCTTCCCATGGGGCTCGATTGCCTGGCTATGTATCAGTCAAGTGTTTAATAGTGGCTGCTTTTTGCTTTCTTTGCTTGCTGCAGTGCTGTGTTGCTTATCACCCTTCTCTGCTGTGCCTGAGAACATTCTGATAACATCCATGGTGATAGGCCTGGGCTGGCGGATGGCCAGGGCATTGCTGCTGTTCCTGTGCTGCTGTCCTGGGCAGGCTGGACCTCCAGTGTGAACTCCAGTCAAGGAGACTGTGACCTGTGGATGAGTCCCTGGAGTGTGGATGTGGTGCTGAAGTGTCTGTAGCTGTGGGTATGTCCATGACACAGCAGGTTCTCAGTGAAGCATCTGTGGCCATGAATAAGGCCATGCTGGAACAACTCAAAGTGTCTGGGGCCATGAATAAGTCCCCACCACAACAAGCTCTTCCTGAAGGTGTTGTGGCCTATGAAAAAGTCTACAGCAGATCAAAGTCAAGGGTAGGAGTTCATCACAGTGTTAAACCCTGAGAGACCAAGGCTGAAAATTGTTATGCATAAACCTTTTCACTGTGATAACCTGGGGTATGAGTTGCATGCTATAGGAATTACTACAGCAGGAACCACCTGACCCAGTGAAGGATGAGCCTCACAAGAATCAGTGCAAGTGCAGCAGTGACCTGACCTGAGCTGGCTTTGGTGCTCAGTAACTCCACCCAACACACCACCTATCCTGTCCCAGTGACCACCCTAACAGACGGAGCCCAAAGTCATTGACTAAATGGACTCAGTGAACATTTTGTGGACCCTTTGCAGGGATGGCTGATAGACTAAGGGACTGACATCTGTTTATAAATCAAAGAATGAAAACAGAGGGAAGGTGATAGTTAATGAGGAAGTTTTGGGTGTTGCGGGACATGAACATGACATAAATGGTATTAAATAAGATGTAGAGATTTTGCTGGTTTTATCTGCTAAAGAGTGAATTTTCTTCATTGTAGCTCATGGTGCTGCATTTTACATTCGTGACTAAAACAGTGTTGAATAAAATAGGGATGATTTCATTATTGCTGAACAGTGTTTGCACAGTCTCAATCTTTTTATGGTAAGTTGGGGGTGCATGAGAAGTTGGGAGGGGACACAGCTGGGACAGCAGACCCCAACAGAACAACAGGACATCTCATACCAATAATGTTGTTCTCAGCAATAAAAGCTGGGGGAAAGGAGGAAGGGGGGAGATTTGGAGTTAAATAGTTTGTCTTCCCAAGTAGCCATTAGAGGTGATGGAGGTATTTACTTTATCAGCATGATGACAGCTTTCCTGGAAGTAGTAAATACCTGCCTCCTGGTGGGAAGTAGTGAATTAATTCTGTATATTGCTTTTCTTGTGCATGCAGCTTTTGCTTTACCTATTAAATTGTCTTTTATCTCAACCCATGAGTTTTCTGACTTTTATTTTTCTGATTCCCTGTCCCATTTCACTTGATGGGGATTGAGTGAGCTGTAGGTTTAATGTTTACTGGGGTTAACCCACACCAGCACACCAGACTGTTTTTAAGTTAAGGTGTACTACCCCAGGGCTGTGTTGAGGGGGTGAGGCCACTGCTGTTCACAGAGTCACAGAATGGTTTGGTTTGGAAGGGGTCCTTGAAAATCATGTAGTTCCAACACTTTGCTCTAGACCAGGTTCCTCCGAGCCCCATTCAGCCTGGCCTTGAACACTTCCAGGGATGGGGTATCAACATTGGGTAACCTATTCCAGTGACTCACTACCCTAACACTTAAGATTTTCTTCCCAGATATCTAACCTAAATCTACTCTCTTTGAATTTTAAACCATTCCTCCTTGGCCCCAGTTTTTGATGAGATGTGTTCTGCCCAACTCAGCAATGAGCCTGAGTCTAAAAGTGGGAAGAGATAGGAGCAGGCAGAACATTATTTGTGTCTTAAAATCCGTGGTGAGATTTGGATCTGACCTCATCTCCCTACTGAGTGGAGAAAGTAATCCAAAGGGCACAGAATAGACTACGTAGGCCAGAGCTGTGCCCTGAGGGGCTTCAGGGGCTGTGATATTTGTCTGAGGGATCTGCTGTTTAGTAGGAGGTAGCTGTAGGTGGTGGAGACAGCAGCACAGAATCACACAATCACAGAATGATTTGCGTTGGAAGGACCTCAAGAATCATCTCATTACATCCCCCTGCCATGGGCAGGGACACCTTCCACTAGACCAGGTTGCTCAGAGCCCCATCCAGCCTGGCCTTGAGCACTTCCAGGAGTGGAGCATCCACAGCTTCTCTGGGCAACCTGTCCTGAGGATGCTCTCTCTGCCAAAGGAGTAATGCCAGTCATACCAACTGGTCTCACAAACCTCTTTCTCACCTATATAACCTTGTCTTGGGATGCCATGTGGGGATTGCAGTTCTGGCAACCATCCCAGGGTCCTTTGGTTTTAGGGCAGAGTCCTGCATAGATGGAAATTGAGGCTTCAGCCCTCATGGTATTCTTGGTAGGGAATTTTGCCTTTGTGGCTGTGACCAGAGTCAGCCACTTCTGGAGGACAGAGAACAGCGCCTGAACTTAGTGTCATTCTGGCAGCCCTGAGCTCCTCCAGATCTCTGCAGTGTGCATGGTCTGCTCTGCTGCCAAGACAATGGGATGCAGTGGGTATGAAGGTGTATCTCCCCTTCCTCCTTATGCCTGACCCAAAGAGAATCCTTCAAACCGATGGGGTGACTTTTCTGAAGCTGCCATGGCAGGGTCTGTGGGGCTTCGGCAGGTGGACACTGCAGGGAGATGTCCCAGCTTCTGGCCCTGCAGCTGTTCCCTTGCAGTAAACAGCCTGATACCCATTCCCAAAGGGAATTTCCAGTGCCTTGCGCTGCTCCCAGACCACTGCCCATTGCCTGCAACCATCTGCTGAACCGCAGAACTCAGAGGCTGGCCAGCTGGCTGTGGAGTCTTGAGCAGTGTCCTGGCTCCAAACAATGTTCTTCCACATGTTTATGGCTATGCCTCTTGCATCCTCTTGGATACACCCATTTGAAAACAGCCAGGTCAAATGTCCAGTCTTGAACTTCCCAGGTCCTTGGTGTGCCTGGGTCAGTCCCTGCTCTGTGTGTGCCTGGGAGAAGGCTGCTCTGCATTGTGCACGTCTACTTGGTGTTGCAGGATGTCCCCTCTGCATTATAATACTGTTTGCCTGGGGCCAAAATGAGCCTCAGGTCCCTCCTTACGTCTTCAAGCTCTGCCCTTGGTGGTGGAGCCTGCTGCTGTGGGGTTTTTACAGCAGCCTTGCTCTGCCCTGCTGCTCTGAATCACTCTTCATGGCCAGTTATAATTAGGTTTTTGGAGTATGTGACTTTTTCTAATCTTTTAGCTGTATCCAGGCAGGATGAGACCTGTCCACCGAATAGCCAAGCTCCCAGAGCCCCTCAGGTCTGCTTCTCCCTCTTCCAGCAGCTGTTCCCTTTCCATGCAGACTGCTGGGAACAGCTTGGCCACGTGCAATTCAGGTGCCCCGCTGGCACCAGTGCTCCCTGGTGCTAACTCCAGATGCTCGTAGCCCATGAAGCTGGCAAGGCAACACAGTGGGTGTCTCTGCCTGGCATCACTGCCCAGTACCTCCTACCCTGTGGGACTTCATCTCCTTTCTCTTTGCTCTCTCTCTGGTTTTTGCCTTTTCCACAGCTGCATGGACATTTGGCGGCTGCTTCCCTGGTTGGGGTGGCTGGCTGAGCTACCACGAGGCGCAGAGCCCTTCTCTGGTGTTTTCCAGTCTTGGCTGAAGCATATCCAGTTTCTAGTTTACGTTTTGTTGTAATGTCCTCTGCAAACTCTCCAGAGCCTTCTTAATGTTTTGCTTAATTTCCCTTTGGCTGTCTTCTCTGTCTCCACACACATCCCCCCAGCCCTGCCCTCCCTGCCCTCCCTGCCCAGATTGCTGGATGGAGAATTGATGTGTTTCTCAGTGGAAAAGGGAGGGTTGAGCCTGTGGTGGAAGGGCTGAGGACTAGCTGAGAGGGGCACAGCATTTGGAGGGCTATGCAAACAACAGTTGAACCTTGCAGGGTTTTCCTACTCTCTGCCAAGAGCAGGAGCAACTTGCCATGTCTCCTTTCCACCACTATCCTTAGTCACCCCAAGGAGGTCTCCACGGGCAGACATGCTCTGAGCCATCACCCCTGTATTTTCTGGTGGCACAGTGACAAATGTCCACACTCACAGCAGCCTGAGTCCTGTGTGTTGGGTAATGCCTAGATCAGGGGGGCTGAGAGTTGAACGATGCTGACCAGGTACTTTCCATGGGGGTCCAAAACACAGATCCTGGCCAGTCTTTTGACTTTGGGTCTGAACAAGCACTGTGGGCACCACTGTGCATCACGCAGGGGATGCTGTAGGAAGAGAGCACTGTTCCAGGATGCAGGACCTGCTCAGGTCCCTCTCAGGCAGCTCACTAAGTCCCTGAACAGTTTCTGGCAGGGTCCTGCCCCAGACCTGAGCCACTCTGCAGGCATGCTAGCTACCAAAGGGTTAACTCCGTGCTGCCACATCCAGCTGGGGAACCAAATTTCCATCTGGGGCAAAGCAGTGTGTGTGGGGCAAACTTCTGCTGGCTGAAGACCCCCTCCAAGCCCAGCTGGCTTCAGGACCCATGCACTCATAATGAGCTGCTTCCTTGCCCTTCCCAGCATGTTGTGCTCATCCCACTCTTCCTACCGGCCTCATCAGATGCTGGAGACAGTGCAGCAGCCAGCAGGCAGCCTTCCCGGCTCGTGTGCCGCTGGCTTCCAGCAATTGTTTCCCCAGTCCCAAGGACTGTGCTGTTATAAGACATTTCTATAGAGTGTGCCTGGCAGGCAGCCTGCTCCCCTTCCCAGCCTGCTCCCCTTCCCAGCCTGCTCCCCTTTCCAGCCACGGGGGTTTTCCATGCTGGGCTTTGAGAACTACCTCTGCGCTGGGTCCTGGGAATCGGGGCCTCTGCAGGAAGGAATTTGCTGGTCAGCGAGTTGAGCTGAGCTGCGCGACCCTTTTCCTGTTAGCACTGACTTTAACTTGGAGGCAACATCCAGAAGGATTCGGAAATTCCCAGTCCCCCTCGTTAGCTCCCCTTGATATCATCAGTTCAAGGAACCTCTGCTTCCAGGCTCTTGGGGAGCAGACCCTGCTGTCTGGTTACGTGGGACAGAGCTGGGGGCTTCTGCAGGTCTGATGGTCAATCCAGATCTGGATGAGAAGAGGGCTGAGTACTCAGGGTAGAGGATCTCCTGGCATTGTGGTGTGGAATGCTAGGGAGCTGTGATGCCAAAAACCAGGGAAGTAATCCATTGATGAACTCCAGACTCTGGAGCTCTGGTGCCCAGGTGCAGGGTGCAAATATGGGAAGCATTTGGGATGGGGGCTTGAGCGAGCCCCTACAAGCTGCCACAGTAGTTTCACTGCCTGGGAAAGGATCACAAGCAAGGCAGTCCAGTGACCTTTGCTATGGTCCCACTGTTTATGTGCACTCCGTGTGTGGGGAAACCATAGTCTCTGTGTAGGATACCCTCCCCTATTCATGAAGTGTGAAAGTTCCTCAGCCATAGGGACACAACAAGCTGGAGCTGGGCTGCCTGAGAATGGGGGGTTCTGGAGCCATCATTGTACAAAGCCCTGTTGCAATGGCTCTGTACAGTGTCAGACACAGGCCCTTTGGTCAGAATGGGGTTCTCTGTAGCTGAGACAATTCAGAGGGGCATCCTGCCTGGTTATGTGTCTGTGTGTCCCTGTTTACATCCCTCCCTGTTGACATCCCTCCCTGTGGCTGTCTCCATCCTGCACCCCTGAGCTATAGGAAAAGGCTGGTGGCTGCAGGAGCCCAAGGTGGTGAGAAATGGGCTTATGTGAGTGTATGCAAGAAATTGTGTCTGCCAGAGGAGCAGCTGAAGGTTGCTGGTGTTTGAGAATCCTAAAAAGCCTTGTCTCCACCCCCACCCTGGCAGCTCCACTGTATCCTAAAAGTTCAGTCTGTCTTTTAACCCCTCCAAAGCCCACCCCCTGCCTCCCCCCCACTCC
>JAWWEE010000085.1:63626939-63843308 GCA_035221455.1 Xenops minutus
TGAGGGAGGGGTTATTTAGGGGGGTTAATGAGGGGGGGTTAATGAGGGGGGGGTTATTGAGGGGTGTTAATGAGGGGGGGTTAATGAGGGGGGGTTAATGAGGGGGGTTAATGAGGGGGGGTTAATGAGGGGGGGTTAATGAGGGGGGTTAATGAGGGGTGTTAATGAGGGGGTTAACGAGGCCCCCCGGTGTCCCCAGGGAGCTGGAGCTGCCACCTCTGCCTGGACCTGCTGAAGGAGAAGGCGTCGATTTACCAGAACCAGAACAGCTCCTGATCTTCATCCTCATCCTGCTCCTCATCCTCACCCTCCTCCTCATCCTCACCTGCTCTTCCTCCCCCTCCTCCTCCTCCTCCTCCTCCTCCCCCCCAGCCTTGGGCCCTTTTCATTTTATTCTCTCCCCCCCCCTTCGTTCTCTTTTTGTTCCGTTTTATTTCCTTTCCCCCTTTAATTTACTTTCTTTTGGTTCCTTTTCTTTTATTTCCCCCTTTTTTTGGTTCTTTTTTCTTTCATCTCCTTTTCCATTTTTTAGTTTTATTTGTTTCTCCTTTTTTGTCCTTTCATTTCCTTCTGTTTTCCTTGGTTTGTTCTCCATTCATTCCCTTCCTTTAATGTCCCTCTCTTTTGGTTCAGTTTTAGTTTCCTTTTTTCATTCTCTTTGATTTTCTTTCTTTTCTTCTTTTATCCTTCCATTTTCCATTTCTTTGGGGCCTTTTTTCTGTTCCTTTTTTAACTTCTCTTTTATTTTCTGTTCCTTTTATTTTTTTTCGTTTTCTTGGCTCTTTTTCCTTTTATTCTTTTTCCTCCTTTTTGGATCCTTTTTTTTTAAAAATCTCCATTTTTCCCTTTTTTGCTCCATTTTTCCCATCCTTTCTCTGTTTTTTTACCCCCCCCTTGGTGATTTTTGGGGTGACCCCTCCCCCCCCATCCCTTGACCCAAATTCCCAGGATTTCACCCCAAAACACACCCCTTTTTTTTTTGGAAAACCATTACACTTTTGGGGCTTTTTGTTCATTTCTCCCCTTTCTGAGATGAAATTTCCCCCCTTTTATTTTATCCCCCTCCCCCCCTCGCTGCTCCTGCCCCTCCCCCCACGAGGCCTTACCCCTCCCCCCCCCAATCCCCCCAAACGGGGCCAAATCCCTGGATTTGTCCCCTCCCCCCCCCAGCTTTCCCCTCTCTCATTACCAGAATCTCCTTGTTTTCTCCCTGGGCTGGGGGGACAGGTGACAGAGCAAGGCACACGGAGAGGACAGAGTGAAAGGGGGCGCTCTGAGGGAAGGGAGGCAGGAGAAGAGATGGGGAATTGACCCCCAGGATGATTTTCATGGGGACCTGCTGCTCAGGCATGCAGAGGTGTCTGCAATAGCCAAGTACCCCTTCCCCTCCTGGAACCTCTCCAACCACTGTCCTTGGAAGGACTGGAGTGAGGGTCCTCTCATGCAGATGTTTTCTTTGAGGTGCAAGTTACAGCAACCAGGGAATTGCCAAAGACTGATGCCTGTGAAGGGAAACGTGTGCCCTGACCCTACTTAGCAGCTCAGACTGGGGCTGGCCTCTGGCTGGAGGATGCTGCTGCTGCTCCTGCAGTGCCTTAACAACACTCAGAGAGCCAGGGACTTTCCAGGAGCCTGCTGCTGTGGCTAGGACATGGACTGAGTAATTCTATGCTGGGACCACAGAGCTATCCTGGACTCCTTTGGGGGCAGAGGGAGTCCTGGAGTGGACTAGTCTTTGGTGGGAACAACCTGTGACTTGTTGTTCCTCCCTCCATCCACATCATTTGTCTTGATAACACGTAGGCTCTGGGAAACCACAGTGGACAGCTATGGGATCAAAGCTCCCTCAGCTTGCTAGCAAAGGGATGGTGCTCCAGCTTTTCCAAGGGTGGGGGCTCATCCAGGTGCTTAGCACCAGAGCAGTGCTCTCTGGAGAGTTTGCACAAGTAACACAGGAAAAACACTAAGGACCAGCATGGCTCTCCTTTTCCAGCCCTGTCCTGATGCCTGTAATGCTTTGGGGTTGGGGTGATAGGTGGCAACACATGGAATGCTTCCAGGGACCCATTCCCTGTGCTGCTGGACACCCTGGCGACATACACCAAACAGGCAACCTGCTGCTGCCCATGTCCCATGCCTGCTCTATGCTCCAGGGTCTGCTGCCCGAGTCCACACCAATCTTAGTCTTGCACACGTGTGTGGGGAGCTGCTTCCCCCTGTCTGGGTGCTGGGCAGAATAGGCGCTCCCTTTCTTTTCTGCACAAGTGATGCAGAAAGTCCGAGAAAGGCAGCTCTGGATACCACACTGCCCCAGGCACCCAGTTTGTTCTGGAGGAAGGCAGCTTGCTGGTCTCCTTGTCCAAGAGAGGGCTGCAGGACACTTGCTGGTGAGTCCCTGTGCCATGACTCCAGCATTGCATTGTCCCTGCTGAGGAGGCAAGTGTGGGCACCTTATCACATCTCTGCTTTCTACAGCATCCAGGACTCTGGTCTCCTCCTGTGTTACTTATTGCCCCTGATGACTATTTTTGAGGGTCGTTATCAGGAACTGGAGGAAAAGTCCTGGAGTTGCAACCCAGCTCACAGGCAGTGGGGCCTAGGAAGGGACTTGGCTCCCACCATGTACCATTGGGTAGACCCCACCAGGGCTGCACATCCCACTGGGGCTCCCAGGACACAGCTGACATTAGCAATGGGACCTGAGCTGCTGAGAACCTGGCGTCCAGGGTGGGTGAAGAGGGACTGTTGGCAGTGAGAGGTGAAGTCAGGGAGGGGAGATAGCAAAGAGAACTTCTTGCTGGCAGGGACTGCCCAGAGGGGAGTGATTTTGGGTCCTACATCTTCTCAGAGGGACTCTGAAGCAGGGTGAGAGGTGGTGACACCTGATGCATCAAATGGGATTCCAGTTAAATAGCAGGGAAGATGTTTACAACTTGAGAACATTTCAAGCACTGGAACAGGTTTCCCAATGCAGTTGTGAAGCCTCCATTGTGAAAATGTGGAGGTGTCTGTCCATCCGTTCCCCGGAGTAGGACTGGTGTCACACTGGGTTGCTCAGGACTAGCTCAAGTCACATGGCTGCCTTTTTGGGTGGCCTTTGCCACCACAGGGTTTCCCTGAAGTGTCCTGTTCAGCTCTCTGGGTCCACTTGTACATAGCCCCCATCTGTCCAGCTATGTCCAAACTGTTCAGTTGCACAAGGTCATGCCATTGTGCCCATGGGACTTCACATCTTGTCTGTGTTACACCTCAGAAAGTTCTCATGAGCTCATTTATCAGACTGGTCAAGGTCCTCACTTATCCTCAGCTCCCCACAATTTGGCATCAGCATGAAAGTAAGATGAGCTGTGCTATTTTCCGCAGCCCCATTGCAGTCTGGTCCTTGCACATCCCAGCACTACAGCTGTGTTCAGCTGTTTGGGGAGGTCCCCAAGGCAGCCAGACAGGGATGGGGGCTTAGGGGATTGGGATGTGTGGTTAGCCACTTCTCACCTATTCGTGTGGGTGGCTTGGCTTGGGAGCAAAGCACAAAGTTGGGAAGCAAAGCAGGTTGACTCCTTGGTTTCTTTAATGGCTTGGCCACCTGCCAGGATCCCTGTCCTGGGAATAAACAGGCAAGAAGCAACACCTGACCCTCTGAGAGCAGGTAGTGGCAGGTTGTGATACTGGGTAGGAAACTGGAGCCCACAAGCTCATATAGCTGTGATGGGAGCTGCATCTTCAGTATGTCCCCCATCTGGCACCCCATGCTTTGATGGGCATCTGGGAACAAGACAGGACGTGTCTGTAAAGGGGGGCTTGCAGCTTACAGGAATCCCCCACCCTCTACTTCTCCATCACCCAGCCCTCGGCCGGCTGGTGGGCTGCCTGCCAGGCTGGCCGAAAATGAAAGCAAAGCTCCAGAGATAAATAGGAGCAGCCTCGACACGAGGCAGCAGTGTGCGTCCTGCTCCCCAGCCTTGCCCTGCTTAACACCCGTGGCACCACCATGGCTCTCCGTCTCATCCTGCCGCTGCTGATGCTGGCTGCCACCCTCCTTATCTCCCAGGCTCAAGGTGAAGGACATGTAGCCCTCCTGCCTGCTCCAGGTGGATGGGGCAGGGGGTGTGGGTGCTCAGTGGGGTCTGCACAGGGTGCTGGGTGGTGCAGAGGCGGGGACGGTGGTGTTTGCAGTGTGTTTGGGTGTGTAGTTTGCAGTCCTGTGTAGGGCGGTGTGTGGCATTGGCTTGCAGTGCTTTCTTGGCTTGGGAGTGTCTGTGTGTGCAGCTGGTGGGGCAGCAGCACCTTGAGCTGAAAAGTGCAGGCAGGAAAGCAAGATTTTGTCCCTTATCACGGAGCTCATCCCTGCCTCAATTTCCCCTCTGTCACCCTCTGATATGGTGTGTTATATTCCTGGGGCAGGGTTTAACCTGCAGCTAAGCACTGGGGTTGAGACCTCCCACCCTCATCTGCTGCCCAGAATCTCTCCCACAAGTGACACCAAGCAAGCCCTGTGCTGTCAGCTGGCCATGCTGTGCTGAAGGTACCCTGACTTGCTGGTGCTCCAAAATCCCACATCCCCTCCTTGCTCACAGGCATTGGAAGCTCAGCTTCGGACTGCTGCCTGAAGCACAGCCGGAAAGCCATCCCCAGGGACGTGGTGACATCCTACAGATTCCAGGGACCCGAGTCAGGATGTTTGCTGCGTGCTGTTGTGTAAGTCCTCTGTAGCACTCAGGACCACCCACAGCACTTTGCCTCCAGACAAACCCTCCCTCTCCATGTCCTCCTGCTTCTCACCCCCAGGCAAACCTTTCTTTTGCACCCCAGGTTCACCACCAAAAAGGCCAGGAAAATCTGTGCCTCTCCCACCAACCGCTCTGTCCAGAAAGTGATGAAGTACCTGGACAAGCTCAAGAGTGACAAGGACAAGAAAAAGGGACTGTCCCTGCGTTCTGGGGGCAAACCCAAGCAGCAGAGGCAGCAGCGGATCTAAGTCATGCCTCAAGAGGTAGGTGAGGTGGGGGAGAGAAGGGTGATGGAGTGAGGGCACTGCACCCCATCCCAGATCCTTCTACATGGGAGGGTGGGCATTCAGATCCTGATGCTAAGCCTGAGAGCTGCCAGAGCCATGGCTGGAGTGTGGATGCACTTATGGCATGGCTCTCTCCTGGTCTGTGCTTGCCATGAAATCAGATTTGCTTCTGGTGCAGTGGGGACAAGACAATGCTTAGGGACAGGCAAGGCATATCACACAAGGGAATAACCCCCAGCTCTCATTGTGACCCTCTCCATCTCACCACCTTCTCCTTGCCTTCCTTAGGACGGATGCCTTCCCATTGATGACTGACCCACGGCCCGACAATGGACACGCAAAGACCACCCACCCACCCACTGGCCCCAGGGGCAAGGATGGGACTGGCTGAGGGGGCTGCCCTCTGCCCCACAGCCTCCTTGGCACTGTTGTGCCTGACACAGAGATCCCCCAGCCGGGACTCTCTGCACCGGCTGGGTGCTCTCAGGAAAGGGGGCACCCAGGTCCTTGCCCATCCCACAGCCACACAGGTGGGGACCTGGACTCCTGTGAGAGCTGAGCCATGGCCTCGAGGGGGAAGTGGACAGACTTCCCACTGAAGGGGATTTCTTTAGCCAGGCAGAATGGCAGCTTTTCCTATGACTTTTTTGGGGAAATTTTATACATTTGTATTTATATTTGAAAACTGTGCTTTCATTCAGTCTTCCTGGAAGGCTTTCCTTCTGGCTCCTTGTGCTTCACAGAGTATCCTTTATGCTTCAAGCTTGCTTTTCTGGAAGATTGCTCTTATTTTTCTACCAAAGAAATGATAGGTGAATTTTACTTCCCTCTCACTTTTTTTGCTCCTTTTTGGCTGGCAGGGCTGTGGGGTGCCAGGCAGGTCCCAAGTCCCATGGTCCTTCCTGAGCTGCTTCTTGGGTGCTCCCTTGCAGGGCAATTAATAGTGGCTGAGCTGGAAAGTTTGGGGGTGACAGTGTGACTCTGTGTCTGGGCTGTTCTGCTCTTTCCCTTCAGTTTTTATGATGTGCTGTTGCAGTATAGTTTGGCTAAAGATAGCCACAATTTGTCCCTTTGGTTTTTTATTTTCTTTTTGATGTAAAAAATTTCCATGAAATCAGACCAAATTGTCCGTTTTAGTGGAATTATACCCTTTTAGCTCCCCTGGTTACAAAATTGCAATGGAATCAGGACAAATGGTTCATTTCAGTGGAATTTTACCCTTTTATCACCCCTGCCTTTGCATGTGTCAGGGATTCAGACACCATTAAGCTGAATGCTTAGTTTTCTAGTGGAAAAAAAAGCTGGAAACTCTCGTATACTTTCTTACCAAACCTGAACGGTGAAAACTTCCCATGAGGCTGCGAAGGTGAGGGAATAGAAGACTTCGCAAAATTTATTGCAGCCATTTGAGAGCAGCTCCATCCCAAACCTTTAATGAGAGAAGTCACTACCCACAGGACACTATTAGGGGAGACTGAAAGTAGAGGGGGGACAGACCCCTGGGACAGGGCTGGGGGGCAACTGGCATCTCCCTGTGCTTACAACCTCCCCAGCATGCTGAGAAGGAGCAAGTGCTATCTGCTTGCAGAGACTTCAGACGAGGACTTTGGTCAGTAAAGGTCTATTAAGTCATATAAAGGCAATAATAGAATTTGCAGAGCTTAACAGTATCAGCAAGGGCTGTGTGTTGTCGGCTGGAGTAAAGCTTGTAGCTGAGTGTTTCTATCAAGCACGTTTATCTGGCTTGATTGCTTTATTAAGTGGGCATTTAGGTCTATTATTTTAAGGCAGTGTAAAGTAACTGTGAAGTGCGAGATACTGGGCCTGAGTATGGGACAGGCGCTGAGCTGTCTCCTGTTTCCCTCTTCTCCGTGTGGGAACATGTGGCCATCTGCCAGACCGGATTTTGGACAGGATGAGTGGCAATAAAATATATTCTTTATAACCAAACTCACTCGTTCAGTTGTTGTCACGAGCTTTGGTGGGGTGGGAAGGGTTGCACAATGGGGTGCTCTCATGCCCCACGCACCCTCATCCCCCAGGTCCTGGTTTTTGCAGCCCCCATGTGCAATGCGTCCATGGGGTGCATGGGGTGGGAGCTGCTGACACAGGGGAGAGGAGCTGTGCAAGTCCCCTCTCTTGCAGCTGTGTTGCCCAGCAAGGTGAAGACATCCTGGTTGCTCATCTGTCCTCACAGAGGGGTTCTGAAGTGTCAGCAAGCATGGGGCACAACAGAGTTTTTTACACAGCATCTTTGCTCATGGTCTGTCCCTCCAGCTCCGAGTCATCCCGGACATGCACTGCATGTTCAAAGCACGATGTCTGAGCTCCCTTCTGCTTTGGGAAAACAGCAATAAATCAAGTAATTAATGAACCTGTGCTCTGGCCAGGGCTTTGCTGGGAGCCTGAGAACTGGCACCTCTACGTGAGGGGTCAGCTGGAGATGCTGTGGGAGAGCTGAAGGCAGATCTGTGTTTGCCAGGGACATGCTGCATCCTGCCCTGCCTTCTGACAGACTCCTTGTGCTAGTCGTGGTGTCAGAGGGTTGTAAAATAATGCAAAAAACCCGTAGAAATGTATATCATCTGAATACATCTGCAAACACAAACAGATAAGCATGAGCAGATGGCAGGAGTGAGCTAGTGTGAAATGTGTCCTGGTGTCTCTGTGGCTGTGCATATGTACACTGCATGGGTGGGTTTGTTCCCTTTAAATGCTAGGCAGGCACTAGGCTAAAACATATTAAAAAGGCATGTCAATGGTGGTGCTTTTATTTATCCTAAAATTGACTCTAAAAGTCGGGGTTTTGGAAGAGTTTGTTCCATGCTCAGGCACAAATACCTGATGAGGAAGGCACACATGAGCATGGACAGAGATGCACAAATGCAACCCCATGGGTTGCCTGTGCCTGTACACGCACAAGTGTTTGCACATCCCTTCCAGCTTTGCTGCTAAATACTGCTTTTAGGGAAAATATGGTGGCAGGGTTATTGGAAGCCTCTTACTCATGAGGCAGATGGTTGCAGTGCTGCCATAGTGAGATGGCACCAGGGAAACACCTTCTAGGAGACTCCTTGTGAGAGGCAATAAGCTGGGATCTGGAGCCCTCAAAAGGGGCTGAAATCCCTTCTCCATGAAGGAGCTGAATCTATGGACGCCTGCTGGAACAAGAGATGTGAAGAAGATGGTCTAAGGTGATGCTGCAGTGAAGCAGCAGAAAAGATTCACACAGACATTCCCTGGGCAGGGCAAACCTGCTGCTTTGCCCCATGTGCAAAGAGAAAGCAACATTGATTCAGTGAGTGTGGGGGCAGTGGGTGGGCAAGGGCTTTAAAAGCCCACCTAGCCTTAAATCAGTCCACAGGGATGGAAAGAAAGTTGCATTGATGTCAAGTAGAGCAAAAAGTTAGGAAAGCTCGGCCACCCTGGAGCAGAAAGGTTTCAGTGACAGCAGAGTAGCCAGACAAGACAGAAAGCAGAGTCCAGCCAACAAAGCCTTGAGCCCAGGCCAAATGATTAAGTCAAGTCATTAGCCGGCACAGACGATGCTCCAGGGTTGTGCCGGCAGCGAAGCGTGCTGGGCTGGGATGCTGGGCTGAGCTCCTGCAAGGCTCACCTGAAGACAGGCACACTGCCTCTGTCCCTGTGTCCCACACGCTTTCCCAGAAGCAGGAGCAGGCTATGCTGCAGCAGCCCTGTGGGAAGCAAGGGCTGGTTTTGGGGCTGCATGGGTGCTAGAAGGGCTATAGTTTCCAAGAGAAGCTTTAAGGTGTTTTTTTTTTGTGCTCTCTCCACCAACACTGCCCTCCTGGGTTCTGCCATGGTTTGAGAGCATAGAGCAGGTGGGAAAGTGACTGGTGGGCAATAGGAACTCTCACCCTTCCTGCTCCAAGGTATTTCCAAGTCCTGACCATCCCTTGGCACACATCCTGTCCCAGAGGGCACAGCCCAGACATTCCCCTCGACTCTTTAATTGCCTTTGTATCTCCCAAGTGCCCTCCTTCCACCATCCTCCGTTTTGCTGTCTGAAGACCCTTGGCATTCAGGTGTCTCATGCTGACAGTCCTCCTTCCACCCACCCCAGACCCCAAGGTCCCTCCACTTTCCTCCCATCTTGATGGGCATTGCAGACCTACTCCTGGGCTGCAGCTCTCCAAGGTGCTGTGGAAGAGCATCTGCTCTCCTCTGAGGGTGTCCTGGGCTGGGGCTAATGTGACCCATTCCCCAGAACTGCAACAAACCAAGAAGCCCACAGCCTTCCCTGCCCAGTGTCAGCCTAAGAGAGAACAGAGCAGCCTCCAAGACTTTGTTCTACTTCATGCACTTGTGGATCTTTCCACAAGTGAGTTTGGTGTGCAGCCCTACTAGGCATCCTTCCTTCCAAGACACATAGGAGATGGCAAGGGAATTGCTGATGGGTTGCTTTTTGTACAGGTCTTCAAGCTGTTCCCCATCCATCCCCCTTTGAAATCCCTGGAGAGGCTGCAGATCAGACAGTGTAATGGCAGGGAGTCAGAGCTGGGGCATCCCACCTGGCCACTGCCATCTCAGTGTGTTCACAGCATCTCCCGAGGATATTTGCAGGAAGCACCTGGCTGGGATACTGTGCAGCCCAAAGGTGAAGCTGAGGAACACGTGTTGTAGAGGATCCTGGGAGAAGGCTGCTCCCCTGGGAGTGTCGAGCAAGACGCAGCTGAAGGGTCTTGGGATCTGTTCATCACTCATGGTGACATCAGCATCAATGACACTGAAGATAATGAGCGTTAGGGGCAGAGCAGGAATTGGCAGCATCTGAATGCTTCGCAGCCAGATTATCAGGTTTACCTTTGCTCCCTCTGGGCAAAGGTATGACTTACTCTTTTATCCCATTAACTGTTTTTAAATCAGATTGACTGGGTTTGCTCAGCTAGAGGAGATCCAGTGAGTCCCAGAGCATCACAGACTGGCTGTAGCCCCAGTCCCTTTGCTGCACCAGGACTGGGAATGCAATGGGAACCACGTGTGAGTCTTCCTTGAGTCGGCTGTTGCAAGTGGAAGCAGCTGCAATGTCTGCCCAGTATTTCCCAATGAGGTGAATGTAGTCAGGCCAGATCCTGCCCCAGGGACTGGCTGGAATTTGCTGAAATTCCCCCTCTGCTCATTCCAGCTCTGTAGCTCAGAGGTGGAAAGCAGACCACCACCAGACATGGTGGGGAGCAGCTGTCAGGTCTCCAGGAGGGAGACTTGACCTCAGGGAGCATGGCAGGTGCTCCCCAAGGAAAGCCTAGGGATGGAGGTGATAACTCACATGTTCTGTTTACGTTTTGATGGGTTGGATTACCCACAGGGATCCTTCATTCCCTCCAATTTCCTCTTTAATTAACAACTGTATTATGAAAATTTCTGCAGGGTGGGTGCTCCTGGATGCTTCATGCTGTCTGTGGTGTCCTCAGGCCTGGAGCTCCAGCACTCCCTAGATTGCTCTGGAAGAGGCTTAAATGGGTCAGTGCACACAATGCTCTTCCCTCATCCCAAATGCCCTGCCTGTGTGCGCCTCTGGGAACTCTGGACCCTGAAACATCCCCTCTTCCCCATCTGCACCATGCTGAGCCCGAGGCTCAGCACTGCAAGGGAGTGGGGATGACCTCCCTGCATACCAGGAGAGATGACCACTCTTTTCTTAGAAATCTCACTGACCCCAGTAGAGGGGGGAAACCCGTCACATTCTCCTTTCACAACGCGAGTGGAAAGCCCCTTTCCTCACTCTCTAGTGCTCCTCCTGGGGAGCAGAGGCGTGTGAAGCAGATGTGCTTTCACTCACTTGGTTCCCAGGCAGCTGCAAGGAGAAGGCAGAGCCCCATTTCCTGCCTGTGTGTTGGCAGGGGCTGTGGGCAGCTCGAGGGGCAGCGGGTCCCCTGCAGACAAAGGGGTTTACTTCCAGAAGGATATATTCCCAACACAGCATGGTCCTTTTGGTGTACAGACAGTTGGGAGCCAGCGGCAGGTGGCAGCCCCTTTTGCCAGGGGAGTGGCTGCAGACCCCCCTGCTTGCCATGGGGACCAGGACCCAGCAGTGCCTGGAGGGGAGTACCACAGCACAGGATCCCCAGCACTCTTTGACAGCCCTTGGTCACACTCCATGGCCTGCCAAACCCACAGAACATGCAAGGAAGTGAGGGTTTGCTGTAGGGCAGTGCAGCCAGCACCCTGTGCCAGTGGGTGAGGGCTTCCCACTTTGGGACCTGCTTAGACTGTCTTGCGCCTTGCTCCATTTTACTCATCATTTGCAATTAACTGAACTTGACTGAACCAGATCAGACCACAGCCCTCATGCACCAAGGAAAAGAGAAATTAGTTACCTCCTCTGCAAACTCATGCTTTTAAGAGCATGGCTTTGTGCATATGAATTGAGCAGAGACCACATCTCTCTTGATGCTGCTTTCAGAGTTTAAGGGTAAAAAAAATCACAAAGCTGAAAGGCTGAGAGCAGTTCAGATGCATTTATTGTGTCAAGCCTTCCCTGCCTTGCCCTGTGTCTAGGCATCACCTTAATAAAAGCAGTATTGACTGGCAAGGTGATGGGGGGTTCATGTTGATATTCTTTTGCCAGAGGAAAACCAAACTAATGCTTTAGTGTGGGTTATGCCCAGTGGGTCAGGGCCAGTGGGTCAGGGCTCAGCTCTTAGGATGCCCTCTTTGCAGGGGCCTCTGTGCTGTCAGACAAACCCCCAGTGAGAAGCCAGCTCTGGATTAGGAGCAGTTCATCCTGGGGGTCTGGCCACCAGCAATCAGCAGCAGTCATCCTCCCTCTCTGGCATCTCTTTGGCAGCCATGAGGAGATCAAGTGGAAACCAGGTCCCAGAGTCAGCCTGCATCCCCAAACCTGCAGGGAGCGTGGGGCTGATGACTGACACTAATCCTCCACTCCCTAAATTCGCCTTCTGATGACTTGTGAGTGTTGGAAGGCAGGTGCTGACTGAAGTTAAGCTGGCACATCCTGTTCCTGCTTCTCATCCTGCCCACTAGCCCCTGTCTAATCCCTTCACCACCTGGCTTGCCAGGGCACAGTAGCAGCCAGTGCCTATGCTCTCCTGGTGGAGGAGATCACCCCATATGTGAGGCTGGTGCCAGTGCCAGTGCAGGGATGCAGCACCTCGTCTGGTGTCATAGCTGGAGTCTCCTCTTGCTTCTTACCATGGAGTGAAAAAAGGGCAGAGCCAGATATCTCCTATTATTGAGAGAAGCAGAGGGATCCACTGGGATCCCTGTGTCCCAGCTCTGTGTCTTGTACCCAGGTAGGTATTTGTATACATGGAAAGGGGCTTACAGCACTCTTCACTGACGTGCAAGAACAGGACAAATCTTGAGGAAGGGGGAAGTTGGTAGCATGGAGACACTGCTCCAGGGTTTTTTCACCCCTGTTGAGACATAACTTTTCCTACTGTCAGTGGGAGTTTATCTGGGTGCAACTGATGCCTTTATGTTTCTTCCTGTCCCTGGACTCCTCAAAGAAGACCCTGGCTCTGGCATCTCTCCAAACCCCGACAAGGCAGCTGCTGGCAGCAGTGAGACCCCTTTATCATTTCTTCCCGGGGCTGCACAACCCCAGTGTTCTCAGCTTCCCACATGGTACATACCAGGACTGAAGCAGCCTGGTTTAAGGGACGTCACTGCAGGTGGCACTGGCACTGGCACGGTGGTGAGTCACCATCCCAAGGAGGAACATCCCCCGTCCCTGTTCTCCTGTGAAGATTTGAAGCGGGAGCGCTGGTCTTTGCTCTTGGCAGTGCCCACGCAGTGGGTGAGCTGCTGGCACCCTGAGCCATGCACACAGCCTCCATGGGGGGATTTCTGCTCTTGCATGAAGAAAACCTGTTTACAGGAAGCTCCGTAGCTGCTTTTGGGCATGAGCCCATTTGCTGAGACACCTGGTTGTCTTTTGGCATGTGAGATCTTGGCCCTTGAGTGGAGCATGCTGACTGGGCTCTCCTCTATCTGCAAGCTTTGGATGTGCCCCCTATGCAGGCACTGTGAAGGGCAGGGGGAAACAGCCAGCCTCCTGCAACCAAATGTCACTCCAGTACTGATATACACCCCAAAAATGGGGGTGAGGTAAGTTCTGCCCCCATAGCATCAAAGGGTTGAGCCTGTGAAGTATCTAATGTGAATATCTCAGAGATATCTCAGAGAAGAGATTGGGAAACGTATGGAGTGAGACCTCCTATGCGACATCCCAGGGCTCTAGGGTGCTTTTACAGGGCAAAGGGACCCTGGAACTGCCTGGTCCTGACCAGCAACCCCTGTGGCCCGAGTGCTGGCAGAGGAGACAGCAAGAGGATGGCTCTGGGACCACTGAGCAGCTGGCTGCAGGGAAAGCAGCAGAAAATCTGGGAACTGCTGAAAGATTAAAATCCAGCCTGTGGCAAGACTTGTTGCAACTTCCCAACCCTCTTGTCCAAAAGAAAGTGAAAGCCACGGGCTGGAAGGATATATAGGCAGTGGGGAGCAGATGCAGCAGAGTGCGTGCAGGGAAGCTGTGCACAGCTCACCTCTCCTGCCTGGAGCTCCATCTCCTCCAGCCCCTCTTCTGCCAGACTCAGCAACAAAATGCAGCAGCTGCATCTTCTCTGCCTCTGTCTTCTGGTGCTGGGACATATCCTGGATGGTAAGAAAGAACCTCTCATGCTGCCTGTCCTGTGGAAAGTAGAGACTTCAGTTTCTTTCTCTCTTTTGCATTTCCATCAGAGTTTTAGAGGGACCCATGGCTGGGGCTCTGTCACGGCCCTTCTGCATACTCTGACTGCAACCTGTCCCAGAGGGACTTTGTCCTGCCCAAAGGGCAGGGGCCTTCAGGGCTCTGGGGTTGGGAAGGTGTATTTGGGAAGGGCTGTGGAGCAATCCTGCCTCCCAGTGCCCTAGCCCAACTTACACTCATTGGGCTGGGATCACCATTCTCCCTGGTACATGATGGGACCATCCCTGTCACCCTGTGGTGTGGGTCAGCCTCAGGGCAAGTAGCAGGGCTTATATTTGAGGGGCTGCTGGTGTTGAACATGGGGTTTGCACAGGTCACAGCTATCTAGGTGGGTGACACCAGAACCTTTGCTCTGTGGTGGGAAGCTGGAGGGTCCAGACACCTTGTGGTGTTGTGCCATTCCTCGCTGTAGGGGTTTACAGGCATCCCTGGACACTGCCAGCCTTAGCTGGGCATTATCAATGAGTAAAGCATTTGGTGGAAGGCTGACTGAGATCCCCTTCCTTGCAGAGAAACGCAGACAGTTGTGTCCCTCAGGGATCACAGGAATGATCAGTGCAGGGCGGGCTGGTGATGGGGCAACTTGCAAACCTATGACTGCCTCAGTAAGTGAAGCTGAAGTCATCCCCAGCCCCTCGGGAATGAGGATGTATTGCAGCTTCCTAATGTGGAGTAAAAGATGCCCCTGTCTTGCCTCGCTTACTGGTGTGCAGCAAGGGGCTGCAGGAGGGACCCAGTCGTGCAGATGGGTTGCCTTCTGCCTATCTGCTGACCCTCATCTCATTTGGTTTCTGTTGGAAGGAGGCAAAGGGCTCCTGGCACCAGGGGTGTGAGAGCAGTAAAACTGGTGCCTGTATGCCCAGCTGGGGTGGTGTGCAAGGGCATTCCTGGTGGGCACCATCCTGCCTGGCTACACCACAGCCCTGTCACCCTCTGGGGAGGCTGTGAGAGGTGCAGCTGACCTCAACCTGCATGGTGTGTTCCTCCTCCAGTGCATGGTGGGAACAATGTCCTCGACTGCTGCCTGCGGACAAGTGAGATGCCCATCCCATCGCGGATAGTGCAGAATTACCGGCTCCAGCTGGTGCAGGATGGCTGTAACATCCCTGCTACCATGTAAGAGCCCAAATGGTGATGCCTGAGGGATATGAGCTTGTGATGGCCAAGGGATGGACCATGTAGGGAGGCAGGAGTGGGGACGAAGTAGGGTGGAGGAGGGATGTTAAGCTGAGTTTGAGAGTGAAGGAATGGGGAGGGTTGTGGAAGAGATCCTGGACATCAAGAGGCTCAGTCAGAGGAGGACCAACTGAGAGGGGAAACTATGGGAGAAAAGTCAGGGGAGAAAGTCGTCTAAAGGTAGAGATGGAGGAGGGCAGTGAGGGAGGCAGTGAGTGAGAGCTTGAGCTGTTCTTGAGCATCCCCAGGGTGTCCTCACTACATCTTGTTTTTTCTCTGATGGGCCTGGCAGATTCATCACCACAAAGGGCAAGCGTCTCTGTGCCCCCCTCCAATCCCCATGGGTGATTCGTCTGCAAGAGAAGCTGGATGCCTGCTTTGCCAGGAAGGTAAGAACCATCCCTATTCTCAGACAGGCATGGGGGCAGCCTGGATGTTGATTTATCCAATGCCAAACAGGCTTTTTCCAGTGTGACTGGGCTGCTGGGAAGAGAAGCCCAGGGACATGCTCTACCAAGGCATGGATCCTTTGTCTTGGTTTCCATCCTCTCTCCCTCCAGTTGGGGCCTGTCTGTCTCCTATGCAGTCCCCCTTCCACCCCAAAAAAATGCAGCCTTGGGGCTGTTGTCCACCCACTGCCACTCTTGGCTGAGCCTGACAGGTGTCACAGCAAATGGGAACAGTAGAAAACCTCTCCCCACTTCTGCCCTGCAAGCTTGGAGTCTGCTGTTTGTGTTCCTTTCTGGGGAGGGTTTGGGATGAGTTTGGTGGGCACTTTGAAAACCCTGCCATGTCTGGCACCGCTGTGGCTTGGCCAGTGGAGGGAAGGACTCAAGAGAGGCTCCTGCCCTGAGGAACACAGTAATAACAGTTGGGTTTTTCACTTCCCCAGGCTAAATCCCAGGGCAAGTAGTCTCCAAAGAAGCCCATGGCTGGTCCCAGCGCCTAAAGTGGGACCAGTTTCCATCTGTGAATGTGATGCTGATGGAGCCAACCTATTTCCACTTCCAGCCTCAAGGCTGACCCTCCTTGGGACTCATGCCAGTGTGTGGGCCTGGGCAAAACCCTGTCTGCTCTTTCATTTCCCTTCTGACTCTGGTGTGACCCAAATACCTGTGTCAGGCTGAGCCAAGGGCTGCCGGACTCCCATGGCTTTGCAGCCTGGAAGCTGGTTGATGGACTGATCTGTGAGGTGAGTTTGGGCAGTCTCAGACTTCCCTTCAGCACAGCACTGTGACCTCCAGCTCTAGTTTGATCCCTTTCATTTCCATTGTCATCCCCAAGCCTGAGTCCTTCTGTATCCCTGGGAAGGGCTGCCAGGATGGAACAGTGTCGGGATGGAGGGAAATGCTGGAGATGTTCCTCAAAGGCCGTGCACTGTGCTGATCCTTGCTGAACACAACTTCGAAGCTCTTGAACAATGTGTGCCCAGTGTGGTTCTTCTCTCACTCCTGACTTCCCTGCACTGGTTCCTGCTCTTCCTTACAAGGGTAGAAATAGAGCCAGTAATGTGGTAGCTGCAGAGCAGGCAGTGATGTGGCTCTTAGCCACTGGTCTCCTCAGAGACCTTGACCCCCTTCTCAATCCACCAGCCTGACACCAACTTCAAGTTCTGCCTATGCCCATGCCTGGACCTCAAGCTGTTTTCAGGCTCTTTGCTGCTAGATGTGTTCATTGCAACAGTTCTGTGTGTATGCTGCTTCTTTTCTCTTTTATTGTTCTGTGATTTTGTTAAATAAAAAGAAAAGCCAGCAGGCAGTTGATGTGCCTCGTGTTTGAGTCGAAAACCCAGTGGAGTATGGGGTGTGCAGGCAGCAGTGCTTGCCATGCTGCAGTGGCAAGGGAGCTGTGCTGGAGAGGTGTGGGGAGTGGAAAAGGGGCTTCAGAGGGGTAAAGAAAATATTCTACAGCAGCTGGGATCCAGTTCTCTCCTGGGAGTCTCTCAGCACCATGGTGAAGCAGGTGCCCTGCTCTGCACTGCTCAGCCAGGCTGCTGAAGCACATCCTGGGGGTATGTGTGCAGAGATGGGGTGGGAGAGAGCACACCAGTATTGCACCATTCAGTCCAAAACACCAGTCCTGCCAGCACAGCTGCTGGGCTGGAGCTCCCCAGCTATCATATCCCATGGGAGCATGGGACATGGAAGAAGAGCTGCAGCAGCAGGAGCTTTGTCCTTGCAGTAAAGGGAAACTGAGCTACAGTGGGGTCAATTGCCCTGCCAGGTTGGTAGTTGGTAGCAGCTGGGGTGCAGATGAGGAGAACGAGATTTTGGTGAAATGAAAGCTGCTGAAGACACCTGTTCCTGGTCACATCCCTGGATAAGGCACAGAGGGAAGCCCACCAGATCCTGCCTCTCATCAACAGTGGGGTGAGGGCCCGTGGCCAGTTTCCTCCTGAGCCTTGGATCTCCGTGTGCACTGTGACTATGGTCTTGATGTCTTAAAGTGTCCTTATATTCCCTTTTGCTCAGGCCATGTGATGTTTGAACAGAGCTGTTCCATCCAGCTAAAGCATGGACTGAACACACACAAGTGAGATTTGCATGGCCAACATCCAGGCGCCATCCTCTCCTCCCAAGCACCAGTGTCAAATGTGACTGTCCTCATCATTAAATTAGCTAGGCTTGGTACCAGGCAGTGTGCCTGGGTGCAGGTTGGGACTAAGACTTTTTGAAGGCAGGGGGAACATTTCCACCAGGTCTTCTGGGTATGACATCCACAGTGGTGCAGTGACTGGGTTGTGCAAGCCAGGGAGTGTCCAGGTACATCATGGCCTTTGCTGAGACTTCTTGAATGCAAGCTTAGCCCTATCCCTTCTCCTTCCCTCATCACCTGGCTCACTTCGTTGGTGGCTTGTTTCTTTTTCATGTGTTATCCCCTCTGGGGCCCTCCTGGTACCTGTGCACACTCAGTGCCCTGAGCTAGGATGTCTCTTAGTGTGACTTTCCCAGAGCACCAGCTCTGTTCCAGCTCATTAACTATAGTGACAGCTCCAGCAATTCAATCCTGGGGAGAAGAAGGAAGAGAAGGAAGACTGGTATGGGAAGAGAGGCCAAGACAAACAGTGTGAGTGGGAAATGAGGATAACTGGCTCTTGCTTCGACAGAAGCCTTCCTGCTGCTCGCTCAGTGACCCATGAGGGGACTGTGTCTGGGGAGGGGGAGGATGCTTGGCATGGATCTGCACTGAGGCTGAGCTGCTGCAGCTGGAGCAGATCCCTGTGAAGGGCAGGGATTGCCAGAGGGGCTTAGCCTGGGGCAGATCATATTCATCCTTGGCTGCAGGCTACTCTGACAAGGAGAACAGTGTCCTGGACCAGGGAAGCTGAGGGAGAAGAGGCTTGCATTGACCTCTTAGATATTGTAAGCAGATTTATCTAATTCTATCAGAGTTCGAGGGATGGCTTGGCCAACCTGCCTGTAAGAGCATGGCTACAAAGTCCATGGCTTCCATCTTCCCTCAGAGCAGTAAATGTACCCTCTTCAGAGTAATACAGCTGTTCTTCACAGATTCCTGACAGGTTCTTTTCTGCCATGGCTCTCAAGTGGGTGTTGATTCCAATCCCAGCTCTGGCAGCAAGCTGCTCTTAACCCCTAGGGAAGGGCAAGAGTAGATGCTGTGCTGGACCAGGTATATTGTCTTGGCTCCTGTCCCTTCTCCAGCCCTGCAGCAGCTGTCCCTACTTCAGAGCCTGACTCTTGGAAATCTGTCAAAAACAAACCAGGCTCAGTGCTTAGTAAACTAGGGAGTGAGTTTTTCCGATGCAAAATGTCAATGATCTCTTTAGAGGGAAGCAGCCGCTTTCCTTAGGGAAAGCAGCTAGTCACTATCATGCCAGAAACCTTGACTCCCAGCTGAACACCAGTTTCAGTTGAAAAGTCCTCCTGTTTCTCTCTTCCCAGACATTTTTTTCCTGCTTTTTTCCTACCCTTGCTGCATCCTCAGGGGTTAGTGGGGAAGGACTGGAATCCACTGCAGCCTGATGCAGGCATATCCTCTGTAGCTCCAGCGCTATGTGCAAGGATCACTTTGGTGTGAGGTCTTCTGGAGCATTGGCTGAACCACCTGTAGTCCTTTATCCAAACCTGGGACTACATGTTGTGGAATAACAAGGAACTATAGCTGAAAAGCTTTTATATGGAGTTGACAAAAGAGCAGCTCTCTTGATTGTGCACAAAGCCAGGAGATAAAGATAAGGCTGCATCTATGTAAGCAAACTAAGCAGGTTTTGGGTTGTTCCCTGGCAGTCAGGGCTCAGGGCTGGGATCATGAGAGCACTCCTGTCTCTCACTGGCATGGTGAAAGCAATCTCAGATGCTTCCCAGGCTGCACTGAGACACAGCAAGCACAATCTGCTGCTGTCTCAAGGTCTGACCTGGCAGGGGCATACCCAGCCACAGGGTAGGATTGAAGGTCCATAGCAAAAACACCCATCTGCTTCTCAGCAGCAAGAGCAAGGCACCAGAGGGAACTGCTATGTTGATCTCACTTGATGCCATAATACCCCTTCCACGGGCTTTACTGGAACTGGTTTTGTCCCTTGCCTCCAAAGAGACAGTGTGCAGGGGCTATTTCTGTCACCAGCTTCCCTCATGTGTTGCAGATGCTGCTTCTGGAGTGACTGGGGAGGAACCAGCTGCATCCTTCTCACATGCACCTGCAGGCAAGGTGAGCAGCACTGTGGGGTCCAAAAGCTGTTCCCCTTCTCACAACCTTCACACATCTTCTTCATATCACTCCCTGCTGCAGAAGAGTTGATGGGAGCTTTGAACCTGCCCTGGGCACATTGGCTAGTGTAACGACCAGTTGTTTCCCATGCTGGTGGTCTCCTCTTCTTGATGCCAACATGGACACAGATTCCTGAGCATCAGTGGAGATCCAGCTGGCATGGGCTCAGGGACCTGTCTGGGTTTTTGTGAGGTGATGGGACATGGGGATGGTTGGGAAGGGTGGGAAGCCAGGTGAGAAAAAGGCCCTGTAGCCTTTTTCCATTTTGCTGTTTGCTCTTACCTAAACAACATATGTGTGTGGTGAAGAGGATCCAGACCTGGCATCTCTTGTCCTCAAGCCCCTGCTTGCTTCCCCCTCATTCCCAGCATATAATCACCAGTGTTGCCTGTTAGGACACTTTCCACTGAGATTTGTCCTGTGGTAAGATGCCAGAACTCTTATCCAGGCAGTGGGGTTTCAAGAAACAGCTGGTGCCATCCCTGCCATGGTCCTCCTGCAGCTGAACTGTCTCTGGTGGTATTGCCCAGCCTGCACCACCATGGTCTGATCCCCAGGACTGGAACATAGGACCAGTGTGCTTTTCATGGCCCTAACCCCTGGAGTCAAATTGAGTCCAGAAGTTGTCTGATACAGAGACCCCTATGCCTAGACAGGGCTCAGCTTCATGTTTTTAGAAGTGGCTGGTACTACAGCTCATTGCAGTGTGGGCTCAGCCATGAGCCAGGCACACCCTTGCCCATGTCCTAGGGCTCAGCCCACCCTTTGGAAAGGGAGGAGCGACCTATTCTCTCTGCCCTCAGATGCACTCATCTCTTTTTTATGCACAGTAGCAGTAAAAACTGGAGATAAAGACAAAACCAGGAGGACAAGCAAATAGAAAACTTATCCTGCTGACAGAAGACTGGAAAGTACCTGTTACCTGCCTATCCTGATGAAGCAGTAGGCAGTGATGGAGGCTTAGTGCAGTTTCCTTGGCCCTCCCCACCTCTCCCTCATGTTTCCTTGCTTAGCTGTGCCTCTAGGTAAAGTTTTTTCTGCCCCCCATAATGGACAGAAGGCTGGTGGAAACCTATCCCCCCTTCTTAATTACTCTGCAACCACTGCTAAATTGCCTGGGTACATGTTAAAACAGAGCTAGTTCTGTAGGAGAATGAGGTGTGGGGTCACCCCCTGTTCAGACTGCAGGAATGGGGCTTTGAGGGGGCTAGTGAAGATCTGGTTATCTCTGGTTGGATGTGGATGGAAGAGACAGCCATGGGGCAAGAACCAGGCAAGCAAAGAAGAGACGACTTTGGAGCCTCTCATGAATTTGGGAAATTGGTGTGCAGCCTGGGGCATTATGTATGCCCATAAGCATGAGACTCCTTTTCTTGTACACAGTGGAAAGGGAGAATCAAAAGATTGCTGGCAGTAAGGCAGACTCAGAGGATTTTTCTACAAGCTTCATTTAGATCTAACAAGCACAAACCTCTAATCCTGGTGTCTCCCTTTCTCTGCTCATCCCTGTGTTGCCCAGTTTCCTTGGATCCTTCTGCCCTAAATTTTACTGGCAGGGTGACTATTCTATGCCTGTCCAGAGGATTTTGCAGCTGTGTTGTGTCCCTGCAAACTTGCCAGGTGTGGTATAGCTTCTTGGTTTGGGATGTTTGCCCACTGCAGCCTTTGGTTGGTTCCTCTCCAAACACATCTCATTCTTCTCCACTTTCCCACAGAAAGCAACATTTTCTTTCTTGCTGATGTTTTGCCTGGGAAAGCCCCTCCTCTGCTGGGATGTGCACTGACTGTCCCCTCACTGCAAGCACACAACTGTGTTTACATGCATGCTCCTTAATCCTGTTTAAATTATCAAGCCATGACTTTCTGCTGTCTGTGGGAGGGATCATGCTCCAGAAATGTGAACTGCAGAGGTGGTCTTTGGTGAATAAATCAACTGCTTTCCTTGAAAGTACCTGCAACTTGTATTTTCCCACCTTTTATTTAGCTGATGTGGCTTTTGGAAAGGCACCAGTCAGCATTTATGGTGATGGATGACAACTACTGTACTGGAAAGAACAAAAGCAGAAGTGTCCCAGATATGCTACAGCTACAGATTCAGCCTCTTCTCACAGCACTTGGTTTCATTTCCTGGCTGCTGCGCAATGCTCCAGCATTGTCCCCTGACCCAGCCAAGGGGTCCTACTCCAGGGAATTCCCAGTGTCAGAACCAATAGGACTGTGGGTTTCATCGCCTGCCTGGGGTGAATGCAGGGCTGAAGCCTGTTGTGTTGATCCCTGCTGTTTCTGAAGGCTGTGTCTGTGCTCTTTGCTGAGCCTGTGGGATTCGGTTGGCTTCAGGAGGGCAGCAGGTCCTGGATATGCTGTCACTCAGCTCAGCACTTCTCCCTTTGGGTAGGGAGGGAGGCTCTGCCTTGTTTGCACTGTTTTGCCCCACATCCCTGTACAGACACTTGGAGTAGCAGATATGCTACAGCTTGACAAGGGATGGTAGGAGGGATGCTCTCTCTACCTTGGCCTGGTTTCAAACTAAACTGCTCACTAGCCCTGCTGCTAGCAAATCTAACACAGGTGGCTTGTGGCAAAAAATAGCACCTCCTGGCATGCCTGTGTGCTGTAGAAATGGTGTTAAAAACTGTGTTACTGCATATTGAAACAAAAAGTCACCACAAAGCACCATTTGTGAGTCAGCCTCATATCAAGAAGTCCTCAGGTCTCCAGCCCAGGTTGGCAGGTGATGCAGTGGTAATGAAAGAAATAGTGAGCTGTTGGGATGAGGACAAGGGGGTACCTGTTCTGTAACTTGCTGTCACTGCATCCAAGCACTGTTCCCTTCCCTCACAGCAGGGAAAGCTGTTTATCTCTGAGATTGCTTTAGTGAGGATTTTGGACATCACTCATTAGTGGTCCTGTAGTGTGTAAGTTACATAAATCAGTCTTGTTGGGAAAGGTGGACCCAGGTGGGACAATTGGATCTGGAAAGGTGTGCACCCTCTTGGGATGGTTGGGGAGGACAGCAGTGAGTTTGCTCATAGGGCTGGATGGCCTGGCCTTCAAGAACAGGCTGAAAGAAGTTGGGTTAATCTTGCTTCCAGGAATGGATTACATAGTCTCCAAGTGCACAGAGTAACTTAGCAAAAAGAAAGTGAAAAGAAGTACTCTCTGAGTTTACTTCTGATAGGTCAAGAAACCACAGGGGTCCCTGGGGTCTGATTTTAGGCAGAAATTCCATTTAACAGGAAGAGACAGCAGAAGAAATGCTGCATCTCCACTACCAGAAACTTTTACTGTTGGACCAGGGTTTGTAAGAAAGCTGGAAGTAGTGCTGGCTCTGGCTCAGCACAGAATGGTTTAGATGGCCTTGGACAGTCCTTCCTAACCCTTGTCATACTGGCCTGCTGGTTTCCTGGTGGGTAAGGTGGACTTCCTCTGTTTTATGCTATCCCAAGTGCTACATGAAGTCTTTCACTTCCCGTGACCTTGAGAACCTCTGGAAGGTGAAGATGGGAGGGTGGAGTTACACACTGAAACCCCCACTTAATTGTTGGGTGCTCGATGTGAGGCTGCCTATGGCCACAACAAACCCTTGTTCCTTGATGCAAACCCAGGATCTGACCCATTGCCCATGTGATGAAGGTGCCTTGGGAGCATGTGGACAGCTTGCCAAGCCAGACTGAAAGAAGAAGATCTTGTGTGTCATCCACGAGCTGCCTTTGAAGTGGAGCAGGCTGTGCAGTACTAATAGTGGAATGTGAACCATCAGCAGTGAAAATCAACATTCTCGCTGTCATCATCTGGGCCACATGCTAGGGTGCTCCTGGCAAGGGCCTTGGCAGCCTTGGCTCTGTTTCATCAGCATAACTTGATTTTGGGCTCGAGGAAAAAAAGAAAGCAACCCAAAGAGATAAAAGAAAAGAGCTCTTGAGGGCAAACACGAAGCTGAGGAGTTTAGTATCAAACGGCTTTTGAAAGCAGCTGTGGAGCCTTGCTCTGAGATAAATAAAGGCTGGTTTGAAGCTGGAGAGCTGGCTGGCAGAACACACTGTTCTCATCTTGCCAAATGATTCCTGGACACCTGTCCTTGCAGGGCTGGGCTCCCCCCAGAGCTGTCATGGTGCTGCACACTCCAGTGAAGTGGACGAGTGTATTGCCAGCATCCTGTGCTCAGCCCAGGCTTGGAACAAGTGCAGGGCTCAGGGTGTGATGGGGAGGGGGAAGCCCTTGAGAGGTCTTTTCCCTCTCTGAGAGCTCAGAGAGATGGACACCAGTCCACTTGGTGCTGTATCCACAGCGTTGTGAAATTTTGAGGACTTCTGAGTGGTAAGCAGCTGCGAGAGTTTGGCTGGCAGGAGATGTGCACTTCCTGGCTCCCTGGGCAATGCCAAACGGAGGCTGTGGTTTTGGGTTGGTGCAGGGTCTGAAACATTGGAGTCAAGGGAGTTCTAACCAAAGCAGGCCTTCCAGTGTCTCTGCTCAGTGCTCTAACAGAATGAGGAAGGGCTCAGGCAGAAAACATCTGGAACAAGATCAGAAGACAGACACTCTCCTAAACAAGGAAGATACATGGCCTGAGAGGAGAAAACAGACATGTAAATGGAGACAGAGGGGGCCAACAAAAGGTTGGGTTTCTCTGGATCTCATTTGTCTTCCTTATGCTGCAACTGTCTAAAGTAAATGCTGGGGGGCTGTGGTGTGCTGTAACATGCTGGGGCCATTCATCACAGGCTGTCCTGGCAGCTGGGACAAGTCTGTGATGAGCAGAAGCTTCTAGCTATCTATGCCTCACTTGCACCACCAGTTTTGAGGCTGTAGTTTTTCCTTTGCTGTGTGCAGGCAAAGGTAGGGAGAGAACAAATTACTTCAGCAGGGCATTAACCTCTGCAAACATGACCCTGAGGTACTTTCCTACAAGAGCCCTGGCTGAGCTTCAGAAAGGTCATTGCTCTCTCTGTTTCTAGAACCCCTTCAGTGCACTCTGGTCTGGATCTTGCCCCTCATTTACTGTGTCTGGTTGCACTCACACAAAAGCCTTCTGGGTCAGTACTTTCCATTATGAAGAGCCCCTATCCACTTACACGTGTCTTCTTCTCTTCTTGGAGCTATTATCTTGTTCTGGACTGCATATGTGAACATGGAGGGCAGGTAGTTCTGCAGGGATTTGATGTGGATGTGCTGCAATCGGCTTTTTTGGACAGCCAGGAGACTGAGTCTGATACAGCTCTGGTGTGAAAAGTCTACAGCTCAGGTCCCTGACACACTTGCATGTGCCATGAGGGACAGCATGGGCGAAGAGCTGAACATCATAATTCCAAAGTGAGCCTTTTTCTCAGCTGCTTGCAAAGAGAGCTGGAGGAGGCCACAGTGGACAGGTTTTTGAGAGCTTTCCCTGTAAAGCGCAGGGGCTGCACTGCCGCAGAGCAGCATCATCCTTTCCAGCTTTCCTGTGGGATACCCCTGTCCAAAGATTTCCAGGCAGAGAATGACCAGGGCCAGGAAAAAGCTATCAAAGAGGGTCAAGCTGAAGTCTCCTGGGGCAGAGCTGCCAAAAGTGCACTAGGGAAGCTGAGGAAGTCTCTGAAGCATGTAAGATGTACCAGGATGGTATTCCCAACAGGGCACATCAGCAAGGAGTGGAAAGTCCCTGGCTGGCTCTTCTGAGCTGATAAGGCAGGCTGGCTCCATGCCCTGCCAAGGAAGGACTTGCTTGTGAATCCTTTCTTACTGGAAAGAGAGGGAAAAGTCATCAGGATAGCAGTCAGAAGGATGGGAACAGAAAAGACGTTCAGCTCCAAGCACAGTCCTAGTGTCAGCCAGACCCCTAAACTGTTGGAAAGGAACTGTCCAGAAACAGGGCAACACTGAAGCAGACTAAATCCCTGAGCTCCCATCTCGTCTTGTAATGCTACCACAGTCCCCTCTGAAAGTGTAAAGGTGCTCTGCACTTTCTTTTAAAGCCTCATTCTTCTTCAGAGAAACTGATCCAGACCCCTCTCCCCCCCCGCCTCAAATTTGGTTAGAAACATCCTCCTCAAAGGCCACTACAGCACTTCTGGGGCTAACCAAGAGGCTCCTGTTCCATGTCCATCCCTGGACTGCTTGTGTTGCAGTTTAAAGCCAACAGCAGTGCTCTTTTCATACTCACTGTAGACAATCCATTGAACTCTCAGCACAGGTGCTGGTGAGGCACAGCCAGGGGCTGGAAAAACCCACCACAGGTGGGTGCACATGGTTCCCACACAAGCCCCACCTGGGGAAGCTCCTTCACTGGTGACTCCTGGGTGCTGGGAGGGACAGGCAGGGAAGGATGACTCTGGTTTCCGCTGCGTCTTCTGCTTTTTCTTATGTACCTAGTAATGGTCTCAGCTGCAGAGAGAGACAGAGTGATAGGGCGTCCTGACCCAGTGCTGCTGCTCTTGGACTGTTTCTTCACCCTTTGCACTGTGAAGTTTCACATGATACCTTTTACATCCACTTGTTCTCATAAGTTATATATTGCTGCTCTTCTGAATCATCAGAGAGTGTTATTAACCTGCTCTCACCTTTCCTGTTGGTGACCCATGACCAGCCCCACAGGGTCCTGTGGTGGGTTCCCCCTAGTTGCTGCCCTTTCAAAACACCCTGCTTGCTGAACCACCCCACAGGAGGCTGGGATGAGGGGTACCAGCAGCAGCTCTTCCCTGTTCTTCACCTCCAAAGCATTTCTTACATCCTGAGGAAGCAGCTGCAGATAGAGAAGTTGTGAGTGCTGTCCAGGAGGGAGTGTGCTGGTCCTTTGACCTCCTGTCCTAAAGGAACAAGAGCTCTCCTGGCTCCCTGCCCTGCCCTAGCAATGCTTAACTCAATGTCCCTAACTCCCTGAAAAATCCCAGCCAACAGAAAAAGGCAGCCACCCACCGGGAAGGAGGAAGGCACCACAGAGCCTCTTCTTGTTTTTGTTCAGGCAGGCAAAGTCCAAGGCTAGCTGTCACATGGAGGCATTCCAGGCTGTGGGTGTGTGCCAGTACATCCTGAATACCCACAGGAACTGGCAGCAGAGACACAAAAGCTGGAGAGGACTTTGTCTGAGGGTACCCAGGGTACACAGGGGTCAGGTCACAATGCATGAGGTTGGGCTGCCTTTAGTCCTGGACCACATCTGGTGCTGACTGTGGACTGAAAAATGCTGATTGGTCACTCCAACACATTTTAAGTATTTTGTGGTTTCATTGTTGTTAGAGGGTTTTGGGTGGGTTTTCTTTTGTTTGGTTTGGGTTTGGATTTTTTTGTATTTAAAAAGAGAGGGATTTCTGTGGACACAGGTGCTTGGATTGAATATGATAAGCCTCAAAGATTGGCACAAAGTAAGAGGCTGCTCTGAGAGGTGCCTATCTTCCATCTAAATTTCTTGCAGCTGCTGGTGCTGCATCCCAAGCACCATTTCTGGAGGGGCAAGGGGGTTTGTGGGAAGACACCCCTGGTCACCAGCATGTCCCAAGTGGAGGAGCAGCCCCAGCAGAGAGATTGCTACCTGCCTCTGTCAGAGAGTTTATCAGAGAGATGCAGATGCAGCTCTGAGCCCAGGAGCACCTTGGCTGTGGGGGAATGACACTGTTCTGCACTGACCAAAGGCTCATCCTTCTACTGTGCCCCTGCTATGGTCTGCATATGCCACTCACTGTTCTCCTTCTTCCCCATATAATGAAGTGAAAGATCAGCTCCTCCACTGATTGGCTGCCTGGTCTGTTTAGATGAGACCATAAGGGCTTCAGGATCTGAGTCTCTGCATACCACCTGTAAGAGAAACAGTTCCTGTGTGGGTTGGACAGGCACACATGGCTGACAAGTCTCTGCAGTCTGGGAGCTGATGTTCCTTTTGGTGTGAAGAAACTGAAATCACGGTGCTGAGTGCTGGCACTGGCCGGCACTGATAAGTGCTTCAGTGCTGTCTTTCCCTCTCCACTGTCCTGAAATCCCAGGAAAACACTGCTACAATCCTCCAGGACAGAGGAGCCGTTTGGTCATGTAATGCTTGTCTTTGCTGGAGACACCATCTCAAGGACCCTGTGATGTGCTGGGATAAGTCCATAAGATTTTCTCCCCATAGCTCCTTTCTCTCACAAACACGGAGCAAAGAGAAATGATCTCCCAAGCCTCCATCAGGACCAGCAGGGGTTGCAGGGAGGCAGCAGGATCTGAGCACAGGTGACATCCACATGTGCCCTGTTGCTTAAGGTAAAGGAGCTTGCACAGGACACAGCAAGCATGGGAGGACAACAAAGTCTTCATCCTGGTAGGTCTCTGACACTCTTTTTTAAGGTCGCATGCTGGCACCTGTAAACCAGTGTCAGTTCAGTGCTGACATCACATCAGTGCTCTAGACATATTCCCTACTGGTGTTCACTGGGTTCCACCCTCCTGGCACCATAAAAATATACCCCTCCCTCCTGGCATACTCGGACAGTTGTCCCAAGGCTGTGCATGGCCCATTGTACCTGTCTGAGAACAAAGAAAGCCACCTGGTTTGCAGCCAGAGATGGGGCAAGGCTGGCCTGTGCCACCTGCCCCACCTGCATGCCCATGAATCCTTCCCAGCTAACCAAGGATGTTTTCCAGGGAGCTCTGATCCATGCAGAGCTTATGTCTCACACCAGTGTCATTTACCTCCACAGCAAAATAAGCTGCTGATTATGCAGCAGTAGATTAAAGGGCTTTCAATATCTTTATTGGGTACAAGATACAGAAACTTAGCCTGGTAACTGTCTTCAAGGAAAAAGAAGTGAAGGTAAATCTAAATGATCAAGGGAGAACTTGGTGCCTTATTCCCCTTTTTACAATCTGCTCAGGTTTAGAGTTTACACAGTCCTGGGTACATTTGTGTAAATGCTCACAGGGGTAGGACGCAGGTTCATATCCTTGCAGGAACACTTGTACCCCCGTGTGTTGGTCTTGCCCTCTCTCTTCCTGCATTGCTAATGTTAATTTCTCCTTTGCTGCTGATGGACTGTGTGGCTGGAGAGGTTCTTTGCCACTCCTGGCATGGGCCTTGAACACAGGGTTATGCTGTCTCCTTGCCACTCCTAGCAAAGCTGAGACCTTTGTCTATTCTTTTCAACCAGACCCTTGTCTATTCTTTTATTTTCTTACTTTCTGGATCCCAGCTGTGCTTTGAGGAAGGGTATGGGATTATTATACCAGGGGAATCACAGTAGTGGTCACCATGGGCTGCAGCTTGTGCAAAGGGAACTTGCACTTCCCTTTACAGCTGATGTCCCAGCAAAGGTGGCAGAGCCTTTCTGTTTTTTTCCTTCAAAGTGGCTGCTTTCTGGAAGAAATGAAAGCACAACCTTTCAGGCAATAGTACACTTCCTTTGGGCTCCAGATCACAGTTTTAACTCTTCTATAGGTTTCTAGCCCTGCAGATAGCACTACAGAGGTGAAGAAGGTCTGTGGTTCACTTCTCAGGTCTTCACCATGGATCCTCAAGGCACAGCTTTAGGAACAGCTACTACTAAAGGATTGTGGTGCAAAAAGGTAGAGAAAGAGGTTACTGCCTGCAAAACTGGGCCCTGGAGCATGGCCAAGTTCCTATGCTTTTACAATAAGAATAAGCAAACAGCCAAAATCCCGCAGGAAGTGGAGGCCACTAACCCACTGCAGGATCAGAACCACCAACAATGCCAACTTCTTCCTCTTTCCTCCCTCTGAGGCTTCAGTTTCTGCTGAGTTCCCCTCCTGTCAGGCCACAGCAGGCAGTGGTGGCACAAAAACTGTACCATGCTTCCTTCAATTTATCCTCCCAATGGGCTCCTGAACTCAGCAGTTCTCTTTAGCCAGGCTATAGGCACTCTCTGAACTTGGCTGCCCCAGTGCCCTGAAGACATAGGGGTCTTGCAGAGCACCAGGGCTGCAGAATAAAAGCAAATTTGCAACTAAAGCAAATGCCCCCTTGTGCTGGAACACCCTGAGCATCACATCTGGCAGGTTTTGGCCAAGGTCAGCTAGCCTGACCCGAAGAGCAGGCATCATTCCCAAGCAGAAAGCAGTCCTTGGCAGAGCTGATTTCCTAGTGTGGACGTAGCTGAAAGGTCCCTGCTCCTTTCTGTGCAGATCTGGCTGTTGGTTTCTGCATGTTGCTTCTGCTGGTGATCTCAGTGTGTAATGATGTGCTATCACCTTTACCCACCCTTGTGAAGAGCAAGGCCAAATGGGTCTGGAAAGTCTCATTCCTCAACTCTGCACACAGTAAAAGAATTTTCTGAGCTCCCTCACCTACCTTGCTTGCTCATGCCTCTCATCCATCACCTGCTGGAGCATCTGAATCAGCACAAAGAAGATTCCCAGCCCCACAGTCCCCAGCAGCCCCAGCACAGCCGCTTTGACTCTGCCACCATGCACATGGCCAAGACCTCAGGAAAGTCCACAGGGAGAGAGATGCAGGTCCTTACCCAGAGTAGGTGAGCTCTACCAGAGTTTCAGAAGCATTGCCAGCTTCAGGGTTAGAGGATGTTCACACCTGGCAGCATTAGCTGAGGGATGTGGAAGGTGCCACCCTGATGGAGGCAGGAGAGGACCTGGTTCCCAGTTTTCTCCAGAGTCCCTGGTTTTCTGGTTGTCTTTAGACTACTCAGCACTGACAGAGTCCAGCCTCCAGGGATCAGGGACAGAGCCTAAAGCAAGGCTGAAAGGTGGGAGGGGGCTGCTGTCTATGGCAGCCTGTCACTGATTAGAGATGTCATGCAGAGGCAGGAAGTGTTTGTTTGATGAAATCCACCCCCATTACCTTGAGCCTACAGGGAAGGGCCAGAACTGATCCCAGGACTTGGACTCGAAATCTGGAATCAGGCATACATCAAGGCAAAGGTGCAACATCCTCAGGCAAATGGACTTGTCCATCTCTTGGTGTCCTTGGGTCAAAAATGGGACTCCAACCCTCCTGGTTTGGTAAATCTCAACTTCAGGAGTGAAGTAGACATGTCTGTGCTTAACTCCTCCTCTTCTGCCTTCAGAGACTTTGAACTTGGCAAAGGGATGGGGAAGCCTCAAGCCACAGGGATGAACCAGAGCCTGCACTATCCATGTTGTCACTGCTTCTGTCCTGATCCCATGTCCCCAGGCATCAGCACATACCAGCACAGGGGCTGGCAGGGAGCTGAGCTGGAAAGGGCCAGAAGGGCTTTCTACCTGCTTGGCTCATGGATCAGTGGCTCACATGATGGGTCACTGGCGTGCTGCCCTGAGCCACAAGCTGCAGACTGGCTCCCGACAGCTCCCTCAGTTTCTACTCCCCACTCACTCTCCTGCTTTAATTTTCTAGATTTTTCTCTGTGACTATAAATAGCTCTATGAGAGACTCCCCAGCCCTCATGGAAGAAGAGGAAATAATTCCTACCTGAAGAAAGTAGCCAGGATACTTGAAGAACCCTTCTCTTTGAAGTCTAACTGATACCAAACAATATGACTGGGCAGGAAACTGAGGCAGTGAAGACAAAGGAAACTGCCAGGAGCAGGGCTGGGGAGCGATTTGTGGTGGGAATACAGCTGCTGCCATTAGTTAATTAATGCTTGGCAGGGGGCTGCCATTGATAACCCCACTGATGGGGTTCCCTGGTGCTCCTGTTTGAGCACGGCAGAGCTCTGGGGCCACAGGCTTGCCACAAAAGCAGGCAGCATGCTGTGAATGGCCATGAGTCCTGTTGGGGGTCTCCAAGGACTGCTTTGAGCAGGATGATTTACTTCTCATTCTGCAGCTCTCTGCTGGAGACAGCTGCCATCCCCTCTAGCCACCCACATGTCCTAATTTCAGGAAAAAAATCCTCCTCTTAAGAGGTTGTGTTTGCCCCCCAGGTGAAGGTATCTACATGGTGGACTGGGGGGTCTGCAGGAAGATCTGCATCCAGTGTCTTTACCCTTGGCTGGTGTTAGGAGATGCTGATCCTACAGCGGCTGGGGTTTTACCCTCCCACAGATCCTCTCCTCCACACAGGACAGACACAGCTGAGATGACACACTTTTCTCTTGACATTGTCTAATTGGCTTGATTTGTCCATATTAAACATTTACCATCCACAGTTGGCTCCTTCATTAGCTATGACACATCATGTTTAACCGCACAGCAATATTGCAGCACTGCTAGGGCCAGCAGCAAACGCTCAGGAAACTTCTGCACAAGGTTAGTATAGAGACCATGGGAAAATCTGGGTCTGAATTCAAACAAACATAAACAAGCCTGGAAATACATCTGAGCTGGCAGAAGATCTTAGACAAGTGTACACATCCACATGCGCAGACTTCATCCCTGCCCCCTTTATTTACACCCAGCGTAATGGCTTGCCTGTGGACCTGGGGGCTTGCAAGGAGGAATGAGCACACATTTGGTTTGCAAACCACAACATAATTAATTCCCAGCAAAGCTTCTGTGCTTCACTCTGTGGCTGTGGAAGTTCAAGGTGCTACCCGGGGTTAACCAGATGTCTCTCCTGCATGCCCAGGCTGTGCTGTCCCACCAGCAAAGGGCAAAGGAATGGTCTTCCAGGACAGGTGAGAAACTAGGCAGGCAGGAAAGGAAAACAGTCTAAGAAATGACAGAAAAAGCAAGATGAAGAGCATGATGAGGTCCCTACCACCCCCATCCCCACTTCAAAGTGGCCTCAGGCCCTTCACTCCCCGGGCTTTACCCTGAGGGTTTTCTCAGCTTCCTCTCACAGGGATGGATGTCATTCCTCCAAAGGCTATTCTGAAGGCAATGTTTGCCATCTAGTGGGAAAATAGGGTCTGCGTATCTCATTTGCCCGCAGAAGGATGGGGCTTGGGGTAGTTCTGGCAGTAGTTGGGGGCCACACTTCCCCTTGCCCACAGATGGGCAGCAGCTCCCAGCCCCAGTGGGGAGTTCAGGGAGGAGTGAAATTGTGAGAAGCTGGCTTAGCTCCCTGCAGGCAGCTTACCAGGCTCTTTGCCCCCAGCCATAAACGCCTGTCTGAGTGTGGATCCCTACCCCAAACCCTTGGTGTGGTCCCTGGCTGAGCTGGTGCCCAGTGTAAATGGGGAGCTGAAAGAAGTGCTCTGGAGTAGGGGGAAAAGCACTATGTTTTGGATAAATGGTACCTTTGAGGTTAGCAAACCCCCGGAGATTGGTGCCTCCCAGGCTTGCATCCTCCCAGGCATCACTGTCTTCCAGGTTAGCATTCTCATGGAAATCAGTGCCTTCTAGGTTGGCACAGGCAATCAGTGCTTTTCAAATCAACATCCTCTCTGGCATCAGTGCCTTCCAGATCAGCATCTCCCTGAGTATTGGTGCCTTCCAGGCCAGCATCCTTCTCTGGGGAATCAGTGCTTTCAAGGTCTGCAGATCCTCGTGGGGATCAGTCACCATCCCAGGAAGGGATTCCAAGTGTAGACACAGACCTGGCACTTTTGGCATCTTACCACCTCCAAATCTATCAGCACAGAGGTGGCTGTGCCAGTGCCCAGCATGCATGTGGAGCTCAGCTGTTGCCACACTTTCAGTGTGGAACAAAGGCTGTGAGTTCCTTGTATGCTGGGAAGACCCATGTGTTTTAACCCCACAAAGCCACATAAGAATCCCAGAGGCACATTTAACTCTGGCCCATCATTTTCAGGATGCAGAGAAATGCCCAGCTGTACAGTGCTCTGTCCGCCCAGTGCCTGTTCCATGCAATCCTGGAATGCTGGGGAGCACCTGAGTGCCCCAGTTGGTTGAGAGGCTCCTCTGTAGGACTGGGCCATGTGTCCATAACCATTATTTGCTTGTTCTGCCCATGCAGGCAAAGCAGCTGATATGGCAGTGAATGAAGGGGACTTCAAAGTGCAGCTGGTGGGAGGGGAGCAGGTGGAAAAGCCCATTGTTTGCCCACAGGGAAGCTCCCAAAGCCAAGGTCCTGCTCTGTTTTAAACCCTGCAGCTCTGGAGGCAGCTGGAGGACATGCAGTTTCTGCCATGGGGAATGAAGGAGATCATCTCCTCAGAGCAAGTGACATAGAAGCATCAGGAGGTACCATCTTCACATTGCACAGCAGAAATACGTGCACAAAGAACATAGGCCCCTTAGTGCCACCATACTTCATGGCAGGCACACAAAACACTGGGAACTCTTGCTTAGACTACAGGACCGTTTCCCATGCAAAAGAAAAAAAAAAAAACAAAAAAACCCCAAGCTGGCAGGAAAGTCATGGGCTCGGTGAGCTCACCCAAAGAACTGCTGTTGCTGCTCTGAGAAGGGAGCAGCTATTTCCTGAGAGCATCATGAGCAGCAGTGCTTGGGCAGAGCTGGCTTTAGCCTCCCAGCATCTCTGTGGACACGTGCTTGGCATTTCCCATCTGTGAAAGACCAAAAGCATCCTGGAGGCAAGGAAGGGAGACAGCCCCAGCAAGCAAAAAAATAACCTACTCCTGGAGAGAGAAGCCAAGAATATGGCAGCAGGAGATATTTCAGGCCTCTCCCCTCTCCACATGTGTTTGGGTTCCAGCACATCTGGCCCAGCAGGTGATGTCTCCCCCTTCTCTCTTTCAGGAAAGAGTTGATAATGAGAAAGAAATTTTCATGTCTGTGGCAGCTAGATAATGAGGCAGATGAAGAAGAGAGAGTACGAGGGATCTCAGGGATCTCTAAAGTGCTTGGACCCTCTAGCAAGTTCCCAGGCAGAGGTATTCCACATGCAGGTGAGATGAAAGCCATGGTCATGGTGAATGCTCAGCACTGTGTTTTGAAAGCATTTCTCTTTGGATTCACTGTGTCCCTGGGCAGGGTCCCTGCTGTTCCTACCCTTCCATGTCTGAGCAGTGTAAGATGGAAGCAGCTTCTGAGCAGGATGCAATCCCTCTGAAGATGCCCTGCTCTCTCCCCACTACTCTCACGACCTGCACTGGTCAGAATTCAGGCTCTGTCTCCTCATGTCAGCTCTGATGCAGCTTCCATGGGGACTGGGTGCATGGGTCACACCCAAGGCTGTTCCCAAACATCATCCTTGCTCTGCCTGTTGGCCTGTCAGCCATCTTCACAAATCAACCCTTACAAAGAGAGCCTCTTTGATGCTTAGGATGGTAACTGGGTGTCCAAACTGTCTATACTTCCATCCATCCATCCATCCATCCATCCATCCATCCATCCATCCATCCATCCATCTTCCCTCAATACACGCATCCTTCCCTCTCTGCTGAACCACTGACTATATAGGTACCATTTGTTTCCTACATCACCTCATGACATACATATTTCTATATCTGTCTACACACATATACATATACATACATATATATATATATTTCATGGCCCTATGTCTCCCACAATCTACTGAAGCTGCTTTTACTTCTTTCCTTGGCTCAGCATTTGGTGAAGAAGGAAGCAGAAGCAGCCATGAGAGGTAAGTTGAGACTGTTTTGCTTCGCAGTCCTGTGCAACTCGCCTCCTCCCCTGCAAAATGCGGGCTGATCCTGACAGAAAGGCAGAGAAATGAGGACGCTAGTCCTGAGGGCCAGCTCAGAAACTTGGCAGGGCTGGTGGCAGTCAAACAGCCCAGGCACTGCTGCACAACCGCCCACAACCAGTGCCCTCCTGCAAAGGCTTTTGCCAAGGTTATAGCTTTCCCAAACAAGCCCCTGCCTGAGACATGATCTGGATGGGGCCACCCTGTGCTGGAGACACAGACCTGTGTGTATCTCTGTTCTGGGGACATTCCCATGTGGCATTGCCTGATGCAATTTTTTTTTACATCCAGCAGTTCCTGACTATGTTCTTCTGCAGTCTGCTCCTGCTGGTCTTGGGCTGCTCCCTGTTCCATGCCAGGGAGCTGGACCCATCCATGCTCCCCATGGATGCAGCCCACAGGCTGCTTTGACCTGGCAAAGCCTCAGCATCCCCAGGCCTGGCTTACACCAGCTCCCCCAGTGATCCTGGCACAGCATCCATGCTGGGGAGGTTGGGATACAGCAGCAAGGCAAGTTTGGATGTGCTCTGCCTACCCAGGGCAGGGTGCATCCAGGCAGGGCTCCAGCTGCAGCAGGAAGCCTCCTGCTCACTCAGTGGCTGTGCAAGCCACCAGAGAGGCCAAGCCTTGGAGGAAATGTCCTGGCCCGCAGTGGGACAGGGAGGTGCCGGCACTGGGACTGCTCTCATGGTCCTTTCCTGTTTTTCTTCTCCACAGCTTGAAGGCAAAGTTGATTTTGGCATCTGGATCCCTCTCCTTTATTCCAGATTGCTGTTCACCCTAGCCCTCCCCTTGCATCTTCCCTGGTCCAGTGGAAAGCCCTGTCTGCCCATGTCCAGCGCCAGTGTATTCTCCCTTTGGGCAACTGGGAGTGCAGCACCCAGCACCAAGTATCTTTATTCCCTAAATCACATAATTTTCTGCTTCCTTCAGGTTCCAAGGCCTGTGTATCACATTTACAGGCTGCTGGGCTAGGGAGCTGAGCCATGGGGCATCCCAAAAGACAGCGGCAGTGCAAGCAGGCAGGAGTTTGCAGTGGCATGCAGACCTTTTGCCTGCTCTTGGCATCTCCAGCTGCCAAATGGCTGATGTGTCCTGACTAAGGCTTCCACCAGAGAGGAAAGGGGTCACCCTGCAGGATCACGAGCAGCAGGATGCAGTGTTAGGGACCGGATGTGCATCTGCTGCCCTCAAGCTGCCCTGGTCACCAGAACTGGGTGTCCCCACTAACTGGCCAGGCAAAGCCCAGCTAAGGAAGGGGACATGGGGCTTGGCACATGGGGACAGCACCCCTATGAGTCGCCTCTGCCTGTCATTTCTCATCTACCCACCTGAGCTTGCCTGCACAATGTGGGTATGTTTCCTTGCAGACATGCGAGATTCTGGTGGTCTCTGCTTCTCCCCTAGGCAGCAGCAACCCACTCCTATTTGGAGCATGCCTGGACTTCCTGTAGTTTATAAGCAGGCAGGATACAGGGGCCAGAGTTGCCGTCTCACACTCTCTCATTTTCTGGCTGCTGCACTGCTACATCTCCAACAGGCATGAGCCTCTAAACCAGCACCAGATGCTGGGAAACTACAGAGCTGTTTGCAACTGCTGGAGTTACAGCTATGGGACGTACATCACCCTTGTTCCACCCATCCCCCACTGGGGACTGAGAACAGACAAGGGCGTCTGTGACAAGAGTGCAGGTGACACATCAGAATGTGTACTGCCTGGGTTGGGTGATGGGGATCAGAGTCCAGCAGGTGATGGCAGTGCGACATAGCTGGTGCTGTTAAGTGCTGGGAGAGAGGAAGTGGCTGCTGAGCCAGAAATCAAGGCAGGATCTGGCTCCTTATATCTTTCCAGCTTGATGGCTTGCCATACTCACTCTATGGAGAGCCCTGCTCTGATCCAAGAATAGTGCCAACTCAAGTACCACACTGTAGGTAGAGGGCTGATCGCCATCTCTACCAACCACAAGGGATTCTCACAAGGGACAGTGAGGGGCTAGGACTCCATAAAGCCAAGTATGGACAGCCCTCATGACCCTACACCCCAGGCACCCAGTGTGGGCACACTGCATTGCAAAAGGCACAGCTTGCCCCAGTCCCCTTCAACCCAGTCCACACAAGGGCACTTCTGGGGAGTCCTTCCACTCCAGCCTCCCTCCATATCCCAGGTTCATGGGCAGCCCCAGGACCCAGCTGGGAGCGACCCACCCTGCACTGGCTTTGCTCCCCATGCTCCATGTGTCGCTGCTGTCTGAATTTCCACCCAGATCCATCTGGATCTCATTGAGCTGCTGGCACTGAGCACAGGGGTCGGGAGGTGCCAACACATGGAAGCCATTAGAGGGGCTGGGTTGATGTGCAGCAAGGGGGCCACATGCAGAGTGAGGGGGACTATGCAGAGGGTCCTGTTTCTGCTGCTGGGCTAGTGAGGGCAGGGGAAATATCCCATGCAACTGCCCGCATCCTCTTCAGGCACTTCACAAGGACTCGCCTGGGCAAGGGTCTCTCTCAGCCCCTCCAGGCCCTTTGGAAGGGCACTGACCAGTTTTGGGACTGACTCTGCTGCCTATGCACCTCCTGCAAGGACTGTCCCTGAGCTGGCATCTCACCCAGTGCCACTCACCTCTCCCCTGGCCCAGCATCATCTGCAAGGGGGTCTCACCTGGG
This sequence comes from Xenops minutus, assembly GCA_035221455.1. NCBI lineage: Eukaryota > Metazoa > Chordata > Aves > Passeriformes > Furnariidae > Xenops > Xenops minutus. The sequence goes on from JAWWEE010000085.1 coordinate 63,664,672, forward strand.
CAGTGCCAATGGCATATCCCCTTTATTGGGGACATTGGCATATCTCCTTTATTGGCATCACTGCTCCATCCAGCCACAGCATTGGGGAGAGGGGCAGAGGGAAGGGGTGGGAGGGGTTTCTCTTCTGCCTGCTGGCGGCTGGTGGGGTGTGACGGGCAAGGCTCAGCACCCCTTGCTCACTGATGCCTGGCACACCCAGGAGCCTTACGCCCATGGTCCCCCTCAACACTAGGCAGTGAAGTGGGGTTGGCTCAGTGTCTTATCCCCATTTGTTTAGCAGCGCTCAGAGGTGGAGCTGGCCTGTCACCCTGAGCCTAAAGTGACTCCAGCTGGCTCCTGGTGGGTTTCGGCAGTCCAAACGCTCCTGGGAGCAGAGCCTCTCTCCTTAGGATCCATCCTGCAACCCAAGGGTTGGGGGCTCCAGCAATGTCCACAGCTGTGGGATGACCCAGGAGGTGTGGGATCCTTGGGGGCCAGCAGTGGCATCAAGTCCCACAGGTGGGCAAGCAGGTGCAGGGAGCAGGGATCAGCCAGGGATCACTACAGGATCTGGGCTTCTGCCAAGAGAGAGGACATGAGATCAAGGAGGGCACTGAACTTCTTCTCGCTTCCCACACCCTGGCCCACATCCTCCCATTACCCTCCATGCATCCAGACTCACTCGGTAGTGCCTTCAAGTGGGTGGCAGCAACCAAGAAGTTGGGTTTGGTCTTGTCCTTGCCATGTTTCCTCACCCGGAGCCTGGGGATAAGAGCAAGAGTAGCTGAAGACCCCAGTGTGCTCACCTGACAATTGGGATTGCCCACATCCCTAGTGATCCTTCTCTGTGCTCCCATCCAGCCTTGCCCAGCTATGCCCAGCTCAGCTTAACCTCTCCATTGGGTCAGTTCCAGGGCTACAGCAGAAGCTGGTCATGAGATAGAGAAGGACTGAGATGGGAACAGGCACTGATAGCAGAGCCACAGCATGGCAAGGAGAGTGGGCAATGCCCAAGGCCAGGACTACCAGGAAACAAAGCCATATGAAGGGGTATCTGCACTGACTCTGGAGCACGAGAATCCCCAGCAAGGCAGGAACTTTTGCAGGGATGTTAGCAGCAGCAACATCTTTGGGGAACACAGAGAAAGGTCCCATGGATCTGAGCTCACTGGAAAGACCCTAAGCACGCTGGGCAGTACTGAGTGTGCTGGGAAGAGGCATTGATGTGTCAGAGACAAAAGGGGAGCATAAACCACTCCATTATAGGGCATCAAGTCTGTTTAGGCAGGCACCCCAGAGTAGGGCTTGGGGGACAAAGAGCACTCCATGCTGAGGATTCAGAGGCCAGAATGGGATGGGGACAGCAATCATGCAGATCCCTCCCTCTCAAAATCCAACTTACCAGATGAGGATGGTGATGACGAGAACAGCAGCCAGGACAAAGAAGGCAAAGATCCCGAGGGACACCAGGACAGCCATTTTCTCCAAGGGGTCACTGTGGTCTGGGGCAGAGAAATTGTCATGGCAGAGGGATGCCACAGTCCCCAGCACCTGGGGGACCCTATTGCAAGCAGCCCAGCCACACATGGGCATGGGACAAGAGACCCTTCTCATTGCACTCAGCCACACGTGTGCCCACCTTGGCACTCCTGATCACCACCCCATCTCTACTCACTGATGGGCTCAGGGTTGGGAGCCTGGGAGGGCTCCTCAGCCAGGCTGTCCAGTTTGGCATCTGTAGTGGTTTCTTCACTCACTGTGGTGGCCAGGTCTAGAAGGACAGAAAGGATGGAAACACTCACCCAAAAGCATGCACAGCACCCCAGAGACCCACAGAAAGGAGCAAAGAAGCTATCCTTGTGCTCCAGAGGTCCCACAAGTCCAAGGGTGCCCCCAAGGTGCTAGTGGTGCTCTGGGAGCCCCATTCTGCCCCAAGTCTGTTGGAGGCAATCTCCAAATGGCAGCAACACAGCTGTAGACTGCTGTGGGCTAGATGTTTTGTCCTGTTTTGTCTGCAGCTCTGCCTCCCAACTTTAAGTGATCCAGGAGCTGAGACTTGTTCTGGCTGGTATTTGAGGGAACAGGTACCATGCGGAAGGGATTGGAGAGGGGCAGCTCAGGGTGCTGGAGGGACTTGGGGGAGGGATGGTGCAACATGATAGGGCTGCTGGGGGCTATAGCCTGTTCCCCTCTCACCTCTGACTGGTGTTGCCCGGGCCTCGGCACTCCACTCGCTCCAATTCCCTGCATCCAGGAAATCCTTGGCACTGACTTGGACCACGTGCTCCAGCCCAGAGAAGGCATCTGTGATAACCTCGGAGAGGTTCACTGTCTCTACCTGTGCCAGGCAGAGGGGAGCTGTGGGGCAGGCAGAGGCACCCCTCACAGCCCTCTCCAGCCCCATGCACACCCCACTCCTATGCTGGCTTTGCCTTTTCTTCCACACCACTTACCACTGACCAGGACCGGTGGATGACGGGCCGGTACTGGAGCCGAAACCTTAGCTGGAAGTGGGGTTCCTTGGGCCAGGAAGAGGGGTACTTCCAGCTCACGTGGAGCCGCCGCGGGGCCAGGGGGATGGGCTCCACCACCAAGCCCTCTGGAGGGTCTGGCTTAACTGTGGGAGAGAGGACAGGAAGGTCCTGTCAGACTGCACTGCCATGCTGAGTGGTGTAGGGCTCCCCTCTGTCAGGCAGACATAACTGCCCAGGGGATGGATGAACAGTGGGACAGACAGACAAATGGATGGGGACTCACTGATGGCCTGCATGGTGACATCAAGGAGGCGGTAGCTGAAGCCTAGAGGGTTCACCTCAGTGATGTTCAGGCGATAGGAGCTCCAGAACTCTGACCTATGGACAGTGCAGGTGCCGGGGCGGGATGGATCCTGCAGACACAGCCCCACATGCCCATTCTTGTTCCTGCAGGCGGGAGGCAGAGTGGTGACATGTCCTACCCACCCACCAATGCATAGTTTTCCAACACTGCCAAGAAAGTGCCATGGGAGACCCTCATGCCAAGACCCTGGTGGAGGAGGCAGCCCCTTTGGCTCAGCTGCATTCACCCTGCCAGAGTTTACAACAAAGCACAACAGAAAGGACCCCTGTCCCAGCTCCAGTCTCCTTGGGAAGATCCCTCCATGGGGCAAAGCCCTCCTCCCAAACCCCCAGGTTTAGGTAGCTGGGCCTCCAGCCCTCCCTTTGGGGTTCCTGCTGAAGAGTGCAACAGAGCCTTTGGGATGAGGACAGGTCCCTAGGGACCAGGAGCAGGGTGGGAGTCAGTCCTACCTCCGCTTCTCTTCACCCGTCAGTGATTTCTTCCTGCCATGGAGAGATGAAAAAGCAGATGTTGAGGATGAGGGGACAGCATGAGGTGAACTGCACCACAACCAGAGGAGAGGCAGGGGTCTCCACATTGCAGAGCAGTCCCACAGTGACATACACACGTGACAACATGGGGGGCAGAGGTAAAACCATATCCAACTCTGCTAGTGAGCAGCCTGGCAGCAAGCGGGGGTCCCAGGGAAAAGAGATGGTGCCCAAGAGCATCTTTCCCAGCAAACCCCCTTCCCTGAAGGGGTTTCATCACACAGCAGCAAAGATACAGAGATGATACTAAAAGCAGCTCTCTGGTGGCTGGCTTCACCCTCCCCCTACAGTCCCCCCAAATCCCTTGCTTCTCACTACCTACTCTCCGCAGAGCCTCTGATGCTTCACGCAGTCCCCTCCTTACCAAGCCCCCATCTCCTGCAGCTTTCAGCGGGGCTGTGTTCTATGAGCTCTGCTGGACTTCAAAGCCCCTCGCTAATTTGGCTTGCAGGGATAATTAGAAGCAGCGATGCTGTCAGGGCTCTTTTCATCCCAAAGCATGCCAGAGCACGGCGGCTTGCAGATGACCTGCCTCTTTTACAGCGCCTCTGGTGCTGGCAAAGCTGTCAGCAGGGAGAGATTCTGCTCTTGCCAGCCACCCAATGCTGCTGAGGTCCCCCCTTGTAGCAAGTAAATGCTTGATGCTTAGTTCACCCCAAAACGTGACCTGCTCATTGGTGCAGCATGGTCCTTGAGGCAGGACATGAACCCAGGGTGTGGGTGGGATGACCAGATGGATTTTAACCTTGGCTGGGACCGAGAGCTCACCCCATAACCTCCCAGTCCATGTCCTTTGGGGATACATCACCTGTATGTTGTGATGTATCTGGTGGGAAGGAAGGTTTCCACACTGGAGGTCCAGGAACAAGAGAAATTCTCGTAGTCAGATGCTCTGCAGGACACAAAGGGGACTCCTGGCAGGTCTGGAATCCAGGGGAAGTGACAGTCAGCAAGGGGTGCCCCATCCCACAGCCCATCCACCACACAGGGATGCCAGTGTCACCCCTAAGTCCCCTTTTGGCAAGTCCCTGGTAGGGGTGCAGACACCACTGCCCCATCCCTGTGGGGTGACACCCCGCAATAGCCCTGCTCACAGACGTGTTACTCACACCCCAGATGCAGGGACACGGCGTGTAGGAGGCCACCATCCTCGCCATGGCAGCTGTATGTTCCCATGGAGGCCAAGCTGACACTTGGCAACACCAGGGCTCCCTGCTGGATGGCTGAACCCTCTGGCAGTGCCGCAGCACCTGCCCGTCTCCACTGCACTGGTGAGCTGGAGAGGAGAGTCCAGGTAGGTGGCATTAGAGAATAGGGATGGCAGGTCATCCCAGGCCCACCCTGGAAACCATCCCATTGAGTAAATTCCCCAGAGTACATGCAAAAGACCTACCCGGCAATGGCACCAGTGCACAACAGGGTCACATCTGTCCCCAGCTGTCCATACTGCACACCTGGAGGGACACAGATCCCCAGGTGGGTGTTAACACTCCATGACACTCCATCCCAGGGCTGGGGGTGGAGGTGGGCAACCTGGCGTTGTATTCTGCAGTGGGCATTGGCTGTGGGGTCTTGCTTCACAGAGGTACTACCATGAGGGATTAGTGAGGACTGGTTCCAGTTGGGGTTGGACAATGAGAAGACGCAGGGGAGCACTGGCCAGAGGATGCCCATGGAGCTGTGTTTCATGTGTGCCCTAGTTCTGGTAGGTCTGTCCCTGTCTGGGGGGAATGTGGTGCCCTCAGGGTCCTCATGCCAGGGACATTGTGGGGGGCTATGTTGGGGCTCAGTGGGGAGGCTCACCTTCCTCTCCCCAACCCTCGGGGATGGCGAGGGTGGTGGACGCCAGGGCTGCTGCGAGGAACACCATCACCCTGCCCAGGCCTGGGATGGAACTGCGCATCTGGGGGAGACACAGCAGGAAGAGAGAAGGGGTTATCCCCTGCAACAGGGCAGCTGGCAGAGCCCACAGCTCAGAACACTCTTGCAGGAGCATGGACCCTGCATCTCCTTCTCATCTGATCCCATCCTGCCAGGGACAGCACCAGGATTGAATTCCAGGCCCTCAGCTGGGATACCTGGCAGGGTCTGTGCCACAGTCACAGCTGGTTTCTGGCTGCTGAGCAATCCCCAGAGGGGGGACACAAAGGGCAAACACTGACCAGGAGCTCGGGGCTCTGTGGGTTGGCAGGATTAAGGGTTCTTTGCCATTGCAATCCTGTGCTGGGAGCCTTGGCTGGTTCCCAGCCTCAGGGTGGTCTAGAGACCTGTTCATGTGCAGTTGGAGTGGGAAAGGACCAAACTGAAATTCTCGCCTGTATTTAGATGGAAGGAGAGAGAAGTTAGATCTAAATAGGTTCACAAAGCCAGGGAGAGCAGAACTGTTGAAAGCTCAGGCTGTACCAAGTCCCACATTACTGCCCATGCCTGCACTCACTGGGAGGCTGGTCCATGTAGGTCTATTCCCCACTGGGCCATTTGTAGGAGAATGGTTTTGAAATCCCTTCCTCACACTCAGAGATTACCAGTGGGTTTGGGGTGAGAAGTGTAGGGGATGCTGAGCCAGGGATGTGTACCCAGCTCTTAATGGGTCAACTCCTATCACAGATTGGAGTCTCCCTACCAGCATCACCCTTTCCATCCCAGCCTCCATATCAACCTACACATCTCAACCTGCACATATCAGTCAGTGTCACTCTGGCCAACATAGCCAGCATTGCCCTGTCCTACCCTACGGCATCACTCTGTCCACTGCAGCCAGCATTGCTCTAAGGTATCCACCCCAGACAGCATCACCCTGTCTGTGCCAGCCAGCACTGCCCTGCATGTGGCCCCACCTGCATTGTACTCCATGTCAGCCAGTGTCACCCTGTCCATCCCAGACAGCATCACCTAGTCCATCTCACACCAGCTACATCACTGTCTATGCCAGCCAGCATTGTGCCAGGGCATCCATCCTGGCCAGTATCACGCTATCCCTATCAGCATTGTCACACTGTCTCTGTCAGTCAGAAATTAATCGTTTCCCCCTAGAAGACCCCCTGCCCACCCCTCATGAATGGACAGTCCTGTTTATTTACACTCACACTGCTGGGCTCTGCTCCCAAGTACAAGACAGCAGGGGCTGAGAGCAGAGGAATCAGTACTCCCTATGAGCCCCAAGTGCAAGCGTTAAATCTGTGTTCCCTCAGGTTCAACAGCTGAGAGACTGGAAGGAAGGATGCTCCAGCCCAGGAAAGAGCAGCTGTTGGTTCCCTTCCTGTGGTCGGGTGCCCATGGCCACAGACTAAACTGCTTGGCGAAGGAAATGAGAGCTACAAGGCAATCTACTGCAGGGGGGAAGGCGTGTGGCACCCCACATCAACCCTGTCCTGAGCATGCCAGGCAGCCTCAAACACAAGCCCCAAATGTAAATAATTTCATGAGACTGTCATAAGCTTTTCCTACCAAACCACCAGTAGAAATGTTCCCAAGAAACATCAGTTAAAAGGTCTCTGCCAAAACTATGCTGGTAAGTAACTGGGAACATTTGGCCTAAAAGTGAAATATTTTGGTGATGGAAAAAAAAAAAGGAAAAGAAAAAAATGAGTGTATTTTGACTTAAAAGCAGCAACCAAAAATAACTCCATACACCATGTGGACCAGAATGAAGGGATGGTTCTGTGATGGGAGCAGGGCGGGGGGGGGAAGGGAGAGTGGGTAAGTGTGGAGAGAGAAAAATAGTTTTAAAATAAAGTAACTTCTTCTCCTGACCACCCTGTTTTCTCATTCAAACGCTGCAGGGGGGAGAAGACAGAGCTGCTGCATCCTTCATGCAGCCTCAGCATGACGCTCAGTGGCAGGGAAATATGCTGTGAGCACTGGTTCACTGCTGAAATGAGTTTGCCTGGTCTTAGGGCTGCTGATTGATTCAAAGCCAGTCTGAAAAAATGACCCTGCAACACTGAAAGCCCTGTTTCCCTGTACAGAGAGAGATGAGCTGGGGGTATGTCACAATTTGCAGCTAGACACAGTTAATGTCCCCAGGGAAAAGTGTATGTCTTGCCCAGCCTGCCTGGCTGTGAGTGGTAATGTTAGTGGCTCCCCAGATTCATACATGGTGGCAGAGAACATCCTGACACCCCCGCAGACCCCATCCCCAGCTGCATCCCAACACATCCCAGTAATGACCCTGGTGGTTAAATCTAGTTAGGGACCACTAACCTAGACCGTAATCCCAGTGGTCCCTAACTCTAACCCTAATCCTAAACCTAACCCTAATACCTCTCATCCCAAGATTCACTCTGCATCCTGCACCCTTCATCATTCTTTGTCACAGGGCCCCCCCCAAGTGTTCCTCATCCTCATCCTACCACTCCATGAGGTCCCCCATCAGCACTGTGTGAAGGAAGGCTGCTCCAAGCCCCTCCCGACAAACATGAAACTTATCCCTGACTGAGCAGCACTGAAGACAGAAGCAGCAGGACAAGCCCTTCCTCATCTGCCCAAAGGTCACAAACAAAAGGAGAAGGAGTCACAGATCCAGGTAAGACCTGAAGCCCTCATCCCCAGGTGCAGTGGCATGGCAGGGGGCCAGGTGCTACAAGACAGCCTGCCCAGAAATGATCCCCTTATCTGCCACCAAGCTCCCTGGTCCAGGAAAAAACAGGCATTCAAGTGAACACAGCATGTGCGTGGCTGGGCCACCTTCCTTGGTGGCTCGGCACCCCCACAGATGGGCACAGAAGCTGAGAAAACATCCGTTCGTGCTTGAACCAGTGGTGACACATTCTGGGGACATGGAGTCCCAGCGCAGTGGCCCTGGAGCCGAGCCGGGACAGAGGGAACAATCAGAGCTTTTCTTCTCCCCTGCATGCTAATCCTGGTCCAAGAGACGTCTGCCGCCTGTCCAGGGCTGTGTAACCTCCCAGTGCCATGGCCAGGGCAGAGGGACCCGGCTCAGCCTGGGGGTGTGCTTTGGTCCTGGTGGGAAGGGCAGTGGTGCCGAATCCTCAGCATGGGACACTCTTGTCCAGGGTGACCAGGCACAGCAAGGGTGACCAGGCTGCCTGTGGCACCTGTGGATGTGAGCCAGAAACACAAGGTGCCACTCTCCATCTTGCACCAACCCTGCTATTTCACTGGGCACCATTTGAGCTCACCCAAAAGTTTTTGGGGCGTGGCAAGCAGAAATCCCGCCATAAGCCCCTTCCTGCATCCAAACTGAAATGCGACAAGACAAAACTCTCCCCAAAATCAGGGCTATGTGCACCGGCACTGATGCCCATGTGGGGTGTGACAGTCCCCTCGGCACAGCTGCTCTGTGCCATGCCCTGCTGTGGCCTGGCAAAGCCCAGCACAGATTCCTGGGGGAAGCCAACTTTCCACTGCACTCAGTGCTTTGAAAGACAGTGGGTTTTGTTTTTTTCGGGGTTTTGTTTTGCTTCATTTGAAGTCACTCTTCAAAGAGAATGGGTCACATACGGAGCCAGGATGGTGGGGATGGGGACAGAAACAGATGACACTGCACCTCAGGGCTGCAGATGGCAGTGGGGACATGTGGGATGCTCCCCGCCAAGGACAGAAAACTGAGGTACCTCCTAACTTCTCCTCAGGGTGGTCAGAGGGAGCATTGCTGTAATAGAGATATGGCAAATAACCCAAGAGCACTTGGAAGCTCTGCCTGCCATGTGCCAGGCTCTGATGGAGTCACCCACCTGGAAAAAGTGACCCTGCAATGAGCAAAGGCCCAAGGCTGGTTCCAATGCCCCACAGATGGCATCACTCTGTACTTCTGCTCCTGAGCTGGGGGAGCATCCCTGGCCCTGCACTCTAAACCCTTCTTTCAGCCTGCTGTAGGAAACATGTCCTATGTTGAAATGCCATCCTACAGGCAGCATTTCAAAGCAGCAGGAAGTCCGCTCTCCTTGTTTTCCTGTGGGGTTGGGAGCAGTGCCCCACTGACCCCCTCCTTCTGGAAGTCCTGCAGAAGCACCATGTCCCTCTCTGAGAAGCCATAGCACGGTCTGAGTACATCCCTGTGTCCACTGACCCACCCAGAGAACTGCAAGCACTCCACCCCTGCATCTTTGGTGACTTTCATCATCACTGCATGAACATGCACCTTTGGGGTGGGGGGAGCAACAACTGCCTGCAACAGGCACCCCTTAAATGCCACTGGTACCCTCCCAGCCACTGGGTGCATGGACAAAGCCCAGCAGTGGGTGCTGGCAGGGAGGAAAGCATGTTCCCCACCATCTCCAGGCCACCAGGGTCATGAGGTAACACGTTGCCCACTTTGGGCACTGCTGGGGTGATACTCTGTGCACTATTCCCAGCCCCTCCAGTGCCTTGGGGAGCTCGAAAAGGGCTGTTTTCCCCTGTGCCACTTTGGTGGGGTGCATGGGTCCCCATATATGCTGCAAGTACCACGCCACACTGGCCTGGGCCAGCACAGCTGTACTCAGTGCAACCCCGGCACACTGGGATTACCCCAGTTAAACCAGTAAAACCAGCTGGAGTATTTCCCTGTGAGGACAGTGCAGTCCAAAAAAACCTCCTGCACCATCTGAATATGGACTAAACTCAGTATAGTCCGAGTGTGAGACTTAACTCAGGGCAGCCCAAACACAGGATTATACCCCATGCAGCCCAGAAGCAAAATTAAATCTCACTCATCCCCACTCCGTAGAGGAATTAAATCCATTGCAGTCCAAAGATGGGATTAAATCCAGTGCAATCCAAATATGTGGTTAAACCCAGCTCAGCCCAGGAGTGGGGTTAAACCCATTTTAGCCAAAATGTGAGGTTAGACCCAGTACAGATCAAGCGTGGGGTTATCCCCAGCTCAGCTCAAACACTCTGCTAACCTCAGCATAGCCCAATCATCAGGTTACACAGTCCAAATGTGGGGCTAAACCAAATGCAACCCAAGAGTGGAGTTAACCTCAGCTCAGGTCAAACACAGGGTTAACCTCAGCATTGTCCAATCATGAGGTTACAGAGTCCAAGTGCAGGGCTAAACCAAATGCAATCTGAGAGTTAACTCCAGCTCCGTCCAAACACAGGGATAACTCCAGTGCTGCCCAGGGAACCAGTTATCTCCACAGATATGTATTGGGTACAATACATATCTCCATCCAGCCTAGACCAGCCCCCTCCAACACGCCCTGGTGATGTGCAGCTGTCCACAGCCCTACTGGTGCACAAAGCCAAGCCCAAACCACCCTCCCCATAGCCCAAGGGTCACCTCTCTCCTCTGTGGAGCCAGCAGCTGCTATCAGTTCCTGGGGTTGGGGGCCGAGGGGCCACCACACACCTCAGCATGCCAGCAGCATTGTGGAGGTCAGGCTCTGCTCCTACCCCAGCCGGGAAACTCCCACCCCAACGCCTTGATTTCCGCCCTCCTCTGCTCCATCCTGCGGGAAAAAGTCTCTGGCTCCTGGTTGTAACCAGAGGCATCGGCAAGGGCCAAAACAGCGAGGGCTCTGTTAGCAGCCAGCAGCCCCGACACCGTGCCAGCTGGCAGTGTTGCATTCTGAGGGGGAGAGAGAAGGGGCACCCCCCTCTCCATCCCCATCCCCACACTCTCCTCTCCGAAGCCACGTGCCAGAAAAATTCCTAAAAATAATTTCTCAGCTGTAAAGCTGTAGCTGTAGTGCTGGTGAGTTTCTTTACAGCTTGGAGATTATTTTTAGGGTGGAGGCATGGAAGTTGGTGGGGGGGTTGCTGCATCCCCACTGTCCTTGGCACATGGTTGAGGGACAGGGATGGGCACAGTGCTGGATCTGGGGACACGGGTGGGAGCTGCCAGCGGAGAGCTGGGCCACCCTGTGATTAAAGCAGGGTGGGAAAGGCTTTTCCTGTCCCAGGAACATTTTAGGATTGGGATATTTTTCTGCTCCTGGGCTCAGCCCAGACTGGCAGAGAATTCAGTGAATCCACAGCTTCCAGCATGATGGAGCAGCCGGGTACCAGCTTGTACGCCAGCATTTTCTCCCCCCAGTATCATCTGCACCTCCCAGATAAAAGCTCCCCCATAAGCTGGTCCCAGAACTAATACAAGGGCATACACATCTGTAATTTTAGGGGACAGACATGTACGTACACACATCAGAACTTCTTCTGATGCTTCTGGTAAACTCCAGCCTGGAGCCTGGAACCCAGATCCAGAGAGGGGCCCCACAGCATCCCCATGCCTAGTGCTCCCTCATTTCTCCCCCTGCTCCAAAGCTGGCCAGAGCCCAGGAGCCATCAGGCTCAGCTCCATCCCTGAGGCACGAAGGCACGTGGGTCAGCCAAAACGCTGCAGGGCCAAAATAAACAGCTCACCTTTCACAAATGCTCCCCCAGCTAGCAATTTGCTGTCACTCCTTTTACAAAACAAAATCCCTTTTGGGCCAAAGAGGGATTTCAGGAGTCATTAAGGACCACCTGGGTGGCCAAATAAAGCCACCACCAAAGGGTGACCTGTTAACCCGTTGTACACCACCAGCAGTGTCCCTGTGGGTGGGGAGGAAGGATGGAAGTTGCAAATCCCTGACCACGTGTGACATGGGGATGCCAGTGCCAGTCTCTGGCATGTAATCAGATAATCATGGCCTGTCTTCTCCAAGCTTGGAGTCAACCCTACATGCTTTCATAGAATCACTGAGTAATTAAGGTTGGAAAAGACCTCTAAGATCACCAAGTTCGAGCACAGGCAGTTCAGGAGAGACAGTAGGGTATGAGGCACAAGACAGAGACAGAAGCTGGGGAAACACCTTACTGAGGCAGCATCCACGTCCCCAAACCTCTTGCCAAGTCAATCAGATGGCAGCTCCCAAGGCAAAAGGAGAGGCAGAAAAGTGGCAAGAAGTGGGGAAAAGCTGGGGGCTGCAGCACAGGGCCAGGAGAAGGGAGCTCAGCCCTGTCTAAGTTGAGAAGGTTGGAAAAACACCGTCCAGCTCGTTTTTTGCTAGGGGAAAAAAAAATCCCAGCCAAGTTCTTCTGAAAGATTAAGTGCGATCGTATCCGAGTGGGGGAAAGCAGGGCAATGCAGTGAGTGTGCTGACACATCTCCTTCCCCAGTGCTGGAGAGATGCCTCAGCCCCAATCAGGACCAGCTGTTTACATGATCCTATTGTCTTTTTTTTTCCTTCGGATTCCCCCCCTCCAATGTTATAGTTCAGAGTAAACAAAAACAAGCAGTCTCTCACTCCAAACATTTCAGCCATCCCAAACTTTCTCTGGAGGGGGGCTGCCTGTGGAATTTTCCTTGTCCAAAAGAATTTCGAAATGTTCCCATTGCAGCCTGCTCTGACTGGAGGCCAAGACAGCTCCAAAATCCTTCTCGAAATGCTCGAGCTGCCCTCTGCACAGCCCCAGCTCCGTCTGTGCCCCAAAGCCCCACCACGCACAGGGAAATCCTCTGGCCTGGTACATTAGCCAGAGGGGGACAGAAGCACATCCCAGCCTGCATAACCCCCCAGCCCAGCCCATCAATTGAAAGAAAACAGCAGGTCTTGGTGAGGATACTTCCTACCTTTTATATTTTAAGCTGCCACTTTTATTCCTCCTGCTCCAAGCCAGTGATGCTGGTGCAAAGTGCTAGGCTGCAATAGCATGACAATGCACTCCAAATCCCACAGTATTTCCCTTCGCAGGCAGCATCTCCATAGGACCAGCCAGAGGGGAGATGGTGAAGAGAGTGCCAGAGTTCCTCCTTGGAGCACTCAGTGGCATCTCGAGCACCAGGAGGGCAATTTGAAGGGGTGATGCCTGCTCAGTGCTGACAGCTCACCACAGGGGCGGCAGGAAAGGAGGGGATGGTGTGCCACATACACCCCTCAGGATGGAGTGGGGGCAGAGCACATCCCTAAGAGATGGTACATTGAAGGGGGGGGTGAAATGTACCCCAGGATGAGCCAACTGCTGGGTGCCATGCAAGGATGTTAATCCACCCTGGCCCACATCACACTATCAGGGCATGCACCCCAGTCCCAGAAGAGGTGGGATCCCAAGATGGTCAAGCAGAAATCCCCAAGAGCTCTCTTGTCTCTGGTTAAGCACAGATGTGGTGTGAAACCCAGGAGACCGTGGCACAGGGGTGTCAGCACTGCTCAGTCTGCTGGTCAGGAGAGTATTGGAGGTAGACCTTGAAACAACTGGAGGAAGAAGAGCCCAGCCAAACAGCCCCACAAAAAAAGCCAGCAGCAGCAGGAAGAAGCACGTGAAGCTCAGTCCAGTGTGGATTTTGCTGATAATGCAAGCCATTGTAGTGGCCTGGCATGCTGATGTCCCTTACTTGCTTTCCTGAACCACCCCTGGATGAGTTTCACCAGGTGGGTGGTCATGCAACCCAAAACACACCCCAATATGTTGGGGAGTCCCCATATCCTCCATTCACAGGCACATGCAGATTTAGGGGGCTGCAATCCCTTGATGCGCACCCTGTCACCCCAGGAAGGCAAAATGTTGCCAGCACCCGCCTCATCTCCCACCCATAGCATCATGCCCCAGTGGGAACAGAGCCCTGTGCCACCACAGTAGCACTGGCAGGGGGAGATACCTCAGCTCCACGCCGGGCTGGAATCTTGTTGTGGGATGGGGCTCTGCTGGGTGCCCCCACTGCCTCTGCACCATCTCCCTGCGCCGCCTTGCTGGGCTCTCCTCCTCCTCCACGGAGGCTGTTCAGTGGTTTGGCGTGGGAGCAGTCCTACCCCCGACCCCCAGCATCCCCCTCCCCTATAAAGGGGCCAGGCAGCGGCTGTGCAGGGAGCAGAGCCCCCGACACAGCAGATGGGGTCTGTAAAGTGAGGCTCCCCCAGGTGTGTTTGCCTTGGCTGGGGCTCAAGCCCGTCCAATTAGAGCTATAGAAAACATATCTTACAAAAAAACGAGGGGGGAAAAATAATCCTCTCCCCTGAGCTGGGGCCCAGGGTTTGGCCAGGGTTTCTCGGCAGGCCAAGCACAGGCAACACAGGCTCTGCTGGCAGCAGCCTGGGGAGGGAGGGATGTTTGTGGATATTAAAATGCAGTCGTAAAGTAGAATAAAAGGGCAGCCTTGTTTCAGAATGAGTCTCCGAGGCTTTCCCCTCTCCCGTCATGCTCGGCACCTGGCCGGCAGCACGAGCAGCTCCCCCTTCTCGCAGCCTCTCCAGCCACCTCCAGCTCGCCCAAGGGCTGAGCTGCTGTCAGAGAGCCCTCAAGCCTCAGGGGGAGCAGGAGGGAGCGGATTTGGGAGGCAGCCCCTCTACAGCTACCTATACTGGGTTGAAATTACAGCTGCGCTTCTGTAAAACCCACTCCTTCCTTTACACCCCTACAGGTCCCTGCCTTCCCCTGTCCACTGCCCTGCCTGTAAGGAGCCAAGGCTGCCTGACCCCAGCTGCTTGGCAGCAGCCACATGGCAGCAACACCAGTATTCCACTGCTTGGCCTCTGCCTGCATCCCTGCTGGAAGTAGAACAAGCTGCATCGTGTTTTGGTCAAAGCTTAAAATTAGCCCTGGGCACCCAACACTCCTGTCCACACAGAATAAGGGGACATGGCAAGGCCCTATGGGGCTCCCTCCATCTCCAAGGACCCACAAACCTCTGCAGAAACCCTCTCCTTGAGACATCTCCCCAGATCCACCCCCGAAGCAGGATGCTGCCTCTCAACAGCATTGCCTCTGCCTCCATGCTGCCATGTCTGGCTCCGAAAAGTCACACCAGGAGGTTGGGAAACAGCTGAAGGCATCAGCCTAGCAAAGGTGGCCCCATCCTGGCCCACCTGCTTGGCTGGAGATGCCCAGTGCACATCTGGCTTCACCACTGCCTTTTGTCCCGCTCCCCAGGTCAGCAAGGAGGGGAGGTGCGCTGTGAGCCTCGAAGCAACTCCCATCCATTCCTGCCCCCATCCCTGCCCTTTTCCTCTCACAACACTCCAAAAGTGCAGGCTCTCCAAGCCCCCCGACGCCTGCCTCATGGGGACAACATCCCACCCCCAGCCACGGCCCAAATGACTAACACCCCAGCAAGAGAACCGGGTGCCGTCGGGGCGAGCAGAGCCTGTCCCTTGGCCGCGCTCCCTCCCCGCAGTGGTGAAATCACGTCTGGAGAAAGCCCGGGGAGTGAGACACGCCGGGCCCCCCCCGCTGCTTCCCAGCGAGGATGCTCACTCCCTGCCTGCTGGCCGGCCGCCCCCGCTCCGCAAACCCCACGTCCTGGTACAGGGGTGTTCCAGGCATGCAGCCTGCGGCAGAGCCCCGCATCTTAGCTCCTCTTCCTCGCTCCGCATCCCGCAGCAAACATCCCCAGCCCTGGAAATGACTGCAGGATGCGGGAACGGAGCAGCAAGACCCAGGTGCTCATAAAAGCGCTCCCGGGGAGCAGGCAGGAGCCTCCAATCTCCCTTTAGCCTCTGCAAACCCGTCGAGGGGCTGGGGGGCGATTGTGGGTTGGAGGGGTGATACCACCCCCCGTCTTCGCTGACACCCACCGTGGCAGAGCAAACTGGGCTCAGGGGAGGAGGTGGTGACTGGGGCTGCCTGGAAGCATCCCTTGGGCAGCACCAGAGGGGACCGGGGACGGCGACAGGCCACCAGCGCTCTCCTCGGACCGGGCACGCGCCGGCGACATCGGGGGTGACTAATGCGGCTATTTAAACTAATGCGGCTATTTAAACTAATGCGGCTCTTTTAAACTAATGCGGCTCTTTAAACGCCCCCGCCGGCACGGGAGCGCCGCTCGGGGTTAGGGTTTAATCGCCTGCCTTCCTGCCTCCGCAGACCGTGCTCCCCTCTCGCTGAACCGCCGCGGGGACCCCGGGAATGTCGTCCGTCCCCCCTCGGCCGGGGCTGCTGGCACAGGGCGAGCAGGGCTGCGGCGGGGAGCTGGCTGGGAGCACGCCGAGGCTGCAGCTGGGGGCTATAAAAAGCGCGGCTGTGGTATGCAGCGAGGCACTGAGAGGGGAGTAAAATAAAATCAGGTGGTGCATGAGTCGGGCGACTGCTTCTGCACCGGGTCTGGCCCCAGTGCTGCTTCCCATCGCCCCTTCCCTGCTGCCTGCCCGGCTGACAGCCTGGTGAGGCTGAGGCAAAGCGGAGCGCTGGGATTTGGCAAAGGATGGAGGATGCAGGGGTGGGTCGGCAGGCGGTGCAGGGGATCAAGGCTGGGGGAACAATCGCTGGCTCTGCTACATTGGCTCCTGCCTGGGATGGAAGCATCCCAGCCACCCCTTGCCCAGCCCAGAGACGCCAGATCTGGGGACTCTGTCTTCTGGCAGCTTGTTTTGGAGGATTAACCGTGTGCTGATCTACAGCCAGAGGTGACTTTGCCAGGAGGAAGGTGGCACACCAATAGCGACAGTGGGAGCCCCTCCATCCCACAGCACCCCCAGCACCCAGATCTTGATGGGGACCTCATCCAGAGGGGACAGTGATGACACAAGCTGGGGACAGACAGGGCTCCTGCTCAGGCTGGAGGGAGCTCCCTGCTCAGGGACGTGCCATGTTTGCACAAGTCTGAGCGGGGGAAGGTCAGATTAATTTTAAACCTGAATAAACAAGGAGAGAAAGCAATGCCAGAGCTCGCCCTTCCCTGCAAGGATGCCCAACAGCAAAGCACAGCGCCCACAGCACAACTCTGCCCTGCCCAGGGGGTTCACATGCCCCTAGGAGAACCAGAACAGACCCACACCCGGGGGCCTCCCTTTTCCACAAGGAGCTCCCAGCTGAGTCAGTGCTGGCAGTGGAGAGAGCAGCTCCTGCTTGCCTCTGCAAGATTCCTCTGGTCTCCATGGGGAAGCACCTACCCTGGGACCCCCTGTCCCACTGGGAACAGCACCAGGGCTTGCCTGTCCCCTGGCCACAGTGCACAATGCGGTCTTGGGAATGAATCAGAACAAGGAAAAAAAAAAAGACACAGTAAAATTGTTTGTAGGTCAGGAGAAAAATGGAAAAAAAAAAAGTTTGTGTTTTTCATGCCAAAAGGAAAATGAAAACCAAAACATTTTGTTCTAAATGATAGGCCTTGTTTAGTTTTCAGTGGTTTTACTTTTTTAAAATGGTTTGAGTTAAATCAAGCTAAATTTGTCTTCCAAACATTACCTTGGGGCGGGGAATAAAATAAATTAAAAAAAAAAGGAAAAAAAAAAAAGAAAAAATCAAAACATCTCATTTGGAAAATGTCAAGAGTGAAACGCCACAGCTTTTCCAGCCTGGGAGAGCCGCAACCGGGCGCTGAACCCAGCCTCAGCTCACAACTTGCGACGGCCTCCCTGAAGCAACTTTTATTCCCGGAAAATAAGGCAACTGCTGTGCCGACTGACGGCTAGGATGGCTCATGCCCTGGTGTCAGGCTCCCATCAGGGATGTCCCCTCCACCCTTACCACTCCCCAGGACCTGCTGGAGCATGGAGAGACCACGCTACGATCAGCAGCCACGCGCGTGAGCTGAATCCAAGCTGAGCTGCTCTCCAAAACTCCTCTTTAAATGTCTTTTCT
Organism: Xenops minutus; assembly: GCA_035221455.1. NCBI lineage: Eukaryota > Metazoa > Chordata > Aves > Passeriformes > Furnariidae > Xenops > Xenops minutus. The sequence goes on from JAWWEE010000085.1 coordinate 63,682,464, forward strand.
ATTAGGTCAGCATTCCTGCGTCGCCCAGGGAAGGTGGTTACGGCCGGCAGCCGGGCACACAGGCTCCTCGGTGCTGGCTCCCCGTCAGCAAGCAGCCTGCCCACGCTATTAAATTACTGAGAAAAATGGATCGTTTCACCAAAAATTAGGTGCAGGAACCTCTCACGCAGTGGCAAGGCGAGCTGGTAATTGGAAATTCATAGAGCTGGCCACAAATGCTGCCTCTGGCTCTGCTCCACCCTCCTCTGGTTGTGGTGAGGGATGGTGGGGAGGCGTTCACTGCCGTCCCTGAAATGCCGCTGCTGATGGAGATGCAGCAGCCACGTCGCCGGCAGCACTGTGAGGTCCCCTGTATACTCCAGGAGGGTTAAATGCCACTGCAGGATGCCTCTGCCCTTGGTAGACTGGGAAAATAAGTGGGGAAAAAAAATCTCAGGGACCTTTCCACGCACTGGAAGAAGACTTGCTCACAATTAAGCACCTTACTGGGGACATGTCTCATGGGACACTGCCTGGGGATGTAGCAGGACACGCTGCCCCAACATCGATTCATTCTTCCAGCTGTGCCCCAGGGACGAAAATCAAGATGACCTTCCCCACAGACTTTGCCTGGCTTAAGTCCTTCCTATATCCATCCATCCATCCATCCATCCATCCATCCATCCATCCATCCATCCATCCATCCATCCATCCATCCATCCATCCATCCCAGGCACAGCACGAGTATTACTGCTCTTCAAGCTGAACTCAGGCATCTCATCATCCTCCTCCCAGACCATTCTAAGTCCAAACCTCGGTGCCTGGATGAGCAGTGGCCTCCAAGGCACCTCCAGGGCAAATGGCCCAGCTGTTGGAGCTGCCAAAGAGCCCGGTGTGTAACTGCAGCCTCTGGCTGGGAAGGAGGGATGAGGATGTGCAGTAGACCAAGAGCTGCATTAAAAACATACTCTGGGAGACCAGCCCCTCATACTGGCTGCTTTCTGTGCCAGCACAGGCACCAGGAGGCCTCTTCTTCACTATGTGCAGCCCCTTCCCTGGCACTGCAAGGAGGAGGAATACAGCAGACAGGGAACCAGTGGCACGCAGCTATTTTTTGGATGCTGGGGTGCAAGGACCATGGGCACAGTCCCAGCTGGAGAGGGAAAATGGAGCCAGGCACAAGATCAGAGAGGCCAGGGAAAAGGCATGCTTCCCCTGGCACAGCCATGCTCCAGCCATGAAGCTGCAAAACTCAAAGCCAGGATGGGGTGGAGCAGCCTCGAGGGAGCTACAAAACAGCTCCCGGGAGCCTTGCAGGAGCTAAAAAAAAATCAAAAGCAGCCAAAGCACTGAGGAACCTCCCGGGGTTGCGTGTTGGTCCTTGCAAGACAAGGATGGAGCAATAGCTGGTTGGGTCCACCAGTGCCTCCTAAGCCCTGAGGCCTCAGGCAAAACTCATGGAAAGCAAAGGAAAGACTCCTGCAGACCTCCCCAGCAGCTGGGGGCTGGCCCTGTCCCTGCAAGGAAGTCTGGGGAGATGCCAGCTGGCCTGGGCACCCTGCGTGACAGCAGCTTTCGCAAAACCAAGCCGGGCCACTGCAGCTGGGCCATCCCTGGAGACCTTTGCGGGGCTGTTGCAGCACAGCTGCTGGAGCTCTGTCGCAACACCAGCACGGCACTGGGCTGGACCATGACAGAGACACAGCAGGATGGCACCTTCTAGTTTCCCTTATCTATTTCTGCAGGGAGGCAAGGGCTGAACTGTGCCTTTCATGATGTTATTGAAATCAAAAGGCACTGATGCCCATGCCGACCTTCATCAAAGTGGGGCTGCTGAGGTCCCTGGCTCCAACTGCGACTATCGGTCTGGCCAGGATGAAAGCTTTCCGTCCCAAAGGAAGGGGATGGTGAAAGCACAGGAAGGCAGAGGAAACAGCTGGACAAGCATAGCCATGCCAGCCTGCGGGGATGTGCTCCAGGGATGCTGTGCCAGCCCTACTGCCTCCCACATGCTCTTCTGTGGGGACATCCACATGTCTTAGGCCACCAGCAAAATGGCAGGCAGCTGCCCTGAGTCCTGTCTGGGGCTCCCCAAGGTGGGATGAGACTTAACCATAGCTGAGCACAAGACCCATGAAAGTCAGTGGGTCAGAAGACTCTCTCCAAGCTGCTGCAGAGATGACGATTCCCCAGAGCTGGAAGCTTATCCCAGCCCTTTTCCTTCTCGCTGCATCTTCAGCACCAGCTTCTCAACAAAGCTTGGCATTCCTTGTTTTCACTTTAGGAGGTGCAGTAAATGAGAAGGTGTCCAAATGACCCTCTTTTCACAAACAGGTTTTCATTAGATGAAGGAGCCCTAAACATTTTCACCTTTCCCTATATGGCAATCTCTGCAGGTCTGAAACAGTTTTCATTATGCAGTTTCTATTTCAGCCATCTCCATATTGAGACAAAGAGACCAGAGCGGAGCAGCTGATTTCCAAAATGCTTTCAGCATCCTCCCCTCTCCTTGTGGAGGCATGGTCTTACCTTCAAGCAGGAAAATGCCCACTTGCATATGCCAGCCTGACCATGTCAGGTCTCCTGAGGTCCCTCCAGCCTGCTTGTCCTCTCCAAAAGCATCTTTAGGAGATATGTACAAGCAGAGTACTGTGGATGTGACCTTCCCCTCACCAGACACTTCCAAAATTCCTCATAAGCTTATCCAGAAAAGATCAATCCCTGCTGGAGCAAGCCCAAGCTCTCTAATCAGATGTGATCAGTGTGACCACAGTGGACAGTCCTGGTAGGACAGAGGCAAATCAGGTCTTGATAGACTTCTTGTCCCTCTTCTCCTGAACCTCCCCCACCCCAAACACCCCAAAACAGCAGAGGAGGAGATATCTGTCAGCTTTTTGTACCATGTCCCAGACTCATGCCCCTAGAGAGAAGGAAGAATTGCACATTTCAGCCCAGCTATCCACCTGTACTGGAGAGCTTAGCAGATGCTCCAGGAGTGCAGGTGCTGTGACCTTTCAAAAGAGCCCAAAGTTCACCCCATTCCGTTCCCATGCGAGGGTGACTCAGAGACCTGGGAAACAGCCAGACCTAAGAGATAGTTCCCATTAACACGCTGATCCCTGACACTGCAAAGCTGCTTCTAATCTCCAGAGGAATTTTCCTTTTCCCATAGAAATGGTCCATGGGAGTCTGGCTGTTGGAGAAGACTCAATGACCACTGCAAGGCATCTGTGCCCTTCCCCACCTTTCACAGCCTGGATGGTAGGAGAAAACCATCACTGGGAGGCGAGAGAGATTTGCTGGTAGGAACTTGGGTTATAAGGTCACAACATTCCCAGCCAGAGAGATTTGGTGATTTTCACCCATACGATGCTGTTGTAACCACAGAAACACTTAGAAAAACCAAAAACTCTCTACAACATTCCAACAAGTCACCTCAGACATCCAAGGGCTAATTCCTGATATATCAGCATTCCACATGCTGGTGAAGCCCCAGTGTATCACCTATAGGGAAGAGCTCCCATACCATCCAAGTCCTTGGCTATATCTTGGGCAGGGGCAGAGTCATCCTCTCCCATGCCTGAACAAGAAGAGGGGAAAAAAATCTGCGAGAGATATTGAAAATTTCCAAAGGGAGAAGAGCAGAGACACAAGCCAGCACCTGCCCCCTCCTGTGGAAAGCATCTCTCGAGGGGTTTTCCTCCAGAGCCAAACCCACGGGAGAAGGGGAGGCAAGAATCCTTTGGCTTGTTTGACCTAACAAGGAAGCTATAAATACAGCAGGGTAAACACCAGAGAGGGAGAAGAGGTCTTGAACTAAAAGCACAATGTTGGCACAAACCCACAGGGGAATAAGCTCTCCAGGAACGCATTCGGCAGGAAACCAGAGGGAGGCTGAAGCCTGTGTGAGCAGGAAGAGCCTGGAGTTGCCTTTGAACAAGGGCAGAGTGGAAAGACAGGGTTTGAACTGTCAGCTAGTTCATGGCAGGTGAGGATGCCATGCATTGTCACCATCTGTGGGGGCTTCCCCATTCAGGATAGTCCAGGTGAGACACGTGAGAAGGGCAGGACATCTCTATGTGTAGGATCTGGGCTGCCTGGTTGCCCACCCAGTATTACAGTATCTGATAAACCCAGCAGCTGCAAAGGGGAACTGCTGCTGCTGCTGCTGCCACATGAAAACGGCGGGGAGACTTGCTATGCTGTGAGTCATTCATTCATCCTTCACAAACAGGGCCTGCACTTGGCCAAGCATCCTCCTCCCCCCGCTGCTGGGACAGGGAAAAAGTGGCTTATTAGATATAATCAAGTCAAGTTTTCCCCTCCCTTCGAGGTTCCTCTTCCTGGAGTAGGGAGGGCAAAACCAGAGCTGCTTTTCTCCTACGTTCCTGCAGGGAATCTCTGCCTTTACCTCCCCCTGGGGAGCCGTCCCTACCACCCTATTGAAACTGACATTCCCTGATCACCCATCACTGGTGACATCCAGCTCTATGGACAACCCTCTTGTCATCAGTTACACCCTTTCCCCCACCTCCAGTCCCACTCTCCTGCCAAGGTCAGTTCGCAGTTCTCTGGAGAGGATATACTGACCTTTTTACTTCTCAAAAAAAGAGACAGGTTGGTGGAGCAGAACGTGCATGGGTACTAAGGGAACACTGTGGCCATATCTTGTCCTTGTTCCCCAGCACAGGAGGACCTGCACCAGCTCAGATCTCCCTCTGAAGCTCCTCTGCCCTTTGCCAGACTGGGATGCTGTGTGCTCCGTGTAGTCCCACCTGTAACCTTGCTACAATCTGCCCTCCTACAAACAGGCAGAGTGCAAATACCCCACCTCCTTCTGCAAACGCGACAGCCGGACGTGGAGCAGTCACCTCCTGGCATCCAAGGCACTACGCCAGCCCTGGATGTCTCAGCTCTGGCTATGCCACCAAATGCCAATCAGTCCAACACGAGTTTGGGCATGGCAACACACCTGTAAGTTGCTGCAGCTGTGTCTGCTGTTTCTCCCCATCTATGGGGGCCAGGCACAAGGCATTCCTAGGCCCCACCACAGTGGGGTCTGAGTTTGCTGACAGGGATGTCTGGGCCAAGCACAGCCCCCCGGGCTGCTCTGACACATTTTGCCATCCCGGAGGCAGAGCTTGGAGGGGACCTGGCGGCTAACACAGCCAGGTTGTGAAGGTGACAGTGGGCACGGCTCAGGGCTGGGCAGCCGTGGCGGCTGGCAGAGGACAGAGAAGCTGGGATTCAGACAGCATCCTGGGGCAAGGAGGGACAAGGAAAGCAGAAAGCCCTGCCAGCGCCCGCGCATGGGAAAGCGCCTCTCTCAGCGCCTCTCCTAATTGGGAGCAGCTTTTCCCTCCTTGGACCCCCCAGGAGAAGAGGGGGCCCTGCCAGGGGGGCGCTTTGCCGGGCATTCCAGCCTTTCTCCATAAAGCTCCCTTTGGAGACAGTGGTGGCGTCTAAGTTGGGAAAGGGGGCTCTGTGGAGGCTGAGGACGGAGCTCAAAGATCCCACCCCGGGAACGCCGTCTGCCCGCCGAGCATCTCCGGGCAAGGCGGAGGCGCGGAGGGCGGAGATGGGGGAGCAGCACCGGCTACCCACAGGCAGCCGGGAGGGACCGGGACGGCAAATCTCTGCCAGCTACTTTGCGAGGAGACACAGTCACACAGACATACAGCCACACACCCCCCCAAACTTTCTTCGCCCGGGCAGCAAGGAGCCCCCGGGATGCCGCCTGCCCGCAGCCGCGCACCCCTCACCGCGGCGTCGGGGCGGCGGCGACTAATCCCCCTGCCGGGGTGGGGACGGGGGGACTGTGTCCTACCTTCCTGCGTGGCGCCGCGGCTATGTGTCCATGGCGCTAGACGGAGCGGGAGCGGGAGCGGGATCGGGAGCGGGGCGCCCGCACCGGGCTGGCTGCTGCCGGTAGCGCAGGCGGTGCGAAGCCGGCGGGGCTGCCGCCTCCGCTCCATTGGAGCAGGGCTCTGCCAATCTGCCGCCGCCGCCCCGGGACGCTTCCTGCCTCTGAGCCGCCCCCCGGGACCGGGAGGGCTCCGAGCCCGCCGCCCGCCCGGGATGCGCGGTGCCCCTCGGGGCTCCCCGTCCCACCGCGGCCGCGGCGCTGGGATGGGGATGCCGCCCGTCCCGGGGATGCGGCGCGCTGGTGTGCCGCGCTCATCACCCCTCCGGGGGTGCACAGCCCTTCTCGGTGCTCTCGGGGTGGGGAAGCATCTCCCGCATTCACCCAGCGTGCCGGAGGAGCGGAGTCAGGCAGGTCCTGCCTGTGACTCAGTTTCCCTTGCCCCTGGGCGGGGCATTTTTTTGGGGCTTATTTTTGTGGTGGTTTATTTGATGCGTGGAACGTGCAGGGTGAAATCTGGCTGCGGGGTTTGTGTCCCTGAGCTGAAGAAAAGGCTCGGTTCTCCTCACGGCTTGTGGTGCATGTTTGTGTCTCTGTTTTGCAGGACCCATCCACCACACGATGTGCTTTCCCTTAGAAGTGGGTTTCATTTGCCATTTTGTCATGGTGAAAATTTTCAGGAGGAAAACTACTTGTTGAAAGTCTGCAGCGGGAAACCGGCTAGTGAAGACCCATGGTGGGGCTTTCCCCTCCCATGGTACTTGAGGCCAAGTGTGGTTTGGGGTTCCCCCGAGTGATATCATCAGAGCTGGCACTGCTGGAGTGCTGGGACAGACCCAGTGCTTCCCTCTCCACTGGGCATGGTGCCAGTACAGAGATAAGGTCCGTGTGTTCCAGGTGTGTGTAGTACCCACACAGGTCGGCTTCCCTTACAGCAACAGAAGGCTCTGTAGCCTGGCAGGAAGGAACAGGGTCACAGACTCTCTCTGCAACCCTACAGGAAGAAAGTGATCCTTGCCCATGTCCTGGCACATCTCTGAAACCCGCAATAACAAACGGCTACCTGCTGCTATCCTTTTCTATGTCTGCAACCCCACAAAAACACACCCATGAGTTATCCCACCTCCTGCTTATCCCTGTGGTAATAAACTGGTGTTTTCCTTTGCCCCAGCTCTCCCACCCCACCCTACCATAACCAACTTTGGGAGAGGTGGAGGCCATCTGTGGAGTGAGCGTGCCCATCTCAGCACCTGCACTGGCTCAGGGCTGCACTGTGGGTGTTGTGCTCAGCTGTGGTTGAGGCTTGGTGCCCACATCACCCAAGGAATAGCCCAGTGCGGCACAGCTGCTCGTGGCCTGGGCTACTGCCTCGCCAGCCACATGTGGCCAGATCCATCCCGCCTGCACTACTAGAGCTGGGGCTGTGCCAGGGTTGGGAATATCCCTCCCTAAGTCAGCTCACGTGGCCTCTCAGGTGCTTTGCAGAAAAGGTCTGGTCCCACTAACCCCCTCACATCTGCCCCCCAGCTAGCAGCTCATGTGGATTTTGGAGACCTGGGGAGAGGCTGGTCCTGAGCTGAGAGAAGTTTCCTCCATCCAACTTCTCACTTTCCCATTCCTGCCTCCTGACGCTGCTCTGCACTCTGCAGTCCATGCAAGCTGAGGGACACAGAGCATATGGCAGGATCAGCCAGCTCCTCTGGAAGGAGTTGGAGTTGGGCGGGCTGCAGCGCGTGTTTGGCCCTGGGTCCTCCCCTGGGAGCAGACCCTGAGCTTTTCTCAACGCTTCGTGGTGCTCACAGGGCGCCGGGAGCTGGGCTGCTTGGCGCCAGCCCTGGCCAGGAGCCACACGCTGCTTTCTCTGCTGCTGCAGTGCTGGAGAGCTGAGCAGAGCTGAGGATCCGGGGAATCCCCTAGCTCTGCAGAGCTGGGGCCACCTTTGGGGGTGGGAAGTTAAGACCAGAGCTTGATTTGGAGGGGTCTCTGCATTGGGGGTTGGAGCTGGCAGACACTCCAGTGGTGTACTGGGAGGAGCGGCGTAGTGAGAATCTGGAGTATATTGGAACACCACCTCTGAGCAGAGCTAGAGAGCTGCAATGTTGGGTGAAGAAGGAGAAGGTTTGGCATTGGTGTGGGGTCTGCTGGGTGAACAGTGTGCTTTGTGGGGCTGTGTGCTCCCTGGCGTCCTTGGGCAGGACTCCAGTGCATCTCCCTGGTACAGGGAATCTCAGACACTGCAGCTGTTCCCCTGCCCCATCCTCAGGCTCACGTGAGAATTGTGAGCTTCACGCACCTTTGAGTTCCTCCTTTCTGCCGTGGCACAAGAACTTCCAAAAGGACATGTTCCAGGCTGTGTATAGCATCCCATTCAGCAGTTGGTCCCCCTTTCAGCCCCCATAAGGACTGAATTTGGGGACCATAGGGTCTCTCCTCTCACTCCCTCTCTTCTGAGTGAAGATGCCAGAGAGGAAGCTGCCAGTACTTGTCCAGACAGATCAAGACTTGGACACACGAACAGATGGCTGGGGGTTATATTACACTAACACAAACTAATGCAGGACCAGCTGAACTGGGACCTTGTGATCTGTCTGCTGCCCTCCCTCCCAGTCCACAGCTTTGCCTGATTTGCTGCTGGTAGGTGCTCAAAGATGTTCCGAGCTCTTTTGCCAGGAAGAAGCAGGCATATCCATGAATTGGGTTCCTGCGTGCTGGACTGGGTGAAGAGATTGGAAAATTTGGACTCATAGGCTTGGGAGCTGGAACTGGGCCAAGCTTGAAGTGAGATATGTCATGTTGATGTGCAGGTGCCACCTCATGATGATGTGCTGAGGGATGGGGACACTGGTCTTCAACTGTGCAGGATGAGTTACCACTTGCTGGATTGTTGCCTGGATAATGCGAGGGGAGCAGATGGACAGAGGGAAGAGAACTGTGTGGACTTGAGATGAGCACATTGGAAATGTGTGGTGTCCCCTCATGGTTTCTCTGCAGAGGGAATTCCACATGGTGTCTCTTTCGTGCACAGGGCTGGCCAATTTCATGAAGCCTCTCCTGCCCCAGAGCTTGTTTCAGCACTGCCTGTCTGAAGATGGATGCTCTGTGACCATGCAACCTGGGCATGGATGGGGCACACATATGCACTGGAAGCCAGCCCCAGTGACTGTCCCTGACATCCTAGAGACACAAGTGTTCCAGAGGTGAAAGTGCCTGCTGCGTGCAGAGCATTGTGGGGCAATGGGGCTGTGTTGTCCAGCACCAGCCTATTTGCCTTGTGTGGGACTTGTCCTGTGAAGCTTTCTACTTTGTAGCTTTGCTCTGGCTGGCTTGGCACGTGTCAGAGCTTTGGCTGGTGTGCTGTGGGCATGGCCCCATCTGAAGTGCAGGCTTGTTGTGTGTTTACCCTGGCCAGCCTGAGGTGTACAGGAAACCAGAGAGCTCTGCTCCCTGGCTGTCACTTTATTTATTATGGTCACGGCTTGGTCTGCCCACGTTGTGAAATGAAGGTAGCAAAAACCCCAAGAGCTGCAGCGCGGCTCCCACCCTGCCCACCCTGCTCTGCTCTGATTCACAGTGCTATCCTGGAGCTGGTAGCAGTCCTGTCCTGGAGAGAGAGGGCAGGATGTTCAGTGCCATGCAGCAATCATAGTGTCTGAGAGAAGGGTGGCTTGTCCCCGAGGTATCCAGCCACACCATGCCAGAAGAAATTGCTGATGGATGCCCAGCCCAATGCCACACCACAGTCACTACCTTCACTAACACCTGGATGTCTCAGTTTGGGTACATCTTCCCTGGCTCTTCACTTCTGTTCTGCAAAACACTAGTGAGCATTACCCTAGATGTCCATAGCTGCATCCCTACTCCAGGGATTTTCATCCATCTCTGTTAACCCTGTCACCCCCAAAGGGACAGTCGCCCAGCTGCCACTGAGGAACACTGTCCAGCTGCCACTATAATGTGCAGAGCCTGGGCTCACTTGCTCCTTGGGCTTGCAGGACTACAGATGTTTGTTGCTCATGGCCAGCAGCTCCATACAGCCTGCTCCATCCCTGCTGCCATTGCAGGTCCTCCTCCTGGAGAGGACACCACGGTGGTAGCTGTGGTTGCTTTAAGGGTGAAGTTCAAGGCTTGGAGGCTGCTGAGGACTTGGAATCCCTCTGTGTGGGGCTGGGGCTAGGTGCCTGGATGGGGACTTGAGCCATCCCAGCTGCTCCCACCACTGTGCACTGCAAGCATCTGGGAGGTACCATGCAAAGCATTGCATGCTGTGAGATATGGGCAAACTCTCCGCTGAAGGGTGAAGCAGAGAGAGGCAACATTATACACATGACTATTTATATGGACTGCCCTTCTGCCAGGACTTGATGGGCAGCAGCAAGGGCTGGCGTGGCATTTAGGAAGCTCAGTCCAAAATCACCAGCCAGCAACGTGGGGACATGAAACAAAACCTCTCAGCACTCAGAGGGCTCCTGGTCCCCATAGAGTCACATGGCTTGCTGGGTTGCAATGCTATTAAAGGGAGAAAATGTTATGAGCTGATAAACAGGGGAAGGTGAGCCAGGTCCTGAAACCCTGGACAATTTGGCAGTCCTCCTCCCAGAACAGGCAGCCAGGTGCTGGAGCCTCCTGAGCCAGACTAAGCACTTGTTCTGAAATGGGTGGTTTGAGTCACAGAGAGTTATATCTGTGAAGGCGAGAGACAACTTGCTAAGGAGATTTTGAAGAGTTTGATGCTAGTTTTGTTGTATTTAGGCATCTTAAGTTTGTGTGTTTTTCACCAAAAGAAAGTCCAGGTAGAGATTCACTGAAGGACCATAGAAATATTTGAGTCTCACTTTCTGAAGACGTTAAATTTATAGGGTGAGATAGCAAGCAAAAAACAACCAAATAAAAACAACTCAGAGATGCGGAACATGAGAATTTATTTACAAAGGAAAACCAGAAATGTTCTGGAGGGTGGATTTCTCTTCTGGCTCTGGACAGCATCTCCTGGGTGCCAGCCCTCAGCATCTGGATGCGGCCCATGGAGCCATGTCCTGGGCACTGCACGAGGAGACCCCTGCCCATGGACAAGGCTTGGCTGCTTCCTGAAGCCATTAGTGACTGACCACAGGCTGGCTTTTGCTTGTTCAGACCCAGGGTTATACAATTCACATTCCTTCTCCTCAGTCTCATGGCAGAATAATTCTTCATTTCCCTAGTAAATCTTAGCAGAGCTGAGGCACTGCTGTTCCTGGGACACCCAACTTCTCTGGCTGGAGATATTTCTTCTCTGCCTATTGGACCAGCTCCACTACTTCTGGCTGCTGGCAGGTTGACCCTTCATAGGCTGCTGTAAAATTAGAGGGGAGCCATCCCTGGGACCTGCTACTGGCTGTGAATCAGGGCACGATGGGGTCTCTTCTTGAGCACCTGCTTCTGGAGGCTGCTCCTGGTTTGTGGCCCACAAGGGATAGAAAATCTTTATGCTGATATGAAAAGTTCCAGTTCTCCTGCCCCCATAAGCCCAGATCCATGCCTTTGGGCTCTGGGCGATGCTACAGCACAGAGCAGAGCTGGGAAATAGGGGCAAGGTGGCAAGGTGGCAAGGTGGCAATCCCAGTGCTCAAAATCCTCCATCCCATTGGATCCCCTGCTCCATCGCGCAGTGGTTTTGCTGAAGGAGGGGTTTTACCCTGGGCTTGGGGCCGGTGTGTGCACATCCCGAGGGGAGCAAGAGAACCCAGGCTGGACCAGGGCATGCTCAGCTAGGGCTGCGGGGGGAGCAGGAGCAGTTTCTGCCGAGGCCAGGGATGCAGGCAGCCTTCCCGGCTCCTCCGCTCGGGCTGTGGCTGCCCTCTCCCGGCTGCCGACCGGGGCTGAGCTTTGCTTTCCGACCGGCATCCTCCTCCTCCGGACTGCCGGACTGCTGCAGACCTGTGGCTCTCACCCCTCTGCCCCCTTTCCCGGCTCCAGAGGATCAGTAGCACACAGCAGCTCCGACCCATCAGGATGGAGCTTCCCTGTCCCCACTTTCACTGCTGAGAAAATCAAGGCAGGGGTGAGGACAGCATCAAGGCTTCAAATTGCCAAATGCTGCTCCTTCCCCCTCGATGACAAAAGGCACTGGGATACTTAATGCCTGGAAAGTCATATAATCACAGAATGGTTTGGCGTGAAAGAGACTTTAAAGATCACCTGATTCCAACCTTCATGTCCTGAGGCGGGTACACATTTCACTACCCCAAGGGGTCAAAACATGTCCGGGGATGGGGCATCCACATCTTCTCTGGGCTACCTATTCCAGTGCCTCACCACGCTGACAGCAAAAAATTTCTTTGTGACATCCAATATAAATCTCTCCTCTTTTGGTTTAAAATCATTCCTCCTTGCCCTATCACTATCTGCCTCTGTGAAAAGTCCCTCTTTCTATAAGCCAAGCCCCTTTTAAGTAGTGCTGTCATAGTGGCTTGTTCTACATCAGGTCACAGGTATATCTTCCCTCAGTGCTCCACGTCTCCTCGGTCCCTGGTGCACAGGGCCTTTACCCATTGCAGTGGGAACATGCTTGTATTCAGGGACAGGCAGATAGCACAGCACATGCCTGTGAGATGGGGATTTCCTGAGAAAGGCCAAGCCATACCCCATCCTCATTCAAAACTCCACCAGGGTTTTGAACTTTGTAGGTATATCCTCCAAGGATGATCCTCTAGGCAACAGCTTTCCACTCTGAAAAAAAGGCAAAAACATCGAGTATGACCCATTTTGTTCCAAGCAGCTGCTGCTCCCTGTGGCTCCAAGCAGACTGGGGCACCTGTGAGAGAAGGAGCAGCACAATCCGGGGCATGTGCCTCTGTGGCACAGGGTCACAAGAAGATGGACCTTGAGGTTAGAGGCACCATGAAAAATGAGGACCTTAATATTTAATAGTAAGCATCCCTTGAGCAAGGACAGGTCTGGATGAAGAACAGCCCACCCATACAGAAAGGGAGGGAGCAACAGCCCCCCCTGCATCAGGAGGAAATGCTATGGGCTGGAGATTTATGTGATACATCAGAGAAATCTGATGTTTCCCTGTGCATCTCTGGATTCATACCTGCTCCCTGTGAGAAATTACACCTGTGGAGCAGCAGGTAAAATTTGCAGTGGCAGGGATTTACACTGGGACAAGGGGAGCAGTAGAGAAGATGGAGTGGTCTGTGACCAGAAAATAAGGATTTATGCTTTGTGTCATAAAACCACTATCTCAAATAAATCCTTAGAATTCATTGTCAAAATGGGTTATATAGGTTCATTGCTGGAAGTTGGTCTGGGCTTGTTTCTTGGAATCAGTATGAGAGGCTGGTGTGGGAAAGAGGGAAACATTCCTCCTTAGGGGATGTCTGTCCCTCATTGAGGGGCTGTGTGAGCCACACTGGTGCAGAGCACCTGTGTCAGCTCCCAGGTGGTGTCAGTGAGACAGACATTTCTCTCACCAGCGGGACAGCATGTGTTAGTAAATCCATAGCTGGCTGTCCTGCAGGCTTTGTGGTATCCAAATAGCACAGCCTGGATCTATGGGTGCATTTGGTCGGTTTGGAGGACGCTCGCAGCATGCCCAGCACAGCCGTGCGAGGGCAGCACAGACCGCTGACACGCAGCAGCAGCAGCAGCAGCAGCAGCAGCAGCAGCAGCAGCAGCAGCAGCAGACCAAAACCTGCACACCTGCTTGCTGACAATTGACTGCACAGGTCCCTCTGGGGACCCTTTGCCTGATGCTCCTGCTCCAGCAGGTCACTGCTTGCATTGAGTGGGGCTGCTGCAATTCCTGCTGCTGGCTCAGGAAACGTCTTATCTCATTCTCCTGTAGTGGATGAGAAGCAGTGACCATCCTGGTTGGGTTCACATGGCTCCAGCTGTATGTCACCCTCCTCAGGCTATGTGAATCGTGCTTGTTCACTGAGAAAAACAAGTTGAAAACAGGAAAAAGAAATGAGAAAAGTTGAAAAGAAGGCCTATTTCTTAGGAGCTGCATGGGGAGCAGTGTTTATCTAAAATTTGTCCTGTGTACCAGCAGGCCATGTCTCTGCATGACACCAGGAACAGGGACTGGAAGTGTGTCTGTGTTAGAATCATATCCATGCTGTCAAAAAACTTTTGGGTTTTGGGAAGGGGGATCTGTCCAGCCTAGTGCCCCCACAGAGCCCTGTGAAGAAGATGAGAGGATGCCCAGGGTGACAGAAGCCTCTTCAGTGTGACAGAAGACCAACATTGTTCAGACAAGGGAGGGGAAAGAGGCTGGGGAAGGTGACAGGGCAGAAGGTGTGTGGGCTTTGAGCTGCCAGAGGGAGCAGCATGCTTTTGGGACCAGCAGGCAGTCAGGAGGGTGAGCAGGTAGGGGTTTGTGCAGGATCCTGCTGCTAATCTGGCAGGTATTTCTCATTGTGGACACTGTTCATTAGAGACAGGAAAGCATAGGGGATTTTCCAATGTTTCCCAGCTCCAGACAGTGTCCAAAGGACTTTCCTCACAAGAAAAGATCCCTGAGGGACACTGGAACTGGACTTCATTTCTGGGAAGAGAGCCAAGACTGTGTGAGGATACCTCTCAGGGCTATCCCCCTGCTCAGCCCAGCCTGATCAGCTCCCAACAGGTTATTACAGGACTGACTCTGACCTCCACATTTGCCAAGGAGCACCAAAGTAAGGCACTAAATATGGGTACTGGACAACTTTATTCTTGACTCAGTTACCTGGAAACACTTGAGAAAGACCCATCTTCCTCATTATAACAGCAGGCAACAGCACCAGAGGGTTGTTCTAGTCAAGAGCTCAGAGAAATTGTGGGTGCTCCATCCCTGGAAGTGTCCAGGGTCCCAGTGAACAGGGCTCTGAGTAATCTGGTCCAGTGGAAGGTGTCCCTGCCCATGGCAGTGGGATCGGAATGAGAAGATCTTTAGGGCCCCTTCCAACCCAAACCATTCCATGATTCCATGATTCTGTGCCAAGTACAGAGAAGGTTGTTCCATTTTTGGAGGAGCTAGCACTTCAGGAGATCATCTACCTATCAGCTGCAGCTAACCTTGATAGCTGCTTGAGTTATAAAGTCGTGATAGAAATGCAGCCTCTCCTCCCTGGATTTGACCTTGCTTCCTTTATGGCTTCTGGAAGCATTCCCTCTCTTCAGAAAAAGTGCTCCTGGGAATATGAAGTACCTGAGGATCTGGGTCTGCGTGAATCTAAACACAGCTGCAAAGCAAATGCCAGCCCATGGAGGGCAGAGTGCAGATGGAGAATCACCAGCCTACCCACTGGGATGTGCCACAGTAATTACACAGTGGGTCCCACCACAGCTGTTGGACCAAACTCAAGCACCTCCTGCCTGGGGTCAGAGGTGAGGCTTAGGGACAGCGTGCATCTGGGAGCTGCCACCTCCGAAAAATATCGGGGTTTCCAGGAAACCAGGTATGGTGCTACAGGCAGCCTTTGGGTGGGAGAACTGGGTCCAACAAACAGGCCCATGTTTCTATTGAGATCTGTCCCATGTCTCAATCCCCTTCCTCTCCTCTGCTTTTCTCAACCCCCTGCTCCACTGAAGCACAAAGCAGTGCTCTGTCCTGAAAACGCCTTTCCTGAGTGAGCCCAAGATATTGGGGAAATAGACATTTGCCACTGCCCAGGTTGTTAAGCCACAACCTTGTCCATGCTAAAAGCTCCAAGGTGATATACTTTCAGGTTTCCCTGCATGAGCCAGTGGTTGGTCACCACAATAACCCCATTAAACCCAGGGTCTCCATTTTTCTCTCAAGCATCTTGCTGCCTGGCACTCCCTGATAACATGGTTCATCCCTAAGACTTGCCAGGCACTTTTCAGAGGACTTCAACTTGGGGAAAACAGCTTCTCTTGAGCAGGTACTCTCATAACTCTGACATGTCTGAGGCTGGGGAATCCATGGCTTCCTTTGATTTCCACTTCCAGGTGATTTGCAGATCATGATAGTTTATTCTCAGCCATCTGATGCTTTCTCGTCTGAACATGCTCCCACGATGAGGGAGTGCTCAGCAAAACACACTTCTGGAGGAGACTCCCCCAAGATTGCAAGAGTCCATGGGATTTATCTCTGTAACATATAAAAGTTTTACTACAAATCTTCTGGCCCAAGCAAGCCAAGAGCTTGCTCTATAAATTACTACCAAGCTAGGGATTAGGAGCACTAAAACAGATGTACTTTGCGGCTAAAAATAAGGCACGGCACAAGCTTGAAGATTTGTTCTGCCTGGAAGTTTTATTGCACCCAAACTGTATGAGATAATGTGCAAGAAAGAACCGCTTAGCGGATCCATCTGCTTTTGGACACATTTGCCTGCACAATCAGTCTGGAATGAGGCATGAATCCCTGAAAGAAAGTGGAGTTAGACGGTGTTACCCAGTGCAGTAAAACTTTCTCCAGGCAAAAGAGAATGGCTGCCTTATCCCCTCCCAGCTCTGCTCTTACCATGACCCTGAGGATGATATCCCTGGTGCTCCGAGGCCCCCGAGCTTAGCTGGAGTTTGGGGATGCTGACAAAGGAGTGAGCCTCACCAGTGCTTGGTGCCTGGTGTTGTTCTTGCAGGATTCCTGCCATCCCAGGGGGCCGCTGTGCACAGTCCTATCCTATCCTTGGTATCTGAGCCTAGCCAAGGGCACATGGATGGAAGGTCCCTTCCCTTATTGGGGGTGGGTGCAGTAGCTGTTGAGTCTGGCAGGCACAGATAGGTCTGGACTTTGATTACTCCCTTCTGTCCTCAGGCACACCTCCACCATGCTTAAGTTGGGCTTCCTTAGCCCATAGATGTGAACATGCTTTGAGAAAGTGTTTCCCTTCTGCTAAGGCTTGGCTCTATGTCCAAAGGTGACCATCTTTCTTCTGGCTGGGTGACTGAGTGTAGCCCTGACAGTTCCCATTCTGCAGGCTCATTAAAAAATATACTTCAGAAATTATTACGAATGTAAAATTTGTAATGTAATGCAAAAATGGTAATGTATGCAAAATTATTCACAGTCACAGAGTGACTGAGGTTCATAGGGACCTCTGGAACTCCTCTTTGCTCAAGCAGGGCCACTTAGAGCTGGTTGACCAGGACCACATTTAGGAGGCTCTTGAATAACTCCAGAGATGGTGAATCCACGATCTCCTTGGTCAACCTGCTCCTGTGGTTGGTCATATGCACAATAAAAGAGTGTTTCCTGTCTTCCAATTTGTGTCCATTGCCTCTTGCCTGTCACTAGATGCTGTTGATTCTGAACTCTTTGCACCCTTTGCTCAGGTATTTATTAAATAATTAAATACAATAAACACATTGAAGAAATCTCCCCTGAGCCTCTTCTTCTCCAGGTTGAACAGTCCTAGTTCTCTCAACCTTTCCTTGTAGGAGAAATGATTCCCTCCCTTCATCATTCTTATGGCCCTTTGTTGGACTCCTCCCAGTATAACTATGTCTGTGTTGTACTGGGATTCCAGAACTGGACACAGGATTCCAGATGTGTCCTCACCAGTGTCAAGTAGAGGACAAGGACCTTTTTCTCCCTTCGCCTACTGGCAGCACTTTCTGTAATGCAGCTTAGGATAACTCCTTTGCAATAATGTCAGACTTCTGGCTCCTGTTTAGCCTGGTGTCCACCAGGATTTCCAGGTCTTTGTCTGGCAAGCTGCTTTCCATCTGAGTGGCCTCCAGCATTTATTGGTACATGGGGTTATTCCTCCCAGTGTGCAGGACTTTGCACTTCTACTTGTTGAATGCCATGAGGTTCCTGTTAACCTGGTAAGGTCTCTCAGGATGACAGCATGTTCCTCTGGCACTTCAGCAACTCCTGTATCTGAAGCGAAGGAGGGTGAATTCTCTCTGAACCCTTCTGACCTGTACTAGGGACTCTTGTGAGGAATAGGATGGAGTAGTATGGTGCAGCCACCATGCAGCAGGGTTGAGAGTGTCTGGACCCCACGAACATTGGCAATGCATATAGGGTGTGTGTTTGCATGAACAGTGGATCCCGCAGAAACAGAGTCATGCTGGCTGGATGTGTATTAAAGAACTGTGTTTCTGTCAGAGACCCTCTGGTGACATTGAGAGTTCTGAGAGCAAAACTTCCACCTTTCATCAGCCTCAGTGGAGTCCCTGTGGCAGAGGTAGGTTCTATGGTGTATGCCTTGGGTCAGAGTGCTGCAGTCTCACAAGAAGAAGCAGGGAACAGAGTGACTTAGGAACTGCCTGTGTCTCTGTCCCTGGCTCCCCTGATACCTGTGTCTTACCTTGCATCCCTTCAATGTCACTGGGGCTGAGCTGCTCCAGCAACAACCTCAGAGGGGACAGCAGAACCCAGGGATGTGGCTGAGACCATAGTTCAAGAGAGGGCCAACCCAGGCTGGTTAATATCTGAGGCCATGATTGCAGCAAATTTTGAGGAGCCCTGAACTTGCCCTGGTAGGAGTTACCTGTATCAGAATGAGTTTCGGTGGGCTGTGAACCAGGGCACGGGGTGAGGTGAACACTGAAACAGCATGAGGAAATGCAGCTTTACTGAGCTGGGAATAACAGCTGCTCTGTTAACCTGTCCCTTGTCTGGAGCAGAAACAGCTCTGTCCTGTCACTCTGCTGAGTGTGACAAGCATACTGCCAGCTTTGCAGTACAGGTGGGGTTGTGCTGACCCTCAATATGAATCAGCCCAAGCACTGATTTGTGGTGACCCTGTTGGTCACATCATGAGGATACAAGCACGCACCAAGTGCACAACCTCACATGCATCCTCATCATACATCTGAGTGCCTCATGCCATGGGGCAGAGGAGTAAGGTGCAGCACACAGCTCTGGAAACCATCTGTGTGTGTGTGTGCAGGGATGGAAAACGGCAGGAAGAGGTTTGCTGGGAGAAATTCAGCAGCAAACAAAACCACAGCCTCATCCTCTCAAGAAAGCTGACAAGTGTCCTGTCAGCTCCTGAAGGCTGCATGCTCCTCCCGCATGAAAACCAAAACCCAGTGAGAAGCAGAAGGAAGACAGGTCTCCTACAGTGACCCACAGACTGCCACTGTAGCCCCAAGCCCCAGAGCAGCATCCAACCAGCTGCCCAGACCCCCATGTTGGCTGCACCGTTTGCTGCTGCTCTGAGGACCTGCAGCCTCAGGTGTGCCCAGGTGGTCTTCAGGGCCACCACAAAAGGGCCAGCCATGGGAACATACCCCGCACTGAGACCAAGCTGTGGCGCACAGTGAAGCCATCTGTTTCTATCCTGCAGCTGCTGTCCTTCCCATTGCAATTTACTTGGCCTCCTATAATTTATTCATCCCAGGATGCAGCTTGTACATCTGCAGTATCATTACTGGAGACACCATTAGCTTTAAAATTTTATAAACCTCTGTGCAGGTGATACGTTGAAAAGTTAAAGAGGGTAATTGTGGCAGGAAAAAGGGGGTATTTGCTCAGTGTTCATCTCACACCAGAGATCCAAGCTCGGGGTGGGGTGTGGGTTTGGAGGGAGATAAGTAGACTGGTGTCAGTGAGTGAACTGCTGCCAGCTCCCACCACCTCACCCAGCTGCAAAACCTTCTCCACTGGACCCATGCCCTGAACAAGGGACCTACAGGCATTTCCATGTGTTTCTCCTTCTTGCCTCCTCAGCTGCACCATTTCCTCAGGCCAGCGACAAAGAGAGGCTGCACATCCAGATGTTGCCTGTGTCTCTATGATGGACTTGACATGGGACTGGCAAGGGTTAGGACATTCCTGAATCATCTGCCTGCTGTCTGTTGGTTTAGATGCCTCAGGACTCCTCAGGGATCTGGGAGAGCCTCCACCACGTAGATAACTACCACTGGGAGCATGGCTGGGTCTCCCAAGCTGCATCTCCTGCCTGCAGTCCCCTCCTGCCTCTCTGATTCCTGACCAGAGCACTAAGGTTGGTGCGCCCACATTAAGGACCACAGCAATTTAAGCCATGCTACAGAATTTTCCTAGACAGTTTCCATGGCCTGGGTACAGCGTGCACCAAAGGTTTGGCAGGAAAGCAGGGATGGGAGCCTTCACCAGAGGCCTTGCACCCTTTGCAATGAAGAGCATGTTGATCATTCCTGGCAGCTGGAGGTCTATCTGACAGCTGAGACAGGGGGATAAATTCCCTTTCCCCAAGGCCGAGGGAGATACATGTACAAGGATGATTTACAGGCTGCTTGCAGGGAGTGATGAGCTGGAAGACTGCAGGGAGCAGGGTCAGTGCCAAGCAGGTTCAGGCATGGAATACTGAGGGGTTGTAGAAAGGAGTTAGGGGTAGCTGAGACCTGGGAGGGGAGCAGAACAGACAAGATTCAAAGGAGTCTTGCAGTCTGCTGGCATCTTTCTCTCTCCACATTATAGGTGAGAATATCCCAAATCCCTGCTCCATCCCTGATGTACCTGCATCCTTGCTCAGCCTCCTGCAGCCTGAGAGCTTGGACACTGTTGCCTGTCCCTAGGATATGGTCATGGCTCAGGAAGCAGTGAGTGCTGTGGACAGGCTGCTTGTGGGTCTTGATGGCATGAGTCTATCTCATATTGTACATATTTTTTATGTTGGCTAATGAAAGCAGACTGTGGCTGGGTAATCTGACTTCCACCTGTCCCTTTTGTGCACCTAGTCAGTCTCTTATACACGGCATCACTCTGCCTCCTGTGGGTCACTGGCCTGCAAGGTGGGTTCATCCCACACTGTGCATCTGCATTATCCAAGCCCCAAGCTCCCACCTGAGCTCTGCCAGCAATCAGTGGCAATCCATTTCAAGCTTCAGGAGGCATTTGCCTCTCCACCCTGCAAGCATCTTGTGCCTCCTTTCAGAGTCACATTTCCCAGGATGGTTCAGGACCTAGTCTAGAAGGATAGAAGATGTGAATGCTTAGCCGAAGGGAATTCACAAACCCTTGAGCAACAGGAGGGAAAGGAAGCATGGGGAACTTTTATAAGTTGCAGAGATAAATCCCACGGACACATGCCTATCCTGCTCTCCTGATATAGCCAGATTGTCCTTTCCTTCCCCAAAGGACATATGCACACGCATAATTTTGCTGCTCCCCATCCATCTTCACTGTGGTTTTCTGTCTCTGGTTTGTTGTGGAAAATTAGCTTGAGAAAGGACTAAAATGGCCTTAAGTAGGATTTCAGGCTCATTCTGCTGACTGCCTGAGGAAGCCACAATCTGCTGGGGTGACTTTGCCCCAAGGCAGAGTTCCCACTGGCTTTTTGGGGTGTCACACCATGGGCTATAAGCATCACCATTCCTGCATTCACAGACCCTACACTGTTGATGACAGAATAGCTCAGCCTTCCCATCAGGTCTAACTCTGCTGCATGGGTCTCAGCAAGGACGTTCTCCTGGTTTTCCCCAAAAAAGCCTCTGGCTCCTCAGGAGAAGAGAAGGAACTCCTAGCAAGGTCTTGTAATCTTCTGTAGAGCATAGTCCTCTTAAGGACTTTACAACCCTCAGCAGCCTTGAGGGTCCTGGACTTGACTCCATGTGTCCAAGTGTGCTAGGACAGAAAAGGCAGCCCAGCCAATTTCTTCTGGAGTGTGAAGACAAAGTAAGACTACACTTGGTGGCCCATTTGGCAGCCAAAGATAGCTCCTTGCTCTTCTGCTGCACTAGGTTTTTCCCTCCATGCTGCACAACTTCCAGCCACTCATATGCCAGGATGAAGTCTTCTTCAACTGTTCCTGACTTCAGCATGCTGCCAGGTAAACAGTGTGGAAATTAGTGGAGACAAGTAAATAATTTGTAAACAATCATTTATTCATTACTTTCACCTCCTTTCCCTGTGCAAGCAGATTGCGAGGTGCCTCAGAAGCACTCGCTGTTTAGAGTGAGTTCTCTTGTAAGGCATTTCCCACTCCCAATGAATAACTTATGAACAGATCAGAGTGCATATTAAGGGCCTGAAAATCCAGAGACTTTGGCTGCTGAGCTCAGTAAGTACTGCTCCAGCTCCTTGAATAGATAAGATATCTAACAAAACAGCACTAAGTCGATTCACCATGCTGTAATTAAAGGATGTGTACACATTTGCTAGTCAGTGGGCTGCCTGTCAGGTAGAAGAAGGTAGCCCTGCAGCATGGGATGGCTGCCTGAGAGGTGTGGTCCATGACTGAGACACCAAGTGTTAGCGTTTACTTTTGGGGGTGATTCATGTGGTGCAATGCTTCTACTGAGCTGTTCATGGGAGGCAAGCACAACCCAGCCAGCTGGACAGGGTTGATGCAGGAGGTTCACAGAAGAGCTTTCTGGATATCCTCACGTGTCTATAAATTACTCAGGCATTGGTAAAAGGCACGCACAGAGGGTTTGAGCCCCAAAACTGTGGAGAGCACGAAGATGGGCTGACTTCAAAGAGTCCAAAGCCAGGCTTACACTTGGCTTCAGTCAGGTGCTCTGTGACATGCATTTATCCACCTTCAGGCTAAGCCACCTGCTTTGTGTTATTTTTTTTTTCCTCAAAAGATTATTATAATTCAATCAGAGAAAGGTTCTCAGCCCCCTGCTTGGCTCCTAAGACAAGGATTCAGATCAGTGCTACATGAAATGGTGGAGGTGGACTATGGGCTGAAATCCCTGTTGCTCTTGCAAACTCCCTGGCAGCCCTGCCCATGGTGTTCCCCATGTGCCAGCCCCAGCAGGACGCACTGCTCAGAGTGTTTGTAGAATTGGGGGCTATGTCAATTCTCGGTGTCTCTCCCAGTGTAGGTCTCAAGCATCTCCCAGTGCTGGAGGAGAGGCAGGAGCCCCTATGGCTGGGGACATTACCAGAACCATACCTTGAGGCATTTGGCACAGCGTTTTTCCTGCCACTTGGCTGAGACACCAGGAAGAATAGGGACTAGGTGATCTCCTGTTTCATTCATTATAGTGGCTAGGAGATCCTTGATAGGACTTAAACCAGGGGTGAATGTGAGTCACAAAGCTATGGATCCAGGTACCCAAACACTTGGGGTACCTGAGGAATGCTATGGGTACTTCCACAACACCATGAGTCTACTCTGGGCATCCTGCAGCACATCTATTGGCATGGTGCAGGTCTTCTTGTACCCCTGAGCAAATCTATGGTAGCCTAGATGCAGGCAGCCCTTCCAAGAGAACCCAAAGGGCAATGCAGCGGGATCTGGAGCAAATAGGGGTCTGTTCCCACTGCTGGGATGGACCCAAAGCAGCACACAGCTTGAGGGCGGCCCCAGCTCCCCCTTGCTGGATTCCCCATGCATCTGTAGTCCCTTCCCCTCTCTGGCAGCCCCGTGCACCTGCACTCCGAGGCGGAGTGGGATTTATCCTGCCCCAGGCTCTCAGTGCGAGGGGTCAGCCCTCATAAACCTCACCGGCACCGCAGCCCTGGCCAGCTGCCTTCCTGCACCCACAGGGAGAGCTCCCGCACCCCAGCCGTGTTTTCCTGTCGGTGCCTGGGGTTCTTCCCCAGACCAGCACCCACCCTGTTGGGTCCAGCCCATGGCATCGTGGCAGTGTAGTGGGATGGGGCTACGTGTTCCAAACCCCCGGCACCCCTCCCCACACCAAGCACTTTGGGTAACCCCCCGGAACGTGGGAGGCGGCATGAAGTCATTCTGGTCTTCCAGCAAACCCCTCCAGCTGTCTGGAGCCAGTGCAGATTGTGGGACGTGTCTGGTGACTGACGGGGCCTCAAATCCACGTTTATGTGAGATGATATCGAGAGTTTTAATTTTTTTATGAGCAAGGGGTCAAGGGGAGGAGGGGATTCCCAGGGCGGCTTGGAGAGGAGGCGGCTGTGCATGCATGTGCGTGTGTGAGACACGTTTCGTCCCACTGACCCCCAGCTGCAGGAGTCCTGCACAGATAAAACCAGCATCCCATCATCTCTGAGCAGCAGGGACCAGCTGAGGAGGAGATTGGACAATGGCAGCCAGCAGACTCACTGGAACAGGGATGTGGTGACAAGGCTCAGAGCTGGCTTTCTGGATCATACCCTCTACTCAGCTTCTCCTGTATATCACCAAAGTCCCCTCTGCTCCCTGCCCTCAGGGTTACTCCAGGCTCTGACCCTTCCTCAGTAGACGAGTCCCTGGAAAGCTTAGTTGAGCTGTTGTCCTCGTTCCCCAAATGAGAGCTCACTTGATGGAGCACCTCAGCGTGACTTGTCCAACATCCAGAGTCTGGTGAGGTGTTGTGACCACTTTCAAATCCTACTGATGCTCCTGGAGAAGCTGCTCTCCTGCCCTGCAGCTTCAAGGGCAGCATTTGGTGCATGCTGCTGGTTTCCACGAGGATACCCTGTCTGTAGGTTGGTCTGCCCTGGTTTAATCCCAGCAAAACTTAGGTCCTAACCCTGCATATAACCTCACCACTGAGGAGCAGGTCAGAGTCACTAATGCTTTTCAGGTAGCCAGAAAATTGCCTGGTCTGTTGTCAGGCAAGAGCAAGGCAAAAAGTGAAGCAAGGTGAAGTCCTGATGCCTGCAATCGGGAAGTCTTGGAAGAAGAAGGCACCTGACTGCTGCACATCTGGGGTCAGTGGCTGAGCCTGTTCCAGAGCTATCTCAGGTGACTTCCAAAGGTGGGGAGCTGGGAGCCATATGCCATCAATGTCCCATGGCCAAAGCTGCAAGATGACCACCAAGGTCACACATCACCATCCTTGACTTCAGGATGAGGACTTTCCAGGTGGTGCTTGGCTCTTTCAGTGGGAAAATCCTGTCCCTGCTTCCCACAGACAGTGAGGATGGAGGAACCTCTCCTTGAACTGGCCAGAGTGCCTGCGTGTAGTGACTCTCACCCGGAAAGGAGGAGGGGGGCTGAGGCCTCTTTGTAACCCAATCTCGTCTGCATGGGCCCCTTTGTTGTTATTACATTTATTTATTGATCCCCCTTGGGAAAACCTTAGCAGTTCTGGACTTGCTGGGGCTTTATTAATGGGGGTAGGGAGTGAGTGGAGGGAAGGGGGGCTGAACAGAGTGCTCAGACCATCTGTTCCCACCAAAGGGATGGAGCAACAATAGCCATGTTTATAAAACTTCTCTGCAACTCATTGTGTTTGTGAAAGGAGAGCTTCCACATCAAAGCCCATTTCCGCTCCCACTGCTCAGGGGCCCCTCCATCTTCCAACATCCTGCAAGGATTGCCCTGTCCTGGTCCCTTCTCCGTGCAGCCCTGGGCACATGGTCAGGTGATAGTGGCATCACCCATGGAAGGACCACCATGTCTGGGATCATCCCAGCCAAAGGGATTGTGCACCCAACCTGCTCATGTCTGGTGGTCCAGGTGGACTTTCCAATGGGGGTTTCTCCTGGAAGCAGTAAAACTCTATCATAAGGTTTTAGTGTTTGGATAGTGTTTAGTGAGCACTGGTGGTGGGAACAACAATATGCCCAGTGTTGGGGGCCTGTCCCCAGGCTGGTTTTATTCAGTCCACTGGAACAGCAGTGTTCATGAAGCTGCTTTGGTTTTGCTCACATTTCAGATGTGGGAAAAAAATAATAAAAGAAACAAAACAAAAAAGGAAAAGAGCGGGGTTTGGCTACGTCAGAGCTGGCTGATGGGCTCCTTCATAATGAAACAACTGTGCTTGGCTTTGCTTGAGGCTTATGTTAGATTATCTATTACAATCAGACATGAAATAAAGACCATTAAACAGGAATGAAATATTTTGACTGAACCAATATGTTGTTTTTTTCTTCCCAAACTGATCTTTATGGACAAGATGAGGATTTATTTCTGGCCCAGATCAAAGCTGAGCACCTTCTTGGGGACTTGGAGTTGTCAGCCATCTCCTGACCATGACCCAGTTGTGCAGCTGTGGGATGGGCTGCTCTGGGGTGAGTGCTCAGGCTGGAGGCTTGGTATATATTCAGGCTGTCACACATCCCCAGCATGACCCTAAGTAATGGCATGTCACCTCCTGTGACTGCACCTCCTTCCCCATTTGCTAGTGCTTTGTGGCAGTGATTGTCTCCATGGGGTGATTCACACATAGGTTGGTGACGCTGCTGGGGTTCATGCCCGCTGGGTGTGAGGAACAGAGAAACTTTCCCTAGGATCTAGAAACATCTCAGTCCAGCTTTGGACAAAACTGAGACCTCTGGAAGATGCTGCCAGCCTGCAGGAGGGCACTTTGTCATGCATGGGAAAGGCTTCTCTCTGCACCATCTATGCAAGGACCCAACTTCCAGCTGGCAGGACAGGCAACCTGACAGCAGGCTGGTGGCTGGGCAGGGACACACTGTCTCACACCTTTCAAGCACCCCTTCCATTCTGGAAGGGGGTGGCCTTCCCAGAGACTCTATGATGTCTTCTTGGGAAGCAGTCCAAATCCCTGTTGGCTGTGTCCCCTTGGCCTGTCCTCCTCCAGGCTGCTGGAGGAGACCTGACTACAGTCCCTGATCGTTTTTTGGCAGGGGGTAGGGGAGCATGCTGATCTCTCCCAGCACTTAGCAGCATCCCCAGGAACCAAGCAGGAAAGAAGGAGAGGAACCCAGACTTGTGGGAGACACTTTCATTTCATGCGTAAGCCACTACTCTGCTACTCAGCCACATGGCTCCATTAAGTCCCCTTCTGGCTGTCTTCTTTCCATCAATCACCCCATCTCTGTGAGCAGCCCAGACACCGGATCTGAGTTATAAATAAGACAATCAATCAGTGATGCTATTAGATAAACAGAGTGGCAGAAGCCAAATTAATGCTTGGCTTTTTCTTGAAAGGGAGGGAAAAAAGAGTCAATTGCTTATTAGAGGGCCCTGGTGTGGTCTGGTCTCCCTGATGCAGCTGAGCCAGGTGGGCTGTGCTTAGCTGCTGTGTCTGTGTGCAGGGAGGTGTGGGGTGCTGTGAGCAGACAATCCATGTGAGTTGCCCTGGCCAGAGCAGGCAGGGGACTGGGGCACACTGGAGGTGAGCAGGGGGGTTGCATCACTGGGACAGCCATGAGGAGCTGAGAAGGCAAAGGTGGGAGCTGCCCATCTGGAGGGTGAAGAGGTTTTAGGGCTGATCTGGTGGAGAGGGATGGCATGAGGCTGCAGGCAGAGGTGTCTGGGGAACAAGGACACAGTGCCAGGACAGATGCTGAACCAGTAAGAGTGGACATGAGGAAGAGGAGAGTCACTGCTTGGAGGCTTTTCAAATAACAGATGGCCTCTTCTGGAGGTGCATCAAGTTCTTATCTGGAGGCGCCAAAGGATATGATGGTCCAAGACTATTATTTGTGGTCTGCTCTGACCATCTGTCACCTCTTGTTGCTACAAACCTCTGCCCTACAGCATTGTGGGGATGCCCAAGGCTGTTTCTATCCCCAGGGTCCCCACCTGCAGGTCTGTCTGCTTCTCTGTGTGGTAGTGGCTGAATTACTCAGAGCCACAAATAGCAGAAAGGAGCATTTCCTCATGTGTGGACCTTGGTGCCTGAGCCATCCCTTCAGCAACTGGGGAAGAAAGCCCTGAAAGGAAAGCTATAACATGCCAAGGGCATCCAGTGCTACACCTCTGGAGACATAGGCTTTTTCTGAATCAATACCCTGTGGTTAGGAGTGGGCTGTTGTATTTTGCTGCACTTGACACCATTGCAAGTTGAGGACTGGGGGAGTCTGGGCTCCTCCAAGTCAAGCTGAGTCTGTTTACTTCATCACCCCTCAAAGATGCTGCTCTTCACACTTTCACCTGAGGAATCACCTTTCTATTAGCTCCTGCTGCCCTCACCTTCACCTCCCACCTCTCCCTTTTGTTGTGATGGAGGAGGACATCTGCTCCTTGAGGACCAGGTCTACCCCTGTGCAAATAACCAGCAGCTCTCCTCTGCCAAATGGCTCAACATATTCCACCTGGCATTTCCACCTTGCTCAGCAAGGTCTCATTCTTGGGTCTGGCTGTGCAGCTCCTCATTTCCTGCTCTCACCTATGACTGTAATGCTGTGACAGAGATAAAACACACAGAATAGTGCCCACTGCTCCTCCTTTATCTACCAAAGCATGTTGCCTCATCAAGGGCTACACAACTCATCTCTGTCAGCCTAATTTGTGATAAATAAGGTGGTTTTTATCCCAAGGGCTCCAGGATTCTGGGAGGCTGGTGTGGGAGCAGGTAAACTCTCTATTGGGTCAGGGAGGATGAGGTCTCTCTTGGCACCAGCCTCAGGGAAGGATGCAGAAGGTGCAGTGATTCAGTTCCACTCCCCTTGCTCAAGCAAGGGGGCTTTCTGCTTCCTACGAGGCCTCACGTCCAGGAAATAGCTCCTGCTTTCCACTCATACTTCTGATCCCTCTTGCAGAGCTTGGGGATCTCCGTGCAAGGCTGCTCTCGCATCAGCAACAGCCGAAAACAACACCTAAGGTGGGATTTACTGCCACATCTGCTCTGGGAAGATGCAGGGACCCATTGCACCCAGGTGATGTATTGGGTTTCAGGTTATGTGATGCACAGGTCTCTCTGAGCACTGTAATTCCCTCTTTCTTCCTGTATGGATTTATACTGCTAAGTGGATGGATTTTCTGCTTGGCAGGGATGCTCCCCTGGGACCTTCCCCAATTTGAAACATCTCTGCACATCTGTACGTAATATTTCTGGGGCACTTAACGAGTGGGCTTTTACGACACCCCTTGCTTTATGGACTGCTGCTTAACGTGACCAGGCACCACAGAGGGGCTGATGAACCTCATCCCAGAACCAGCAGCAAGCTCTGCACCAACTCCAGGTGCTGGAGGGTGCCCGGAGCTGTGTGTGAAAGCCACTGCTCTCAGATGGCTTCTCATATAGCTGCTCTGGGCGGTGGCAGCACTGCTCCCTTGGTTCCTGAAACAGCTTGAGCGGGACAGGTTTCCTCTGCTTAATAACCTGAGACAGCATGCCTCCAGACCAGGCATGGAGATCTGCGTGGAGATGAGGGCAATCTGTCTGTCTGGGATGCTTCCCCTAGGCAAGGGCTGGGCCTGACATTTTCATCTCTGCTAAGAGCTGTCCCTTCCCCTGCCCCAAAGAGCCATCTGCTATGGTAGATTACCCCAGCTTTTAGCACTGTGAATCCATAATTAGTGCATAATTAATTACCAGATGTTTTTAACACTAATGAAACATTAATAAATGACGGAGGCATGTTGTCTGGTAATGGAACATTAACCAGTGAACCAAGCCAGCACGTGGGGCAGTGCTGCCGCCAGCATGGCCGAGCCAGAGACAGGGCTGCATCAGACTGAGCTCTCCCCTAATAAAGTCTCAGCACTGTTACAATCACAGTAAGTGCCTGATGGGATGTAGTGACCAGCTTGGTACTGCCTTCAGGCTTTGCAGGGCTGAGGCTGTGGCTCCTTGGCTGTGGCTTCTTTGCTTTCATCCTTCCTTCCTTCCTTCTTTTCACTCATTCACCCATCTGTCCATGCCATCCATCCATCCATCCATCCATCCATCCATCCATCCATCCATCCATCCATCCATCTATCCATCCATCCATCCATCTCCCTGCTGGGACACTCTGCTGGGGCACTGGACAGGTAATTTGCTAAAAAATTGAGCTTTTTTCTCCTGGGCTGAACTGCAGGTTCATGGCACCTGTGCTCCAGGTGGTGCTCACAAGTAATGCATGTGGAGAGAGGACAGACTCAAACAATGTGCTTTGCTGCATTCATTGTCCCCACGCTGGGTCTCTGTGAGCCCTGCCCTGATGGAAGTTTAATTCAGAGCATCTGGGACAGTGACATTTTCCTAATGTGAAATTATTAATCAGACAAGGAAAGTGCATTAATTGTGACTGTGTGCCACCTCCAAGCCTCCAGGCTGCAGCGGTGCACAGGCAAGCCTTCATTCTCCTGCCTGCCCAAGAGGTGTCAGGATGCAGCCAGAGCTTTGGGAACATGTGGGATACTCAAGGACCTGTGAACAAGGAGATGTGGCACCTCCCCAACAAAGCATGGGTGTCACACAGAGTGTGATCCTCTTTCCATCACCAGGGGTTTCCAGGGTAAGCATCCCCCTTGCACCTTCTCAGGCTGTCCTGAAGGCCAGTTTTTGGGTCTCCCATCCCGCTGGGAAGATGATGCTATGGTCTCAAGCCCCAGGGCAGGCTCCAGGGTGTCTGTGTCCCTCTCACTACTGTCCCCACATTCTCCCCATCTCAGCTACCACCTCACAGGGAAGCAGACAGCCAAAACCACCCACTCCAGACAGAGGGAAAATAATACCCAGAGCCTCCAGTCATCATGAAATGAACATTTAATGAAGACAGTCTCTCCTGGCGCGTGTGTGTGTGTGTGTGCGCGTGTGTGTGTGCGTGTGTGTGTATGCGTGTGTGTATGCACGTTGTCTCTGTGTGAGCTTAGTTTTATCCCCTCTATTACTTTTTTTTTATTATTTTTTTTTTTATATATATACATCTATAAAAAATTCAAATACAGCATGTCAACAGTGGGAATACTAGGACGTACGGTATTAAATACTGCGCTTGGGTCCAGGCAGGGGCAAGAAGAGGTGTCTTTACAAAACAGGACTTGGGGCAGGATGGGGAGGAGAGCAGAGCAGGCACAGGGGCATCCGGGGACAGCAGGGGGTCAGCAGGGGACAGG
Source organism: Xenops minutus (assembly GCA_035221455.1). NCBI lineage: Eukaryota > Metazoa > Chordata > Aves > Passeriformes > Furnariidae > Xenops > Xenops minutus. The sequence goes on from JAWWEE010000085.1 coordinate 63,712,821, forward strand.
TCTGCAGGGCTCCAGCTCTAAAGGCAACAGCAGAGCTATTCTGCTTTTGTTGGAGAATGAGACAAAGACATCAATGGGGGTGATTCCCTGTATCCAACATGGTTAAAAGTTTGCGGGTGATGTCGGGGTGGGGTTGGGGGTGGCAAAGGCTTCTCCAGGGTGCTGCAGAGGGGTAGATGGAGGGACAGCTCTCCCAGGTGCTCAGCAAGGGGCAGGAGGGTTTTATCGGTGTTTCATTTCCTTTTTTTTGCCATTAAAACCCTACCAGCCCACTGCTCCCCATCACACTTGTGAAAGCCACCAGTTCTCCTCTCCATCATCCCCTTGGAGGGGACCAAGACCCCTGACCTGTGCACCACTCCAGCTTTGCCACACAGTCGAGAGCTCAGGGGAGCGAGTCCAGTCCTTGGGGGACTCCCTTTTGCCATAAGGGAGTACACAGCTTGGAGCATCGTTCCCCTCACCACCCCCCCATTTTCATATCCCCTTTTCTTGGTGCTCCGCCATGCAGGGCGGCGGGCACGTCTTTGGCGTGGGGGGGTTAGCTGTATGAGTGGAGCCCTCAGCTGCGGCGCGGGGCCCAGGCTCGCTTCACTTTGCTGGGCAAAGGGGGACGGGGATGTGTCTCCTTGCTTCGGGCTGGGAGAGGATTTTGCGGCTCCCCAGGGGACGGCAGCAGCTCTGTCCTCCTCCGAAGCGGCGGCGAGAAGCGTGATACGTCCTCAGTGTGTGCAAAATCGAAGAGATAAGAGACTCAACCCGGGAGCGGGGCGGTGGGGTGGGGGCAGTGGCAGTGGTGGGCGATGGGGAGGCGTCTGCACGGGGCTATGATGGATGGACAGATGGAGATCTGCAAGCCAGGAGGAGAAGGGTCACGGTCCTGCTCTGAGCTTGGCTGTGCCCAGTCACCTATGGGACACGCCAAGGAGAATGCGATCTTTTTCCATGGGAGAAATTCAGCCCTTACCAGAACCCAGGTGCTCAAACACAACACTTCCACCTCCTCCTTCCATGACCAGACCCTACCCATCCTCCCCTGGCTGCATGCCACCACCTCTGCTGATGCCACCACTAATGTCACAGGTGAGATGACACAGTCAGAGGGGAGAAAAGGACCCCACACCCACTGGGGGCTTCTCCTTGAGCACCTCTTTGGGCACCAAAGGATGGGTGGCACATTCTTCATCTCCCAAAAGTGACACAGGTGGCTGTGCCAGGACCCATCCCCGGTCTTTGGGTAGCTTGGGTACAGTGAAATGACATTTGAGTGAGACAGCCATAATACAGCAGCCCTGGTCTGTACAGGAACAGGGTACTTTGTGGCTCTCCAGGCTGCCAGCTCCACTCTAAACCAAACCAAGGACATTTTTGAGATGCATTTGTGAATTTTCTGATCTTGGACAATTTTTCTTCCATCACTATGCAAGGGCCTTAGATTTTCATGTGGTTTCTTTGCCTCTTAATAAATCAGCAGTGGGAAGGGAGAAGGGCTGCTGAGAACAAGGCATCAAAGACTGACCCCCTTGCCAGCTTGTTTCAAAAGCCATTTTTGAAATGTCCACCAGAACATCCACTTGGAAAAGTGATTAGACTTGGTGCATTTACAAAAAACTGCAAGAAAAACCCAAATGCCTTGTTCTCAATGCCCTTCACCTGCAGTCTGGCTGGAAGATTGCGTTCCCAACCACACTAGAGCCCATAGGATCCCCATATTCCTGCACCCACATCCCACCTCTTTTGCCTTTGATTTGGGATATACTCACTAAATAAAGAGGACACTATAGGCAGCCACGACCAGTCCAGCTGTCCAACACACTGCCACAGCCCCGCTGCCCACCATGGCTCCCTTGTCGCAGATCTTGGTGGTTGGTGGTGCCATGAAAGAGGAGGTGCTAGCGCTTGTTGTCTCTGCAGGGAGGGAGAGAGTGGACAGTGAGTGGAGCCGGGATGCATCCTGTAGGGGCAGCCCTGCTCTCCTGCAGGTGGGGATAGCGCACCATCCCAACCCCACATTGCCCTTCTCACTGCTATGCCACACTAGGGCTGAGTTGGAGGGCAGGTATAATCCAAGGCATGATGTCATCCATAAGACTTTTTCTGCTGTGACAGTGGATCTATTGCTTGGAGATGCTTATACAATCAAACAGGGCTGAGCATCCCTCTCATCCCCATCCTGCCCAGCCAGGCTACTCTGTTCACTAACTCTGTGGGAATTTTTTCTAAGAAGTCAATGCTCAACAAAGAGCATTCCTCACCCACAGAACATCCCAGATGCAGCTGTGGCTGCCAAGCTGGCTGACAGGGCTTGTCCTCCTTTGTACTGTACCAGACGGGTTATCTGTCTATGCAGAGGGCTGCAGGATTGCAGGGAGGGCTTGGATGGGGTAGTCAGACTGTGGCAGCTTTGCCACATCCAGAAGTTCCCAGAGTGCCCCATACCAGACAATCTGGGCTGATTGCTGAGGGCCACAAGGGTCTGTCTCAACATCTTTCAGGCTCTATTGAGGTGTCACAGTGGAGCTCACCCCGGGAGTTGCAGGGGGTCCCACACCAGCCCTCCAAGGCTGCACCAAGCTGCACGGACATTTGTGCAAAGGACACGTGTGTGAGGGACACGTGTACACAGGGAGCAGGCAGGTGTCTTTGGAAGTGGTATTTGCATTTAACACAGTGGGTATAGAAGCAAAACCAAATCCCTGGCACCAGCACTGCTGCAAGGTGTGCATGCACTCCCACAGGGGGTTCAAACCCCTGGGAATGGGGGACTGCAAATCTCTGCTGCTGCCTGAACTTCCAGGTGCTCTATTGGGTGCTGTTTCTAAAAGCAGGTGATTCTCTGCATAGGAGTCAGGGAAACCAGTGCAGGGTCTGCTCCATCCCTTCTGGGAAACAGAGGGCTGACAACACCCATTTGGACACAGTCCCAGCTCTTTCCTAGAAGCAGAGACTTGTTAACTTTGTGGCTTTTATTTTGAATTGGCATCACTCCGAGCCATTGTGAGGGGTCGGAAGTGTGGAGGGGGTAGGACTGGAGAGGGGAGGGAGTGCTGAAGGGAGACAGCACTAAAAGGGAATAACAATATTACTCCTAATAATAATTAAACAATGACCAGCTTTGTTGTCCCACCCAAAGCACCCTGGTGAGGAGGATGCTGGACCCTGGTGAGCCGAGCCAGCATTCCTCAGGCCCTGGTTGCACCTGCTGACAGGGAAAGTGTAGGGTGAGGGGTTGCAGCTACATGGGGGTTTGGGGGATATCCTTGCCTGGGGACAAAATTTGCACAAAGCCAGGGAGGAGGTCACTCAGCCAGGACTTCTGGATTCCTCCTGTCTGCAGGCACAGCCAGTTTGTACTAGGAGGGGGCTCTTCTCACCTGTGATCTGGGCCTCTGTTGTGAGATGCTTGGGCTCCTCCGTCCAGGGGGTGGCATGAACAGCCACGCTCCAGTCACTCCACGTACCAATGTCGTTGTCTTTGGCTGCCACCTGGATGATGTACTCCTTGCCAGCGTAGGCGTCTGTGATGGTGTGTGACGTCCCATCCGACAGCTCGACCTGAGGGCAGCAGTGGGGAGGGGAGAGTGGTCAGAGGATTTCCCAGCGCTGGGAGGTGTGGGATGATCAAAATGTTTAGCTCGGCTAAAGGATGATAGCAAGACTTTGGGAGCACTTTGGGAAATAGTGGGGGATTGTGGACAGGGACATGACCCCAGGACAGGGATCCAAGTGCAGCTATACCAAAGGTCTAGAGACTTGGTCCTGCTCCCAGATTCGTGGTGCTGAAGTGGAGCTGCTTCCTCTAGAGGTCACCAGAAACTAGCAGATGTGTGTGCAGGCTTCCTCGGACATGTTAGGGCAGCTGGGAGTTGGATACTGCAGGCAGTGGATGGGATGCGCAACATGTTTTTTGGGCAACACTGCCAGTGCTGGGGGGAGGCTTTCCCACCAGCAACACCTCTGGCCACCTTGCTCCTGTGCTTGGTGGCATCCCACTGTCTTGGCTTGCATCCCTCTGTCTGGGCTCTTGGCCAAGGATCAAGTTGTGTCCAGCTGTCTTTCTTAGAAAACATTCCCTTTGTCCTGCTGTCACTGCTGCCTGGGCCACAGGAGGTCCTGCTCAGCCTGCCCTTCCTGCTGCAGAAATACACCTCCATGGCACAGACACCAGTGAGCAAACACACCTGGCTGACAGAGGGGGAGCACTCAGCACCCAAGAGACCTTCCAGGGAAAAAGCCAGACTTGGCCTTGGAGTCCTGAGGGTATGGAGGGGACTAGGGCAGGGCCATCCTGCAGAGGCTATGTGAGACATTGCCCTCCACTCCATCTCTGAGAGTGAGGACCAACATGCTGCCAGCTTCATTACCTCACCATGCTGCCTTGGTATGGCATGGGGGGACACAGGACACCTCTTGTCTGCTCTGTACCCTGCTCAGAAACATTGACAATAAAAATAATGGAGGGATAAGCCAATGAGGCAAGTCTAATGCAGCTCATCTGTGAGCACCAGTGGCCATCCAGGGGCACAAGCTCTAGCAGAACAAGTAGCACTTCATGGGTGGGGGGAACTTCACAGTGCAAGCCACATAGAGTCCTCCACACCTCCCCAGCCACCCAGGAGAAGGTCAGGCACAGGATACCACTGCCCCAGGGAGCACCAACAGCTGAGTTTTTTTAAGAATTCAGTTCAATTACAGGAGCAAGATGAAAACTTCTGCCTGGTCCTTGAAACCCAAAGAAAGAAAAGCAGCACTGCTGAAGTGCTCAGGAGGTACCTGGGCCAATGCATGTGTGGGATAAGGCTGACCTAGCATTGTGGTTTGACACACACAGTGATCTTGTGCACACCAGAGATGTATGTACACACCAGTGGCTGGTGTGGTCAGTGTCATCACAACACTGCTTGCAGGGATACCTGAAATGCAGGAACCCACCCTGAGAAAGAACCAGCCCTTTTCCAGTCCCCACAGTGCAGAACATGCAACAGCGTGGCATAGATTTAATGCCTTTGGCATGCAAACTGCAGCCCTCCTCCTCCCCACCCTGGGCTTTTAGTAGCCACTCTGGGGGATCCCTCACCAGGCAAAGAGGCATTTTTGCTTTCTTGCACCAGGTGAGAGCCTTTCCTTTTCTATTCCCACTTCTAGGGCTGCATTTAGCCTTCCGCCCAGCAAATCAGGGCCCTTGGGCTCTGCACTCCCAGCTGCTCCTGCCGCCCAGCCCAGGCTCACAGGAGCCCCACATCTGGAGCACATCTGGAGGCAGACCCAAATGGTCTCTCCCACAGTCGTCAGGGAGCAAAGGGCCTCCTGCTGCTGGCAAGGCATGAAGTGCTACCAAACCTCAGCAGCACAGAGAAAGCCATGTGTCCATCTCACTCCTGCAGATTTTGGGATTGGATAGTGGTCCTACCTCTCTTTACACTACTGATTCGGGGCTGACATGCACAGTCGACAGTCACAATGCTGGTGGGATACAAATGGGATGGCACTGGTTTCACTGCAGGCTTATTCCAAGCTGAGATGTGCCTAAGCACTAAATCACCATTAGACAAAGCCCAAGTCCATCCCTTTCATCCAGGGGACATCTTCCCACCGTGACATGGGTCTCACCATCAGGTCTGACCTATTGGCATGGGGGCAGTTACTCAGCATTCCTGCCAAGGGGATATGAGATCACAGCCTGGCTGGAGAGAGCCTGACATGTGGGGGAAGATGGACACAGTGACTGTGCTGGGGTGCCGTGTAGGGTCTTTTTGAGTTTACAGCAAGCTGAAAAGGCTGAGACCAAACACTGGAGTCATAAGTGCTGCCTCTTGAGCAGATAACAGGGTCAGATCACAGGTCCCCAAGTCTACACCAGGTGGGGCTGGTCCCATCCTGGGGCTAGGCATAGTCCATCATGCAGGAAAATTATTTGGGACCATTTCACTTATGGGATAGGTGAAAACTGAAATCCTGTAAGGTCTGGGCAGAAGGGAGGATGGGGAAAAGACAAGGAGCATGCCTGTTTCTCCTTCAGCACAAGGTTGTGCATCCTCTGGCATGCACAGGGTCTTGGTTAAGACACATCCCACCAGCCTCACCAAGCTCCAGCCCTCTTCAGCCCAGGACCAAAGCCCAAGCTGGATCAGCATCCTCAGAGGTGATGGGCTCTTGACACCCACTGCTGCACCCAGCAGACTTGAGGAGGCAATTTCTGTACCCTCTTCTCACGGGGACACACCTTCATGGCCCAGTCACCTAGGGATGGGTAGGCAGGACAGGAGACCCACCAGGTTGTGAATCACCTGGTCTGGTCAGCAGAGCACCTCCCCACAGTCTTGTGGCATGGTGAGGCTGTGTCTGCCACCCAGACCTTGGGATTTGTGCTTTTGCCAGCAGCTCCAGCCACTGCTCACAGGCGTGCTGCTTATGGGCACAGTGGGGATGGGGTGCATGTGCAGCACTGTGCATGCCACACACGGTGGGCACCCACCTGGATGGGCTTGGCCCAGAGATGTTTGGTGGCATCCACCAATGTATGTGGCAATGCTAAGGCTGTCAAGTTAAATTAATTCCTAATGACAATTAAATGAAATGAAACCTCACTTGGGTGAGCTGCCAGCTCCCTGCAGACCTGGCTTGCTCTGTGCTAGATTAGGGGTGGCTTGGAATATAAGGATGAAGATAGGGCTCTGAAAGCTGCTGGGGTTATCCAGCTGGTATGTGGCTCTCTCCAGGACTTTCAGCATCCTCTGAGCCCCTCTTGGCTCCTCCCCGAGACCTGCAGCCAGCAGGCTACAGGCAAGCCAGCCCCACTAAGGTCCAACTGACCTGGCCAGGCTGCTTTTCCATCAGAAGCATTTTCTCCATCTCAAAGAGCCCTACCCGTTGAGTGCATCCCCTTGGGAGCAATTCCTGCCTCTCCCCACCCCAAACCAACCTGTAGTTGAATGTTTGCAGATGGGATGTCACAGGCACAATGGGGTCAATCTGTGCCTCGCCTGGGGAGGAAGAATGTACCCCCATGACCCAGCCTGGAGAACCTGAAGGACCCTCCTTGTAGGACCTGGGAGGATGCTGCCCAAAGCTCTACTTTATGCAGCAGATAAAAAGAGAAGGCACAGACGACAGCATCCATCTCTCCTCATGCATATGAACTCTGGATACAGAACATCTGAGCTGGGCAGCCAGGGACACATCCAGTGTTTGCCACAGTGGGTGAGAAAGCCTGTGGCTCAACACAGAAATGCCAGAGTAGGTGGGAAAGAACATGGGGACTGGGTCTGACTGGATACAAACAGGGAGAGATGGCAGGGAAGACACACTGGGGAGACTGTGAGGGGACGGATGGACACACAGCATCAAAGGCAGAGGGAGAAATTCCTTAATCCGCGTCCCAGCCACACAGAGACAAAAGTTGGAGGAAGGCTGTGCATGGTAATTTTTTTTGGCCGGGGTGGGGGGTTTTGCATGTCGCTGCCTGCCTTTGTGCACCTGCCAAAAGTCACTCTGACTGGCTGTGAAGTGCTGCCCAGATTAATGAGGGATCAGTAGCCAGTGCAATGCAGAGCCATTAGCATTGCAAAAAAAAAAGAAAAAAAAAAGGAAAAAGAAAGAAAGAGAGAGAAGAGATAGAGGAGAGAGAAACAACAAAAAAAAAGCCCTTTAACACAGTAATTCAGACAACAGTTTGCTGAGGAAAGCGTGGGCTGGGATCCCATTCTGTGCTGTGGTCACATACCCCAGTCAGCCTCTTTGGAAAGATTATGGAGCTTCTGAGTGCCCACTGCCCACCCACAGTCCTAAGCACCAAGACGAGCCCAGAGGCTGGTGCCACAGTAACAGGATGGGGACAGTGAACCAGTGCAGATTGAGGGGAGGATTGCCCCACACTCAGCTTTCCCTCTGTCCGTGTTGGTTCCCCCATCACATGTGCTGAAGACCTGGGGACATCTGCACAAGTCATTCACATTTCAACAGAGAACATACACATGTGCCCTCATTCCAGTCCCTGCCTGCAGACTGGTGATGCTACCTTTCACTGCTTGGCACAGCAGGAGTTAAGGAAGTCATTTCCCCTCCAAGATCCCCCGACCCTGCTCTGTGGCCCCCAGCCCACCCTGCAGGGGTGCCCTGGCAGTAGAAAAGGTCACTGTGCTCTATTCAGACCCGGGCTCGGCTCCTGGTCCAATGTGACCAGGTAGCAATTACTTGTGAGCAGGGTGACATACAGGCAGGTCAGAAGCCCAGATGGCCTTTGGAAGAGGATAGGTTGGGGAGGGAAAAAAACTCCAACCCTCCTGCCCTGGCAACTGGACTGGGGGCTGGTGCATGTTGAAAGAAGGTGGAGGGGGAGATGGAGGGATCAGATGCCTCCTTCTCTGCATCCCACATGAAAATGCATTTGCTGGCTCCCCTGTGGCAGCAGTGGCTCTGCTTTCCATTCCCTGACACCTTTGACTTTCCAGGATAACTCCAAGTGCAGGAAGGGGGTGCTCCACTGGCAATACAGAGATGGGGGCTGGCACTCCTCAGTCCCATGGCAAGGTTGCACCACCACTGTGCACGCCAGGACAGAGACCAGGTGTTGTATCAAGCCTGGATAAGTCTGCCTTCCCCAAAATAAAAGGAGCACCTTGGCTGTTGTAGGATTAAGCTGATATGCTCACACAGCCTGTGCTACCCACAGCACACATGGAACACAGAAGGAAACCCCTCATAAGAGCACAGCTGGGTGTTCCATGCATCTGGCATCCTTGCAGCCTCCTCCTCCTCTGGATGCTCCTCAAGTTGCCCTGGATGATAAGGGAAATGGGAACTGGGACAGGGATTGAACACCCCAGTGGGCTCAATTTCGCAGCCACTTTTCCCCACAACAAGCAGCCAGATCCTGCTACCAGGCTGAAATGAGCTTTGCAGGGACTCAACTACACAAGCAACTGCTGTTTCAGGTGTCTTTGGCCCCTGTGAGTGCAGGGGGATCCCAGCAGCCTCCCATCTGCCCTGGGGAACAAGCTAAACCAAAAACAGGAGTAATCCCCAAGCAAGCTGCTCCACTACTGCAAAGTGCAGGAGAATCACTGCAAACAGCCAGAGCAGCCTCCAAAAAGACGTCACCATGCGGAAAAGAAATGTTTTGCTTTTTCCCTTTCAAAGCCATGTGTGAAAAGCAAACAGGTCTGACATTCATTAGTAACAAAGGAGCCCCCAAATACCTCCTTCTTCTGCAGCGCCACAGGAATCAGATGGGTTAACCACAGACAAAACTTTCTACCTGGACTCCAGAATAATTAAAAGGTTGGGAAAAGTGAATGATCCCCTCTTATCTGCCAGCCACGTAGTGGAGGAGCTGAGCAGGGTCTGAGCTGTGCTCCCTGCAGTCATCCCCTCCTGAAAAGGCTGCTGTGGTGCTGCTGCACATAGCTCAGCCCTGCTGCAGGTCTGGGAGAACCAGCTATTGCAGGGCTCCTCTGCAGACAGGGCTGTGCCACAACAGATACAGCTGAACAGATCCCTTCCAGCTCAAAATAAAGAGCATCTTTGAAAGTGGGGCTGTAACCCTGCTAATAACAGGACTCTTTCTCCTGATATGCTGGCCCCTCCTGCCAAGTGACAGCTGCCAGAGCACACTTCTGCTTGTGGCTGTGGGGAAGATGAGACCTGGGATGCTGAGGGTGCTCTGCACCAGCCCTAACCCTGCCCAGTACTGGCATATACTGCCTGCAGATGCATTTACCATGGTGGCACCGTGGGATGGGGGTGAAAGCAGCTTGTGCCTGGGTGTGGCAGGGCACCAGCACCTGCCTGGCATGGTCTGCATGTGAGCAGGGAAAGCTAGGTTTGTTAGTACCTTCCTACCCGCCTGCAGCTGTGTGAGCATGCAGGTGAGCACAGGTACATGGTGCGTGCATGAGTGCTCTGCTGCTCAGTGGCACATTTACAGCAGCCAGGTGCTCAGAACTTTTAGGTCACTAGCAGTTTCCAAGGGGCCTAAGAGCACTCAGACAGTACCAGCCAAGAGTCCTGAACCTGGCTCTGTCCCTGAGGCTGGCAGGGGTGGATGGAAAAGGTGATTTCTAGGTGTTTCCCATCTCCATTCTCCTCTGAGACACACTCTGCTCCAGCCCTGCCTGCCCCACAGTGAGCTGCGAGCGACACTATTACATCCTCAACATTTTGTTCCTACCTATTATTCAGTTTCTTTTTTTTTTCTTTTCTTTTTTTTTTTCATTCTCTTCTTTTTTAATCACTGACTTTGCAGCTATGAGGGGAAGGGAGAGAAATGCTGCAATAAAAGCTGCCAGGCGTGAAGCTGTAACCCAGCTTGCTCAGGGTGACCTCTCTGCCAAGGTTTCTGTGTGAAGAGGGGGAGCAGAGGCGAAGTGGCGGAGGTACAGGGGTTGCAAATGGGCACAAAGAAGCACTCCTGCTGCAAAGTGACATTGCCACCATGCCAGCAGGGACACTGCTGCGGCAGGCAGTGGCACTAATTGCTTCCCTCCCCATCTCTCTCCATCCTTCTCCTTTGCCCGTCACAGGCAGGATACGCATTAGCTCACACTTTCAGGTTATTTCAGGCAGCTCCAAGGCAGGAACTTGCAAATACAGCCTGTGAGATTCACCTGTTTGACCAAAGAGTGTTGTGTTGCCCTGAAAGATGAGCCTGAGCCCAGTCTGGTGGCCATGGCCAACACTGGGTGAGGGAAGCCAGTCTGGGGACAGTACCATCCTCACACTAACAAACTCAACACTAAATATTTGGTAATATCCACAAACTTCCCATTTCTGGCCCCAAATACCTATCATTTGCCCAGATCAGAGCAGGCACATATGTCTACATGGTTCTTTTTTACCCCCAGCTCTTAAAATCCTGTGATGGTGGGAGCACCTCTGCTTGCTTTTCCAAAGAAGGATGTTTCCAGCCTTTGCAAACACTCACAAACGTGGCTCTAATGCTTCAAAAACAGAAGAGGAAGGAGAGAACCCAACCACATTATTAGCTTTAAATATCTCATGACCTTTTACTGCAAATCTCAAGATCTGAGGCACAGCCCGCCTCACGGTTCGTTAACATTTCATGTTGTCAGCACGGCCAATGGGTTCAATTAGACTTCGAGACGGCATCTGCAAATTGCTGGCAACCCACAGAAGGAAATCCTCCCTCAGTCTGGCCACCAGCTCTAACGCTGCATAAGAAATACCTTCTTGAGCTTTGCCACATTTGCGGTATGAGCGTCGGGCTGGTCAGCGCTCAGCCCATATGATCTCCCTCCAAAAGTTGTGAAAAGAGGAGATCCTGCCCCAGAAAAATTCTACAGGATGGGAGCAAATTGGGTGCAAGACCTGCCCTGGGCTCCCCAAAGATGCTCAGAATGGTGTCTGACCACCCGCCTGTATCTAGGGGTGAACATGCAGATGTGCTTGCAGGGAGCTCATAAGTGTGAGCGCGGAGATCGCTGCTGTTGTGAGTTAACTGAAAGAGCCTGTAAAACCAGAAACAGGCTATTAGCAATCCATTAGGAAAGAGTATCCAGTTCCAGCCTAGGTAAGCCATTAGAGGAACATCTGAGAGCATTAGGAGAGCTCGCTTGGGGCCAGGATGGGGCTATAAAACAGAAGAGGAAACCACGCTAATCTGGCTTGAATTACAAACTTAAAAGCGGGAGAAAAATAAAGGATACCCTAAACATTTAATGTTTTATATTTAGGAGACAGAAGGGGAGATTCTGCCAAAAGGAGAGAATAAAAAACCTGTTTAGGCTACAAATATCCATCTCTCTTCTGGCAGCCGAGAAACCACCAGCCCCTCTTCCAGAAAGGGAGGAGCATGACTTTAAAGTTGCTTGACTTTCAGAGTGAGCTCGGTGCTGGTAGTGTTGAGGGAAGTCTTTGGCAACATGATGTGACATGGCTGCATCCTCAACAGCTACAAAATGCCTGTGCCCAGGTTCGAGGGAGCTGCTGTGAGGTAGCACGATCGGGCACATGCTTCACTGCATGCCCATGTGAAAACTCATCATTATCTCTCCACAATAATAATTCCCAGAGCACATCACTATAATTCCCAAAGCAAACTGCAACATGAGAGCTGCTAAGTGGCCTGAGTGTAAAGGCACTGCTGAGCAGTGGAAAGGGAGTGCAAATGGCACGCTGCAACTCAAACCCAGTTTGCAAAGCACTGGGAAGGGGACATGGGTACCCCCCTCCTCTGGGTGAGCCCCAGAGATTGCCTGATGGGGTGGAATGCTTGGGCCAAACATCACCTGACTTTCTCTGGTGGGGGAAATTGCATTTATGGCTTGCTTGCACAGTGGCAGTCTCAATAAGATCCTCCGCTCCTGCCACGGATGGCTTCATCTTCTGGTGCCAAGCCCGGGCATTATTAAAATCCTGAAAGGAAGAGCCTGGAAGAAAGCAGACACTGATTGAATCAGGCCCTACGGTATTCGACAGCTCGACGTCCATCTGATCCTATTACTGCTCATTCAGTCCTGCCTGCCGAGGTGCTGTGCATAAATCAGACCCTGCAAAGATAACAGGAGGTGGAGAGGTGAAAGGGGAGCTGCTTCTTCTGCCAAGAAACACCACGTGTGAGTGGGGTCTGCATGGATGTTCCTGTCTCTGGGCCAGCCTCTGGTGCTTCTTTGTGGGTTTCCTCCAGCAGGGATACTGGGCTTCCCGCAGGGCTGCCAAGGAGATGCTTAAAACCCATGGCTGGTGCAGAGATGGGTTGTTATGAGGAGGCAGGAACAGGGCTCAGCCTGGGAAGCTTGGGCACACAGGGATGTGCCAGAACATGAGGTTACCCAGCTCCTCCTGAAAGCTGGCAGGGCCTTCTCGTCTCTCTACCAAGCTCCCAAGCTGCCTTGTTGTTAGTATGCCGGTTGTGTGGGCATAAAAAGCAAGAGTTTTTCAATGCCAAAAGCCAGTGGGGCATCAAGAGCCAAGATGGGGGGCAGCTCTACACCTCCGCAAGAGCTAAGACATCTCCATGCAAGCGTGGCATGTGCGATCACCTTTCTAAGGCCATTTTTCCCTTTGAGGTGAGAGCCAACACCACCACCATAGGACAAGGTGGATGGCTGAGCTAGGCTTGGCCTTAACAAACCACATCCTCCCCTTTTCCATCTGGATTTGGGGGAACAGGGATACCTCCCAAGATGACAATAAGAAGTAAGTCAAGCAAAGAATGCAGCATGGCTTGGGCATGCTCCCAGCATACTGACATCGGTGGCGCTCATTTTTGGGTGCAAATACCTGCTTTTGCAAGGTGCCTGGCTGGGCTAAGCAGCCTGTATATGCCAAATGGGTCTGGGGTCAGAAGCAGCTCCAGCTGCTGCAGCGCTGCCATTCCCTGGTGTTTGGGAACTGATTGAATTAGGCTTCGCAAATAATTCATCTGATGAATAGTGGCAGTTTTCCTCAAATCATCCACAAATCAGGTTTTTCATTACCCAGCCATCAGGGCAGAGAGTCAGAAAACAAGGCTGGTACCTGACTTGCTGAATGCTTGCACTTGTTGACCGAGCAAATTATTTCTCAAACACTCTTCTCCATCCCTCACTGATAAGGAACATGTCTCTTGCAATGGGATTATGATTAAAAGTAGTACCCAGGACTGCTGTACCTTGCTGAAATGCTGGGAGATGCATCCTTACACCCATCATGAGAGGTGGTACTTTGAGCTCTCTCTGCACCTCAGGATATCTTTGTATATGAGAAATCAAGTTCTTACTGTCCAAGAACTGCCTTTTCCAAGTAGGGTGGCCCTGCGACCAGGGTTGCCAACACCTCCACCTATTTCCCAGCATTGCTGCCTCACTGAGAGGACTGATGGACAGGACACACCAACCCCTCAAGGCTTTGTAGTGAGGGGATTAGCATAGCTTGGCCTCATGAATATGTTACCCAATATTCAGTGATGGAGGGACTGGCCACCCTGAGGGTTTTGAGGTGGGAGGATATCTCACTGGCTATCCCAACATTTGTGGGTGCAAACAGGGCTACTTGACTGTATCAGGCTGTGGCAGGCTAAAAACATCAGCTTTTTTCACAATCATTTCACACCTTCTAAAACCTGAGGTTGTGTTTGGCAATTGCCATTAAATCTTCCACTGTTTGCACAGCTTCTACAGTCTGAGCATTTCTCCCAGAAGTGAAAAAAAGGTACCCAGATAAAACTAATACCCAAACTCCACCCCTGCCTTCTTGTCTCTCAGAATGCTCCACAGATGGTCTCCCACACCCAGGTGGGGAGCAAAGGGCTAAGAGACAATCAGGGAAACCCTCTGATTTTCTTCTCTGATTTTCAAAGCCATCAGCAAACACTTCAATCTGAAATACAACCTGCCGTGCTGCTTCATCAAAAAACCCAAAAAACATAATAAGAAGTCATGGAGACATCAACACCTTGCAGAGATATGAGCAAAGTCTCCCATCCCCTCTCCCACATGTTTCTCTCCCTGGGAAGAGCTGGCTGGAAGAAAACCTCGCTTGGCTTCTTGACACTGGTGAGGTCCCTGGAGACTGAGTACAGCCTCCAGGGTACAGCTGGGTACAGCTCCTATTTGTCTTTTGGTTTTTTTTTTTAAAATGTTTTATCCAGCAAAGCACCCAACTGGCTTTCAACTGGCCCAGCTCAGCACAGAGGGGATGCTGGATGAGCCACACCAGCATAGCAGCAGCTCTCCTTCAGCAGCAGATTGCTTTCCTACACAAGCAGCACACAGAGGTAAAAAAAAAAAAAAAGAGAGCCTGTTCATTATCTTCCTGCCATAACAAATGAAATCTGTCCTCTGGGCTGCCAAGGATTTCATTGGCTATTTTTTTTAAAGAAACAAGAAATAAAAGTAAAAAATACGATAACATCACAGCAATTGCTCTGCAACTATGCTCTGAGTTACGGCAAGCGGTATTTTATCTGCAGTTCAAAATCTAAATGTGGCAGAGGCGCATTTAAATGTGGTGACATTTATACTTTAAATGACTTTTACATCTCGTTGGCAATTTTTATATAGAACATATGTATGGAAAGTAGATAGGGACTGTGGATGAAAATGTGGAGCAGGGACAGCCTGCAGAGCCATTTGTAGGCAGAGTGTGAGCTAAAAGAAAGGCAGAGAGGAAGGGAAAAGGGACAAGAGAGGTTGCCTGGGCAGTAATGATACATTTTTTTTGTCCCTGAACAGTCGTTCACAGTGCAACTTGTTCTCAGTGCAATTTGTTCCCAGTCACCAGCTCCCCCCACTTCCTTCTATCCCAGGCAGTGGAGCATCACTTACGTGTTGCCACTGGTCCAGTATGAGAGGCCGATACCGCAGGAAGAACTTGAGTGGGAAAGACTCAGGGTCAGGCCAGGAAGAGGGGTTTTGCCATGACACCTCCAATCTCCGAGGGTTATTGGGCACAGGTTTAGCCACCACACTCTCCGGAGGGTCTGGCTTTACTGGAAGAGAGGAAAAGATGGTAAAGCTTTGGATGTGGCATCCTTCCTTTATATCCCTTGACATAGCTGGCTGGACATTACATCATGTGCTTTCCAAGGAGAGCAGCCAATATGCAGAACACCCTTTTCCCAAACTAATTAGATGCAAATCACCTTTTCTTGTCCAGGTCAGTGATATGACTGTTCTGGCTCAAAACACCACTATTAAGAAGATGCCACTGCTGGCAGAAAAAGCCTGTCCAGGGCAGAGAGCCTTCCTCTTAGACAGGGCTAATTGAGTCAGGGTGAGGAGCCCACCAAGCCCAAATCCTGCATTTTCCTCCCACCTGCTGATTTCTGGGAGTCTGACACACATTCAAATCCCCTTACTGAGCAGTAATATGGCAAGTTTAGCCCTTGGGTTTAGGGCTGGGGTTCTGGGGATTCAAAGCAATGCAGATTCTATTTGCTAAGGGGGAAAGCTTACCTTGGTAACCTTCCACCCCAGGTCTCTCTCTCTCTCTGCCCTACTCTGCTTTTGGACATGGGGATATTTTCTTGCTACCTGACATGTATTCCAAGTGAATATTAATTGGCTGTGAGCTATGCAACATGCTTTGATGTTGCAGTTACTCTCAGAGTGCCGGAAGCACATCACAGATAGGCTGTGATGAATGTCGCTGCCTGTTGCAGAGCAACCCTTGCTCTTTGCCAAGGGTTTGATCAATTCCTGACAGCTCGAATTCCCGATTGCAATAGCAAAGCTAAAACAATTTGCGTACACCCATGCTTCTCCTTTGCATGTAGCCAGGGAGGACTTGGACACAGGGATCTGGGCATGCAGCTGTGCCAGGACTCCCTGTGCACTCAAAGAACAGTAAGGCACATGAGTCCTCATGTCCTGGGGAAAGCCCTTAACCTCGTTTTGAAGTCCATATGCAGGTGAATGGATCCCTCTTGGCCTGAAAATCTCTGGACTGAGGAATGGTCCCCTAGCTCTGATCACCTTGAGAAGCAGCCCGTGAATGCCAGCATCCAACTCCACTGTCAAGCATGAAGGAGGAATGCTGGGGCTGCCGGGATCCCCTCTGCCTGGCAGAGCTCTCTGCTCTCCATGCTTACCCAGGGTTCAGCTGCTGGGAGTGGGAGATGATGTTCACACAGGGGCTTTGCCTGCCCTGAGAGAGCAAGGAGGTGGTGAATGAGCTGTTCCCTCACCAGCCTCTCTGCCTGCAGACTGCAGCCCTGCCCTATGCACCAAGGGCATCTCTCCCTCTGCTCTAATGGGACCACATACTGATGTGGGGCCAGTCTGCTTCACATGGAGCCATGTGTGTGCTGCTCGCTGCCATCCTGCTCCAGAATGATGGTGGCACAGCAGCAACTGTCCCCAGGATGACACCAGACACCTTCCCTGCACCACTACCCTTTACTCTTATGAGAAAACTGCCTGTGATGCTTGCAAACGCACTTTCTTGGCTGTGGGTGAGGCAGAGGGAGGCTGCTGAAATGAAACCAGAGCCCAACTACCTTGGTGGGATCTGTTCCCCCTGAGACATAACCACCACCACCTCCCTTTTCCCAGCCCTCTTGCTCAGCACCCTGGCACACACTCTCCTACAGTTCTTTCTTACCATTATCTTCACCACCACCCTGATAGCCTCTCCTGCCTCCCATTACCTTCCCTCCATCGCAGTGAGTGCAAGAAGGGCTGGGCACTCCCCCATGTCCATGGCACCTAGTCCTCAGAGGAAGCTCCCAGAGGCTTGGGGAGTGGTGGTAAGCAAACACTCATGGGCTTGACATGGGTGCCTAGTGCCACCTCCCTGCTCCCACTGACCCCTCTCTGTAGCAGCACAGGACACAATTTTCCATTTACAGCTTTATCCTCAGCAGGAGGACTTGCTGGGGCTGTGCTGTGCTGAGCTACTCCAGATGGCTCAGCAATTCCTCTGCTTGCTTTGAATCCCAGGGCTTGGGCTGGACATCAGCTTCCATCGACAGGGACTTGGAGTCCAAACGCATATGGAAAAGTATAAATCCAGCACTGGCTCAGGAGGCTTGGTCTGCAAACAAAAGTCTGTTTGGTTGAACGAATGCAGATGACTCTGAACTGCAGCTCTGCAGTCAGGAAGTGCAAAGGAAAGTGCAGGCCTAGGGATGGACATAATGGATAGTCCCTGGGGTAATGCAGGGAGCCTGGCCCTGGTTTTTTACCATGCCAGGCTGGAGGGATACTTGAATTCACTCGTGCTGGGCAAGAGAAATGTGCTTGGGCAGGACTGAGAAATGCTACTATGATGGTTGGAGTCAGAAAAAAGAGTTCTTTGATGCTGAGGTGGGAGTCACCTGCTCATTTTGCATGATTGTGACGTGTAGCCTGGCTCCTGTGGGTTGGAGACTATCCCTGGTGCACAGAGGGAGGCTGCCCTGGTTCCAAGAGAGTGTTCCTGGCTGTAACAAGCTTTCGAACAGCAGTGTGTGTTAATGGGAAAACCAGCAGTCCCTGCTACCTCCCCATGTGTCCCTCCATCTGTGGGACTCCTGTCCAGACTAAAGAGAACAGCAGTACCAGCCCCTCCAAAAGCACAAAGCCAAATCAGTTCCTGTCACATCCCTCCGAGGTGATGGGGACACAACAGCCAGGAGAGGCAACTGCACCTCTGGCACCCTGTCCAGAATGAGACCTCTGTCTCTTAGGACACACCTCATTACACTGTGTTCATCATGGGAAACAGTTGGACTGGTCCCACAGGGGCCAGTTTGAAGAGCGATGGGAGATGGGCTGTGTCCAGCTCCCCAGTTTCTATGTGACCTTGAAGGAGTCCTTTATCCCCCGCAGCCTCCTGGGTCCCTGCTCTGCAGACAGGGCCATGCGCTCCTCCTTCCCCAGCCTTTGTCTGCCTTCATTCATCCTGCACATGGTGAAGCAGGGGCTGTCTGGCTGTACATCAGCCAGCATAATAGAGCCCTGTCCTCACTGAGGGCCTGCAGGCAGTAACGTAATAAAAGCAGTAATAGTAATAATAATAATGGATGATGGGCATTAGGCTGAGTACTGGTTAAGCGGCTATAAAACCAGATGTAATATTATCCTGCAGAGCTGAGGGAGCATCATCAGACATTCCTGGGAAGGGGACTTGGCCAGGAGGCTACTCACAGCTTTTCCCGCTTGGATTTTGGCTGCTGTGTCCAAGCGAGGGCTTGGAGTGCAAGAAGAGCATCTGAGAGCAGCTTCTCCTTAAGGCACTGCACGCTCATGCTTAACTGTGAGTCTTTAGCTATCCATCGCCCCTGGCTGTTGTCAGACATGTCTCAAAATGAAGCTGGCAGTTCAGAAAGGCAGCCAAGACCCTGTGGCAGAGAGTGGCCCATCGCCCATCCCGTCTCTCCAACGAGCACTAAAATGGATCCCTTGTGGCCATTAAATATCCCCTGGCATTTTCCATGAGCAGAGGGATATTAAACTCCATGTCTTAGCCAAATGTCAGTCTAGGTAATTTAATTCTGCCTCCCTAAGTAGTATGAATTGAACTGACCTTCTGCTTAGGCAACTGTATACTTGCGTTTGAAGACTCCAGATTTCATACAGACATGGGCACGTTTGTTCTTGTGCAGCCTCTCTGAGAAGCTCTGCATCTTCATCGCCCCAGAGCTGGAGCTGGGATGATCAGATGACCTTCCCAAGGTCACACAAGAGATGGGCAGCAGATCTGGGGAAGGAACCCATGCCTACAAGGCCCTGTCCAAGGCTGTTCTCCTCCTTTCAATGCTGTGCATCTTCTGATATTTTCCCCCAGGTCACATGAGGAGAAAGGTGCTGAGGTGGGATGCTGGTGTTGCTGTGTGGTGATAGTGTCCTGGCTTTCCTAGGGGATGCAAAAACCAGCTACCTGGTTCTTAGGCTGAAAGACAAGTGAGGAAGGTTGTCTTGTGTCCTGGAGGACCACAAATGTGCTCACACTGTCTCAGCCATCAAGAAGGAGCTGGCCACTCCTGTCACACCATCTCATTCCTCCCTGGCATCTGCCTCTGACTCCAGGCCCTTGCCCGTCTCATCTTGCCTGGGCCTGGAGCCCTGATGTCTGTAGGGTTTTGCAGAACCTCCTCACGCTCACTTTTATTAATATCAGTGCTTTCGCCGAAGATGTAATTATGAAAACAATTTCCAGGAGCAAGATGAGGAGCAAGGCAGTCCGGATCTCTCCTACCAAGAGATGGAGGCCAGAGGGCCAGAAAAGCTTTCCCAGTCATCGTTGAAAATGACAATGCAGAGTGACCCTTCACAGCTGGCTGCTAATAACCAGCACGGCACGACCGCCAGCAAGGCACGGGCTCAGGACAGCAAAAGAAAGTACGAGTCATTTTCCACTCAATTAGAGACCATCTTCAGAGTGGCTGGGGAAGGGATTTTCTGCTGGGGGCTCCAGGGAGGGAGCAAGGAGAGAGTAAGAAAATCCAAAGGAGGTCACTCCTTCCCAGGGGGCTTTTTGTGCTTGCCCAGGCTGGGTGGGTGGTCCAGCTGAGTAGTGGGTCAGCTCCCGGCTCAGATGGTGCTGGGAGGGAGAGCTGCTTGCCCTGCACTGCTCTTGCTTTGGCTCCAGACTGCTCTGTCCCCAGCAGGGCATGAGATCAGGACTGCACAGCTGGAGATTAACCTCTGTGCAGAAGGTATGAGAGTTTTCTCTAAGGTGAAAACAGTAGGCAGGCTCTGACATCCCCAACCCATGGATTTCAGGAGAAGCATCACAGAGGTACTGGTTGACATTGTCTCTTCCTTTTAGCAGGATGTGTGCAGATGTTGCAATGTTCCCACTCGGCATTTCTCCAATGAGCCAGAGGAGTGGCTTTGCCCTGAGCTGTAGGTTTTCCATCCTCTTCATCGAACAAGGGGAAACCCAGAAAAATTTCCAATATGAGATCTCATCAGCTCAGCTGATGCTAGCAGAGATCCCCAGAGAATCTACTGTGTGCTACATCCACACCTCCAGCACCCACCGTGCTGGAACATAGTCCTGGATTGCAGCTGCAGAGAGTGGAGAGCTGGAAGAGACACTGAAGCTTCTGCAAGGACAGCAGGCAGCCTGGGGCAAAACTGCATGGCAAAATGCGCTAATACATTGCTCTTGTTTCAGCTGGAAACATGAGGATGGCAAAGTTCCACTTGGGGTAGGTGGCTGATGTTTGGAAGCAGCTGAGTTCATCCTGTAAAGCGTCTGCTAAGCCTGCTGACTGCCTGATTCAGTATGCCATCACCACCCTGTCTGTGCTGCTTATGCATGGTGCCTGTACCAAATTCTGAGGAGATTTTAAGGCCACTAGAGACTGAATTGGTTATAGGAGAGGGCTGGTGGCAGGGTTCAGGACACAGACTTCCTATCAGCATCAGCCCATCACCCCTTTCCCAGGTGCCATCCTGGAGCATCTGCCAGGTAATGCTGGGTGGTCTCACCTCTCACTGTAAATGCTGGGAAGTGTCCAGGCCCCCTGCACCCCTCCAGGCGTTCTTGCAAGAGGCAGTGATAGAACACCCATGCTAAGGGCTGGCCTGAGGCAGTACTGGCCTCTTTCACCACTCCTCCGACCTGGGCTGAGTTCAAACTCCTGGGCTGGATCTGGCTTGTGCTGGTGCTGGGATGCCCCAGGCTTGCAGCCGGGTGTGCTTCCCAGGGGAGTTGCCCTTGTGTGCTGGATGGAGGACCAGATGTTTGAGAAGCCAGGCAGGGCATGGGTGGGATGCAGATGTTATAAGAGGATGCCCTGAACTCCTGCAGGAGGAAATGCAAGGAACTTGGAAAATTCAGCTTAATTGCTGTCCTGGGCCCTGCAGGCTGGAGGTTACCTTCATTTTTAAGGAGTGTATCTTCTACAAACACAATGATTTCCATTTAATGGCACCCAAGTGACTGAAATTCCACCATTTCCCTGCTAAGCTTTCTGCCTTGTTATCAGTGTTCCCTATGTATCCTGCTCTGTTCAGAGCTGGCACCTTGTTTCTTGTTTGATATTTTCCAAGATTTGGGGTAGAAAGGGAAAATATGGGATACCAGTGGAGCTTCTTTTCTTGCACTCCTGTACTTCCAGCTTCTCTGGACTGAGATGTGTAGCATATTGAAGGCAAAGACTGACTGCTGGCTGCACTTCACTGATTCATTTATTTGTTTTTCTGGTCCAGTAATTGCCACATGTAACCAGCAAATTGTTTTTCAACGTATTCCTGAACTCTACTCTCTCCTATTTTTCCTGTTCTTTGAGGATGTCACAGCACCAGCTGTAATCCGGCTTTGGCTGGTGGCAAAAGCCGCCTGTTTTGCTGTGTTTGGCAATCATTTTCTCAGTTCATGCCCGCCCTTCATGGTCAGAGCATCATTTCCACCATGGGTCTGGACATGGTTGGGAAGAATCCCTGCAGTACAGCCCAAGACATGGACACCCCAGTCCCTGGTGCCTCCACCTCCCTATCCCACACTGCTACCATCCGATGCCCTGATGCAGCACTGAAGGGGTGACAGAAGGGGAATAGGGTTTTTAGGAGCATATTAGGAAAGGGTTGGGGGAGGCTGTCTGTGGGAGATCTTTATCCTGACTAAGGATGGGGAGAAGAGAATGGGACATTTTAATTTACCTTCCAATCCCAATTCCTATGACTGCTTCCAGCATAAACACCAAACCCCTTTTCTAGGAACAGTCTGAGGGATAAAATAGGCAACACCATTTGGACAACACAATTTTCATAGCTCTCTGCCCTAGTAGATAGCAACGACTTCCCCAGCCTCCCAAACAGGGAACAGCCACAGGCAATCCAGACCACTAGGGATGGGACCACACAGGGCACCAAGCCACTGATGTGAGCAGGATGGAGGCTGCCTGTGAGCATCCTGCCTGGACCCCTCCAGGACGCTCACGTTCCAGCATCAGTTACAGCAGGGTTGTGAGAATCAGAGGGCCACAGTTAGGATACCAGCGTGGCTCAAATCCTTCTCATGAACGGATACACAGAAGCTCCACTTGGAAAACCAGACCCTTCCCCATTCCCTCTCTGCAATGGGTGACACTGAGTGCAGAGCAAGCCAACCCAAACACCACCTCGGAGAGGTTACTTGTTGCCTTTGAAGTTACCTATGGCGAACTCGTCAAAGGTCAGAGTGGTGAAGTTTTTGCCCAGAGCATTCGTGACTGTCAGAGTCACCTTGTACTTCACTGTCGAGAAGAGCTGGAGGTATCTGATGTGACACCTGTTTTTGGGAACTGCATCCTTCTCACAGACCATCTCTTTTGTGCCGTGTCTGGAAAGCAGAGGTGAGAAGAGCTGTTACTTATGGATGCATCCAAGCTGCTGGAGGGAAGAGGCAGAATGAGCATCTCTGTGTCCCCACTAAGCCCACAGTCCCCTTGTACCAGCCCTTGCTGCAGCCAAAGGGCTGCTTTCCTCCTGCCAGGGCATCTTGTAAGCTCCTGTGTGTGATGTTTTATCCCAAGCCTACACAGAGATTGTTGTGCATGTCCTCACACTGGCTTTAAGAAAAGGATGGGACCCTGCTGGGGTTGGAGTTGCATCTGCCCCTCCCATAGAGGAAGAAGATAATGCATGACACCAGCCTGTGTAAGGGCTATGCCAGAACTCAGGCACAGGGTGGGTAATGATGCCATGTTATGGCCTTTTCTGGGTGAGACAAACTGCTGCTATACGACCATAGTCATCTTACAGCAGGAAAGAGCATGGATGTGTCAAATGCCCTGAAAAACCAGTAGGCACAACCTCCACTGCAGACAACTGGTGCAGAGAGGATGGTCTTGAGAGGCAGTGAAAGGGGACCTGGGAGATCAGGACTTTCCTGGTCCCCTCTACGGATATCAAAAGTTTCTTGGCACAATGCCCCAATCCCAAGCATCAGGTTTGTATGTCCCTGGAACATTCTTCCCCAGGCTGATTTTTGGGACACTGATCCCATAGGCTCAGTACAGGTCAGGCCCACTGCCCCAAGACTTCATGGCACTACTTCAGACCTGCAGCAGGCTGCAGGGACTAAAACTCACCCCATTGCACCCTTTCTTCCCAGGCACTTACATGACCGAGATGTTGAATGAGTTGGGGATGTAGGTGGGAGTGGGCAGGTGCCAGCTGCAGTAGAAACCCTTTGGGTAGTTGTTGGACCGGCACATCAGCACTGGTTCCTTCGGCGGGGCTGCCAGGGAAAGAGAAAGGGCAATTACCTGCTGAGGTGGGGTTATCACCAGGTTCTGAGCAAGGAGATGACCCTACACTCCCAACTGCTGCCAGTTTGGGAAGGGAGGGTTTGCAGCTGGAGCCTGGTCTGTGTTTCTCAGCTGCTGGAAGTGTCTGGGGGTCTTTGTCCCATGTGTGCTGCTGAGGTCCCCCATGAGACCTTGCTTTGGACTGGGCTGTGCACAGCAGCTCACCTTCTCCCTGGGCAGCTCACTGCCTCTAATGAGAGATGGACTGACAGAGGAGGTTGGCAGGTACTGGGGGAAATTATCTTCAAGGCTGTGACAGAGATGTTGCTGATGAGGAGGAGGTGCTGCTCTCTTGACCCCATTAAGCTACACTGCTCTCAGCTTTCTCTGCCGCATCCCTGGGGAGTGATAAACTTGTTGAGGGATGATCCTCTAAAAGACTAGAGGTCTTCAAAAGGAGGAAGCAGGACCACTGTCAAGATGATGAGGAACAATGCGAAACCAGTAGAGAAAATTCAACTCTGAGGGAGGATTAGTAGTGCTAATGCTTTTGGCACAGGGGAGAGCATCCCACCCCAGGCCCTGCCTTGCAAGAGACAACTGGAGACACGATAAGAGGACCCAGTGAGAGCAGCCTTCCTCTTGCCTCATCAGCTGGTCCTAGACATTAGAGGCAGAAGAGGATTTTAAATGCAGTGAAGGGTTCACACTGCACTCGGCTTTCCTGGACATCCATGCACTCTGCTCTTTCCAGGAGCACAGCCAGAGCTGCATGAAGACTCTACAAAATGCTGAGGGCCAGTGCATGCAGCAAATGAGATGTGATACCTTTCAGCTGATAAATTTTGCCCTTATTGTTAAAAATCTTAACTGACCTGATGCTGAGGTCAACTCCTCTCATTACCTGGGCACTTGCATCGCTAAGAGCAGAGTTTGGCTCCAACTGCAGTGCCTTGGCACAGTGCCTTGCTGTAAAATACATTTGCTGGGCTGGATGCGCACCAGGATTCCCCTTGGAAAGGCTGTCTGAACCTGTGGCAGTCCCTCTTTCCCTTCCTTCGTTAGCCTTCATACCCACGCAATCCATCATGAGTGTCCCAGGACATGCTTTTCTCTCCGAGCAGGGGTTTTGAAACAAACCTATCAGAGCTGGCAGCCTCAGCACAGACATTGCTGTGCACCACAGTCCTACCAGTGCTCCCCACCACACAGCTGACTGGTCTCCTCCCACTGAGGGTACGCCACTGAGGCAGACACCTCACCCATGGCTCTTACCGAAAATAAGATGCAAACCAGGATGTAGTGATAAAAGAGTTCAGGGACCACCTCCCAGACCACTAAACTCCTTTCCCCGAGGGCTGCAAGGGCAAATCACAAGGCCCACAGCGTCGTGGTATAGAGCAGCCCATATTGGTATGGAAGAGTTCAAGGCCAGGCTGGGTGGGGTTTTGAGCAACCTGATCTAGTGGAAGGTGTCTCTGGCCATGGCAGGTGGGCTGGAATAAGAGGGTCTTTAAGATCCCTTCCAACCCAAACCATTCTGTGATTCCATGATTATATGATGTTGGTGCAGGGAAGCTGTACACCAGCCTAACACTCCTCTGCCTGCTGTGCCAGAGGAGTAGAGGATGTGGGAGTTGGTGCCCTTGCTGCACCAGGAGGACATCAAAGCCTGAAGCATCACCACAAAACGGGACATCCCCACAGCCATGTCTGTGCAATTCCCCAATGCATGTGCAGCCCTGCAGAGCTGCAGGTCTCTCAGAGGTCTCTTCAGCCCCACAGAGGCACAGCCCAGGTCTCACTAGCATGACACACCTGGGGACACATCCAGGACCAGAGCAGCCTGACCATGCCATCTGGAGAGTGCCAACCCAGCTGGTGTGCCATGAGCACAGACTGCCAGGGCAGGCTGCTGGGATCTTAGCTCAGCATTGCACACCAGAGCCCAGGCTCAGGAAATAATGATGGCTTTTGTTAGAGAAGATTTCTGGGAGGATGCAATGAGCTCCAGCTGCAGCTGGAGTCTACGGAGCCTACTACAGTCTACTGAGGGGAAACTGAGGCACAGGGCTTGCTTGCTCTCCAGTGCCCCTCGGGGCAGGTCCCAGAGGGAGCAAGCAGATGACAAGAGAGCCAAGTGCAGCAGGGTCTGGGATCAGGGAAAAGGAGAGGGAGAGGGGAGGAGCGGGCCAGCAGGAGGGAAGGCTGTGCCGCTCCGCTCCACCTGTTCCTCCTAATGGCTATTTCAGCCTTCAGCTGCCAGACGAAGGCCAGAGTCTGGTTAATGAGCCTCCCAGTTAAATTATTCAAGCAGACCCTCCACAGCAAAACAGAGCAGCTAATCGCAAGGCCAGAGATAAGGGTCTGATCCCTGCTACAGCTCTATCCTCTTCCTCCTCCTTCTCACAGGCTCCTTAACCCCTTCCCTGCCTCCTCCGGAAAGGCAGGAGCAAAGGCAGCATTGCCCTTTGCAGGGTGCAATGGAGGGTCAGGGGGTGTTCTGGGGGTGCTGAAGGGATGCTGAAGGGGTGCAGGCAGCCTAGGGACATCCTCTGGGGCTCGGGTGGCCGCGTGGTGGCACTGTGTGCTAGGAGCACCTGCCTGGAGCGCGGCAGACGGGGCTGGGGATGCTGGAGAAGCTGGGAACACTGGGGATGCTACCGTGGGCTGCTTGTGCTCAGGTGTCCCGCTCGGAACCGGGAGCCATCGGGAGGTCAGGCAGGAGCAGCCCAGGCTTTGCCGAGCCTGCCTCGAGTCCTGTAGGGTCCAGCCCTACCTGCACGGCCCCAGATGTTGCACTGCTACTGCGCCACAATTAGTCCATCTGAGGATAATTTATCTCCATTGTCTCCAGTATTACGCTGGATACGGCTCTTTGTGATCTAATTCCTCCACCGAGGAGGCTGGGGCGGGCTCATGCCTCCAGGTTTGCTTTGCTGGCAGAAGGTGGGGGCTGCCAAAACTGCCTCCTGCTTCAAGCCCCACTCTGCAGTGTCCTTTGAAGATGCCCTGTTTTCACAGCCTTGAATATTCTGCCCTCTGCTTCAGCACTGGGGTCTCAAATGCAGCCCTAATCCTCTATAACCCCAAAGCACACTCCACCTTTCATCCTCTCGTGCCTTTTAGGAAGCCAGAGGTGGAAGGAGAGGCTGAGCAAGAGACAAAACGACACTCACTCCTCTGCCCTCCGGATGCAGAGTTTAGAGACAGATGCAGAGGAAGGGATGGTGCTGTATGAAGCCTGTCTCGCATCAGCTATCACCCTCTCTTTTTGGGCAGGCACAAGCTGTCTCACAGGGACAGTCCTGCAACATCCATCTCTGCAAAGAGCCATCAGCCCCAGAGCCACAGGCATTTCAGGAGTGGGTTGTCATGCAACTACCCCATTTTCCACCTTGATGGGGATGAAGTCCACCCCACAGGAGAGTGCAGGGCCAGTGCAATGTCTCACTTGGGGCTGCAACCATGACACCACATAGGTGAGCATGACCACGACTGCCAGACACCAAAAGAGAAGGCGGCAAGTCCCTTCTCAGCTGCCTCAGTGCATTGGGAGGGCTCTCTTGCCCACTCTGTCTTCCCCAAGCTGGTGGCAGGGTCCTCATCTCTGTATGGGATATGGTGGCTTGCAGCCTCGTTCATCTCCCCTCCTCTCCCAGGAAAGGCACTCGCTGGCACAGCTCATGCTGCCCATCAAAGGCTCTTAAAGACAGCAAATAAAATTGCAGGCTCCAATCGATCCGGCACTCTGTAATGCTGTCTTTGGAGGTGGGCCAGCCCATCAGGCCAACAGGGAGAGCAAGAAAGGCAGTGGAGCAAAACAAAGCCATCAAGGGAGCAGCGCTAAAGGCTTTTTCTGCCTTAAGGCTTTGGGCAGTGCTTCTGGGTGTGGGATGTCCTGCTCCAATCTCCTCCATTCTCCCCCAGAAGACGTCCAGCTCTCAGCACCTGCTCCACCTCAAAAACAGTCCTGGCAACACACTGAGCCACTTGGGCACTTCTCCCCAGGCTCCTGCACACAGCCTCCTTAATCCTAGCAAATATTTACTTCCCTGTCGCTTCATGGAGCTGCTGAACTCTGTAAAGGCAGAGCTCCTCTCTTTTTGCCACAAACAGTGCCTTGCCCTCTCTAATCTGTCTATTAACCTCTTGCATGGCAGGAAGCCACTTCTCCCACGTGCTCTGCTGATGTCCTCTCTGAAAACCTGGTGTGTTTAATGCCTGGCTGTGGCAGCTTCCCAGCGGCTTGGGCTGCAAACAGCCTTGTTGCAAGAGCTCAGGATGAGGGGATGAAAGGCTACACCAGAGCCAAGTGCATCCCACCTGGGCATGCTGCCCACAAGCAGGTCCAGCAAAATTTCGGTCTGTGACAGGCAGCAAAAGCTGAGGCCAGGGTCATCATCTCTGCAGACCCCATGAAAGACTGATGGCAGGGGTGGAGTTGGATTTCCAACCCATGCTTTGCCCCACACTTTGCCCCATGCTTTGCATCCCTTTAACCTCTGATTCTCTGGCTTGTTGGAAATAGCTGTTGCTTGACCAGCTCCAGCACCTCTGCTCAGCTGGGGACAACACAAGTGGTCCTTGAGGATGAAACAGCTCTCAATGCATCAGCACAGACACAGATTTTTGTTTCCTCCCTCGTCTCTAAAGCCCAGTTATCCATGTACCCTGAGTCCCACTGTGCAGAGGAAAAGTGTGACCAATCCATTTTAAAAACCACTAAAAATGATCTAGAAGAGCTTTTCCTAACTCTGCTAGGTCATGAGATAATGGACATTAAAATCATGACATTTTTATATATAGAAAAGTTATTTTAGGTCACTTTTAGAGGTTTCTGAAATGGATCAGTTATAATTTTCCTCTCCTGCTGAGGACTGAACGTACTAAAGATGACTTGCTCCACAGGTGGAGGGATACAAAAAATAGTGCCAATAAAAGTTTTAAGAGGCCTCTCAAACACTTCTGTAGGAGGTGTTTTTTCTGGTGCACTCGGGGCACATTCAGGCGCTGGGCTAATGGGGGATAATGAGCCTGTAGTGTGCTTTTAGGGTCACCTGCATAACTCATCATCTCGGTCTTGGGCCAGCAAAGACTCCAGGGTCCATGGAAGCAGTATGTGCTTGTGCTGGAGGTACAGCTGTGACACAGCCTGCCTGCACATGGGCAGGACCCCTGTGCTGCCTCCGCTGCAGGGCAACCCTAGAACAACAGCTGTTCTGCCACCAAACCCCTGCTGTTTGCATCCTGGCCTCTCCCTAGTGCCCATGGCAGGACTGCTCCCCCACCTCTTGTCTGTGCCTAACATATCCTCCATATCATCACCCATCGACTCTTGGCACCACACCTACGACCTTGAAGGCAATGGGTATGTATGGATGAGTACAAAGGCATCCAACTGACCAAAAGCAAAGCTGCAGAGGCTGGAGGGCACAACAGGAATGCACCTGGGAGTGAGATGCCAGCACAGAGCACGTGGGAATATGTGCACAAGAGCAGCAGACCCCTCACGTCTACACACGCATCTACACAGATGCTTTTGTTATGCATATGCTGCAAGCAGGATGTATTATTTATCTAACACTGCTTTGTTAAAATTGTTTGTGTACAGCAGGCTGTAGGAAACAACAAAGAAAGCAATGATGAATAAATCATATTTCTACTGCCAGGTGGATCAGGGGAGCATCCGTCTGCCACGCACCACCTGTGCTGGAGTGCAGTACGGCTGTGGCTGGAGACAGTCCCTTCCATCAATCCAAGTGTTTGGATATGGCTGTGTTTTGTTCCTGGAGAAAGGGAGGGAGATGAAGCTTTGATTTAGCTCTCATTCCCCTTGTCCAGCTGTTCTTGGGTAAGTGTGAGGATGAGAAGGGGTGCAGAGGACAGCAGAAAGGTGGTATGTAGGCAGGGGATGCTCCTGTGTTACGGGGACATCATGTTCATAGCCAGTGTTTCTTCAAGAAAGATAAAGCAAGGGTTTGGTTTTGGTTTCATGGTTTTGGTTTCATGGTTTTGTTTTGATTTGGTTTGCTTTATTCTTTTTTAATTAATGAGGCAAAATTCACTTGAGAGAGAATTAGAGAACTCAGGGCTGCAGGGGCACAGGGTGAGATGAGTTGTTCCTCACTGACCTCCTGGGTGACCTCAGCAAGTGATGGAGATAGGGTTTAGGTCTCATTCTTTCAGAGTAAGCCACCCTAGCCTTAGCAAGTGGACATTTTAAGGAGGACATTCCTCCCCCTTGAAATTAGACATTGAAGATGTATGCCTCTGGAGTGTGAGCCATCCCAGCTGAACACCAGAGTTGTCCACATTCAGCCTCCCTGGTAGCTCCCAATAAGGGCCAGGGACAGCTGCAGCTGTAGCCAAAGTCCCCTTACCCTGCCACCATCTAGAAGCCAGCTCCCCAGCCTCAAAGAGCAAGAATTTATTCCCCAGAAGGTGCTGGAGAAAAAGGTGGACTCAGCAAAAGATAAATTTCTAAAAGGCCCTGTTTTACACTGATTGGGGCTCATAAACCAAGCTATGGATTTTCTCATTTCCCTTGCAGAAAATTCAGTGAACATGGCAAGAGGCAACGCTGTAAATTTTTGGGCAGAGCATTACTCATAGAGAAGAACATCCCATCTTTAAGCCCAAGGAGCGGGGCAAGCCTGGTGTGGTAACAGGCTCACTGGAGCTTGCTCCATCCCACACTGCACGAGGCCATGCTACTTGCAGCACAGCAGAGGTGCTCTTCAAACCTGACCACTCCCCAGCCTTCAGAAAATTAGCAAAACACCCTGACAGCCTCAGTCTGTGAGAGGAAAGAGCAAGAGAAGAGGGGCTCCAACAACCGTGGCGCAGGGTGTGCTGGCTGGCTGGCATGGCAGCCTTCTCTGGAGATGTTCCCTAAGGTGTGGGATGCTGCAGAAAGGTCAATTAGGCAGGAGAAGCTATCTGGCATACTGCACCCATGACAGACTCTCTTGTTCCCACTCCCGCCAGCAGTGCTGGTGCTGGGCAGCATTGCTGTTCCAGGGAAATGCCCACACAGGTCCTTGGAGATCCTACCCAGCACACCAGCACCCCAAACCCAACTGTGCTCCTGCAGGTGACTTTGTCCCCATGGGGCAGGATTTTGGGCTGGATGCCTTAAAGACTGACACACAATAGGGTTGCTGGGCACCTCCATCCTTCACTTGGGACCGCACCACAAGGGAAAGTGTAATAACCCTCCGGTCCTCCACCAGAAATCAAAGAGCAGCTTTGCTCTGAAACAATATTAAATATTGAACAAAAGAAAGCAAATCTGTTATCTGGGATAATTGTGAGTAAATAAAACATTTAACCAAACCAAATGCAGCTGTTTCTACTTGGAGCCGGCACAACAGCAGGGAAGCCAGCTCAGCTACTCTGCATCCTCGTTACGGCAGCTGATTATTGTTTTGTGTATAACAGTAGCACCGCCAGCCCTCAGAGTGAGGCCGGAGCCCGCGATGCTCGGTGCGGCACCCCGGGAGTGGTACCCGGCAAGGCAGGATGCGGCAGCACAGCAGCGCACCGGGCATGGGAAGTTCTCTGCTGGGCTGGGGTTTGCTCTCCAGCCCGGGGAGTTCACGGCGAGGCCGGCTTTCCTCCCCCCAACACCTCTGCGCGGGGATCTGCATGTAACATAAACCATTTCAGAGCCAGGTCACTGGTTCGCACATAGCCCCGGGCAGTAATGACCAAACAGCGTTGCCGGCTGCTCTAGGATTGACTGTGCCGGGCCCCCACCCAACTCCCGGAGACCCGAGGAGCGGTGTGGGGTGAGAGACTGTGCAGCAGCCGAGGGGAAGGTACTGGCAAACAGAGTCTTGGGAGCCCCCGGGGATAGAAGGCGCATCCCTGCCCTCATCCTCAAGGCTGGAGCATCCCAGGATGCCAGTCTGCCATGCTCGCACAGCAGGGAAAGGGCTGCAGCTCCCACGTGGGGCTGACGTGCTCTTGACCTTTGCTCATTTGTGGGGGCTTTCCTCCGCTGGGAATTGGAGAGGAGAGCTTGAGGTCGCTGCAGTTCCCCCCCAGATGCTGTGCCTGTCCCTTATAAAATGGATGGGAAGAATGAAGGGCATGAATTACATGGGATTTTACAGTCCCTGCCAAAATATTTTCTCCTTCCAGAGACCATTTTCTTCTAGATGGGGCTGAATGCATTGTGCCAAGGCAGTGCAGGGGGGAAATGCTTTCTAGCAACACATGGGTTCCCCAGCAGCTGCTCCTTACCCCAGGGAGCTTGTGGTCAGTGAACATGAGAGCACATCACAGCCCTGATCTCCAGGGAGAAGGAGCTACCTCCCCCGGTACTCCTCAATAAAAGGCAGAGCAGTCTGGCACTGCTCTGGTTTCTGCTGTGTCCCACCTCAGTCCATGAGCAACATTAGTCCTGGAGCCCGAATTTGTGCAGACCCCTGGCAATCTCCTCCAGGAGCTCAGCTGGAAAAGCTGCCAGCCAGAAAGAGGGAACATCCTTGTCTGATGTGAGAAAGAGCAGTGCCTTCCTTGTCTCAGTTGTGCAGGGGGGATGCCCCTGAGGGTTCTTTGGCAAGTATTGGGGACTGCCATGTCATTCCCCTGCCTCCCTGCCTGCAGTGTGTGCAGAAGAGAACTCAGCATCTACTTCCCCCTATTTTCCCAGCTCCGGGCACAAACTCCCTGCACAATCTACACCATGCAATGCCCCTGACCACTCCATCACCTTTTTCAAAGGCAGCAAGAAAGCAATGAATCCTCCCTCCAGATGGAGAAGACAGGGAAAATACCAGGTGTGATCAGACACAACTGGGACCATCAGCAGCCACGTATCCTAGGCAAAGCTGTCCCACCAGAACTCGTGGAAGTTGTATATTTATCCATGAGGGGCCTCTGGAGGGAAGCTATAAGCACTTTGTCATACACTGAGTAACAAGCTAGCCACGAATATTATCAGCTATCACTCCCAGCGGGGAGTGTGGGCTGCCTTTAACAGCCAGCAGCTCTCCAAAAATGCCTCCTCTCTCTTCATCCCTCTTGACATGCAGTCTGGATACATCCCTTTCTCTTCTCTGCTCTTCCCCAGACTGTTCTCTGCAATACCCCAGTGAGGGTGGTACCTCCTGGCAGACATGTTTCTCACCCCATGGGGAATGGAGAGATAGAAGTAAGAGACTTCTGACACTCTGGAACAGAGAAAAGGATATTTTTGAGCTTCTCTTCTCCTGTCTGGTCAGGAGGAGGAGCTGATGGGAGCAGTTAGTAAGCAGACATACTCCCTATCCACTTTGTCCTTGCACTTGCAATGGCTTTTGCATGAAAAACTCCTTTCCTTCGGCATTTACTGAAAACCACCGTCTCCTCTTTTCTCCCACATTTTGCTAGAGGAAACGCTGTAGGCTTTTCTCCAATCCCCATACAAGGCAGATCCCTTGGTGCCCTTGAGCCTGTACCAACTGCTCAAACTTGGATTCAGTCGGGACAGGGAACCTGGAAGTGGACATCTGTGTGCAGGTACCACACTGTGCACCAGGTGTCTGCACAGGCAGTGGAGCTATTTGCTCATCCTGTGTTTGGCCATCCTGACTGCATTTGGGTTTGCTCATGCAGACTCAGCATCCCCTGGTCACCAACTCACATCCTTGGGGCTGCCCTTCTGCCCTCCATGTTCTCCTGGTAAGATGCTATCCTGCTCCTGGGGCTGATGTGCAGCCTGTGCCTGTCCCTCAGCCCCACGGGCTATGCTGTGAGTGCCCAACAGCCCTGGCCCTTGTAATGCTTGTGGCTTTGCCCAGCTTAATGTCATTGTCACAGTCCTGCTGGAAAAACAACTGCAGGCACCTTGCAAAACAGCTGGGCTGGAGCCAGAAGTCCCCCAAGACATGTCTCAGTTGGCTGTAGAGAGATGCCAAAGGCCCAGAAAGAGCTTCTTCCCATGCTGTTCCCACCCTGAATACGTGCAAGCCCTCTCAGCAGTAGCCAACCTCCTTCAGTATGTCCAGTGAAGGCACCTGGCCCATCCCACATGTGCTTCTGCATAATACATACTAGTAAATCATAGCACTGGAGGATGGTGGGGATAGAGCTGAGATGGACACCTCAGGGGGTCACTTTGGTTTGTGGTGCTATTCTGGCTGCTCACAGATGGTTCTAGCCCATTAATGACAGGTATCTGGGAAGAGGCCTAATTCATCACAAGAAATCAGGTCTCCACCCCAGTCCTTAACTGTCCATTTTCTGGCTTTAAGAAAATACCAGTCAAACATGTCACTAACAGTAGGACTGTCCCCAGCTCAAGCGTAAATTCTCCCCTATGCTGTTGGTACCTTGGGATGGAGGCAGGAAGAGCATCAGCTTCTGAATCTCACCCAAAGTGTGTCCTTCAAGTAGATGACACGCGGAGGAGTGTGACATTTCTGGATGCAGTGGGCTGGGGTACCAGCTCAGCTAACAGCACAGCTTAAGACCACTGCTCTCTTTATGAATATCTGCTTTTTAATCCTCAGGCCTGGCTCAGGCCCTGGCCTCATTCTTTTTTTTTAAGGCAATGGGGTCCTTGGGATGATGTTAGTCACACAGCTCCAGACTTCACTGCATTTGGAAGTAATAGCTGCATCCTTAACTCAGGCAGCTTCAAGGGAGGTCCCATTATTCAGCCCATCTGTAAAGAAATGGAGCTAAAAAAAGGCCCTTTGCTTTATGAAAACGGTGCTCATCTTCCTCAAATCCTGGCTCGATGCTTAAATCCCCACAAGCAGCAGTGGGCAAACTCCAGGGGATGCTCATGGCATGTGTGGCCAAGGGCAGATCCAACAGCTCAAGGGGCTTGGGGAGACCTGTCCCACCCATGCAGAGAGCCTGAAATTTGCAAAACAAAGTGCGAAGCACAAACCAATTCAGTTACCTGCAGTGACTGTTTTCACCTGTTATAATCACTACCTTTGCAAGGTTGTTTTCATTTTCTTCCTTCCCAGCTCCCCCCAGATCCGCTCCACAGCAAGCACCTCACTAAATTTCCTTAATCTTCCCTTTAGGTCATACGCTATCTTTTAATCCTTAAATCAATTTTCCCCTGGACTTCCTGTAATTTATCGATGGTCTTTTAACAATGAAACCCCAGAAGCAAACACACCTTCCCTGAGTGCATCAGCACCGGATCAGTCGCAAGAGCAGCATCATTGCCAAGTCTGCCCCGACGACGATAACCTGGATACTCGGGCACAGCCTCTCCCTTCTGATGGAGAGCAGCTTGTAATGCATCCTCTGACTAGCTTACAACAAAGAAGAAATAACAAGCACTTCGTCCTGTAAAATATTGTTATCAATATTTTAATTATTTCCCGAGGAATGGTGGGAACCCCCAGCACAGAGCTCCCCCAGGGTGGGCAACCTCCCTGCACACACCAAGCACCAGAGCTGGCAATCAGTTGTTACCTGGAGATCCCCAAACCTCTTTTGGCAGGATGAGGGGGCCAAGATGCCAGAATGGGCACTGCACACAGATGATTGGGACACTGCTGCTTTTTTAGGGAACACACAACACTGTGCATGCAGCAGCACTGCCCAGCACAGCAGGAGACCCTCCAGAGAGCTGGAACAGAGGGGAGAGGGTATCTGTGCCCAGGTACCCCACTGATGAGGTGGCACTGATTTCTGGCAGGCTTGTGGTCTCTGCAAGAGGCTCAGCACCAGATTAAGTAGTTTGGCAGGGAAGCCCAGGTCTCCTCTTTCTTCCCCTCCCTTTCTCACCCCCTCCAAGGTCAAACAGTTCTGGACTCTCAATAAACTGTCGCAGGGGCACCAGGGGATTTTAGGAGGTATTTGCTAGGATTTCAGCAGACCTGAAGCGTGACTTCACAGGATGGCGGGGGGGAAATACCCTAGAGCTTTGAAGGCAACCATTATTAAAGTCACTGAAGGATTTTGCTGTGCTCTCTGAAGTGTTGCACAGAAAATTACAGGTGAAGAGCAAGCCCTGTGGTCTGGACCTTGCCAGCAGCGTAAGGATGCTGTGGTGTCCTGGCTCACGTAAGCCCCACTTCCTTATCATGGACAAAGAGCACACTGCAAATGCCTCCTGCAAGAAGGACTCTTGCCTTGATGCACACAGATGGCTCAGAATCATTCGGAGATGAGGTGAGCAGCTGGGACAAGTCTGAGAGCCAGGACTTGGCTGTAGATGAGAGATGCAAGGATGTGCTGGCAAAAAACAGAGCAGAGCAGTTTGGGTTTACCCAAATAGTTTGCCATCCTCTCGTGAAGCAGAAAAAGCAACTCTAGCTGGGTTAATGCCATGGCAGCTAGATCAGTCCCACGATGTGTAAGCCACCAGCAGCATGGGAAGGAAGGCAATATGCCTGGAGTAAGTGGAGAAATGTTGTGACTCTACCAAAGTCTTGGACCCTTTCAGTAGTGACACAAGGTTGAACCTGGCCAGGATCCAGTATGGGAAAATCTGGGGTTTGTGTCACAGGGAGATGCTAGAGCCGTATCATTGGTACCTGCCCTATGCTCAGAAAGTGGTTCACAGGCATTTCTGGAGAGCAGATCCCACAGCAACATCCATGGCATTATGGCAGAGCAGCTTAACCACGGCCCAGCATAATGAAATTCAAACGATTTTGGAGGTCATAGCTCACACATGCATCTTGGTGGTTGTCCCTCCTGATTTCTGCACTAATATGGGCTGGAAAGGCTAGAACTAGGCCTGGACTCACAAGGCAGACACACAGTCTTTGTTTCTCCTCCCATGACAATGCTTTACTTGGACCCTTGGGGAAGTTTGTAGCTCGAAAGCAGCCCTTGCTATGAGCCAAATGGGTTGCAAATGTATTGGCATGTGTTGTGTCATCTGCAGTGGTTAATAGGATCCATTTTCCAAGGACGGGGAAAAGGAAGAAGAGGAGGGGAATGCTTGAATCTGCAAAACAAACATTCACCGCCCCTTCCAAAGCACTACACCCAAGGCAATAGATTATTTATTAAAGTTAGGTCTGGAGATATAACCTGCAAGGGCTTCTCACAAAAATGCAGCTGGATTCAGACGTCAAATCAAAATCTTTAGCACTTAATACCTTCAAAGTCTGTACATAGAATGGATGCGTTGCTGGCCCCAGTGGGGTTATCATGAGGTTTGTCTCTGATTTCACCAGCAGCCCTGTTAACATATTAATTCCTGCTACTCTGGTAGGGGGCAGGGGACCTACCTTCCCATTGGCACCTACACCATGCCCAAGCTCTGAGATGTTGCAGGAGTTGACTTCCCATGTGGCATTTGCTGCGAAGCTTGGGAAAAGTGATATATGGGAGAAAAGCACAATGTGCCAACTTACAGCAAAGGAAATGGAGGTACAGAGCAGTCAACGGATGGCTACTGAGAATGGAGAGGTTGACTGAGGGTATCTGCTAAATCCCTCAGCCCTGAGTGCAGTTCCCCATGTGTCCTGGTGAACCCAGCTGCTCAGTCCACCTCTGCCCACATATGAGCATTGCTGAGCTCAGCACCCATGGGTGGCTGAGCTGCCCAAGCCCCTGTCTCCTGCCTGGCTCCAGACAGGGCTGGGAGATCCCTCCTCGTCTGTCCAGCTTCCCTGCAGCCCAAGCAGATGTTCTGGGTCCTGTGTCCCGGGACAGATCCCGGCTTGATTTATTACTGGACGTGACTTCTGGAGTTTGTCAAAGGCACCCGCTCCCCCTCCCCTGACTTTTCCCACACCCTTCCCATTTTGTTTTACGTTCACTTTGTGGTCTCCCCACCATAGCTTGCAATAAACAGAAACTCATTTCCAGTATAAACAACTGCACACTTTGCCCCAGCGAACTGTACAACCCTGCCTTTCCTGCTCTCCACCCCTGCCTGCTTTGGGTTCTGGGAAAGCAGTCTCTTTCTTCTGCTTTTTTTGACGCCCCCCCCCACCCCCCCCACCCCCATATCAGCAGCCTCCTGGCCCTTTGCATTATTTTTTTTGGTGAGACTTATAAAGTGCCAACCAGAGCCAGAGTGGTCTATCCCTCTCCACATCACATATGTGCTATTAAAAGTAATCCTACCAATAGATCTTGGTAAGGAAAGCCACCTGAGCTCTGCTTGAGCTGAGAGTTTACACCCAGGTTGGGCATATTGGCTCCAGTATGGCCAAAAGCCTCTCAAGATGTGGGATGCCTCTCAAGGCGTGAAACAAGGCAGGATTTAGAAGACTTGCATCATAGACTGGAAGTGTGTGGGGCAGTTCTTGTCCTCCCCAAGCCCTGAGTCAGGAGAGACACCAGCCTGATGGGAGCCAAGCCTGGTGACTTTGCACAAATGCCACAGAGAGCTGGATAGCCACCTCTTTGAAGGGCTGGGCTGATGCTCTTAGTTGGCCTTATCTATGTTTAACCACTTGGAAAGGAACTGGCAGGGCCAAGCAGTCTGTCTCCACTCTTGCTGTGCTTGATGGGGACACAGGCACTTGGGGAAGGCAAATATCAAATTTTTCTTTTACATGGGGTACACAACTGTCTGCAGTGTGGTTGTACACAGAGGGTAGCCAATACATGTGTGCTAGAAAGACCCTTAACTTTGCAATCAAATGCCTTTGTCACCCTGTGTTGACAGAATGTGCAAAGCCAGGCTGGCTGTGGCTCAGTGGTGTGGATGGTGTGCTTAACCTCACTGTCCTGACCCTCCATCTGCCAGCATGAACCCAAATAGATGAAGCCAAAATTGTGTGGATTCAACCAATAAAAATGGTGAACACCATTTTGACACCTGTAAGAGCTCACCAAAGGCTCCAGATGATTTCCTGCCACTGAAGTCTTTATATCAGGTCTGAATACTTTCCTGACAGTTCTGCTGCCCTTCAAAGAGGGATTTATTCAGAGCAGCACCCTGGCATGGGCCACACAGCAGGACAGGCAGCAGCAGCAGGCCCCCATGTGTTCCTCACACCCCACATCACAGGGATGCTGAAGGGGATGCACACATCTGCCTTTCTCCATGGCACAAGGACATTGAGGTCAATTATCTTGTAATGCTCAGGGGACAACGCTGCTTGTTTGGCCAAAGCTCTCTGATTGCAATTTTACTCTTTATTGCCCCTTTTTTACTCTCTACTGCCCCCTTCCTAGGACAAGACAGTCCAGAACCGCCAGTGGTCAGAAGTTAGTAATTTAATTCCAGGCAAGGAGCTGGTCAAAGCAGCCAGTGGTTTAATTTTTGCTGGAAGATTAAGAAAAATAAGGAAATGGGGTGGGTTAGTGGAAATCTGAACCCAAGTGGTTTGGCTGGAGAGAATCCCAGCATTGTAAACTGGCCTCTAAGAGTGCTGGAAATATCCTTATCCCTGCTGTGAATGCACACCACCACTCTCATACTACCACTGGCTGGAACTCACTGACAGCAGGACTTGTGCAGCCCCAGACAGCTGGATTTTGGCTGCTTGTGCTGCATCTCTGTTGGTTTTGCCCCATTTCGCATTTTCACTGTTGAGATGAGCACCCTGACAGGGCTGCAGAGCACTGGGGTTCTGCTGGAGGGCTGCAGCACTGCACTAGGAGCTCCATATCTACAAGAAGATCATGTTGATTTGAAAAAATCCCCACACATGTCACTTACAGGGACATTAAACCTGAGTGACTGTCTCTGCATACAGAGTCTGCGTGCAAGCAGAGACTGTGGTACCACATAAAAACCCCCACAAAGAACCGAGGAGCTCCCAGCCACAGCTCCTGGCATCTGACCACTCCCAGCAGCTATTCCAAGCAGGTAAGTTTGCCCATCTTGCCTTGTCCTCAAGGAGCAGCTGATGTTGATCAGGTCTATGATGCTCCCAAGATAACCTAGGGGAGCAGGAGCTGGGCTGGATTGGTATTTCCAGTCACCCACTTTTATGTATGAATGTGCTGGATTGAGCCTTACATATGCTGCTAGATGCAAGAACCAGGCTACGAGCTTGCCCCAGGGAAGCTGGGTCCTAGCAGCAGGAGCTACTCCAGGTGGTTTAAATTCCCCTGAGCAGGAAGTGACAAGAGATTTGGTAAAGCGTATCCAGCGTGGAGCAGCCCGTGCTGTCTGTGCAGCAGGTCCAGCAGATGGTCTGCCCATATTTGACGGGAAAGCTGAAGGGCATGGGAGGGTTCCTGTGCAAAACATCCAGTTCTCATGGAAGCACACTGATTCAGGGTGAAACACTCTAAAAACACCATGTACAAAAATCCCTGGAGTGGAGCAACCCTTCTGTTACACGTTGAGACTCATTTTATCTTGACAGCTTGGCTATTATCTTGCATCACATCTCCATTTGTTGATAGCATGTCATGACATGGCTGCGTATTGTGATGATAGAAGTTGGTGTTGCAGGTGGTTGTACCTTGGCAGGAGAATTACAGCCAGCGACAAGGAATTGCATGGGTCTGCCGGACTCCCTAATAACAAATCCATAGCAATGGATTAGCTGTCTATGGGGATAGCTGGCAGCATTTTATCACCCCTTCACACCCCATTGATAAAAACACTCTTGGTATGAAGGGTGGCCAAGAAACTGCTCAGTTCCTCTCCCATGGATAAGAGCTGAAGCTGTCCCCAGCTGACTGGAGCCCCTTAGCTTTAGTGCTGTCCACCCAAACCAAGCATCCTCAGTGCAGTTAATCACTGCAAGCATCGAGGCAGGAGACAGCCAGGGCTGCCGAGGCCCAGCACAGTTCACTGACCCTGGGGGGAATGCAGTGGACTCACGCCATGGGAATCTGACCTCCAAGGAGGCTCTGTGACCAGCTGAGATCACGGATATCCACGGATATCCACCTCCTGGCACTGTGGCTTCCGGCAGTGCTGCAAACAGCATGGTGTGCCCTTGTGGCTCATGGCAGCTCCAGCCTCTAAACTCATTGTAGTGATGCTCTTTAGGCATCCCAGTGTGTGCTGCACGCCCTGGCACAGTGCCTGCCTCCCTATCCTTGTCCCTGCTCAGGAGCACAGGCAGCAGTCCTGGCTCTTCCCGGCGTGATATTTGCAGCTAGGAAATGCTCCGAGTGTGCCAGCGCTGGAGTTCTGCTGCCTCTGATTCTCCTCCAAGTGACCCACAGGGTACTGTTAGAGCTGCTGTTATGGTGATTTTTATTTAAATCAATATCTTCTGTGTTCTCCCTGAAGCGCTCACTACTAATAACCTCTCATCCTCCCAGCATGCCTTCAGCAGTGGTCAGATTTGCTTTGCTCTTCACACAGGTACGGGCCCTCAACACTTCTTCTCTGCAGCTTCACCTCTGCTCGTGCCGTCTGGGAGTGATGCTGCTTCCACCCTGGGTGCAGTTCAACCCCTCCAGCAGTCACAAGTACCTGTGGGACTCCCTGTTGGTATTTAAGCTTCCAGACACTGTGGTGGGAGGAGAAAGCCCTGAAAAATCTCATTTCCAAAGACGTTTTTTAAGTGCCAGCCCCATGTGGGATCTGATAAAACAAATCCCAAAGTGTCTGGGTTGAATAGCAGGTTTCAGGTTCACCACGTGGCTTTTGAATCCCACGTCTGCAACTCCTCATTACTAGTTGCACATCCTGCCCTGCATTTTCGGCCATGTAATTGCCAGGGAGAGCAGGGGTTTTTCTGTCTGGAGTTTCTCAGTGCAGAACATGGAAAAAGTCTGGGTCACTTGCAACAGCAAAAAGGGGCAAGGGAACCCCTCAGGCACTGCTGCAATCCTGCTAACCCCACAGAGCACAAAGAAACACCCTGGTTTCCCATCATCTCCAACTTACAAGAATATTTCCTATTTCACCTGAGCATATATAGGTCCTTTTCTATCAGAGCTGAAAGTCTTGGTGAATCTTCCCTGGACACAAGCATGGCTCAGTCTGACAGCCACAGGGTGACAGTCTGGGAACCTGCCAATGTGAAGCACAGCCCTGAGGTGACCAGACATGGATCCGCCATGGGCACACGCTGCAAAGCCAATCCTTGCTGCCAAGCACCGTGCCAGGGGTGCTACAGACCCTTGTGGGAATGGCCTCCCCAGAAAAAGCACCAGCCACCATCTCACTTCTTCTGTCCTGCCTGGCTACCCTTTCCCAAATCCCTTCCCAATGGCTTCCCCAGGCTGTAAAAGCCAAAACCAATAGAGGGGAAAAGCGAGGCCTAAACTCGTCGTTGTGATGGCAGATTGGCAGGTTATGGATTTCCCATGTCAAAATAATGGATCAAAACTCATGCTGCCACCCTGGCTCCAGAAGGGCACGGCTGCTCCTGCCCATGGTTTATGTTCGATGAAACTGAGTTAGAAGCGTTTTTATCTGTCAATTAGGAACCATGAAACAGTTATTAAATAGAGTCAGAGCCCTCCTTGCTGCTCTCCTGGGCAGTGCAGGAGACACATAACAGCCTGTAATGAAGCATTAAGCAGCAGCAGTTTTGTTTCTGATAGGATTGGAAATGATAAGCCAGCGAGGCATGGCCGGATAGGGGGAGCAGGTCCCTGGCTCAGTGGACACATACCAGCAGCTGCTATGGGGAAGATCAAGACTTAAATTTCTGCCCCCTGCCCCAAATAAAGTCTCTGTAGGACTGCCGTCTCACTGCATCTGCTTGATGGGGAAAAGGAAGGGCCTGAATTTAATTATCTGCTTTTCCTGGTGCTACCCTGGTTGATTACCGTGGAGCCAGGAGGGCCTTTGGCTGGGAGCAGCAATATTATCCAAGCCCCAAGGAAAAAAATGGCTGGTTTAAACAAGTTTTAAGAGATAGGGACTGAGCTGTTCATGGGAAAGGAGAAAACACAGGTACAACCCACTTCTGGAGGTCATCAGAGTCCAGTGAATGCTGTCACTGCCCTTCTGCTGCAGCTGTGATGCCCTACAGCATCTTTCAGTATGATGGCACATCGTGGGGCCAAAGTTGCCCCTCAGGCAAGACTGGGTTATCTACCTGACCTCAGGGTTCCTCTGCCCAGGATTCGGTACAGGGCAAGGCCAAATTCTGGGCAGAGGAAGGGTACTCCTGCAGAGACAGAGACATCCCAAGGAGGGGGACAGCACCATCCTAGCATGGGAAGGGACAGAGGTGCATAGTCCCAGTGCCAATGGGCACATTTACTCATCTACTTCCCACCCCTTGTGTCCCAGTGTTTGGTAAGCCCTTGCTGTACCCTGGCAGCTCTGCACCCACACCAGCCCCAGGAGGTGCATTTGCTCACCCACCCACAGCCATGTATACCTATCCTCTCCTTAGCCATTGCAGGCAGTGCCTGTTTGCAGCCAAGGAACCATCCAAATGAGGATGAAGCACGCTGTCCTCTCAGCACCTTGTCCTGGGGAACATCACAGATCTGGCCATGCCAAAGGGTTTCAGACATTTGTGACTGCTTTGCAGCTTGTTTGTTCACAACAGAAACAGGACAACAACAGCAGTGTTTTTTTGCTTCTGATGATTTTAAATGAAAGGTTGAGTTTCCAGGGCTTTTCCTTTTGGAGCTCCCTCTGATTTAATTAAAAACCTCATCAAACAAAACAAAAAAAAAAAAAAAAAAAGAGCAAAATCTTGAACACAAGCACTTAATTCTCTAACAAAGTTCAACAAAAATTTTCATCTGGCTCTGACTTCCAGGGCATTTTTCCAAAGTTACCAGTGAATAGCAAAACCTATTCATTTCTCCTTTCTGGGCAAACCCATTATGCATTTGAAGATTAGCATCTCCCAGTGCACCAAAGTTTCCCACTAGCTCCTTCTCCAATTGCCACCCTCCAGAGAGCAGGAGGGACATACAAACCAACACGATCAACCTCTCTTCTCAGGGACTTTTCAGGGTTCTACTGTGTTTGCAAGACTAAGCCTTGTCCTTCCCTTCCAGCCGTGAGAAATGAGAGGGAGACCTCACCCCATGGAGCTCTCCCTCCATGGAAAAATGTAGCTATAGTAACAAATCACTTGGACATACAAGGCAGTGATGAAGTGATGGTCAGGTTTCAGCATGGCAGATGGGAAGGATACGGATGGGTAGGATGCTGTAAGAGGAGCACAGAGGATACAGTGATGGGCATGTTTCCCTGGGAAAACAGCCTCCTCCTGCATCCACTGTCCTGCTTTGTGCCCATGCCACAGGCATATTGTACCAGCATGGGGCTCTTTAAAGCTCCTGAATAAAGGCAGGCTTGCTGAATTTACTGATACCAAGCCAACTCCAACACCTTCACCTCACCACAATGAAGATGACCAAGATATCTCTGAAGTGGTTGTACTGCCTCTTCAAATTGTCCACAAAATAGAAGTGGAGAAACATTTGAAGTGGCAGGAAAAGCAACAGGAGCTGTAAAAGAGGAGGAACCTAGGAGACAGGAAAAACCAGCATATCCAGGCACTCTGAACTGCAAGCTGCTCCCTTGAGAAAAAGCTATCCTTGCCCCCTGCACACTGGAATGGGTTGGTGCCCAGGGCAAGATTTCCACCACTGCACCAGAGTGGACTGCTCATGGCTGCAGGTTTCAGGTGAGCCCAGTATCACTCAGGATGAATTTAATCCCTGCTTCCATGGAACTGTGTGCAAGTCCCTGGAGAGATTCAGCACCAGCCACTGGAGCCCTCACACACAGCTGGGTTAGGCTGCAGAAGGAAAGATGCAGCAGGGACAAGAGAAATGGGAATCCCTGACTGTTCTGGGTAGATGGTGAGAGGTTTTCAGCTCCTTTTCCACTCTGACTGTGCCTGCAAGGTGGCCAGGAAGAGAGGCTGCTCTGAGTTGCTGGAGAAAGGCACAACTGTATCCAGTGCACTGACATCAGGATAGGGATAAGAAGCAACCCAAGTGGTTCTCCCCACTCTGTCCCAAAGAGGATGCAAAATTAGGGTCAAAGGCAGCCCAGGGTCCTTACAGAGCACCTACAACCACCATCTGGCTGGGGATCTTGGTCTTTGTAGCCCAGCAGCAGCACAATATTGCTGCCCCCCTTCAAGTACAGAAATAGAGGCCCAGTGCTGTTCCTCAGGGATCAGTCTTTGCTCTTGGAAAGCAGCCACGTAGCTAAACCAGGCTGGAGCCTGCTGCTGGTGCCACAGAGCTGAGCAGCCCAGAGACAAACCCG
This sequence comes from Xenops minutus, assembly GCA_035221455.1. Lineage (NCBI taxonomy): Eukaryota > Metazoa > Chordata > Aves > Passeriformes > Furnariidae > Xenops > Xenops minutus. The sequence continues at coordinate 63,757,466 of JAWWEE010000085.1, forward strand.
GGGCAGCAATGCAGACAGATCTGTGAGGGCTCTCAGCAGCAGTGGTGAAGGGACTCTGCAAATGCCTCTATCCTAGCATAAGCATCCTCCAGCTGGCAAGAGGGGCTGCAGCTTGACCAAGAGGATTCTGCACCCAGGAGGGTTTCTGGGAGTGAGGGAAGGGAAGGAAGGCAACTCCTCCTCCCAAGTCTTCCCGGCCTCCCTGAAATTTGCCCAAGAACAAACTCTCAGGGATTAGCAGCAGACACATCCTGGTGAGAACAATGTTAAGGGATTATGAGATTAGAAATACCATTTATGCCGAGAGGAATAACTCTTAATTCTTATATGATTGTCTACAGATGTCAGCAATCAAAGTGCCTCTTTCATGCAAAGCAGGGAGAGCTGCCCGAGTGGTGGGTGAACCGGATTCGGGTCCCGCCTAGCACCAGGAGAGCCAGCTCCTTCTCCCGCTGATACACGCTCTGGATCGTGTTTGGCAGCAGCTGCCAGCGTGTTAGTTCCTTCATGGGGAAAAACTGCTCAGCAGGAGCCCTGTGCTGGGGCTGCATCCCCCTCCTCTTCCATCTCTGCTGGGCTGCCTGCCCACTACAGGCTCACCTGTGCCTGCTGCATGCAGGGTGCTCATGGAGAACCTGGGATTATGGGTGCTGCTTTGCCCACCAAGCAATACCACCTCGAAACTCCACCTGCAAGCCCACTGCAGCCTATTTGCTATCCTGTGCCACCAGTTCCTCCTGTCCTGGGCTGTCCTCCCATGAGTAATGTCAGCACCTTTGGACATGGCCTGCCGGGTGTAGTGTATAGCATCCCCTGAGCGATGCATGGCTCTTCCAGCCCCCAGAGGGGTCAGACAAGCTAACCAGGTCTCACCCTAAAAGAGTGCCCCACTCTACTCTCAGTGTCTGCCTTACACCCAGCTGAATGGGCTGGGAGTGCCAGGGTTAGAGGCAGCATCACTATCTCTGTGGCACAGCTGCTCCCTGGGCTGGCCGACCACTTTGTGTCAACTTGCCTAGGGAAGCAGCTCCTAATGGGGTGGCCTGGGAGGCTCTCCCCGGCCATTAAGGAAGGTAAGTGCTTCTGGGCATGCTGTGCCAAGCTCCTGTCTGCACGCTGGAGGCAGAGGTTTGTGCTGTTTGAAGGCACATTATCTCCATTCGGCTCCTCATCAAAAGCTCTCTGTCAATTCCTCCTTTGGAGGAGGACTGCGGGAGCTTTCTCTCCTTCATGCTAATACTTACTTGAGTATCTCCATCCTATCTCCCCTTTTTCTTTGCTTTCTCAGACCCGATCCATCTCATCCCATTTTGGCATATTTTGCTTTCTGCCTTCCCTGTACCTTGCAGACACCCCAGTGCTGAGCCACCATTTGGCTCCTCCAGGCCAGGAGCAGGGTGCAAACAAAGCCAAGGCATCACGGAGCTGGATGAGGAGTATCCTAAGCAGAGACATGCAGCATCCTCCAAACACCCCACAGCCTGCTGTGCTGCAGGTTCTTCCTAGCAGCCCTGCTCCGCACCACCAAACACCCGAGTCACATAATCTGATGAAACAAACAGTAACTGTGAAGCTAAATCTGCAAGACAGGGATATGCAGCTTCCTTAACTCACCGATTTGAAGGCCACAGGAGAAAATTAGTTCATCTCACCTGACCTCCTGTGTTGCACAGGCCATTACATCCCTCCATTACCCCTCTATTGAGCCCAATAACTCGTGTTTGACTGAATCATCTTTCAGCAAGGCAGCCAGCCTTGCTCTGCAGATAACAAGCAACAGAGGAGCTGCCACGGCTTTTGGCAGTTTGTTCCGATGCTTAATCATTTTTTCTATTAAAAATATGAGCCTCATTTCTAATTCAAACGTGGTTGTACTCAGCTTCCTGTTATTGGCTCTAGTTATGCCTTTGCTTGCTGGTTTAGTACCCAGTATCTTCTCTGCTTGGAGGTAATTACCAATGGGAGTCAGGGCATCTATCCAGCTTTCCTTGAAGGCACTGAGCAGACTATTTTAAGTCTTTCTCATTTTGGCAGTTCCCCCTGCTGCCTTCACATCCTTCTTTACTTTCCTGGTTTTCCAGGGCCCTTCTCAAATCATGTCTTCGACAACATCATGGGAACAATCTGCAAGGAGCTGCTATTGTCTCTGGTGTGCATATGCAGCGTTCAGCAGAGCTGGCTCAATCTTGGATCCAAGAGCCCCCCTTTTGGCCAGCCTGCCCCAGTGCAAACTCACAGTTTGTGGCATCTCCATTCCAGCACCCTCCTGCAAGAGGTATCTTCTGTGCTCTCTGCAGTTTTGCTTTCTTCATCACAATTAAGCCTGGAAATGTGCGGTAGCACAGACCTTACACCACTACCAGTCCTGGACATCTGCTCTGCTCAACCCAAACGAGCAGAGTGAGTGCTGATGTTTGCTGGGAGTTGCTGGGAGACTAGGAAGTGAGAGGGAATGCCATAACGTGATACCTGCAATGACTATGTCTCATGGCAGCTTTGCGAGCTTTTTAATGTACAAGAAAAAAACCACCACTCTTTTCCACTTCTCAACAAAACCCTCAGCATCCTCTGTGGCACGACACAGGAGTCCTCGCACCACTAAGCCAAAAATCACATCCATGAACACTGCCTTGGCAGCTAAAAATGAGAGAGGTGCTTCCCCTCTTGAGCCTTCAGTCGAGATGGGAGCACTATTAGTGTGCTTATGCTGCTCCAGCAAAGCAAGTGGTGTTTGCAAAAGCCACATGTCACTGCTGCCACTTTCAGCAAGGAACAACCAGGTGCTCTTGCACAGAACAACCCAGAAGCATTTTCCCACATGCTTTTCATTGATGTGAGTAGCAAGGGTGGTCATGGTACCAGCACCTCCCTCCATGCTCTCTTCTCCAGGACTGCAAAGTTCTGATTTTGGACCTTACTGAGCTGCTTACATCCAATGCTTCAGGTCCGCTGGAAACAGGGGATTTCTCCCCTCCTTAGAATTCATGACTCTGTGAGCAGAAGGAAGCAGAAGCAAATCCATGTGCTGGCCAGCCATACTCAGCTAGCTCTGCCTTCCTTGTCCAGGCAGCAGGAGTGGGAGGAGGGATGGGAGGAAGGGGTGGATGATGGAGGCTGTGGCAGAAAGGGGAACATGAATGAAGGCTGCCCATGAGTGATGCCTCCATGCTGGCTGCCTGTGAGCTGTCCCACTGCATGGTGTGATGTAGAAACACCCAGTCCTATGCAATCAGAGTGTGCTGCTTCCCTGGGGTGGGCTGCAGTGGGCAGGAGTCCCGGGATTAGGGGTGCCCAACTCAACAGAACCCATTTGGAAAGCCCAGTAGGCTGAGGATAGCTCTGAATCATAAGACCGGTTTTTTATTCCAGTTGTGTGGCTTTGGAAAATGGTCTCCCTGTCTGTGTCTTAATTTCCCCTTATGCCTTCTCATTTAGACTCTAACACCCCTGCTTCCCACTGAGCTGGGGCTCTTTTCCCTGGCAGGGAGGGGAATGGGAAATGGCACAGGCTGAATTATATCACTTATGCAGCATCAGAGTCCATGTCCCTGGGTTTCAGTGAGGCCAAGAAAGGAAGAGGAGGAAAAAGTTGGTGAGCCCAAAGAGCCTTTTCAGAGGGCAGCTGCACCTGGCTGGTGAATCAGGGAACTCAGGCACAGAAGGAAAGGGGAGCAGCTTGGGTCCAAAAGCAGAGAACAGGGATGAACTCAGCACCGGAGGGATGAGCATTAGAAAATCAATTAGGAGCCAGAAATGTGCCCACAACAGCCAGAGATGCTCTATGCCTGCATCCCCTCTTTGCAAAGGCTCATTCAAATTTATTGTACACTTTCAAACAGACCTGTTCATCGTGTCATGCCCTGACACTGCTGTGCATGCAGGGATGCTGCAGCATGCAGGTGGTGATGCATGGATATGCACAGGCAGGTCATTGAGCCCTGGACCACGACCTGCACTGAGACATCAGCACAGGTACTTTCCTGTCCAGCACCCTCCACTGTGCTCAAACAGATGCCTGGGCAGCACTGGATGCTTTGGGCTCTTACCTCATTGCAGGGATGGTTTTGGGAGCATATACTGCCTTGGGCACTTCTCTGGGAGAAGTGTGTGTTGGGACCTGTGGGCCACACCATCAGTATAGACCCCACCACCAGAAGCAGGGATTCAGCAAGGCTGTTATTCCCCAAAAAAGTGAACAGTACCATGTCGACTGCAAAGACAACAAGAGATGACAAATCCCAGCTAGTTCACCATACACACAACATATTTCACAGTTCCAGCCTGCCAGGAGCAGGCACTGACTCAGCCCAACACAGGTTGCCCAGCATCCAGTAAGAAGTCAAAAGGCAGAGAGCGGCTTGCAGCCCTCTGCTTTCTTCCCATGATATGTGTCAAGCCATGCTATGCAAAGCTGATCCTTGAGGAACATAAAGAGTTGGGGTGTGCTCAACACAAAGCCACTCACACTGTTGAACTGTGCAGAGATAAAACTGCCATGACTGGGAATGCTCAGAACAAGACAGCCCAACAAGAGCAAAAATACAGCAGCAAGGTCTGAGCTGTAACTCCTAACCTCCTCCTTGTTTCTTGGCATGGACTCATTGAGTGATCTGGCCTTCAGAGATGTACAGCAGCATCCAGCTCCTCTTCCTGCATGTCCAAGCTCAGCCACACAGGAAATCAAACTTCCCCTGTGAACCTGACTCTGGAGCAGCCCTGTCTGTAGTTGCTCTGTCCTCCACGTCTCTCAGCTGGGGCAAACTACAGCACTGGGGAGCCACTGCTGGTTCCTGCTGCCATGAGTTTCTGCGCATGCACTGCTGGGCTGTGCTCTCTTCATGTCCCCAGAGCAAGACCAAATTTCCCCATGCTGCCCAAACATCAGGTTGTCATTGCTCACTTGCTTTTGGCAAATACCCTGCATCCCTCTCGCTCCCCTGCATCATCAGCAGCCAGGCTTCCCAGTCTGGTACCCTGTGAGCTGATGGTGAGAGGGACACCCAGCCTGCTGTTACCCATGCTTATCAGGCTCTGTACAGCTCCTGTTGCTGCAGAGAAGACCATCCTGGAGAGAAGACAAGCAGGCATCACCCTAGGGATGGTATCATAAACCATTTTAATAAGGCATTTTGTTCCCCTCCCCACCATCCCAACTCATGCAAACACTGCCTTGTTTAGTTGGCAGCATATGATAAAGACCCCAAGGGAGCACAGGAGGGGGAGAAAAGGGACATCTGTTTAGAGCATTTCTACTGCATGGTTCTCCCAGGCTATTTCTATCTCTTCTTGTCAAAATTTATCAACTGCGTAATTGTTTAAACAGCATTAAAGTGCTTGAAGCAAGAGCAACTGGAAATTGTCCTGTAGTTGCCTCTGGTAGTGATGCTGACAGCTCAGGAAGGGACTGGGGAGAGAACGGATCCATTGGGCATGGGAAGCCTCTGACTCCTTTTCCAGGGGAAGACACCACCCTGTGCTGCTAATATGAGAAAAATAATCTCACTTTATCCCAGTGCCCTTCCCTACTTTTCAGACCCAAAATTCTGCTCCCTCTTCTCTGCTCCCTGTCTTGACCTGATGTTAGCACACATTTAGTCTGCTGAATTATTTACAGCAGACTCGCTGGCTTGGGAACCTATAGCTAATGACAACATCTTTCACACCAAAGTACCCTGATCTTGCTCTGACCCTGCTGAGCCCTTGGCTGGCACCTCACTGCCTGCCCAGGCTCTGCTGTACTTCTCAGCCACACCAGAAGTTCCAGAGAGACATGGAAAAGCACTGGGAACTGGGAGGAGATTAGGATTTTTTGCTGACTGCCATCTCCTCTCCCTGCAGGCAGGAGGGATGTGGCCAAACAGGATATCCACGGTGGGATTTTTCCATCCCTAGTGACACTACCTGGCCTGGGACCGTGCAAACATGGACATATGTGGCCGGTGACAGGCAAGAGCTGTGTCCTGTGCTGGTGACATCAACAGACTTCCTTCTTTCAGCACTGTCTGGGAAGAATACAGTGATCTTCTTTAAGTACCACAGCTGTATGGAGCTGTGAGTGGAGAAGGGAAAGCAGCATTTACATGTGGAGCATGGAACCCTTTGCTCCCTGCCCCATTGCAGCAGTGACAGGAGGTGGCCACATCCCAGCCAATCCCTCCCCTCCCATCACCCTGGAAGCTGGGGACACATCGCTGGTGGGCGGCAGGAAGTTTGCGCCAAATATTTTGACAAGGGGCACTTAGGATCAGCTCAGACAAAATCCTTCCTGGCGCAGAGGCGAGCGCAAACAGAGCACCAGTGTGTGTCCCCTCAGCTCACCCCAATAGTCACAGTCCCAGCCTGTGGCCACTGACCCTCAGCCAAAGAGGCTTTGTCTTCTCAGTCTTAGGCATCCCTAATTCCTGGCACTGCACAGAGCAAGGGTTGTGGGAAGCTGTTTAGACTGGACTTGGTCTTCTTTAATTACAGAGCTGTTTTTGTCATGTTAAACAGGATAAACAAACCTCAGGAGAGCAGAAGAAGGATATGCTGCCATGGGATGCTGGTACTGCACAAAGCCTTCCCTATTTATGCTAGGCAAGAAAAGGAAGGGTTTCCCAGGAAGCTGCCAAGCCCCAAAGTCCTTTTTCCTTTTCTCCTCCAGCCCAGCAGCTGGAGCTAAGCTTCCCCTCTATCCCATCCTATGAGCTTATTCCCAGCCCAGCTGCAGGAAAGGATGCAGAGGGAGCCTCTGGGCTCATTTCACATGTAGGTCCAAAGCTCAGGATCACACATTCACTAAGAGGGTTCTTGCATTTTGAGCAGCCCCTGGAGAGACACTCCACCCCTGCATCTGGTTGCTTTCTGGCAACCCTAGAACTCTGCCACCTGAGAAGGGTGGTGAGGGGTGACCACCTTCTCCCCTTCTCGGCGCCTTCATGCCACGAGATGCTGTGACTCAGGTGGACCTACGAGCTCTCCATGGCACCCAACACAGCATGAGCTCATTGCTCAGAAAGGTCTCGCATCAGGCCACGTTTCTTCAGGTACTGATGGGGACCTGCTTTGGAACGTGGGGTACTGGGCATGCTGTTCCCTCAAGCAGTGGATCCACAGGCCAGAGCATCAGCAGGGCCAGGGTGGAGCTGCCAGCACTATGGTCCCATGCCATGGCACCTAATAAACACCACTGACGTTCCCCTGGCCCCATCACCACGTGCTCCTCGCCACCCCCAGCTCCCCCGCGTGAAGCGGGGAGCCACAAGGGTGGGAGAAGGGATATTTTTATTGTTTCTGACACCGCCTGCCCCAGATTATCATGTTTTATGCAGCGAGCCAAAGAAGCATCACTCTGCTATGCTGCAGCTGGGCTGGCTGCCCAGCCCAGCAAGGAGAAGGGCGAGAGGAAGGCAGCGGGGCGCGGGTGTGTGCATGCACGGGTGCAAGTGCACGGGTGTGTGCACACGCGGGCCACGGGGCACGGCTTCATTCAGCCCTCCCTGCTGCGGCACGCAGCGTGCATCCCACTGAACAGGGCAGAGAGGTCGCCTGCTGCCTGCAAACGTGTTTGTTTTTCTAGTCCGGCTCCTAATTCGATTAGGACTAATTGCATTTGGGAGCGTGGTGGGGGTTTTTGGGTGGGTTTTTTTTGGCCTTCTCCTTAAAAAGCTGGGATACTGATTTGCATACTCTTACCCGATGTGCCTTTCCAGCTCCTGGCTGGGCCAAGACCCGAAATCTGGTCACTTGGAGTAGAGTTCATGCATTGAATTATCCCAGTCACAAAAAAAAAAACCAGCACAGCATGGGGAGGCAGCAATTGGAGAGCCTGCATGCCTCATGAAATAAAGGTGAATTTTGATGAACTAAGCACTCCTGCAAGCTAGTTGACCTCTTCTGTCACACTCCCTTTCTGTGGCTCTCAGGAACTGAGGGGTTGTGCCTGCTGTAAGTTGCCCCAGGACTACTGCACCGACCCAAGCCCCCAGTGCTCCACTTTTCCCCATTGCTACCACATCCACAGCAATAAATCCAACAGCTTTAGGGTGCATCTCCTGATGGAATACCAGGAGTCATTTAAATTTATTAGCTCCATTCTTGTTACAGGTTTGGTCCACATGAAGGTAGTCCTGCCCCAAGTACTGCCTGGGCACAGCCTTGGGGCTGACCTTGCGCAGGACTATGCCCAAGGGTCAGGAGAACATTTGGAAGCTGAGAGGGATAAATCAAAGGGGTGGGTGTTCCTCCCTGCCAGCTGGCCCTGGTGCCAGGGAACGGCCCCAGTCATGTTTAACTTGTTGCTCTCGAAATAGCCTAAGTTTACATCGCCGCGGGAAGGGATTGGAGAAGGTCAGAGGGGAAAAATCCATCAAAAGGGCTTTTTAAAAAAAACACAAACCACTAAATTCTGTGTCACAGATCGCTGGACACGAGCAAGGAAATATCTGCACACACTGACCCCAAGCCTGGGTCTTCTTCATCAGCATCTGCGCAAGTGGCAGGAGAGCTGGCCTGACCAGAGGCACCCTGCTCCGAGGCAGAGGTATCCTCACCAGTGGCTGCCAGAGCCAGACAAGCCTCTATTCTTCCAGGCTGGCACATCAACAATACCCTTCTGCATGTTTTCCCACCAAAACAACCCATGGAAGAAGACTGGCATATATACCAGTCTCTGGCACTGCCTTCCTCCACTGTTTAGCTGGTGCCCATCATGGGATGCTCATGCCTGCTCTGGTGCTGCATCCCATTCCTGGGGAGCCAGGGGTGAATGTTTTACATGGAGATGTCACTATCTTCTTTTTTTTCTTCCTTATTTTGGATAGGTAAAAAAGAAAAAAATGTTTTAAAAACAACAACAACAACAAAAAATAGATGCAAACTTGCAGTACAACCCTCCAGTTGCAGCTGGAGCCCAGCTGGGAGGAAAAAGACTTCTAAGAGAAAAGGGAGGCTCTGATTATTTATTAGTGGCCGATGTTTGATTGCTTGCTAATCAGTCCAGAGAACACACTCGGGTTCTCCTGGCCTCCCCGCTCACATGTGGTTCCTGTTGCTTTGTCCCTTCCCCCCTCCCTCTCTCTGGTTTTGCTTTGTTTGTTTTTCTGATAATTTGGTTGTTTTTTCCATGTCATTTTCCGTCAAACCGCATGTTTTTTCCCCTTTCTCTCGCCAGGCGCTGCAGTGACAGACATGAAGGAAGCAGGCCAGCTTAGGACTGCTTGTCCTCTGGCTGTCCCTTTCCCAGTCCCCTTCCCACCATTCATTGCCTGGGAGGCAGTGATGCCCATGGGGCAGGGCTAGGGCAGCAGTCTAGCAGACCCCACACCACCACTGAGACGTGGAAGGTGACTCCACTGCCCTCATCCTGACATGTGCCCCTGCTGCTGTAGGGGATTCTGCTATATTTCCTTGCCCATCCAGACCCCATCCCTGCCTACATTCCAAGCCACGAGGCAGCAGCCTTGCTAGGCAATTGGCAGAGTGATGAGGGTCAGATGCACAGCTGACAGGGCTTGGGCATCCCCAAGGCCAGGCAGAAGGACCAACAGACAGAGCTGCTGGTTTGGGACGGAGATAAGCAGATTAGAAAGGGAGAGAAGAATGGCAGTGGAAGGAGGGTGCCTGCCCTGGCTGCCTCCCTCCCTCCCTTCTTTGCACACAAGGCCTCCCAGCTCCCATGTGCGCTCTCCAGCTTCTGGCAGCCTTTCCACCGCGCGTTTCCACTCCTCTCTGGCCCATTAGCAGTATTTTTATAACATTCTGTAATGCACGGAGCCGTGTGCCAAACCTCAAGAGTGCATTATTTCCCAACGTCTTTGTTATATCCACCCCCGGGCCCTCCGGCTGCGCATTTCCAAATGCAGATCTGTGACTTGTGGGGGCACCCAGGAGCCTGGCACCACACTCCTGGTACCCAGAGCCTTCCCCTCCCTTCTGCCTGCTCCTGGTGCTCAGCCCCAGGCTCAGGCCAGGGATGCCTGGTCTGCAAAAGGACCTGGACCCATCTCCTGCCTCTGGCCATACTTGGGCATCTGCTGCTCTCCAGGCTGCAGGGCAGGTGATCACTGAAGATAACCACAGAGCATCCTGGTTGCTCTCCTGTGCTTCACCTCATGCTCAGCTCCCTAAAAAAAGAGGCAGACCAACAAGTCACTGCTTCAAGTGCCCTGGAAGAGGTTTCCCTGGAGAACTGCCAGATTCTCCCAGCCCAATTTTTGCTAGGGGTGATTCATGCCCTGTAGATGGGTGATGTGGGACCCTTAGGGATAACCAAGTCTGTGGGCCCTTTCTTCTCATCCTCCCTGGATGAACACTGTCCCACTGTATGTGCACCAGTGTCCCTTTTTCTGCAGGGGATGAGACAGCCCAGCTGCCCCCAGGCTCTGCAGGGTGCTGCTGGGCTCTCAGCCACATCCCCTAGGATGTGGATCTGGGTGTCAAACCCCACCATGAGGACCAGGTGAGCTACCTGTGTCCTCCCTCCCTGCCTGCTGAAGCACATTGGTGAAACACCTTCACACACTCATTCTTGTGCCGTTATGTAGCATCCTCACCCGTTCAGCATGAAATCCCCACCCCATATATCCTCGGGTACCCCCACAGCCACCAACATATCCCAACGGAGCCCCCCGGTCCCTGTGGGCCAGAACCATTATCGATAATACCACTGAGAGTGGTCCAAATGCTGATGCCGAAGCTTCCCCATCTCTCCCAACAGCTCCCCTTTTCAGCACAATCTGATCCCCTTTAGCTATTTCCTAAGCTGTGTTCCAATTCTCATACTAATCCACATTTTCTCTGGTTTAACTCATAATTTCCCATGTGGCATCATAGCAAATACTTCACTGAAGTCAAGACAGATTACATCGACCACATTTCTGGGCTTAGAAAATCGTTTCCCTTATCAAAGAGAGCTATCAGGTTAATTTGGTGTGATACATCCCTGGCAAGTCCCCCTCGTATTTTTCTCCCATTTTCCATTTGTCTCCATGTCTTTAATTGCTTCCTCTTCCAAGCATGCCCCACAGCCCCACTGTGCTGTGGGGTGAGGCTGTCTGATCAGGACTTTTCCTTCTAGTAAGCACAGGAGACACACTGCCTGTCCCCACAGCACTGGGTACCACCAGTGACCTCTCAGCTGCTAATGAGTCCTGCTAATGAACAAATGTCCTCTGTTGGGGATGAGGTGCTCCCCAAGTCTTCAATGCATTGTCTTCTTTGAAGGTGCCTCCATGACGGAGGATCATCTCCAGGTTTTAGCCTTTCTCCTCTCCCTTAGCCTCTGCTGCCCTTGCTCTCAGCACTGCCACTCAGGCCTGGCAGGGTTCATTTGGTATCCGGCTCTGCTGAGCTTACTTTTAATCTCCCCTGAAACCTGCCTGCAGAGCCACCTCTGCTCTTCTCTCCTCATTTGCTCAGTATTTATATGGCTAACCCCCCTTTTCATTTCCTCTGCAAGGTCTCACTCAGCTTGACTCCTGGCAGGTCTCCCTTTATCCCTGTGCTCGCTGACCCCCGTGACAAAGCTTGCTTTGCTAATTGACACCCTTTCCCGGTCCTTGACCCCTCTCCGCTCCCTCTCCACATCCTTCCTGTGGTATTGTATTCTCAGGAGCACCCCTGACTTGCCTGTGGGGCACACTTCAGGTACCATCATTTATTTAATGAGATCCCCAGCACTTCAGTGCTCACAGCCCCCAGCTCCTCACTCTCACTGCAGTCAACTTTCTTGTTGCCCCAGTAAAGGAGAAAAATGCAGGCATAGGCCTGTTTTCATTTAATTTCCCATGCAGTGGAAATGAAACAAGTCCAAGATCCCTCAAATCTCAGGTTTGGGCTCCCAATGCACCCAGCTGCAGCAGGGATGCTACCACAGGGCCATGCCGCAAACCTCCCATGAGTCACCCATCTCCACCTCCAAGCCCCAGCCCATCTCCATCTCCATCCCCTCCTGGGATGCTCCTTTGCATGATGCCACACCCACACACCTCCAGGGAATCAATCACTCCCAGCAGAGCCAGCAAACCTTAGGCAAGGAGGGGCTTGCAGGCAGGGGCTGGGGATGGCGGCGCTGGGAAAAGAAACCTCGTGGAGAACATTAAATTAAAATCCAGGCAATTAAATTAATTACTACTAAAAGCGTCTCACCTGATTAGTTCCTTGCACAGTTAATTGTGTTAACACCACCAGACATTCGGTTATTTATTTGTCACCCTATCTCCTGGGGCTGGTGGGCCCCTTTAGTGTTCAACTGGGCTCCTCAGCTGCCCAGTGCTCAGGGGGGCTGTGAGTCTTCAGCAAATGGGAACACACAGTAATAGGAAACAGCAGGATTTGGGCTCTAACGCTGAGCAATTCCCACGGGTCCCTGAGCGGATTGACAGGGATTACTATTAGCGAGGTGCTTAGCAGATGGAAGAGCCATTGCGGAGTCACAGCGATGCCACAGCTGCAAAGGAGGTGGCTGGAGGCTGCAGCCCCCTCCGTGCTCCCCTCGTTTCCTGCAGACCTGGGCTGCAGCCCCCTGTGCACTGCCATGGCCTGGGACCTTTTCCTAGGTGGGATCTGGTGAGCGTGTGCCCAAGCAGAGAAGCTGCAAAAACTCCTTTTGCTGTTGCCCATGCTGCATCCAGATCCTGCCTTTTCTGTCTCTGAACTGCTCATGAACGTTCCCTCACCCCAAAAGCCCAGTTAAGAGGCCCCTGAATAATTTGCTAGGCAGTGGCCTTTTTGCCTGCCATGCTCCCAATCTCCACACCTGCTTGCTGGTGTAAGCCCTGCTCCAGGCTGACTGCTTCCCCTCCTGCTTCCCTTTGTCTGCTCCTCACATTGCCTTTCAGCTTCTCCTTGGCTCACATGCCGGATCCCTCCCAGATGACCCTAAACCATGACATGGATGCTGTACAGCATCTCTAAAATTCATATCTCTTCTACAAGTGCAGCGAACCCCTCCTGCCTGATTTTCAGGGTTTACATAAACCCTGCTGTGACCCTCTGCCCCTGGACCACAGTCTACAATGGAAACACCACCCTGGCTCTGATGAATGGTGCAGAAGGTGAGACAAGGAATAAAGACAGGCTCTGCTGTGTCTTCCAAAACTGGAAACATACAGCCATCTAACACGATGCATCCCTAGACAGCAGAGCTTCCAGCTGGTGCCTTGTAGTACCCTGTGCAGCAATCATCCCTCAGCCTGCTATGCCGGCTGGTGCTCCCAGACACCCACTACTGCCAGTTGCAGACACTGTGCTGTGAAACACACAGTTGCTATCAGCTGTACAAACACAGCAGCCCCTAAAACACACAGCTGCTGTCAGCTCTCAGCATCATGTGAAATATGGCACAACTCTTATCTCTCCCCCGTGGAGACCTGTGAACCGGCACATCTCGCACTTAAGAGATGCAAAACACTGGGGAACATGCAGCTGTCCTCCAGCATCCCAGGATCCTGCAAACATACAGGGATCACCAACACCTTTTGGCTGCTCCTCCAAACAGCTATGTTGCAGTAACCTTAGCCAGCACTTCTCCTTCCTGACTGCAATCCTCTCTGACAGCTCAGCCCAAACTCTTTCCACCTATGGAGATGATTGTGGTGGCTCAGGGCAGGATGCAGAAGATATATCCCTTCCCGAATTATTCCTGAGGTATAATTTAATCTATTGGCTTTGATGCATAGTTTGGGGTGGATGGACTGATTCTAGCCAGCCTTTTGATGGGATTAGTATGCCACGGGGAGCTCATATGGTGGTGTGCAGCCTACAACCATATGTATGTAAAATAGAGGAGCTAGTATGGCAGGAGGGGGCTGTGAGGAGTCAATATGGAAGCAGAGACTGCGGCTGTGTCCCCCTCAACATGACATGCTGGGGTACTCACTTCCCACCCTCAGGTAGGTCTGGTATTTGAGGTGCCAGGAGGAGCCCTCGTAGCAGGAGTACTGTCCGTTCTGCATCAGGTCCACATTCTTCAGGATCAGATAGGACCCATTCAGGTGGGACTCATCGATGTCAGTGCCATTTACTGTCCAGGTCACAGCTGCATCCCAGTCCATGGAGCCACACTTCATGGTCACGTCTGCACCTACCCGCGCGTATTGGATGTCGATCTCTGTGGGGAGGAAGAGGAGAAAAACAGATGAACTCAGAGCCTCTGGACACAGCTGCCTTAGAAAGGGGATCTTACCAGCCCATCTAGGAAGCAGAAGGACTGGGGCATGAACTGACACTATTGGTGGCCAGGGAAGCTCAAGTTCTCCTCCTGATCCCAATAGTGATTTATTTTAACCTTAGACTAGAGTGCACCAGCTGACAAAAAACCAGGAGATCAGTATTCATGGACCACCTCCACCCACAGGATGGTTTCCCCTGACCTTTACCGTGCAGGAGACACATGAAGGTTGCATATATGGCTCACCAGCCAAACACCCCACAGCATGGCCAGACACACACACCAGAAAGGCAGTGCCACTCCTGTATCTGCTTGACTTGTTAGATGACACAAACCAAACACAGGCATCAGAAACTGCCAGCAGAGAGATGACAGAGCCTGGGGACTTGTCATTGCAAACTCCATGTATTTCCTAGGAGAGAGGGGAAGCAGGTACCTCTCCTTGCAATTCCCTATCCAGGAAACCAGGAAGAAGGATTGCAACCTAACCAGGCCATGCTTTGGAAAGGGGCAGCTGCTTGGTGCATGCAGTGCTGTTTGTCTCCCTGTCTGGGTTTTCTTCTCTCCCCGCAATAACATGATGCGTTGCTGAGCTGTTTGATGTAGCATCTCACGAGTGGGGCATCACAGCTCATTGGGCACCAGCTGCCTAATTGAATTTTCTCAGGTTTCTGGACAGGAGCTGGAGCTGACATTCATTAATGATCCTTAGCAATTGAATATTTCCCATGTTGCTACACTTGGCTGTGCTGAGCTGTATGCGGCAAGGATAAAACCATGTGTGTGTGTGTGTGTGTGTGTGTGTGTGCATGACGCGGGGTGAAGCAGGACAGGCGGATGAGTGGGAGATGAGGTTCCCTCAAGGCTTCATCAAGCTTTTGTTCACAGACAAGGGTGGTTCAGTTCTTAAAATACTCCTGGGCTTCAAAAACACATCTGACAAGGTGCCTTTTAAGGAAACTAAGCAGCCTTGACACATGGGAAAGTACTTGCAGGGATTTATAGCAGCTAAAGGTCATAAGACCAAAGGTGAGAGCAAGGTGTCAAATGTAGCAGTAGAAGATGTCACCTGGTGAAGTTTGACAGAGATCAGAGCAGCATCAGATCTGCCCAGATCTGCCCAACACCCTCATAACTCACAGGTAAAGAGGGGTCAAGGCAGTAAGAGAAAACAGTGTGTGGCTGAGGCTGTCAGGGCAGCCAAATCACAGCTTGATCCCAATGTGCTACAGAAGGACATCATGGTACAGACCCACCAGGCAGTAACTCTGTGTCGATAAATGCACAGTGGGATGCACCCAGGGAAAATGAAGACTTGCTTCCCCTATACGCTCACTATTCTAAATGTGCCACAGCCTCCACAGAAACACGTCTTGGAGTCATCACACTCACTTTCCTGTAAATATCAGCTCAGCAGTGACCAAGAACCCAAATCCAAAATGGAAAGCCTGTAACCTAAAAGCCATGAACAAACCTGTCCATGCTAGGAGTACAACACCCCTAAAACAGAGCAGAGGAAGGAAACAGGAAGAGAAAGGCTGGGAATAGATCCCAGATATGAATGGTTTTGTAGACTCAAATCCTTTATCCATAAAAGGAGACAACCAAACAGAGATGTGACAGACACCTTAGCCATGATGAGTGACATGAGAGGACAAATAGAGAAGGACTAATTGTATTTTCTCCTAATAAAATAAGGAGCAGCAAAAGAACTGGGTTTTTATTGCATAATATGTGATTAAATTACAGAAATCCATGTCCACCACATGCTGTGGATGTCAACATTTGCAGAGGGAAGAGTAAGTAAATGAATCCATAGCAGAAGACACCACCCAAGGCAGTAAAACATCAAGCTGCCCAGTGAGCCTGGGGAGGCTGCAGGCCTGGTGGTGTAGGATGGGAAAAGCAGCCTACAGGCTTGTCCTGCTCTTTTCTCCCTCTCCAGACATCAGCTCCTGGATCCCATTGATAATTGGGACCACATGCTTATGATCCATCCATTCCTTGTGTGAAAGCCCACAGTCTGAGTGCATATACTAACAGGCAGAAAAGAGGGAAGAACATCTAAGATGAGGCATCTGTGGATGGAGGAGGGGTAGCTGGAATGGGACCAGGTAAACAAACAGATAGGCACAAGTGGAAGAGGATGGATGAGTAGATGGATGAATTCATGTGACAACAGACAGATGGACAGCAGGCTGGATGGGCATGGATGGAATGGAAGAACAATGAATGGCAGTGGTGTTGGGTGGATGACTGGCTGTTCAAATGGCTCTGGAGGTGGATGGATGGATGGATGGATGGATGGATGGATGGATGGATGGATGGATGGATGGATGGGTGGATGGATGGATGGATGGGTGGGTGGATGGATGGGTGGGTGGGTGGATGGGTGGATGAATCGATGGGTGGACAAATAACTAGACAGATGTGTGGATGGATAGACACAGATACCAGTTTAAATAAGAGTTCCAGCACCTTACGCAAGTTCTCCTCTAATTTCTTCTGCTGCATAAGATAAAGACATTTTGTCTTCCCCTTTGCTGCTGGCTCACACATGGCCATTGATTATCCTGTTCTTATGCCTAGGATTGTGCTTGGCATAGACACTGGAGACATTGCAACACCCATCAGCCTTCCGTGGAAAAAGGCTTGATGCAGTGAGTGCCCCACAGACCTGCCTCCCTTGCCTTGCTCCTGCCTGCCTGCTGCCTAGTCCCAGGGAAGGATTGAGAACAGGGGAAAGCTCTGGGGTGCCCAGCTCTGCTTCTCAGGACTGTGACTGAGAGCTTGTCTGCAAGTAGTGGCCAAAGAACTAAGCCACGAAGGAGGGAAAGGCACCTTGAATTATTTGCTATTTATCCTTAAACACAGTGCAAACACATCAGCATTCATCCCAAAGGGCTGAGGGAGCCATTCCTGGAAGGCAGGTCTTTGAAAGCAATGCTCCTTTCCAAAGCAATGATTTAAGGTTCCTGATGAAGGAGAAACCCAAAGCACAGCTACAGAGGAAGTATTTCTCCCAGCAGGGTTTGCTGAGAATCTTACTGGAGCAGAGACAGGTCTTCATGTCCTGCCTCACTCCATTCCAGGCATGGAAGTTCCCACTCAACCACACTGCTGTGCAAATGTGTGGCTGATCCTTTGGGAAGGGGCACCATGGGAGAAGCTCCCGCAGAATACTGAAGCAGCCCTGCCTTGCACTGTGGACACCAGCTCTGCTTTAGGAAGGGGATGGGCAGCACTGACCATAACTTTTACTGGGAGCTTCCACTTCCTGCAGGCTGGGAAAGGGCAGGACCCCCCCTCTAGCCCACCCAGATTCTCACAGCTCACTCGTGCAGGGAGGGAAGAGAAGTTTGTTCACACTCCTGATCATCACATCAATGGTAATAAAAAAGGTCAAGGACCAAAATAGTGCCTGTGCTGCAGGGACATCAAATGGTGACATGAGCAGAAACAGATCCAACATCTGAGGGCTGCGGTTTGGATGGTTTGAGCTGGATGTGGAAGAAAATTTATTCCCCAAGAGGGTAGTGCACCACTCAGGCAGGTACCCTAACAATGGGGGGATCTCCATCCATGGAGGTTGTCAGGGCTGTTGACAAATCCACAGCTGATCTGGTCTTCTGCTGAGGACAGACCTCTTCCAAGTGGGACACTGGACTAGACACCTCCAAAGACTCCTTCCCACCAACACTCCTGTGATCATTGGCTACTCTGAGATGCTTGTGATCAGTGATACTTCGAGATGCTGCCCTGCACCTACACCACCTTGCTTCTGAGATGTGTGCCACTTTTGGGATTGGGTGACATGACAGGGCTGTGATGTCGTCTTAGAGAGGCTGGGATGCTGCACCCCCACCAGCAACATGCTGCTCAGCATCCAAGCCCACCTAGGGCCACACCTTCTATCAGTGCACAGTGCAGGTTTATTACATGAAGTCCGAGATCTGGAAAGGAGCTATGGTGATGCATAATGGGATCAAAAATTACAACTTTAGCCACAGCCCTGCAAAACTGCAATGAAGGGAAGATGGAAGCCAGTTGTGGGACAAACACATACAGCTCCCAGTACTGGACCTGGGGCAGCTTCATGAAACAAGCTGTGTACTGTTTGCTGCCCTACTAGCGATGACAAGTGACAGCTTGACAGGTCCTGCAAATGCAGGGACCAATGGGACAGTGGTCTAGCAGGGAGATGTAGAGGAAAGGTAAGACAAAGCGGCAGAGATGTGGGGCCCATGGGAACATATTTGATGCTTCCCAAATCCATCCAGCTGAAAATCCAATAGAAAGCTCATCCTTGTTTTCCTCCTTAATAAATCTCAACCTACAGCAAGACTGGAAGGGCAACAATACAGGGAAGCTCTGCAAAAACCTGAAGACTGCCCTTGCATGCACGGTGCTGGGAAGGAGTGGAACTCTTCTTCGGACCTTCCAGCTTCACTGGCTGCTCCCCCTCTGCTCCAGCTGAGGCTCCCGCCCTGTCAGCAGGGGCAGCTGCCAGGCATGGCAGGCGTGCTGCTGGGCATTGGCTTACTCAGCTTGCATGGAGCCACGGATGTGGCACTGGGGGTCTGTGCCCAGATGCCTGAAGGGTCATTGGAACAGCCAGCAGAGGAAGTGGAGAAGATGGTTTGCATTCCTGGCACGGTGCGCAATGTGGGTCTTGGAGCCAGGGCCTGTGGCAAGACAACATCCAGCAGGCACATATGGGGCCAAAACCATCCCTGCTGTCACAGCAATTTGCAGACAGACTGGGACAGCTATTCCCTCTTGGGGCACTCTGCCCAAATGCACCGTAGGGGATGTGGCTCATGTAAGCAGAGAGCAAAAGGAAGGCACTGCAGTGTTCCTGGGGAGAAGCACAAGTCCTTTGTAGATTGTACAGCCTCAGGAAACTGAAGCAGTGAGAAAGGTCATGTCCTCACTTTCCCTGATAGGACATGGAGCACTTCTGCAGTGGGACAGAGAATTACAAACATTTCTTTGGACAGACGCCTTCATATCACCCCACTAGCCTTCATACCACCCCACTAGCCTTCATACCTCCCCTTCACAACTAAGAAACTAACCACAAATAATTATCTCAGTGGTTAATTAACTGTCTGTGTACACAATAAATTATACATTTAATATTTACACATGGCCAGGGCTATGCCAGGAGCTTTCAAGGATATAAACCAGCAAGGCCTCTCATTCTTCAACTTCCCATAGTAAAAAAGATGAATCAGCCCACCGGAGATGAGCTGGGAGCCCCAGAGGATGGAGAGGGCAAGCGGACAGAGAGGTAGCCTGACCTCCTCCTCTGAGGGAGGATGTTCCTGCCCTTCTCTAGCCATTGGACAGGGCAGTGGCACAAGCCTGTGGCCTCTCTCTTGTTTCAGTACCCATGTTCACTGGCTTGAGCAGCACCAACTGTGTCCAAGGGATGCCAGTGGAACTCCTCTTCGGACCCCATGTGCAGCCTCACAGCCCTGAGGTCAGCCCTTCTTGAGACGAAACAGCCTCTGGGTCTGGAGGGGGTTTCCTGGCAGCAGCTCCCTGAAGCACAACCTCCTCACATCTATTCCCTCTGGTGCCACTTGGTCTTTGCACAGCTTTTGCTGCCAGCAGAAACCTTCCCTTCAAGGAGAAGAAATTTCATGCTTAAGGAGGCACTTCTTCCACAAGTGATTTAAAACTGGATACATCTTTGTAAGGAAACAGGCATAATTAAGTGTCATCGATGTAGCCAAAGATATGGACTGTTCCAAGTTAATTTTGTCCATTAATGAAGAGTTGCAGAAAGCAGAGCCCGCATTTGTTTGCTCTACTTTGGTAAATCCCTGGAGTCAGCAGCTTCGCTCTTGACAAGAAAAAATAATTAGCAAGAAACTTTAATTAAGAGATAACAGATGGGTGCTAAAGGACTTGTACTCAATCATGCCACAATAGCCTGGAAGCAGACCTTGGTTTACTTCAGGGGTGTTGTAAAGGAGGCACTTTACCCCTTCTGCATGCTTGGCTCAGAGCAAGATCCAAGGCAGGAAAGCCTGTTCTCTCAGCCTGGATGTGACCACAAAACATCCTCTTCCCACCGCTGCCCTGCTGAGTGCACCTCCCTCTGCAGCTGCACCCCAAACTCAGCTGGGGATGTCCCTCATGGGGGAAAAAGGGCCCCCATGGCCCTTCTAGCTGCTCAGTGGCACAAGCCTGGTGCTTGTCCCATGACCCTTGATGCAACATCTATGGGGGCTTTCTGAGGACGAAGGGACACTTTCACCACAAAATGTTCTATTGTCACAAATGATAACCGAGTCCATGGGCTCCCTCTCGGACCTAATGGTCCAACAGTGGGGAGGTATGACGGCTGACCTGCTGTGAGCGTGACAATGCCATCCCCCCAGACCGAGCTCCAGGTGACACAGTTGGGATGGCAGCACTGTCAGGACAGTGGCATTTGCACTGCTCGTGCACAGGGGCCAGCAAAGCTATGCAGTGGCAGGGCATCAGCATCCTCCTGGGGAGAAAACACAATGCTAAACAGAGTAGGAAACCACAGAACAGAGACCGGCCACTGGAAGCAGAAGCCACACCAACTCACAGCAGGAGCGAGGGCCAAGTCCTTTCAGCGGCACTGGCTCAGGGCCATGGGATGCAGCAGCTCCCCGTGCATTTTGGGCTGTGGTCCCATGGGGAGCCCTGGCTGGCAGACATGGTAGCAGGACAGTGAATGTTGCCTTAGCAGACAAATAAGTGTTATTTTTCTGCTTGTACCATATCATCAGACTGGCTGAATCAACAGCTTTGGCCTGGTCTGAATGGCATCCCACCAGGGCAGAGCGTGCCCTCTCCCTGTGCCTGACAGAAATGTTATGTCTGTGTCTTGTCCTGGTATTGCTGCATTTTTATCAGCCCCATATTGGGACAGTCTCTCTTGTAGCTCTTTAGACCTGCCAAATTGCATCAGCCCAGAGCCTCACGCTGGCAGTGCTTCTAGCTGCAAGCCAGAAGGGCTCCATGTCAGAGGCAGCCTTGTTTTCCTTCATGCCATCACACCCAGCTCTCATTGGGAGTAATAGGAACTGTACAGGGATGTGCTGCCTCAACAGCAACTTGACCCTGCTCACAGGGGACAAGCAAAACTGGGAACAGCAACCAAGTCCATCCTGCCTCAGTAACAAGAGTCTCTTCAGCCATGCATGGGTAGGAGACCCTGAAGAAGCTGTCCTTTTCTCATGGCTTCAGGGTGGGTGTGAACTCTGCCAGAGAGTGCTAATGCTGGTGTGCAATGGTCACATACCTCTATTACTGATCAAGCTGTTTTGACACAGCCAGGACCAGAAGAAGATGCACCTCTGCTGCTACTTCTGCTCTTCTGCCCCAGTTTCTCTGCAGCAGAGAGGTCTGGATTCTGCCAGGCTGTTGATCTTGGCTTTCTTTTCTTTTTCTTTTTTTTTTTTTTTCCCCTGCACAGGAGACTTTGTTCTTGCATCCCAGGAGGAGACCTGAGCTCATATATTGATTCATTTTCCAAAAGAAGGTCTTGATAAGACCATCACTTGGATGTCCTACCTCTTCTGGTCTAAGTGTTCTGGGATTCCAAGTGCTCTCCTTACTGCAACTGGCTGAGCTGTGACACAGTTTTCATCCTAAGGCAAAGAGAAGGCTTGCCCACTTGGCTTCCTTGCAAAGTCAACTTGAGATGACTCACCTCGAGGAAGAGCAGTTGCCTGGCGAAGCAGCAACTCCTGCAACTACATCGTGGCTGCCCCAGCACGTGGGGCAGTATGGTATTGGGGGGAAGGTGTTGGAAGACCAGAGGGACATGAATGGCACTAATGGGAACCAGCACACAGCAGAAAAACCCCACCAATATTCCCCAAGCCAGGCTCATTTGAGCCTTCAACCTTCACTGCCAAGTGACTGGTGTTAGCACCATGGATGAATTAGAGGCTTGTTTTCTGGTCCTGCTTTTTCATGCAGACAGGACAAATAACTCTAGGCCACAAAAGAGTGCTTAGATCAGGCTTTTCAATGCCGTTTAAGGGGAAATCAATGTGATTCAGAATTAGGTGCCCAAATCACAGCCATAAACACAAGAAAAGCTCATTGTGGTCCAGCAGCAGTGTGAAGACACCTGTATTTACTGAGCTTTGGGGAGGGGGGGTAAAGCCAGATAGAGACGTCAGGGTGCCTCACAACCTGCTGACCTAAACACACCTTTTCATCCCAGTACACAGTGTACACTTCCCCATCACTGTTTGCCAGTGCCCACACGCCTGCCCTCAAATCACAGCCTTCCTCCACACAAATACACAGGGGGGACTGCTGTTTGTTCACACAATAGCCCGGCTCGCGCTTCACTCCACTCGGAGTTGCGGATTAGCATCAGGCATTGTGCACTGGTTTTTTATTAGCACAGAATTATGGAAGTCAGAGGCGTAAAAGACCTGTTGGGTCCCACTCAGTCCATCCTCCTTCTGCCAAGACAGTATTGGTCCCTGCAGCATATTTACTATTTCTCCAGTCTAATTTTACATACTGTACAATCTGTGCTGTGCCAAGTTACGATCCCTGTGTGAGAAGCAGAGCTCTCAATTTCCAGGCTCTTGGGTGTGTAAAATCACAACCGCGATGTTAAATTAACTTTTTTTTCCCTTGCATTTAATCATTTAATAGCTCTAAAATTCAGCCCCTCAGGCTCTTTCTGTCTCTCTGTTGGCTTGGGTTTTGCCTGCTGTAGGCCAGTGGCTTGTCGCTTACACATGTAATGCTCCCACCCCTGGGTGGCTCAGCAGCAGCTGGGCTTGAAGCTGGGGCCGCTACAACTTAACACATGAACTTCTGCAGCCTGAGGATGGAAAAACTCCTCTTCCTTCTTAGCCACAGGTACAGGAGGTTCATTCCCCTTCTTACAGCCCAGTCCCGCAAGCAGGAGGCACAGGGTATGCTGAACACAGGGACAGGACTCAAAAGCATCACTCAAGCTGGATTAAGAAATCAATACAGGGGTGCAACCTGCAGCACTAAGACAAGGTGGGGACAGGGCAGGACTGAAGTATTCCCACTTATGCCCTGTGCCTAGGAACTCCCAACAGAAGCACCAGTGCTTTTCCCTCCACCTTTATATCCACCAAAGGTTACACCTCAGGACTCATTTCTTCCCCCTGCAACAACACCAAGACTTTTTATTGTGCATGTATCTACAGGATAGCAAAGGAACTGAGCTGCCACCAGGGCAGCACAATGAAGAGGGAGAGAAGACTAGATTCTGATAAAATGGGAAGCATTTTCCCCAGTTTTGGGGTTTTTTTTGACTCAGTCACCATCACTGCTCCAAGAAACACCTGCACATCTGGAACCCAGTGTGGATTTCAAAGCAATATTAAAAACAAGGCACCCATCTACTCTGCCCTGCATGGGCTTTATTAACAACTAAGACAAGGCATTGGGATTTACATTGGTAATAATGAAATACTACATTTGCATTTCATGCCTTTCACTCTCAAAGATCCTCAAGCAAAGCCAAGCCTGGAAAGGATCACTGGCACTTGTTTGCCTGTGTCACTGTCACAACCTGCAGAGTTGCAGCCCACCCATCACACAGAGTATCTGCTGGGTTACAAGCACATCTAGGGGCATATATCAGACACAATACACACTGGAAAGACCATTATTTACACTAGAGACACAGGATAAATACCTGAGTGTAGGTAATGGAGCCCTACAGACCATGCAATAGGACCCCAGGACAGAGCAGAGCTTGAAAGCAGGCTTCAGCCTGTGTCTGAAGGAGGCTGGGATTCTGGATAAGGGCTGGAAAGTGTATCTGAACAATGGATGACATGACTGCAGGATTGTGGTCCCCAAATGCTTTCTGAGCTCCTCATGGGGATCAGCACTATTCAGGAGCCCCATAAATTCACAGGCTGCCTGAGTATTTACAACTTACTCTGCAGTCAGGGAGCTACACAGCGTGGCACAAGCTCTTGTAGTTGTCTCTGGGCAGGTAGGAGAGATGGGGTTTTCTGTGCACTACATGGATGATCCCTGCAGCAAGATGTACATCCATGAGACAGCAGGAGTCTGAAAGCCCACGACGCTTTGGGGCATACATACAGAGGCTTTGCATGCCTCCTTGTGAAGATCACAGAATCAATCATGGAATGCTTTGGGTCGGAAGGGACCTTTAAAAATCATTAGTCCAAACTCCCTGCCATGAGCAGGGACAGATGTGCGTGTACTACAGAATCATGGGATGGATACATCCTGTTCATGTCTCTATAAACACAATGCAGAAGCTCACAAGAGACTGCACCACCTTGGAAAAGAAAGCCTTAAGATGAGTACAGTAAGCCAGGAGCTTTCAGCGGGGTTGGTCCCATTCCCGGCAGCTTTCAGGAGAGGGTGCATGCAAGTCCTTGAAGGACTGTGAACTAAGCTTGAAGGATTGTGAACTAAGTTCCTGTCTGACCCTGCTCCCTTGGTGGTGCCCTAAGCACCGATGTCCAGCACCCTTTCCAAAATCTGTGGAGATGATGCTCTTCATTAAGCAGCTGAGCACTTCCAGAACAGACCCCACTGGCTGCTAATCGTCCCGGCTTCATCACACAGAGTCCCTCACCCTAAAAAAAAAATTTAAAAAAATCCCTGTAATTTCTATTTGACATTGGCGGCCCCTCTGCTTGTTGAAATACCTCGTCCTCCTGCTCCACAGAGCCTGTCTTGCTTGTCTGTTGACTGCCATTCCCTCTCCATACCACTTTTGTTGCCACCCTTCTGACTAAACTCTCAAAAGCAGAAAGCAGTGCTGCTTTTGGGAGCTCAGTCTGCCTCTCAGAGCATTTCCTAACCTCCAATTACTGATGCTGCTGTTTCAGAGAGCCCTCAATTTGGTGTGGTTTTTTTATTCCCTGTGTTGGGAATGATGAGCAAATGTTAGTTCAGGAGCAGACATTCATTCAGTATGACTTGAACCAATTGCCCATTATTTCCTAAATTTCTGCACTTAAAAGCTTTGAGTGTCTTACTGCAAAACAACAGCTAAAAGGCCAGTTATGCTCATTGACTGAAATGCAAATAAACGTGCCCGCTCTCTGGAGAGCTCTTGGGTTTGCAGCAGCAGATTTTAGGGAAGCGTATTTTCTCAAAGTAAGACTGTACAGAAGCTCACCATGTCCAGACCTCCAGCTATCTGAAGGCACTACTGAATTACAACTATTATTAGCACAAAAGACACTTGAATTCTGGATTTTCTGTAAAACGTTTTGAATTCAGGTTCTGAAGCATTTAAAGGACTTGAGAAAATATCTTTGGCTCAAAGTCAGCAAAGCACTTAGGCAAGGCCTTAACTTTGAGCATGTGTTTAAGTACCTTGCTGACTTGGGGCTTTTAACCCCAGAAAAAAAGAAAGCAAAGAAGAAATTAAAACCAAATAAAAAATTCTGGTGCACATAGAAATCTCCAAGCAAGGAAAAGTAATACAGGGATCTCCTCTGGAAAGTAAGAAAACAAAAAAAATAATAGTGACTTGCTTTAAAATTAGACACTGGAGGAAACTTTCTGAAGGAGGGGGGAGAAACATTCCTAGAACAAATGGAGTATTTCAATGTAGCCTAACGCCAGCTTCACTTTCCTTGCCTCTTCAGCACGCAAAAATTATTTATTGCTGAAAAAAAATCCCAAACCAAACCCAAAACCTGCTTCCCCCTCCCATTTCCAGACTAAGCATGATGGGAGAGAGAAAAATCTTGGCTTCAGCAGCTAAAAAACATCTCTGAAAGGAGTCGGCTGTGAGAGTCTGTCTCTATCAGGAGGGAGGAAGAGGATAAGGGATGAGGGAATAAAGGGTAGTAATGAGGAGGAGGAAATTGCCCAGAGGCAGGAGCCTGCAAACAACTGAGAGGGGGAATAGGAGAAAGTCCTTAAGGAGAGAAAAATCAGTGCAAATCTATGCAGACATACACGGAAAGCAGCTACAGGCAGCAAGCAGCTCTGCCCCTACCTCCAGCTTGAGGCCATGAATAGAAAAACTTACAGCACTAAGAGGATCCTCTGCAGCCCACCCAGGGAGAAGGGCTGCTGGCCCACAGGAGACGGCAATGGATGGGAGAGCAGCCACGGGAGCAGGGACCAGCAAGAGGAGATGCCCTGGCTACTCTCACAGCTCTGCCACAGCCACCAAAGGCTCAGGATGCCATCAAGTTGAAAATGCTGCTCTGGCCCCATCAGGGCAAAAGTTCATTAAAGAGAAGGGGAAAAAAAAAAAATAAACCAAGGCTAAGTTCCTCCCTTCAGAATGAAACCAAAGGTTTTCATGTCTTTTAGAGGGTTTTTTTTTTTTTTCCAAAACGGCTACACTGTGTTGTAGAAAAGGCTTTCCAAAACATTTTAGGGGAAAGGGGTATTAAGTAAAAGTGAAGAGCCTAACAAATTCTGAAAAATACCAAAAAAGAGAAACTACAGTCCTTCCTTCCCTTCAAATTATTTTCTCTCTTTTCTTTTTTCCTCCCTGACAGAGAAATACGATTTTGTAAAACATCCGGAAGTTGACGGGACTTCATTTCCAACAGAAAATGGCTCCCCTGAGGATTTTGCCCATCAGCTTTCATCAGGACAGATTGGCAGCAAGCACATTGCTTTCCAACGAAGATGTCCCTCATGGGAAGCAAGGTATCCCAGCACAGAGCCCCTCCTCAGCACTCACACTGCCACACTGCCAGTAGCCCCCCAGGGACAGCCACCCTGTCATCCACTGCCTCATGGGGGTACCCAGGAAGATGCAGCTCTCACCAAAACCAGCCGACAACATGCATGAGTGAGACAAATGAGGAGAGCATCATTCTCCCAGTCTCACATAGGGAGAGCTGAAGTCCCCAAAGATGAGGAAATGACTGGCACAGGAGAGTTGATTGTGTCAGAGGTAGGCTCTGATTTTTCCCCTTCTGCTCTGATCTCTGTGGCACCTGGTATATTGACACCAGGGTTTGGTTGGGCTCTCTTGATCCTGCTGAAATACAAAACCATGAAGCACTCAATTAATTTGAGCTGATGCCTTTTTATCCACCTGGGACCTCTGTATGCCCCTGGGGATGCCAGCACTCAGCCACTGCAGTGGTGGCTTGTGCGGCTATGAGGCAGCTGCTGTGGTGTACACCAGTGACTCCCTCTGAGTCACCAAAGCAAAAACCCTTCTATGAACACTGGCTAAGCTAAAAAATTCCTCAAGGCTAAGCAAGTTAAGAAAAATGCTGCAAACTTACTCGAGGAAGGAAAACAATTAAATCACCTAACAGCCTGTATCCACTAATTCCTTGTGCTACCAGGCTTGACATGAAAGCCTCTGCCTGCTGACACCCACTTCCCACCCCTCATCCAGCCTTGGCACTGCCTTCCCAGCACCCTGGCAAGGCATCTCTGCACACGTGCTGTGCGGGAAAGAAAATCCACCAGAGCCCAGGGCTCCCAGCATGCTGTCACAGCCCAACTGGGTAATGGGCTGTGCAGTGACAAGCTTGGGAGCTGCCGTCCCATGCCATGGCACAAAGTAAAGACACTCAGTGTTCAGTATTCACCAGGCTGGGAGACACATCCACAACATCAGGCAACAGCATTAAAAAAGGATGTGAGGTGCTCATGGTGGCTCCTGCTATGAGGTTCTTCACTCTGGAGCTGTGATTTAGGGCAGGATGAAGAATGTAAAGGGATTAATTCTGCCTACCTAAATCCTGAAATTTTCCTTCTGAGCTTATATCCCAAAGTCCTACTCATAGATCAACAGAAGGATGCCCAGGGCCATCTCTCTGGAGATGTGAAGAATAAAATTGCAAAAACAAGGAGAAAGAAATGCACCATGGACACAAAAGCCCATGGACTCAGAGAGCTCAGTGGAACAAACTTACCCAGATTCCAGAGTAAGATGGTTCACCAACACAGAGATAGCCTGTCTACTGCATATCTTGCTTACATAGGGCAGACACCTCCCTTCTGAAGTGAGTGATCCAGCTCCTCAGCCTCCCCCATATTTCTTGGGAGACAAGACACATCCCACTTCTTGAATAGCACTACTTGGTGGCCCAGGGGTTAACTGACCCTGCTGCCATGCAGAATATATTAGTAGCACCTTTGCTAAGGCTGAATCAAGCTGACAATGTCAAGAACCAGAAAATAAAATTAAAAAAAAATAAAAGGAAAAAACCCTACCCTGCATAGACACATAAACAGATGTTTCTTCTAAAATGACAGCTTCCAAAGCCCCATGTTGTCACTATTCCCCCCAGGGATTTTCCTTGCTGTCTCCCATGCTGCCAATGCAGCAGCTATGTAACTTTTGAAGAGCACTGATCAACGGCATGTAAATAGCTGCAGTGATTATACTGCAACACTTCACTGCTTCCCTGAGCTGCAGCTCCCTCCTCCACTGTTGGAAGTACAATCAATGCTAATTAATTAAGGGCCAGAGCCTGCCAACCATGGTCAGACCAAGTTCACTGTTGCTTCCTGAATATTCAGGGCTTACACTCCATAAAAGCAAGGATCAGTCTTCAACAGCTTGCACTGAAAACAACAGAAACCCTCTCTGCAAGCCAGGATGGATGGACAGACAGACATGTCTGTCTCAGAACTGAGAGGTGTTCCAGGGCAGACGCAGAGCGCTGCAGCTGTAAATCAGCAAAGTGCCACTGACATGATGGGAAGGGCAGTGAGGCAGCCTACAGGCATCCCTAAAGGCTCTCTGCCAACAGGAACCATGGAATTGGCAGAGCTTTTACAACTGGCCAAGGCTAAGAGGAGGATGCTTGCATGGGGCCAGCGAGAGAGCAGGAGCAACCTCCAGGAGCAAGGAGAAATACCCTTTCTCTTAGCACCTTGTGACACTGGGAGAGGGGAAGGCAAGGGCTGAGTGTTAACAGGTAAAGATGGAGGAACCTCTTGAGGGCAAAGGAGACAGGGAAGACTCCCAGTACTGTGAATATACTTCACTGGAGCACCAGTGGGAACAGTACTGCAGTTCATTAGCAAGTGAGCCTGTGGCCATGTCTCCTACCCCTGCCAAAGGGCTTCTGTGATACTCTTAAGAGTCAGAGGGCACCAGTGGGGAACCCAAGCTCCTGAGCTGCCCCTCCCCTATGCCACACAGAGGGACTCTCACTGAAGGGCAATAAAGAAACAAACACAAGGCCCTGTGCTTCCCATCACAAAAGGTAAAACTAATTTTCAAGTCTGCTGAGCACAGGAACTTGGATATGACTACCGGATTGGCGCCTTGCTGCATCCCAGGTAATGCTACATCCCCTCCAAAGAGCAAGCATCCTGCAGAGCTCCACAGCCTCTTCTCACTCCTCAGCAATATCACTGGATTTTCACACTTTGCAACCAGCTTCTCCAGTTGTCCCAGCAGCTGGCACAGATTGTGGCAGGTTATGGCCAGACTTGGAGGTTTCCCATGGGAAATCACAGGCAGAGGACGAGATATTAGCTTCTGGATTTAATGCACTCTCACTCACTCCTATGTGCCTCAGTTTCTCCTGTGCACAGCATGCTGTCAGCTGGAGCAACCACACCACAGAGCAGGCAAGCCGCAGATGCAGCAGAGTCCAACCTGCCAGGGCTTGTGGCTTGGCTGGAGTCAGAGGCTCTCTGTGACTCATCCTACAAAGCCTCAAGTTCATGGCTACGGCTGGAGAATCCTCTTGAGTACACTCCAGGCTCAATTTACTGTCCCCCTGGGAGCAGATTTGTGCATAAACAGTTCAGATGATGAGCAGAGCTTGCCTGCCTGCTTGGAGAAGGACCTCACTAGAAAGGATGCATGGATGTGGGGCTACAAGGACAAGCTTTCAGCTGCAGGTCCCTGTGTGTATGGTCTGCAACACACGGGTTTCAGCTGGCACTGCTGTTGTGAGCCTGCTTTCATGCTGCTCACAACAGGATGAGACCCCTGATCCTGCTCTGTACCTCTGTTACCTCTGTGAGGGATGCTCTCAACTTCCTTGGCTTTATTTTAGTTTGGATCCTGGAGGCAGCAGGTGTGGCCCCTTGTGAGCAGCACAGACTGGCTGAGCACAGAGGGAACCTTTCTCCGGAGAGCAGAAGGCACCCTTTGGAATAGTAAAACATCCATCCCCCACCATCCCTCTGCCAGCAGAGCTGTATTATTCAGCAGCATACCCAAGGTCTGGACATCAGAAATACATGCACACCTCATTACGCCTTAGCAAATGCAGCAGGAATCAAGCAAGACACACCATATGCTGCAGCTCGGCTTTAGCTTGTGCATGCCAGTCACTTCCTTGGTGTGGTGGTGCCAGCTCTCCTCTGCCTACAAAGCACACAGGTCTTGGCTGGCAGAGGTCCTACAGTCTCCCAGCCTTGCAGGTCAGTGTTTTCCATTATCGGCTCTGCACACCTCTGGCTGCATTGCAAAGCTTTAGAATAGATAACTAAGAAGAGCCTGGCTACTTGCAGATGACTTAAATCTGCTAACAAAGGTCTGCTCAGGGGGAAATGCTGCAGGCTTTGCAAACTAAAAGAGGTAGGAAGGTCAAGTGTGTTGCACCTGGGATGAAAGACAGTTCATGGCTCTGGCAGCTGTGTGCACCCTGAGGTTAGGTTTTGACCCATCTGCAAGGAATTTTGCACTGAGAGGTGGATATGTCTTGCCAGGGACTCTCCCTGCACACAGGTGCATATAACTGTGCAAGGAATAGCTTTTAGCCCCTCCCAGTGTCTCTTGAGTGGAGACAAAGGCTGTTTTACCCCCATTCTGTGAATCACATCCACAAAACCCTTTCCCCAACACCAGCCTCCCTAGCATGGCTGTAATCAAGGAAAGGCAGTGCAATGAGGCTCCAGACTCCTCAGCTTCAATTAGCACCTGGTAGCATCTGAGCCTAAATAAGTCTTTCCCAGCAAATTGTACACCAAGAGATCAATGGTCCATACACAGGACTAATACCACGGTAACCCCTCCTGCCTCCATCACTGTCAATTGCCTTGTGGTTTCACTTCACTTCTCCACCTGATGGGCCTTCCTGAAGCAATCATTACAAGGTGACACATATCGCTTTTCCCCTCTGTAACAAGGCTGCCACAGCCTCTCCTCAATCCTTCTTCTCTTTCTCCTTTTAATAAGCCACAATTATATTGGCTTCTCTGCATGGATCCACTTCATTTAGTGTTGCCCAAGACCGATTATCCTGAAATATGCTCTTTTCATCCACAGCACAGATTGCACACCTTGCAAGTTGTTCTGTTTATTTTTCACACTCCAGCATCTCCCATCCTGATTAGGAATCTGGATATTGGGCATTTCCCTTTCCACAGAATCACAGTGGCTTCCCAGAGAAATTAACCCCATCAAAGACTTTGAAAATGTTTGTGCATATTGTGTCCCAGCATCTGCACTCCTGAATATGCTTCATGGTATCTTTGCTCTGTTCCCATCCCAGAAAATCCTCTCCTCAGGAAGCAGAGAGAAAATATTTGTGCTTAGTGTCTTGCTGTGGTTGTGCTCCCATTATGCAGGGCTTTGCTTGCTCCCGGATGTGTCACAGGTGGACTGAAGACAGCGGCAAGTGACTCTGTGCCCAGCACTACAGATGGATATGGAGGACCTGAATGTCTCAGCCCTGCCCCTACTTGCCCTTTTGGTCCTGGGTTCTGCCACACATAGCTGCTGTGACATGTTCTGGGGACGATTTGTAGCACCTTGTGCTAAGGCTGTGGGCTCCTGCCAGCGGTGCCCGGAGCTGCCCCAGAGCAGCAGCACTTTGCTCTTTCAGCTTGACCAGTGATTAGCTTTGCAGTCCCAGGGCAGCCTATGGCCCAGGACTTCAGACACTGGAAACCCTTCAAATCGGATAATAATGAGGGGCACCTTCAGTCCAAGGTCTGTTGGAAATGTGTCTCTGAACAGGCTGGTTGGGACCAGACTGCTGGAAATGTGAGATGTCTGGCTCTCTGGGATGGCCATGGGTGACTTCTGAGGCAAGACCTTTCTGAGCTTTTGGAGTCTAATTGAAGCCAAACCCCAGAAGCACTAAAGGTTTCCACTCCAACTGTCACTATTTAATGAGATCTTCCACTTCTGTGAGCTTTTGAGAATGTAAAAACAGGATTGCTTCCTCCCACACCAAAAGGAACACAGTGCTAGGACAGAACATGGCCCTTCTTCAGCAGTCAGAGCTCATGTAAAGAGCAAGGCCCATAGGTATTCCCTGTGTGCTGGGCTACACCTCAGCTTCCCAGGGTCTGGAGATCTGTCCAAATGAGACTTTGGCTTCCATCAGCATTTGGGAGCTCCCAACTGCTATGGCAATGCCTCAATTTACAATCATATGTCAGCAGAGGAAGCAAAGCTCCTGCTCCACACAGCAGGACAATGCCATCCCAAGAAGGAAATTCAAACTCTTCCTCTCAGCCTCTCCCCAATGAGCAGGGCTTGCTTGGCAGTGGTTTTCACGACGGATTCATTGCCAAGGACCCTGTAGCTTACACAGATACTCCACGAACCAAGTGCTGCTCCCCATCCCACACTGTCCCCTCTGCACCTACACACAGACAGGTATTGCCTCCTCCACATGGGTTGTGGCAGTGTTGCCCTGCATTAGCAGTAACTCTCCACTTGAAGCCTCTCTAGGTGTCTGGATGGACTACAAATCCCATTCCTCCTCCTTCACTGCCTGTTGATGTGTAATGAAGTCTATGAGACTACTGAGACATGTTTTTCCTTGCCACTGGCAGAACTAATGATTCCTGGCAGACTGTGATCCTCCCGGCGGTTTCTTCTTCTCACCACAGATGTAAACTATTTTCACCGGTTTTGTGGGATCACAGGCTTGCCCAAAGCCTGATAAATGCACTCACTGAAGTTATATTTTATTTTATTTTTTGTTGTTTGTTGTTGTTGTTGTTGGGGTTTTTTGGTTGTTTTTTGGTGTTTTTTTTTTACGGATTTGTGATTTGCTTCAATACCCAGGACCTGCAACTTATGGAAGGGTTCCTATTTTTGTTAGCATCATGGATATTGCCAGCTAGGTTTCCTTCCAAATACTTGTATGACTGTTGCAGGACAGATCTCCACTATCCTCCAGAACTTCAACACCACTATTTCAAACAACTTCCCTTTTTGGAAAAGATTGGTTCAAATGCCTCCACTCAGATTTGTACAGCAAGCAGCTTCTTTCCAATGTCTTCTGCATGCCTGCAAACTTTGGTAACTTGCAAAAAGCAAATCTTCAAAGCCCTGAACCACAGAGCTATGTTTCCTCTCATCTAAATGCCGGTCCCTCTATTTTCCTGTCTCTCCTTCTCCTCTCTTTCCCACTTGCTCTTCAAGAACATCTCACCTCCTCCATCCAACAGCCCTTTGCACAACAGGACATCAATCTCACGCTGACCTTTGACTATTATCCACACACAGACCCCAGGTGAGAGCTGTGAGCTCCCCACTCCCTGTCTGAGAGGCATGAGCCATGCTCCCACAGTATGTCCCAGCAAGACAGGCGGCACTGCTCCAAGAACCAGCAACCTTTTGTGGTGCAAAATTATCAAACACTGCATGGAAACCAACCCCATTGATTTTCTACCTCCCAGGAGGGAGAAACACGCCTGGGATGTGCTCCTATTGGGCTATCCTGCACTGCTGGTTGGACCCCCAGGGGATGCTCAGCTCTGGAACCTGTGGAGTGACGAGGCAGCAGGCAAGGAAACACAGGCACTAAAAATAGGCTGTTTGCGGTAGGGGCTGACCACATTTATTAGCAAGCCTGTGCTCTGGCTGACCACAAGGTCAGCTGCTGAGAGCTTGGCCATAATTCACTCTGTGTCTGGGCAGGAAATCTACTCGAGCTCAGAGGGATGTCCAGTAATAGAAAAAGTTGTTCCAGGACCTGAGGCTATTTTTGCTGTTTTCTTTCATTTTGCAGACAGAGAATCTTTCGGGAGATGCATCCTGTGCTAGGGGGAAAAAAAAAAAAAAGCCAGGTGCTCAGGGACAGACAGAGGGGTAGGAATGAAAAGGGGAACATGCAGATGTCTCGGCCCACTTTGGGTGTGGGGTTGCTCCTCTTAGACAGACTTACTTTCACCATGTAGGGCAGGGAAGCAGCAAGGGAAGACCAGAGCAGCAAGGAGGACCTAGAACCTTGATGGGTTCTTAAGCACCCTAACAACATGCAGCAGAATTTAATGGGTTGCAGCAGGTGTGTCACTGCAGGTGGGGTGGATTGCTGTCTCTGCTGCTTCCCTGCAGCTGTGAGTTGGCAGGGAAGATGGGGAGGCAGTGGGAAAACTGTCACAGTAAGGAATGCTCAGGGATTGAGATGATGGACCTTCCTTGGAAAGGCATCAGAGGGCAACTTGAACTATAGCCAGGTTGCACCTCTGGCCACATGGGGATGGACCAGCAGATTGGCCCTCAGCAGAGGCAGTAATCCCACTAGGACAATGCTGGTCCCCAGTGGATGGCCACAAGCTTGGGCTAGGCTTAGCTGTGAGCAGCAATGAGCAAGGCAAAGGAGGCAAGGAGCACATGCCCACTCTTGAACGGCAGCCTTCAGAATGATTTAAGCAGGCTCTGCTGAATGGGGCTGCAGTTTGGAACGAGGCTGGTATTTGCAGCCAGCTGGATAATGAGAGCATCCAGAGTTATAACAGGAAGGATTAAAAAATGTAATTGCTAATGGGGAATTAATTGTTAATGGCAGAGCATCATTGCAGGAGGGTGTTCCCAGTGTGGCCCCGCAGGGATCTGTTCTTGGCCAATTGCTAATCACTTGCCTTATCAATTATCTTGAAGGCAACATAAAACTGTTGCTGGCAAACTTTGCTGGTGACACAAAGGCTGATGTATATAACGGAAAGGATGAGTCCATCACACAGAGAGCTTTGGAGCGGTTAATATACGAGCCTTCCCTCAGCAAGAGCATGTGTTTTATGCAGCCAAACACAAGTCCATTCATCTCCGGTGGAGGAATGTAGGTCAGACTCCCAGAATGTAGGATGGTGTTCTGGGGAGGACAACAGTGATAAGGCCTTGGCAGGAGCCAGCTGGAGATGAAGTGCCAGTGCACTGTGCTTGGCCAGAGACATAAGCAGGTGTCACGGGACGTGGAAAGGTGCTATGTAATAGGAAGACAGAGCTTTTTCCTGCACTGGCCCCAGCCTGAAAGGAGGCTCTGTGGTAAACAAGCACCATCTCCAACCTCACAGCTGGCCACTCAGCATACAAAGGCAGTCCCTTTGACCTTGCCTTTCTCAGCAACTGCCTGTGCCCTGGCAATTATAAAAATTCCAGATCACTCTGTTGCACATGCATCTTGCTCTGGGGAATGCATGGAAAAACAAACAACAAATGACAGATGTTAGTCATGTCACTTAATGCATGACTGAAGGACACACTGACAATGTCCTAGAGGAGAGGGAGAGAGAGAAGGAGAGGGAGAGGAAGAGGGAGAGGGAGAGGACCTTCTGAATGCATGTTTGTAGATAGTATTCCTGCAGAGCCATCTTAGGTTGGATGCACATCTCCCCTGTGTGTCCATGGGCATAAGATCAAGCTTCAAGAACCCAGTAACTCATCACACCACTTGAGTCCAGGCACCTGAACCAAACTGCATTTGCACAACAATCAAAACCTACACAGATGTCTACAAATGAAACACATAGTCCTGTGTAAATGTCCAAATGATCTCCTGCGCAGAAAATCCAGGGAACACCCCCAAAAGCAAAGCAACTAGTTTAAGCATGCCAGGCAGATGGCACTCCC
Organism: Xenops minutus; assembly: GCA_035221455.1. Taxonomy (NCBI): domain Eukaryota; kingdom Metazoa; phylum Chordata; class Aves; order Passeriformes; family Furnariidae; genus Xenops; species Xenops minutus. The sequence goes on from JAWWEE010000085.1 coordinate 63,793,372, forward strand.
TGGCATGGGCTGAGTGATGTGATGGAAGCAGAGTTTAGAAAGAGCTGGTCACATCCCTGTCAGCCTACAATTGCCACACAGAAGGTTGGACAATGAGAGGAGGGGAGAGAGGAACGTATCTCCACCTGGTTTCTCTTCAAAAAGCCAATTTACATGGGTTTGTTGTGCATTTTGAAGGCTATTTACCGGCCTAGGCTTTGTCTTAGCTGAAATGTGGACAGCATGTCTAACAAGGCGCATGCAAACAGGAGCTCTCGGGAGGCTTTGCAGCAGAACTGACTACAAAAGATTAGTGTCAGGGCTTAAGAGAGCAAGAGAGAAGGGAAACTAATGAAACAAAATCTCTCTTTTCCTCGGTTGAGGAATGATGAGGGCTAATTGCTTGTTTCTGCTGAGAAAGAGAGGAGATAGGAGCTTCTGCACCTATCAATAAATTAACCCTGGCATGTGGCATCTGAAATGCATTCATTTCCAGAGACTTTTATCTCTTTGTCTCCTCTCCTGGGTGAAAACATAATTATTGTTTAAACATCAGTTAATTCAGCAAGGTGAGGATCAATAAAGCAGAATTACCCCTCTTTTAAAAGCAAAGAAATCTCAATCTGGGACAGATGTGAACATAATTCTGGCAGAGCTGATGGATGGGGAAGATGCCTTGGTAATGGCAGGAGTCTGGGGAAGCAGAGCTCCCTCTTTCCAGGACTGCTATAGCCCTTGGGTCTAATAGGAAAAGGTAAATCCAGCAACAGGTAGTCATGGCATTCAGTAGAAAAAGCTGAAATCTCCCCTGCCTGTAGAGTTTATAGCCTGACATGTGATTAGGTATCTCCACCATACACACTTCCCATGCAAGAGCTTTGGTAAAGCCCCAGGGCTCAGGCTGTGACCTCTTCCTTTCCTTTGAGGATGCCCAAACCAGGCTAGAGAGAGGGTTTCTGGACTGCAGGGACCCCTCCAGCCCTGCTGTCACACAATGGAGACCTTGAACAACCTTAGGTGTGTCACAGCAGGCAGCACGGCATCGGGTGCTCTGCTGAGATTTCCCCAACACCTTCCTCTGTTCTGAATAAATTGGCAGCAGGCACTGCCTGGAGAACAAAACAGAGGAAGGAAAACAATAATAGGAAGATGATTATAGAGCTACAACACCTCTTCTATGAGGATAGGTTGAGACAATTGCTATTGTTCAGCCTGGAGAAGAGAAGGCTCTGGGATGACTTTATAGCACCCTTTCAGTACCTACAGGGGCTACAAGAGAGCTGGAGAGACTTTTCACAAGGACACATAGTGACAGCACAAGGGGAAGTGGCTTTAAAGTGATGGAAGGTAGGTTTAGATTAGGTACTAGGAAGAAGTTCTTCACTGTGAAGGTGGTGATGCACTGGCACAGGTTGCCCAGAGAAGATGAGGATGCCCCCATCCCTGGAAGTGTTCAAGACCATGTTGAATGGGGGTCTGAGCAACCTGGTCTAGCGAAGGTGTCGCTGTCCACGGTAGAGAGGTTGAAAGTTGATAATCTTTAAGGTCCCTTCCAACATAAACCATTCTGTGATTCTGCATGGAGAGCACCAGGTTCTCCTCTAAGGTCTTCGGCCTGTTCTGCCTCCCCTGTTCTCTCCCATTCTTCCTGCAGCTCCTGCCCATCTCTCTGTGCTGACTGGATCTGTGCAGATGGGGACAGCCCTGTGGCAGTCCAGGGCAATGTCTGCCTCTGGAAGCAGGCTGGCCCAATTTGGTGGCCCCGTTCAAAGCTGCTTATTCATGCACTGGAGATGACACCCTGCACCACTTCCTCTATGAGTCTGGCAGGAGGGTCAAAAAAATGTATTCTAGCCACTAATGCCTGTAAACCTCATCTCTTTTTATCCCACATCCAACTTTACCCAGTGCATCATCTTTTCCTTGGCTAAACAAAGAGTGCTGAGGTGGCTGTCTGGAACATCTCAGTGACATTTCCATGGCTGGGCTGGGAAGGGCATGTGTTTGATGGAGCAGCAGCCATCCCACCTGTGCTGAGCATGCCACAGGGGCCTGCTAGAGCCACCCAGTGTGAGGGGCTGAGTGGCATGGGGTGAAGGGCTTAGTTGCAATAGGATTAGCTGCGTAACTCCCAGTGGGTGGCAGTGCCAGTGGCTCCAGTGGCACCTGCAGTCCAACCTGACTGCTCCAAAAACACCAGAACAAAAGACCCCACAGTGGAGGTGGGATAGCAGTCGGTGGGATGGGTGGTGAGTGGGTGGGATGCCCATTCAGTGCTGTGAGCTGTTCTGAGAGTAAGGACACAACCCAAGAAAGCAGGGATGTTTATTCTGGGGGGGCAGCACCACTGCCCGCAGCCAGGCATTCTGCCCTACCCACATGCTCTCCAGCTGGGGTGACACAAGGGATTGTCACGGGAGAGCCACTCAAGAACTTTCACTGCTCCTCTCTTGCCTTCCCCTGCAACAGGACTATAAACCCCACTGCCCAAGCCAGGACATTAGTTACAGCCTCTGAGCATCCCCCTGGGGCTGCCCTGCTGGATGCCTCTGGTCTCCCAGTGCACAGTGCCCACTCCCCTAGACAGATGGAAGCAGCAGTGCCCAGTGGGGTGGTGCCAGCAAAACCATACCAAGATGTAAACGAAAGGAGCTCTGTGACCGGTGGGAGGATCCCAAATCCGCTGACCTCTGAGCCCTTCCACTCCCTTCCCCAAACACTGGGGATCATCCTGAGCTTCTGCATCCCAGACAAATACACCCTTTGCTCTGCCACCTCCAAGGAGAAGGACCACAAATGAGCAGCAGAGGGGTTAATGCATGAGCAGTCTCACCTTCACGGAGCCTGATGCTGCTTTTATTAATTCATGTGGCACTTTGCAGGACGCTCCAGTAATCACCAGAGTGCACATGAGAGGCAGGAGTGGGTGGCCAGGCTCGAGATGCTTGTGCTCACTTAACAGCTTGTCACATCCTCCTCACTCAAGTATTCAGTGCTAATGCATCTCTTAAAGTGCTTCATGAGCTATTAAAGCCGAACGTGCCTCAAGTGCATGATAAATGGACTCTATGCCAGCATCCTCTCCCCATTTCACCCGGTCCGTGCCACCAGTGGGATTAATCTATCCTCCCACCCCATTCCTGCTATGCGTTTCCAGCCTGAGTGACCGGCTGGTGGGGGATGAACCCTGGGCTTGGCTGGTGAGGAGAGGCTGCAGCACAGCAGGTGGTGAGCTCTGGGTAGGGGACACAGAACACAACCCTCAGGTCCCCATTGCGGGGCAGACACTCCACAGCTCCCCACTCCCGTATGTGTGCAGCCTGTCCAAGCCAGGTATGGTGAGACAGGCAGGACACCTGCTGCTTCAGAACCCTTGCCTGGAGCATCACCTCAGTGTTTCAGAGAGGTGCCCAGCAGGGACATGCAATGCCTCTGAGGAGCAGATTGAGGGCAGGCCTAGAAATGCCCTGCTAGCCTTCTTCCAGCTCTTGTACATAATTTTCCCACCCTGTCTCGTTTTTACGTCCCCCAGCACACAGGAATCTCTCTGGCTTCTGCAGATTGGAAGAGCCTTGCCTCACTGCACATGCCAGTCAGGAACTTATTAATGTGCACAGGTCTCAGCAGCTCCAGTTTTGAGCAGTTTTTGAGCTGGTGCTCCAGACACAGGCAGGCAAGGGAAACAGGAGGTACATAAGGTCATGGGAGACTGTGCTGTGAATTCCTGAATCCTGCTGCATCTCAGAGCAGAAGGTGAAAGCCGCTGCAGTTCTGTGCCAGCATGCTGCTGCCAGTGGCAAAATGCATGGCCCTGCTCAGCACTTGTGGGAAACAGTGTTTGTTTCTGCTCAGACAACACATTTCAGGTGTGTGTAACCCTGAAGTACCTGGTACTTCTGTGTTCTGTGCATCTCTTTGTGTGGCAGGTCTGGGGTGTCACCCCTGCAGCATAGCAGGAAGCAGCGTGGTGCATCCAAAGGATGCTGTGGCAGTCTTGACACTGGGTCCTTCAAAACTTCCCAGACAGCCATCTTACAAGCACAGGAGGATCGAGCAGCTTTGCTTCTCTGCAGGGAGCATCACACCACCACAAGCAGCACACAGATCAGCACCCAAATGCTTTGAACAGGAGCTCTGCAAAGGGATTGGGCATGTTCTGGTAACATGCCAGCAAACTCCCTCTGTGTCCTGAGAGTGGCTGTCCCTGTGCAATAGAGATGTGCTGCCAAGTCCCAGCTGCTTCTTGTCTAAGCTGGCAGCTTCAGACAATGTAAACCCACACAGATGGATATAGCGTACCTAAGTGGGGCACTCTGGATGGTTTCTTCAATTTCACAGAGCCCATGAATACACAGGTGTCTTTACTGGAGTTAATTGGCAAAATCTTTCTCTATAATCCAGTAAAAGCAACTACAGACAGGTCGAATGCCAGAAAAAGCAGTGAATTTTGAAGGTCCCTCATTTTGTCCCATTTTTGCTGGGTTGGACACCACAGCAGGACCTAACCATGCCCCATGACCTTCCTGCTTCCTGCCTAGACCCAAGATCATGTGGGGCCCTCCAGCTCCCAGCACCAATACCAGTGACTCTAAAATGTAGTCTGTTTAAAGCCACAGCAAGGTAAGGCTTAAATCCTGTGCCAACCTGGAGAGATGCAAACTAGTGGTGGGTGCAAATGTATGGTGGCAATGGGGACAAAGTCACTCCAAGGAGGTGAGAGCAGGATGAGATCATGGCCATGGGGCAGGGCGTCAAGGTTTGGGGCTGCCAGGCTTCTTCCCAACCGTTTGTCCCTTCATGGGTGAGCTCCCCTGGGCAGTGTCCAGAAAACAGTGGGGGAAGAGGTCCAAAGCAGTGCTCTGGCTATAGGGGCACCATGGGACACACAGTGGTGTGGGCAGGGCAAGAGGCACCAGCAGGTGCTGGGAAGATGCATGCTGCCCAAACCCCCTAGGGATGGCTGGAGGAGACGTGTTGTGGAGAGGAGAAAAGTGATAACATACAGAAAGCAGTATCAGGCAAACCTGGAGGGTGCACCCAGCTTCCCCTAGGAGAGAGGCGGGAGGAGCAGCATTCACATTTTTCAGGACCTGCAAGGTATGGGAGGTGTGAAGGACTCACCCTGCTGGCTGTGCCTCTGGGCATACACCACCACCACCACGGCGAGCACCACGCAGCAGGCTGACGGGACAGGGTTAGCCATCTGTGGAAGCAAACACAGGCAGGAGCAGTCAGGGTTTGCCCCCAGGAGACTCCAGTGCTGAGAGCTTGTCCCTCCTGCGCAGCCGAAGGGTGTGATAGGATGCAAGAAGATGGCCATAAAGCCAGACTTCACCTCAGCCACAAGGGAACTCGCTGCAAAATGAGGCATTTTGCTGGCACACGCTTCATCACTCAATAGCCTGTGGCACTTTCCATGGGAGCTGCCAGCACAAGCAGGTGCCTGGCGGTGATGATATGCCTTGCACAAATATACTTTCCTCATCTCATTTTTAACATTTCCCTTAAGAAAGTCAAACCCTGGTGCCGGGCTCTCTTTGGCAGCTGCAGCATCATCATAGGAACTGACACTGCCTGTGAGTGGGTTGGAGAGAGTTTCTGAGGAGACAGAAGCACACCCAGGTACTTCACAGCAGCAGTTGGTGCTTAGGATGTGCAAGATGCAGCACAGGCAGCTGCTGCCACTCCAGCGTGGCCTCTTCTGGTGCTTGCACCAAGCTCTGTGCTGCCCACCAGCCCAATGCAATAGCAGCCACACTTCTGGGCATGCCAGGGACAGCATAACCCTCTTCCATATCTTCACAGAGACCAACAGATGTGGAACGCTGCCTCAGCCACCTCCCATCAATATCCTGATGGGCCACAGTCATTCCCTACTTCTCTGTGTTGGAAGACAGGCAGAGGCTACTCCGTCCCAGAGAGCTGTGCCATGTCCCATGGGATGCTGTGGTGAAGGGAGGTGTGGAGGAGGGGACAGCTAAGAAAGCGGGCAATGAAGACAACTTCCTCGCACCAACAAGCCCCAGCCAGGAGTCAAATGGCAGCAACAACAGAAAGGGTACCCTGCACAGCCCTGTCAGACTTGGAGATGCCCAAGCTCTCCTATTCTTGCAGCCAGGGTTGGTAGAGAAGACCAGAGCCAGGAGGAAGCTGCTGGGGACAGCAATGGGGATGCCAGCCCACCCGCCAGGAGGTAAATAGCACCATGCATGAAAAGCAAATTACACCTTCAAAACCATTTAAACCTCTCTAATCTCCAGTGCCGTATCGGTAGTGCACAGGATTGCCTTTTAATCTAGAACATGAGTATGGGCTCATTAGCCAGATGGCATCCATTTAAACTTAAATAAAGGGGGAGCTGTATTGGAGAGAGAAAAAAAAAAAAAATCCGGCAGAACATATTCCATTACCCAACAGGACTGTTGCAGGAGCCCAGATGGCCTTGGGTTCGCAGCAGGACATTGTGAGCCTTTGCAGGGCTGGAGGGCAAGCTAAGAGCAGCTGGGGGGGACATCACAAGCAGATTTTGGGGTGCAGCTGGACCAACATGACCTCAAATGCCTCTCAGGGGCAGGAATGCTGTGGGAGATGGTGGGTCTGAAGAGGGTGAGCCTGGAAATGGGCAGAGAAGGGACCCACAGCCTTGCTGCTGAATTTGTGGTGCTGGGTTTGGGCTGGGAGGGCTGGCAGTGAGAGTCATTTCCAGTGTGCTGCGGCTGCACAGCTTGGACACACCAGCAGCAGACCCTGCTCCCAGCCCTCCCAGGTCACCTTGAGCAAATCACTCTCACCGCCTCCCACATGCCTCAGTTTCCCTGCCTGTAAAATAGAGATAATGAAGGTGACCTTCTGAAAGCTCTGGGCAAGGAGCACTAAGTGCTAATTACAACATCCTTATCATTCACTCGGCTTCTCCTCTCCTGCTCCTCTTGTGCCTGCTCTCCACTCTTGCCTCCTCCACGTGTCCCCTCCATGCCCACAGCGTGGCTTCCTGGCTGTTACCCCACTTGTGCCTTGGCTGCCATTGCAAGTAGCAGCCTGGGGAGTGGGTGACAGGTGGAACCTGAGGCAGGTGGCAATGCCACATCCCAGGGCACTGCTGGCATATGGGGCCCTGAGCAGCTTGGGGGCTACTGCAAACCAGGAGCTAACTCTCCCTATTTACTCCCAAATTTACTTCCCACTGAATATTCCCTTCCTACAGTCCTGGAAGTTGATTGGTGGCACCGGGAATTGGAGCAGGCAAGATAATAGGGACCAGAGCATCCCTTCACCACAGTCCAGGTACTTCCAGGTAGGGCAGCCACCCCATTTCTGGGGACTGTGGCAAGGACAGGAGGTAGGACAGGACCCCCCAGCAACCAATCTGCTCTTTGAAAAGTAAGAGACCTTTTTGACATAGCCTTTGGTTTGGCTCAGTGCAAATACCATTACCGGCCATAGCACTCTACCTCTTGGTCTTGCCAGGGAGAAAAGCCACCTGCTGCCCTCCTCTGCTCTTCCTAGTCTTACTAGCTGTTAAAATAATTGCTGCTGCTCCTACCCATGTGCTTGGCAGTCTGACCTAAAGCTGGACCAGCACTGAGACAGATACCACTGTTATGTGGCAAGGAATGGTTCCTGTCCTGAAGTACTGATAATCTCCAGGGTGATGCTGTTTGGACATAGGTGAAAAAGAGAGACCCAGATGAGGTCCCTGGGGACTTTGTGGCATGTCCAAGACACAGGCAGAAGCTTCCAGTGTACAGAGAACCCACCACTCGGCTGCTTTCACCCTACAAAACCTCATTTCTTCTCAAGGATGAGCCCTGCAACCAGGCAGAAGCCAGAACTACTTTAGTATGAAAAATCTACCCAGAAAACCAACTTTTTCTCACTTGAATTGCAATTTTCCATGCAGTATTTGCTTTGTTTGGCTGTTTTGCCCAAAGCCATGCTGATTTTTTTTTTTCAAGTACATAACAAAACCTTCATAATTTCTGCAGATGCTTCTAATGCAAATTTCCATTTGCTGTATTTGCTCATTTAACTCTTTCTCTATCAAAACCCAACACCCCAGCATGTAGGTGCACAGGCCAGCAAGCAGCAGCTCACCTGGTGGGTAGCTCCCTGGGCTGTGTCCCTGCACCAGCAGGGACCAGTTGAAAGGTGATGGAGGAGAACTACATTTATTACACAGTAAACTCAGCAGTGGGAAACTCAATCTTCTGCAGAAAAGGAAGATTTTAGCCCTGTAATGAATCAGTTCTTCTTGGTAGAGAGGAAAAGGAAGCCTGGGCAGGAGGAAGGGAGGTGAGGGGGCACACATGATATGGTGGACCAGCAGCTCTGGAGCCATCCTCCCTGTTCCCACCTTCTTTTTAGGGGAGAAATCAAATAGTTGATATTTCCCTGCCTTGTCCTCTACACTAAGGGTAATGAGGACATCAGTCATGGTCACTCTTGGGAGAAGACAACTCAACATAGATATGAGTATGGTCCTCTGCAGCAGCTTTCAGTCTAAACCAAATTTGTTTCCAGTCGCCTGTTCCCTGAGCCAGATCAGGACTGAAGGGGCACAGAGATGTGACATTAACTGCTTGGTGTGATGAGGTGAGGACAGTCCCAAGGAGGGCAGAGGAGTGAAGGGGATTGTGTATTCATGCAAATAGCAGGATGCCACTATCTACTGAAGAGTCTCAGTGTCCTCTTCTGAGCAGGCAGTGGGATGGATCCTTTCCAGCTCTTTCTTGGTATTATCTCCAAAGCCTTGGGAATGCTCACTGGTAATGGGGTACCAACTGGCAGCTGAAAACAGTGGCTGCAGGTCAGGGTTATCGCTGTCTAGTGAGGGATGTGGGCTGCATCCCAACCTCCCACCTGTCACTCTCAGCTTGCTCTCAGCAATGATAAATAAATAAAAACTCACTCTAGAAGTGGGTGGCTCCCACAATACAAAAGTAGTAGTTTCAAAACCTAGTGTTTCCATGACAAAGCGTTCTGTCAGGCAATTCCCCACCAGGTGCTGTTACAGGGTCTGGCTCTGAAGTGATGAACTGGGGGAAAACAAACTCTGTTTAGCTGTTTCCTTCCCCTGCAGCCTTGCCCAGAGCCTGGAACTCTGCAGGCACCTATGGCAGACACTATGGTGTGACTGTACTGCAGACAGTGACTGTACAGGCCATGGTACAACCTCTACTGCAGACACCAGCTGTGGATGCCATGGTACACCTCTACTGCACACACCAACTACATATGCTCTGGTACACCTGCCCTGCATGTAGTGACTGCAGTACACCTGTACCACAGATGCCAAGTGTAGGTGGAACTGTACACCTGTACTGCAGATGCTGACACTGCAGCACATGTATCCTGCAGGAGAGGTCACAATCTGCCTCTTCCAGAGGTGTGATGCTACACCTGTAGTGCAGACATTGACTGCAGCCATTACAGTGCTCCTGCACTGGACACACTCCAAGCAAACACCTCCTGGGCCCCAGCATTACCAAAGGAGAAAGACCTTTATCAAAGCCACTCTCGATTTCTCAGCCTAGTGCTTTGCCAGAGATCCTGGCACTGCTTCCCCTGGCCTCGGGGATCCAGGGTGCCTCCAGCGAGATACCATCCCTCCCAAACGCCAGTGCATGATACTGGGATGAGCAGTGAAGCACTGCAGAGAGCAGGACTCCCTCCAGTTCCCCAGGGATTGCACCACTTGTGGGCAGCACTGTGTGCAGGAGGGCAGCCCTGGGAGCAGTACTTGAGCACCAGAAAGCACTGAGTGCTGTCTCCTCCTTTCAGATCACTCCTGCCACTAAGGCAATGAAAAGGAGAGGAAAAAATAGCTGTAACTAAGTCAGACACTTGCTAACAGCCCTAAAACGTTCTTGCCCTACAGTGCTCTGTCAGCACTAAATTCCACTTTGCTGCTTAAGAGGAAGAGAGAAGAGAGGGGCTTTGTAATATCCTTAATACTTGCTATCAGAAAGCCTTACCTGCAGAGACAGAATCCCTGCTGCCTGGAAAGCTTTCTTAAATCTAATTTAAACCCCCACTGTCAATAGAACAATTAGCACTGCCCTCCTGGTCCATAAGCACCATGGGGATGACTGGGGCCAGCTGAAATTAATTCACTCATGGCTCTCATGAACTATGATTTTTCTCCCTCCACCTTCTCCCTTTCTGGTAATGAAACAGAGGCTCCAAGTAAGAGAATGCCCTAGAGGAAGGAGTCCCCCACAGCAGAGTACCTCCATCCCTGTGTCTCTGCCAAACCTGTAAGTGCCACTGGATCCCTGTGGTTTAAGAGAGGGGCAAAGGGTGGAAAGATGGTCCTTACAAAATTTCCCAGCTCTTTTGGTTGAAGACATGCCCCTGAAAACAGCCATAGAATTGCAGGGCTCGTGGTTCCAACATACCTGCTGAATCCTGGGGTTGCTCCAACTTCCCTGGATGACACAGATAGCGTGTCTCAGTGAGAAAAGCAGTGATCAGAGCTTCTTCCCATACCCATGGGGATGAATAGAGCAGCTCAGACAAAATCAGAGCTACTTTGCAGGAGGTACTGCAGAATTTAGGAGCTCACGGGGAAGCTGGTATGGTTTAGGGAAGAACTAAAAACCCATGAAATGGCTCAGACTGTTTGGGAACCTGAACCTGACTGGCATGTTGGCACTCAGGACAGGCAGTTTCTTGCTCCCATGGATCACAGTGGCATGCTCCCACTAGGGCAGGGAGCTGTGGAAAGCCCAGCAGGGCCCCAAGAGTTCCAGGGGCGAGATCTTCAACCTGCAGCTCCAGGAGCTGGGGAATCTCTGCTCCAGGAGCAAAGTTGTGTCCTCTCCTCTCAAACCATGCCTTATAGCTCTTCAAACTGACCAAGCAAGTCCTACTGCAGTAGGACTGCAGTCCACCTCTGACCCTCATAGGACAGTGGACACATGTTGGATGCTGTGATTCCTAGGGACAGGCACTGGACAGGTACATTCATGGGAACCTCTCCAGCAGCCCTGCCTACCAACAGCCCTCAGTGCCACATCCACTGTGGGGCAATGCTGCTGCTGCCCATCCCATCCTCCCACTCAGAGCTTTGATGGGGATGTTTCCCACAGCCCGTACCTGTCCTCACATCTCCCACTATGTTAACCAGTTTTATTTCAAGTAGAGGGCAGCAGTCCAAGACCAGCCATCTGCTCCAGCAGTGATAAAAGACAACACAAAGAACAGAATACTAATAAGCATCACAAGTCTTCAGAACTGGCACCATGAGAAAGCACAGCAAGGCAGGAGGGGGTCTGAATCCCCATGGCAGAGATCGAGGAGTACCATTGCCCCAGGACTATTTCTCAGGAACACCAGTGCCACCTCGGCAGGAAGCTCAGCCAAGCTGCCATAACCAAGCCCCCCACTGCTCCACACCCCACATCCACACCTGGGCAGCCTCTGAGATGGAGAAAGCTTAGATTGACAATGGGAAATGTAATTTTTCCCCACCTTTTTTTACTCAACTTTCTTCTGCACTGAGCATTTCCTGGCTCCCTGCAGAGAGAGATTGCAAGAATCAATTGGATCTTTTCTTCTATTAAAAGAACTGCCAAAGACAGCGCTTTTCATCTGGAGCCTCCATAAAAATGAGGTCTTGAGCAATGTTTTTTCCATAGATGGCATGGACTTTATGGTACCATGCCAGGGACAGACAGAAGAGATCAGACGGAGAAGGAAGAGAGGTTGAAGATGGGAGATGCTCGTGGTTCAGGTGCTTCTGATTTCTCCTCTCTGAAAACTGGAGGAATCACCCAAAACAGGCATATTTGGGAGCAGATCCTGCTTATTCTGCCTCTCCAGGCTGTGATTACTACAAGATGGAGCTCTTAGTGTCACACTGAATTTCAGCACTTCATATTACAGTCTCCACCCACAAATAGAATATCAATGATGTGAAACAAAACAAAAAACAAACCACAAAATCAACACCAAACTCCCAAACACTGAGCAAAAAACCCCAAATAGTTAAGGAAGGTCTTGGTGCCTCACTCCAGGTTTGGTTTGTGATTTCTAAGAAAATGCTGGCAACATTTCTTATTTTTGTCTGCAGGGCTGCATTGCCCTTCAATCCACCCAGGATTTTGCTCACAACCCTGCTTTCTGTCCTGAGGAGATTCTGTGCCTAGGCTGCTTTATGAAATACCCAACACCCCTTAAGACACAAAGCTTCAGGGCAGAGAAAAGCATCCTAGTATTAAAATTCAGACTGAGGCATACTCATGCACTGTCCTAAACAAGACAAAATGGAAAGAGAGGGCGGACAGAGCTTGTTGGCCAAACTTCCTCCATCAGCTGGATGCCCATGGCACAGCAGACATTGCATAGAGCAGCATGGTGTTTCCAAGTCTTGCCAAATCTCAGGAGAATGGTTGCTGCTAGTAGGGATTTTGGAGGGTGTCTGCCTGCAGGAGCTTTAGCATCCCTCTCAATAGCACCTGGAGACACAGGTTACACAGGGTTTTGCTTGAAACATGAAGACTCCATCTCTTATTGGCCCAAACCTGCTCCTCTGGAGGTCTGTGCTCTGCAGCACCCAGGCAAGGGGTTGGAGACCAGTGTGGACATTGGGGCTGAGCTCACTGGTGCTGAGGTCACCCGAATGTCACCACACCAGAGAGGTGAAGGGCACCACACAGCTGCAGAAGCACAAGGGCAAACACGGCAAAATTGCCAGCTGCTGCCCCAATCCAGTTGCTCGCCCCTGCACTCTGCAAGACCCTTCCTCCAGCACAGAGAGGTCCATGCTGGCTTGGCACCAGTAAACCTTCTGGTGGTGATATTACCAAGCCAGGGAGAGCTACAGCTCATTCCCAAATCAAAGCACAAAGGCAAGGACTGAGGCCACAGAACTGCTGCTTGGAGAGCAAGGCAGGTTTGCCTTTTGCCAGCATGTTAAGACAGAGCTGGACGAAGATGAGAGTCTGAAGCTGTGTTGCAGGCACTAAAGAACACCAGCAGGATTGGAGTGAGGAGCTCTGGAAGAGACCTTGGCAGCCCATCTTGTCCAGGGAGGGAATAAGATACTGGCTTAGCAGCTGGGGGAGTATGTGATGGCACATTCAGTTGTATGGAGCTTCTTGGGCATTTTAATTTTAGCTTTCTTTTTTGTTTGGGCTTTTTGTTTTGGCATAGAGGAAGCCACTCCAATGACTCTGATGCTGCCTCCCTAGAGAAGCCTCAGGATCATGGAATCATAGAATCAATCACTTAGGTTGGAAAAAGACCTCACTGAGTCCAACTGTAAACCTAACATTGCCAAGTCGACCACTAAACCATGTCCTTAAGTGCCATATTTACATGTCTTTTAAATACCTCCAGGGACAGTGACTATGATTTGTTTTGCTTTGCTTCATCTCTCCCCCATGCCTGCAGCACAAATTGGCAGGAGGATGGCGTAGGCAGGAGCCAGGCAGCTTCCAGGCAGGGCAGCAAACACTGTTGGAGGCAGGAGCTCAGTATGCTGGGGAGTGTGTGCTCCCCACTGGTCCCTGCTTGCTGTACTTCCCTGTCCAGGCTCCACAGGAGATGCTGGTGTCCCCACTCTGCAAACCGCCCACCCTATCCAGGAACTCCCTCCATCTCTTGGCATGTGTGCCTCTTTCCCAGCAGAGTGGACCATGGGGGACAGCAGATGGCATAGGGTGAGCACCAGGACAGTCCAAGGACACCAGCTCTGGCCAGGCTGTGAGCCTACCCCAGCCCTCCCCTCTCACCTGCTGTCCCATGGGGTTCAGAGAGTCCTGGGGGTCCTCACCATATGGGATGCCCCAAAAGCAGAAGTGGTGCTATGGGTGGGCGAGTGGGACAAAAGGCACTGGGACAAAATGTCTGTATGCTCACCAAGCTGCTCTGCAGATGTCTGCTTGGGAAATGCACAGAGCTGCACCACAGCCATCCCCAGGCCCGCCCTGCTGTGCCTTTTTCCAGCCTCTCCACACCCCAATCCACCGCACCTCTGCAGTCTGGGGCTCCCCTCAGCAGGCTTTGCAAGGGTGATTTGCCATGGTGGGTTATTCCTGACGGCTTCAGACTCGTGGGTTTGCATGACCACCATGCAGGCTTGCAGCTCCAAACACCCACAGAGCACTTGGGGCATGAGTGCAGACAATTCAATGGGGCAGCATCCTATACAGTAGTGCCTGTACTGCCTTCAGGCCACCAACCAGCCCAGGGTCATCAGCCCACAAGCTGCGGCAGCAGCCAGGACAGATGTGGCAGTGAGGACATTTGTTCTCCATCTGCCTATGGGCTCCCCCCACCTCTCTCCCCACTGCAAGAAAGCTGCCCAAAACTTTGGCACAGAAAAGCAGACTGGAGAGACACACTGCCCACACTGCAGACAGATGGGGTTTGGTGCTTGTTGCTTCACCCAGTTCTATCCAGTGTCATCACCCCACTCACTCCATGTGGTCCCACAGGTGCCCAGCATGCCCCGTGCAGCCTGCTGGGGAGTGTCTCCAGACATCACAGCAGCACTCAGTTTTTTAATCAGGCAACAGAAGGTGAAACCTGAGGCATGGGGGTTCTCTCTAATGCCCAGACAACAAGTGAAAAGCGTGACATTGAAGGGAGGAACTAATCCTGGCCGTTAGTGGGGGCAGCCCATGTTGGGACAGGTGATGCTAAAGGGGGTTATCTGCTGCCAGTACATGGTAGACACAGGGGTCTGGGCCAGAGCAGAGCCTAAGGATAGCAGTGGGACTGGAGTGATGTGCCTGCCCCCTCTTGCTTGAAAACTGGTGAAGTGGTGGGGAGGAATGGACTCCTTTTTGTCTGACCCTCTAAAGGGTCCTATTCATTGGCCAAGCTTCACCACGAGTCAGCAGCAGTCTTGCCATCACTGCTGCCTCAGTTTGCTGCAGGACCTCACTGACTCCTTCCCCACTGCCCCCTCTCAGCTTGGCACTGCCTGGATGGAGCTGGTGGAAGGGAAAAAGCAGTAAAGAGAGGCAGAAGCCCAGGGTCTCTCCCCGAAAAGCATTGCTGAAATGGGCTGGGGGCACCGCAGGCTGGCACTGCTCTCCTGTCCTCCAACTGCTGCCTCTTTGAGGGGCTCTGCCTGCTGGAGCCTGGAGCCAGCAGAGCATGTGGGCTGAGCCATTGAGGACACCCCTTACACCCCGTGGAGACCTTCGCCTTCCCTGGGGTTCTGCCCCAGACTTCACAGACGGCGTTTGCTGAGAGTGAGCAGAGGATGAGGAGGGAGAGAGAGCTGGCCCGAGGCAGCTGTGCTGAAATAAAAGTCAAGAAAGTCTCTCGCCCAAAACTACAGGAAAGTTTAATTATCAAGGACAAAACACCATCTGTTTGTGCTGACTGTGACCTCCCGCTGCCCCCGGGCTTTAACAGCTCTTAAATTAGCATGTTTGTGTGGGGGTATTAGCTGTGGGACATCAGGGAAGCAATTCCCATGGGGCAAAGAGGAGGACTGAGTGGCTGTACACTGAAACACTTGCCGAGGTGATGTGGTGGGCTCAGCCGCCATGCGGGGAAATAAAACACCCCTTTGGAAAAGAGGATTGCCTCTGAACATGGCTCTTTGTGAACAGCAATGAGCTCTGGCAAGCCCAGCATCACTGCATGTTGCCTCTGCCAGGTGAGCTATGGTGTGAGTCTCCATTTGGGTCTCAGCCTCTTTCCAGAAAAGAAAGCCAAGAAGATGCACGCTTGGAGGAAGATTTTGCTATGTAAAGCCAGCAGAATTAAATGAATACTCAATATAGGAGAAATTGGATTAAAATCCAATTTGTTTTCAGCCCTGCAAGGTGGGCAAGATGCATACATTGATACCAAGCCATAGAACTGATTTAGTGATGTCAGACTGCACAGTTCCTTTCTTTGTTTTTTTTGTCTCCCATGAATTGTGGGATGCAGCATCCAAGGTGGATATACTGTCACCCTCCCACCTACCTACACTGGAAACAATGTGAAGCCAACTTGGCTATATGGGAGAAAAACAACTCACCTGGGAGAGGTCCCACTTTGCAAGACCCCAGTAGCTTTTTCTCCATCATGTAAGCTTTGGTCTCTAAGTTCTGCTCCACTCTCAAGCCCTGTGGCTGCCAGAGAGGAGTCTGGAGGCAAGGGCATCTGCTTCCAGTACTCTTCCTCCAAGGCACTTTTTCCACTAGTAAACCCCCAAAGCCAAGTGCTAAACATGAATGCAAGTAGCCTCTGTGATCTGCCATGAAGACTCGCATTCAAGGACCACAGATCCAGGCCTAAATTCATCCTGAGGCAATTCTAGGGCCCGTGGGTCTGGAGGTGGCCATGCTACCAGACTCCAGGAGTAAGCAGAGGAGTGTTTGATGCTCCTTCTGCTTGGCCCCATATTCTCTGTACCACTGGTGCACATCACCTTGCTGCTCATCACCCTGCCCCACCAGCTAGGCTCTCACTGGACTCTCCAGGTTCTTTTTTCCTGCCAGTCCACAAAACCAGCACCTATCTCCCATCCCTATACTCCTTACAGGTCAGATCCTCTCTAACTCTGCATCACTATGCCTTAAAACTATCAAGAATTTTTGTCCCTGAGCTCAAGACAAGAGCCAGCATCAAATCTCGCTCTGTGCATCTGCCTCTCATCAGGGTCCCTCTCCCTCCTGCAATCTCCCAATCCCTTCCACCCCTAAAATCATGTCATAACTTTGCTTCCTCTCACCTTCGGAGGAAAAGCAGCCAGTATATGAAGGACAGGCCTGGCAAAGCCAAATTTGACTTGGAAGTCCCCTTGCCCACCTGCACCCCATTGATCTCCTTCCTGGGGGGCTGGTGTTCTTCAAACCTCCTGCCTGGAGCCTGCGCTCATTCCTCCCTTCTTTTAGGGTCCAGGCAGGACACAGGAACTAGGGTGCCAGCCCTGCCCAGCCCGCTGCCTTCCACCAGGCATGGCAGGGCAGGTGTGGACCACGTGTGTGTTTTGTCTCAGGACCCTTCCTGCAAGCTCAAGCACTGAAGGAAATAAAAAACCCATCATCCAAGAGCCGCCATGGAGTCCCCAGTGGCCTCCAGCCCCCTTGCAAACTCTGGCTCAACTCCAGCCACTGGGGCAAGACTCAGTTTAAGGGAGGGCTTGTTTTTTAATTAGAAAATATTCATCAGCATTTAAAAATAAAATAATAAAAAAGTGTCAACCAGCTGGGGCCGCGAAAGCTGGGGCGTTTTTGGCTCCCAACCGAGCACTTTGATAGAAAGGCTTTTTGGAAAATGCTGTAGAAAACATTTAATTTCTCCCAAGGCCTGCATATGGGGCTCATCACTCGCGCATATTGCACAGGAATATTCATGTGTGCTGGCCTCCTGCTACAGGATGACGAGGGTTCGCCGGTGCAGTGTGCAAGAGGGGCTCTTTCTCTTCCCTTCTTTTTTTTTTCCTTGTTTTCCCCTTTGGAAGAGGAAAGCACAATATTTCACTTTCAATCCCTGAATATTTGTCAACAGCAGAACAAAGGAGAAGCTGAGCCAGAGTCAGGACTGTTCCTACGCATCAGCTCACTGCAGTCACCACAGGGTAGGGCCACAGATGAGCAGCAAATGTGGGGAAACAGATTTCTGCCCCTGGTTTTGCTCCCTTCTGGTTGCCTGAATGCATTCTGATGCTGCCTTGATGGAGAGCTGATGCCTGACTTCCATCTCCCTGGCACAGAAGAGGTTTCAGTTCAATTCCCAGCTCTCCACCCCAAGGACATGGAGGTGGCTCATCCTGGACTTACTGCCAGGTATATGCTTTAGCTAATGTCCTTCTGCAGAACTCAGGAAGACTGAAAATACTCCACTGTGGCCACAGAGCCAGTCCCAGCAAGGGGATGACTGCCATGGCTCGCTTAGTCCCTCATCTCCCAGTGCTGCTGCTGGCTTCCTCCCCTTTTATCCTCACCTTTTGTCTGAGCACTATTTTCTTTTCTGTAACAATGAGCTCTTCTGGAAGGATCCAACCTCATCCTGAGCAACTTCTCACCCTTTCACTGGGATGCTCAACTCTAACAAATGCTCCTTTCCCTCCCCGCCCTTGATGCCCACTCTTCCTGTGAGCCCCTGCCTCAGACATGCTCTGCCTCCTGCCCTGCAGCAAGCCTGTGCTGCCCAGTCTTCTTTAACCTTTCCTAAAGCATTTGTGCTCTTTCTCCAGCTCTGGCTGCACCCCTCATTCCTGTCAAGCAGCTATCTACAGCTCCAGCACCTCCCAGCACAGCGTGCACCAGCCCTTGCAGATCCTGACTGGCGCAGATCCTGACTGGCTCCCAGAAAAGCTTCTTCCTGGAAGAAGAAAACTTAGAGCACTACTGAAAAGAAACCCTGGGCAAGGACAGGGGGAGGGAAAAGAAACCATCTGCCCACTATCTCAGTGGCTGAAGGGAAGTCAAAGACAGCTCGGGGAGCAGGCACAGCTCCCACCGTGAGCAGAGCAGCACCTTTGTGCAGGGCTCAAACTCCTATTCTTAAACACACCCTTGAAAACTGTTAATTAAAAAAGAAATCTACTGAATATTCAAAACAGGAATCATGTCTAAATAACTGCACACACTAACATGCGCGCACACACACACACACACACTTCATTAATTTTCATAGTTTTTGGCAACCTTTTAAACTTGAAAAGGAAATTTGATGCCAAGTATATGCCTAGGCAGGGTCTGCAAGATGCACTGTGGAAAAACAGAAATGGAAAAAAAGGAGTTCTTAAACCACATCTGGAGCATTGTGCCCAGTCTGGTGGCCCTGGTACAAGACAGGCATTTCTGACCTCCAGCAGGTCTATGAAGGGCTATCATGGTGATGATGAGGCTGAGACACAGAGGACAGACTGAGAAAAAAGGGCTTTTACAGACTGAAGAAGTTACAGGCTTGGAAGATCAAACAGCAATCTGACAGCACCTAACTAGAGATGCCTGAGATGATGAAGACAGACTCCTCTGTGGTAGAAAGATGAGAGACAAGAGGCAGGAGCTGCAACAGGAGAGGTTCAGTCTTGCTATAAGGAAGACATTTTTCCATAACAGTCACCTGCTGAAGATGAACCCAAACAGGCTGTGAGACCTAGAAGCTTTTAAAACCCAAATGGGCAAACTAAATTGGTCTGCAGTCAGTATTTACCCTGCCTGGGGCAGGAGGTTGGAGTAGAGACCTCCCAAGGTCACTTCTCACCAAAAGGATGGATACGCACGCCATTGTCCAGCAAAGTTAAATATAAAGAAGTCCCCTATAAATTCCGAGGGGTATGGCCCTGGTCAGTGCTCTTTTCAAACATGTTGTAAAGCAAAATATGATTGAATAAATCTGACCAGCTCTCTGCCTGGAGCGGGATGTAGACCATGGAGACGGACAGAGACCACGGGACTGCAACGCACCAGGGCGAGATTCTGTGCTCAGCTCATCCCCATCGATGAAGTTGAGACCATGGAGATGGCTGTCTTCCCCTTCTCCAGACTTCCTTCTGTGGGGACTGACTCACACGACACCAGTAAGTGATTAATGAGCGGCCAAGCCCGTCAGCACGCACGCTGCGTGCATGGGCGCTTGCATGTGTGCGCATCGCTCCCCGAGACTTGGCGGGCAGGGGAGCTGGGGGGAAGAGTGCTGACAAGCAGATGATTAATTGAAATGCAAGCAGGAGGAAAAGTAATGTCCGCTAAAACTATCAGGCAGCACGAGCATGGGAAAGAAACTCGGAGACGCTGTCTCCAACCCTACTGCGCACGCATGGCGCCTCCCAGCTCCGAGCTGCTCGCCAGTCCCCTCCTGGCTTCTATTTTTGCAGGTGCAATTTCGTATTTGAAAATAACCATGCTGCACACGCACATATATATTTTTCCTCACCGTCCCCCGGCTCATTGCACATGGAAACAGCAGCGATGGGAGAGCAAACCTCCCAGTCTGCAGCACACGGCAGTAATTAGACATGCAAGCAGCTCGTTACCCCATGCCTTGGGGTGAAGGTGCCCACAGCCCAGGCTCCTCACACCACCTTCATCTTCCAAGTGGCGTAGGCTTGAAAACACACATAAAGTTACCAGTTTGTGCTAAAATAATAAGAGAAAAAAAAGGAGAAAAGAAGGAAATAAAAAAGTCTGAAAGCTCACGTCTGGCTCAGCTCTGAACTGTTGGTCAGAGTCTGTAAATTATCTCCCAAGCGTTGGAGAGGCTGTGATTGCACTATTGGCAAAGAGGTCAAGCAAGCTTCTGTTTCTCATCCAATGCAAACAGGCTCAGCTTGGGTCACCAAATAAATGGAATGGAGATGCAGTGTGGTACGTGCTGTTCCCCTGTACCATTGCTCCGAAAAGCACAGAGGGGGAAGGTGACAGGAAAAGGATATCCTAGGGGGAGGTTTGAAGGTTTTTGTTATGGTCATGGCCATGGTCATGGTCAAGGTTAGCATCCCGGGAATGTCCTGCCTCCAGCTTCTTCTCCAATGAGGAGGACCAAAGAGAAGACCAAAGAGTCTTTCTGCAGGAAGGAGAAGATTGTGAGCTTAGAAGTTTTGGGTTGGAAAATCAGGAATGTGATCTTGCTGGTGGCTTCTTGACATAACCATAGCACAGAAGACAAACACCAGATCCTTGTTCAAGTGAGCACTGAGCAAATGGGGCTTTACAGATCTTAGCTAAAACATGACCCAAACCTGGACTGCTGGAGCATGGTTATTACCAGCTTTTGCTTGGCAAGCTGATGCCCAGCCAAGGCAACGGGCTCAAGAAATTAACTTGGTGAGCTGTTCAGCACTTTACCCCTCAGGTAATGAGCAGAGCTGTAAGCGATTGCATCGGAGGGCTTCACAAACTGCTTGTACCCTTGACATGGTTTAACACACTGCTGTTTATGAGACAGAGCAGTATTTAAAAGACACATTTCTCTCAGAGCCGCACATAAAATTTGATAGCTAAATAGCTGTAAATGCTACTGAAGTCTGACAACTCAAAGAGGAATCGAGGGTCTGTCATGCAGAGTATCCGCCAATACACCCGGCCCCACAGAGCCAGCGAGACTTCCAGTCTCATAAAACCTTTTTTATATTGGAAGTGAGAATTTGTGCAGCGCATATGAACTCTCTTTTATTGGGCTGGTGTGATGCTGAGAAAATGCAGTTAAAGTTGTACAAGTCCTCCTTGGAGCGCTATCGGGGTGCCTATAAATCAAAAGCTTTATCCTGGAATGGGTTTACTAAATAAACCCTTTTTAATTTGGGCTCGTGCTGAGCAGCAGGACCACAGTGTGAGTGGGTGTCTTTCCACGACACTGCCCGTTCACACTGTTGGAGCAGGGCAAGTCCCAAAAGAGTGGTCTCTGGCCCATGTCCCAATTCTTGGAGCCAAGAAGAGGATCCTAACCAGAGAGCATCCTCCAGAGCCCAGCACTGCTCTCCTCTCTCCTATTATGGGGGGTTTACCCTATGAAAACACCTGTGACCCCCCACAATGCTCCCACCTCCCAGCCACAGTCCAGCTGCTGCCCTGAATCCAGTCCAGACCCCTGTGCCTACGCAGCTGATTTGGAGAGCTCCTGGGAGCATCCTGTGTAGGAAGGACAACAG
The DNA here is from genome assembly GCA_035221455.1 of Xenops minutus. Classification (NCBI taxonomy): domain Eukaryota; kingdom Metazoa; phylum Chordata; class Aves; order Passeriformes; family Furnariidae; genus Xenops; species Xenops minutus. Next base: position 63,814,904 of record JAWWEE010000085.1, read on the forward strand.
ACCCACCTTCAGCACCCAGTGGAAATGGAGTAATTCTGAACCTTCACAAAGGCCTGGAGCGCTTTGCTTGGGGAGGAAGATTTGGGCCAGCTCCCTTATTCCCCAAAGACTCCTATATCTCCACTCTACAGCTGCATTAATTATTTCATCTTAGTCTGGCTTCCTCATTAAGCTAACCTAGACGGCCCATGGCTGAATGACAGCAAGCCAGTCTGCAAAAGCCCAAGCCAGCAGTGCTGGAAAGCATAGGCTTGACATGGACTAATATTACACATATCTCAAACACGCAATCTTTAGAGGACCTGAGGCTGCCGGCTGGACAGGGAAAGCCTACACAGAGCCGGCAGCACAACATCCGGACCAAGCCTGGGTATCAACATCTCACCCCACACTTGCGCAGCAGGGTCTACCCTGATGGTGGGAGCAATTCCCTTGTGGATGCCCCGAAGGTGTGGGGAGTGGAAAGCCCCAGCACGGCTGCCAGTGGACCTGAGTGTGACACAAAACATCTGTGTCAAAGGCTGCGGGACAGCCACTTCACCCCACTAATGTGGCTGTGAGTTCAGCTAATTTTGGCATTGGGCTCCCATTGGGATGTCTGGCTTTTGTGGGCTGTAAGGACAACACTTCAGGGCATTACAGAGATCCCCTTTTTCCAATGCTGCCAAATCCGAGGCTTTTGTGTGAATCCACTGTATTTTGCCATATCTGCAAACAAGTGTAGAAATACAAGACTTCAGCCCCCTAGAATCCTCCAGAGAAAATTCAAAGCAATGAAGAAATATGAGTTGTTTTTCTATGAACCCATTGAAAAAAAAGAAAAAAAAAACACGCTGAAAAAACTCCACATTACTTTTCAGCCCAGTTTTGCCAGCAGTACAGGTCTTTTTCCCACAGTCTAAGGAATCAACACATTTTCAAATCACTCCTGCTTATGGTATTGAATATCAGAAAAAGATTGCCTTTCATTCAGCAGCTGGTTTGGGACACCGAGAGAAAAGACAAGCAGACTAAACTTAACAAAACACAAAGACAGGCTCTGATACATTTTAAAACTAGTCACAGGGACTGGAACAGGAAAGGAGAGGTCTGCAAGGGATGTGTGCAGAGTGTTTTGGGGTCGCAGCATCCTTCCACAGCCCCAGTCTCTTACAGTAGCAAAGGGACCCTCACAGCACTGCTTCACTCCTACCTATCCCCAGAAAAACATAGGGATGTGTCCTTATTTCCCCAGGAAAATCAGCAGTATCGCCTGATTTTCACACCTTCAGCCTTTCTGACATATGAATGCCCTGGCATATCTGTGTTGCCAGTGGGGAGTGGGCAGTTTCAAAAATAAACCAAGCAGCTCGATGTATTAAGAGGAAATCCAAGGGAGGGAAAAGCAAAACGAGTTGGAGGATTTGCTGAAATAAGTTTGCCCTGAAGCACTGGGAGGAGACAAGCCTTGATTTCCTACAGGCTTGTGCTATTTAATCCCTCCATGCTCACAGCAATAGCTCTGACCTGCTCCTGCTCATCCAGTGTTCCTTGCCTCATCCACTGGGATGGGCCCAAAACCCCAGAGCTTTCCTGAAAGGAAGTTATGGGCCTGGACACCAACTCCAGTGACTTTCTCTGTCTATCAGACCTGGGAGTCATTGGCCAGCAGGACAGTGAGTCTTCACCAGAGAAAGCTGAAAGTCCAGCAGACCACAAGAAGGGGTCCTAGTGAAAGAGACATGACAAAGCCAAACTTGGCAAATATCAGCACTCAAGCTGGATCATGCAGGACATCAGCCCTGGGTGAACATCCCCCACAACACCCTTGGGCAAGGGAATCAGAGCTGAGCACCTTGTCTCCATCCTATCTGACCCCTGGTTCCCACCTGGCCCCCACAGAGCCACAAAAAAAGCCTTAATGTCACCAGGTAAGCAAAGAGCCATGACCGCCAGGCTTCTAACAAAGACAAACTGCCTCTCTCCTTTCTCCCAGATTGCAAGCAGATGTGTGCTTAAATTACCTGCTGCTGACTGTGACGCTTAGCGAAGCGCCGTGGTCTAGGAGCAGAATGAAGAAAAAATGTGTGAATCGAGGGAAGGGAGGATTAGCAAGAATTCAGCTGGCTCCGGGAGGGCAAAATGTCGTCATTGCAGAAAACAAATGTCACTTTCATCGCAACGCAAGCATTTGTGACTGCTAGCACAAGGGAAACCCTGACTTTGCTGAAGTCAGTGATGAAATTAGGAAAGTTCAGGGAAAGGCTGCAGGGTTGGATCTGGGCTCCCCAATGGGAATCACTCACAGCCCACAGCATGATAAGGGAGTACCCTGCTTGTGTTACATGGTCTTGTCTTCTTCCTCAGGCCTGTGTACCCAGCTGCCTACGTGGATTGTACACCCAGTGATGCCATGGGAGCACAGCAGCAGCTCCTGCGCCCAGGAGGGCACAGACATGCAGGGCCCATCTTGAAGATGCTGAGAACAATGCTAATAGAGCAAAGGCCCACAGAAATGTACCCCCATCGTGCTGGTGATACATGAGGAAAATGGGCTCTGCACCACCTCTGCCCCTACTCAGAGCCTGCTTGCACTCACATCAACAGCAGCTATACCCTCATGGGATGCTCCCTCAAAGCCTGCAGCTTCAGTGTACATCTCTGCACCAAGGGGAAGGCTCCAAGCAAATGAGTTGGGATGTGGGTGCAGCCCAGGAGAGCCCAGACACTGTGCTTCTTCTGTGAGAGTAGCAGATTCCTAAAAGGATGCCCGGTCTTCAGAAGAGCATCCAAGGAGATGTCCCATCTCCCAGCAGCGTCCTGCACGGCAGGACAGCGTTTTGCACACTGAGCCATAGAAATCAAGCCCAACCTGCTCCCCTTCCCCCTCGCTGCTCCTGGCTTGCTCTCTGCCGAGCCCTTGTGGGTCACACGTGGCGTCCCACTTCCCGGCACAGCTCCACCGGCTGGAGCAAAGAGCAGAGTCAGACCCCAAATTGCAGATTAGTGCGTTGGGTTCATGCACGGGAAACAAAAGATCGGAAATCTCTGAAGTGCACAGCTGGAATCCACACCCCGACCATGTTTTTGTGAGATATCACGTACATTTTTAAAAGCTATCTAGAGAGGGTTCTGCTTTAAAACAGCCTAGCGGCTGCTGCACTGACACCATCGCCTGTCATGCTGACCAGGACCTTCAACTGTTCCCTGTCCCCCACAGGCCATGCTCATCTGTAGCCTTTAGCCTTAGGTTATGGAATTACTCAAAGAAAGGATTAAATGTCCTCCTCTGCATTCGTTCAACACCAGCTGTGGAGGCAGGGTGGGAAAGGAAGGACATGCGACCCAGAAAAATCACTGTGGGATACTACCTGCCAACACCCTGACATGGTGGTCCCCAGAAACCCTGGGGTTCCTCTCCTCATCACAGGTATGGCCTCACAAGGTCATTGCAAGGGGAATGCCCACAAGCAGCGATAAGATACTCCTATGGCACCATGAGAAACACAGACTGTGAAAGCACTCATCGTTTTCATCTCACAAATGTGCTTTTTCTTCCTTCAAAGCCCCTGCAACTGCAACTATATGACAGGATGCTAAACTACAAGCTCTTTCTTTGCCTTTTTCCATGTACCAGGCTTCCAGGCTAAAAGTGATCCAAGGTAAGATCAAATATCCTTGTGAGATGCTTAAGTACTCCGTTCCTCAACACCACTGATCTCCAAGAAGTCCTGCAACATGCTACAGGAGCCTGGATGAGGGGTTTAATTCCCCTTAGGGCTTTATGCCTTCCTCATTGAGTCTCCTTCCCATCTCTCACATCATCTGAGTTGCAAGCTGACCCCTCAGCTCAGCTCTGCAGGATGTTTGCTTCACTTTAATTCAGAGGTGCTTATCTGAGAGCACTTTCTGCCTGCACTGCCAGCCAGAAATGGCTGGTCAGCCCTGCCTATGCCTGCTCCTTCCGGGGCCTCCTCCGCCCCAGAGCATCCTCCGTGGTAATTTTGCAGCAAGCATTCCATCCAGGAAAACATGGTTTGCACCATTCAAACTGACTGACCTCGGAATAGTAGCAGCTCCTCCACCCTCACTCCTCATTTCTTTTGGCCAAGGAGAGTTGACATGGACATTGCATTTCCAATTGAAGTAATCACTTTAAAATCTAGTATGAAATTAAATTCCAACCTAGTGAAATGCCACAACCAACCTCCTGAGAAAGGGAATACTTCGGGAGCCTCTTCAGTGATTGTCCCTTAGAGACTGCAGAGAAGGTGCAATGTGTTAATGTCAGGATTCAGCAGACACTGTGCTCTCTGCACTTGCCATGATGGGACATGGAGCAGAATACCACACCCTATTCGTGTGTATGGACGGGAAAAACAGTTTCCCTTCATACAATAAATACCAGAGCAGCAATACCCAGTAGTACAGCCACAGGCTCACCCCAACATGGGGAAGAGCCAACCCAACCCAATCTGGGACAGCAAAACTGTGAGTGAAACCCTCTTCCAGCAAATGGAGGGCCAAGAATTAGATGCCAAAAGAAAAGTGAGTCGTTGAATAAAGGCATCTGCTTTTTCTAGCACATGTGTGGAGTTATTCTCACCTGAAGCTGGCTTTTGGACAGCTAGTGAGCACATGCTGTTTCAAGTGAAACATGTCTCGGTCACTGTCCCAGGCAGGGATTTATCTCAGGGTTTATTAATGGAGAAAGGCACTGCACTGACACTCTTGCAGCACTGGGGTGAGAGCAATGAGGAAGGAGGAGCAGCAACACCTGCTCTGCTTCTCCCTAGGGAAATGATCAGAAAATAGAGCAAGACCACTGCCCACAGCCAGGGATGCCCAGCATTGTCTGGACATCTCCAAGCCCAGGCTGCCCTCCCTCTCACACCTAGATGGGAAACCCATTAAACACTGCGAGCAATGAACCCTCTGCTGCTCCTCCCTGGAGGCACTTTCACGGTCAACTTGAGGAAATTGTTCCTGATATCCAGGCTAAATTTCCCTTTGTTGATTTTCAGTTGAGCAGCGGAAAGGTGGGAGCTTTAATGAGACAAGCGGGGCCGCTGGAGGGGAAGGAGCTGTCAGTTTGAGCGAGGCAATGCGCAGAGCTGTGGTTTAAGTGAAACAGCTATTGCAAAAAGCCCAGAATCCTACAAACTTGGGATGGAAAATGTCTATTAACTTTCCCAATGGGCTAACACGAGATTGTTCCCCCACTTTCTAATGCTTCTCCCAGTCCAGCTATTTGATTGGGACCAGAGCTCTGCAAAAACATGAAGGGTTCTTTTTTTTTTTTTTTCCTTTCAGGAATCGCTGCATGTGAAATAAAGTGTTGGACCTTATGACCACATTTTCCTGTTTCAACCAAGGGCAAAGTTTTTGTTATTCTGCCTCCTTACACAACTTCTTCTGCCCTGCAAACCATGTGTCTGTCCTCACTGCCCCAGCTCTGAACTCTTCTGGTGTATGAGTCAGGGCATGATGTGTGCAGCAGTAAGTTATTACCAGCTTACGTTTGAAAATAAGAGCTTTAGGGTGTCAGAAATGCAACACAAAACTGCAGACAACCGCTTTCTGGGACACAGCTGCTGCCCAGCAAGGCATCACCCATATCATGCAGTTCCTCACAGGATACCAGCATGATGCCGCATGGCAAATGGGCACTAGAAGAAGTTCACTGGATGTGAACCCAATGCCATTGCTATTTTTTCCACCTCTAATTGAGGAAAAGGCTTTTCATCAGCAGGTTGGACACTGCAATGCTCGTAAGAGCATGCCTGGGATGTGCAGATATGTGAGCGAGGGGCATATAAGGGAACAATGGTGCAGTCAGGTGGGTTTGCCATGACATCTGTTGCTTCCAGCAACTGGGACATCGGGACCTAAAAATCCAGCTTGTAATATGTGATTTAGCAAGGAATAGAGCAATGGCTGGGCCCAGAAAAACTGGGCTCCTCTGCCTGACTCATCCAAACAGCTTCAGCACTGTACATCCTTGAATCCCAAAACCAGGTAGGCTACTTTTGGGGGGAAACAAAGCTTCCAGGCTGTCCTGTACCAGTGTGGGCAGGGCCCATTACAGCCCCACTGGTTTATGGAAACAGAGTTATCACAAGAGCACAACCATGCAGGATTGGGCTAACTCACCACTGCATTATTTGCCTTAATTGCACATTTTTTTCTTAAATGTCAGATGCCTGCATGGCAATAGAAAGGTGCTTTTCCACTCTGCTTTTATGGACGTGTAAAGGCAAAGTGGATGCACACTCCCTGGAAATGTCAGGCTCTGTTTTCCAGAGGACCTGCCACCCATAAGGTTTTATGGGTGGAAGGGAGAGTAGGATGTTCTTGGTGATGGGTTCTTGGGTTAGATGGGCAGGAGGGCCTCCCTTGCACCCATTCTGGGTCAAAGCAGTTCACTGCCTCCCCAAAATGAGGACCCAACTCCCAGTGCCAAAAAGGGCAGAGGGGCTGGCACAGACAGCTACAGGCATGCACTCCCTGACACTAACACCAGGTTTTGGAAGCTTGTCAGGCAACATATTAACCTGCTGAGCAGGCAGCCCTGGAGTTTCCCCTCTGTTGCCCTCACAGTGCTCTTTAGTGTCACAGAAATACCCTTGCAAGGTACAGGTTGAGCACACTGGCTGCAAAAACTTCAACATGAGAGATCCTCACCAAAACATTAAAGAAAATCTACCTCACCCCCTCTGGTTTTTAGCAGCAGGACAAACCTGAGTGAAGGGGAATCAAATAGAGTTTTTCCCCATCTACTTCCTAAACATCAGGCGAGGGAGCACATTGCACGGTACATTGCAAGCTTGGGATGTGGCAAGACACCAACTGCATTTTATGTGTTGCAAAACCACCTCCTCTGTGGCAGCTGAGATTTCAAAGCATATGCTCTGACCTTGGTAATACTTTTTACATATTGAGTCACTCCTGACACTAGAAATACCAAGGGGAAAGGGCTGGGATTTCAAAGATTTTAATGCATGGCTGGATCTGCTAAGAACTGGGACAGCCCCAGCTGCCAGCCCACCACTCCAGCCCTCTGCCACTCTTTATGATGGGCATAAGGCAGTGAGATTGAAATGACCTTAGGCAATGTAAAACACTGGCACACCAGACCAGGCAAGAGGAGGATGAGGACTCAAAGGAGGACGAGGCACAACCCTCTGACATGCCTTGGGGTGACATGCCCTAAGGGTCATGAGTGCAGCCAAGTGGGTGATTCCACATTTTTTATTAGCCACCTCCAATGGAGAATGGTTTGAACAGGACAGCCCTTCATTTTTTTCCTTCAGGAAAGAATCACGACAGGTTCATATTCTTTGCCTATTCTTTGTGAAGGTAAAGATCCCAAAAAACGAGGAGAGAGGAGACTCAGCAGAAAGCCTTTTCAGTGGAGGAAGCAAAGATAAATGGGCAGATGGATAGGAAAAGAGAGGAATCCTTCTCACATGTGACATCCTACCCCATCTGGTTTCTTCAGGCTGACCTTCAGCGTGAAGGTCAAACCCCCTGTGACACTTTACCAGATACGTGATTTGATTTCCCAACTCTCTCCCTTCTCCCAGCAAGGGAATAGCAGTCTCCTAGAGCCCTGATTTGCTAAATAAAACACTCCTTGAAGGCCTCTTGCAATAACATTTGCACAGAAAATTGACATTCTTCCTCCTTGCATCAGCCCTGACACTGTTTGTTTGTGAGTTAATAACTTGAACGCTTGGCTGAGCTATTGATCCCTTCTCAGAATGATCATTCTTTTGTCCAAAATACACAAAAAATAAAGGAGTGAGCTTGCAATGGCAAAATGAGCTCGGTGCTCACATGTGGCCCCACTGGCATTGCAGGCAGACTCATGTCCTTCCCAGATGCTCACGATACCTTCTGCAGACACAACTGTACAGGGCTGGATTTATTCCTCTCCATTGTCAAGGAAAAGATGTTGCAGCTTGCAGGTAGAAAGTGACTTTCACGACCCAAAATTATCATTTAGCTTTAAATATTTATCACCCAGAGTTTTATAGAACGATAGCTGGTGCATGTAGGAGTCTGTGCCAGAGGCGTCCAGCAGGAGTGATGTGTGGGTACCATCAGGTTCAGCTACAGGAAAGGCAGTGCTTCAGAGCCCCAGCTCCCCAGCTGAAGGAAAGAGGGTAACACCAGATCAGGCCCTCCATCCAGGGCACAATGCTCTTTGGACTTTTGTTATATGAGATAGGACCCAGTGTTCCAGAGGCAGAGCAAAGCTCCAGGTTTCATCCAACCCCTCCTGCCAGCACTCACTTGAAAGTAGATCCTCCTCCAATACCATCCCTTAAAAAACCTGAGTGAAGGGGACAATTAAGGTCTCTGAAATGCCCTCATCCTCCTTAACCACTCCTGTACCAGCAGGGCACTATACCACCTCTCCCGGGAGAATCTTCGCATGTGGTCATGTTTTCCTTGGCAACCTGACTGCATGCCTCTAGCTAATTGTTCTTCAGACTGCTCTCTTCAGGGGATTTTTTCATGGCAAACAATCAATTTTTCCCAAGTTGCCTTTTTTTTTTTCCTCCAAAGCCTTTGATGTCTGGGAAAATAACAGGCAACCTCAACACACGGCTGAGCATCAGGCGAGGGCTGGGAAGCACTAAGCGGAAATGCATTTAGTTGTCTGGGTCAAAAACCATTTCCTTTGTTAAATGATTATTATTGTTCCAAGAGGATTTCAGTGGGAATTGAGGGTGCTTAGATAGATGGATTCACAGGTTTGCTGAGCTTCTATAAGGGTCTCTATATCCTCCACCATAATTCTACATCATAACTTCCAACACCAATAACTCCTCTATGACTCCCAACAGATATTCCTGTGCCTTCCAAAGCAATAACTTCTCAATGAACTCCAGACCTGCCAAATCGACTGTTTTCCCCCTGTGGACGCCTGCTTTTTGGCCCTTCTCACTGCTCCCCTGGGAATCTTGACCCATTTACCTCTCCTTCTGGTTCCAAGCCCAGCGCAAGGGAGATGAGATCAGAAAGTGATCTGCCTCGGACGTCAACAAATAGCTCTGGCACTAAAAGCTTTCAGTCATCTCCCATTTTCCTGACTGCTCTCAGCAGTCGAGGATCCAGATCTGGACCTGCTTGCACTTCTGAGCAAACTTTCTCTCATCACATGCTGCCCTTTCTCACAAAACTCATTTCTTCCTACCCGCACCTCAGAATTGCTACGAGAGGGTCGCAGGTCTCCCTGGAGAAATTACTCAGGTTATTCACTGGGGCTAAAGAACAAACACTTAAATAAGAAATAAAATGTGATGCATTTCTTGGGTCGCCAAGCCTCCCAGTTCAGCCATAAGAACATTGTGCCAGGCACAGTGGCGCAGAGCTGCTACCTCTCCATGCACTTGATCTTAACGATGTGTTAATTAAGCTAAGGTTAGAGCTGCTCATTACCTTATTATTTTTGGTTCTATCACAGTAATGCTCAGTGGTCTCAATCAGGAACAGACTTTTTTTCCCTCCCTCTCTCCTTTTAAGTCACAAATTATTTCAAGACCTGGTAAAAATAAATGCACACAAGCAGCCTCTGCCCTTTTCCAGGGGATTTTGCTCTGTGAGGAAAGAAAGATTTCAACAGTATGTTTGAATCAAAAATGAACATATGCAAGAAGGGAAGAATGACATGCGTCAAAAGTTACTCTTTTGTTTGTTGAAAAAGGGTTTTTTTGGAACAAATTAAAAACTCCAAAAGACTAATCATACAGCACTAGGTGCTGTGTGCAGAGTCAGTTCATGCTGCAGAGTGAATACTTAGCAAGCTACAGAGCTGCCCAAAGAAGGACAGAGGAAAGATAAGACTCCACTTTTGGGCTCTCCAGTTGTTATTCCACTCTCAGACCTGCAAACTACTCTGACTCCTAGCATGGCCAGCTGCCTCTCAGGTCATCTCCATCCCCAACCCAAGAGCACACAGAAAGCAAGTAGTGCTTCTGCACCTGAATAAATAACCAAGATTTAAAAGAGGAGTTAAAGGAGTGCGTATGTGTGCAATGAGCTCTCAGCAGTCCTGAGACGAGATGCCACAGGCACAGCCCTTCTTTGCCTGTCCTGGGGAACAGGTACCAGGCGGGCCAGGAGCTCTACAAACCGTCCAAGTCCAAAATCCAAGAGAGGTTATGAGGGAGAAGCAGATGGGGAATGACACAGAGGAAAGTTGGGTAGGTCCTGAGAGATGGAGGTACTCATTCTCAGGGGGTGATTCTGCTGTCCTGGGAAACTCCCCATCTCTCCTCCTCCCTCCCCACCCCAGTCTGGGGGAAATAAGCCACAAAAACCTAAAATCATAGAACCGTAATGCTGGAAAAGACCTCTCATATCATCAAGTCCAACCATCAGGGCCTCTAAGTGTCCTAACGCAGGAGAACCCAACACTTCCAACACTGTGGGCACCTCTGACCACCACAGCTGCCAGCTTCTCCCTAGGGAAATCCTAAGATGTTGGTGTAGGAGTCCCACCAGGAGAATAGGCTTGTATCACACCCCGCAGCTGCACTCCAATGCCCTGAGAATGACCTGTTTTTTTAAAAGATGCCATCTCATCCACACTATCCAATTACCAGGAAGCAATTAAGCCCATGATGGTCCTCATGACCACCACAGAAAAACGTGACAAGGAGCCACCTGTTCCCAAAGAGCCTAGTTTCTGCAAAGCATTTGCAACCCAACTTCACATATTCTGTCGAACAGGAGTCAGGACTCCTCTTCCCTGGTTTTCAACCAAAAGCAACCTATGCCATGTCTGGCTGCTTCTGATAATCACTCAGAAATGTCACTAAGAAATGAAACCTCTAGAAACTGTTAGTATTTCCCTGCCCTGTGCAAAATTCATTGCTTCCCTTTGCATTCAGTGCTGCTATGCTCATAGGGAAGGAGTTGATTCTGTCCCAAAATTTAACTCTTGACTTCAGAAAACCTCCAAAAAGGAAAAAAAAAAAGCTCCCTTTCTGAGGGACAGCCCATAGGAAAAAGACTTTAGAGAGGCTCAGCGATGTTTAAATGGCTAATGAAGCAGAAACAGGTCTGAGAATGGGGGCAAGAGAGGACTTTTCTGGGGAGCATGGTGTCTCCTAAAGCAGCAAGCCACATTGGCTCTGGTTTTCCAAAGAGGTCTCACAGCACAAAGAGGTGCAGGCAGACACGCAGCACCTCACTTGGAGGCTCTGGCATCCAGGCTTCAAGCAGGAAGGCGCTGCACAACTGCACTAATTATCTGCTGAACATCTGTCTCTCCCCTACTATTGCGGGGCCGGAGGAGTCCTCCTGCATAGCCGAGGATTAGTGCTGGAAAAGATTTTGTTGACTGTGTGATTTTGCACAGGAGGGGGAGAGAAAAAAACCTACAGATTCCTTGAAAGGAGGGTGTTTCAGGGAGAATCTCTTGGACAAAGGAGAAGAATTTGTGGTCAAAATCAGAGACCTCACTGGAGCAAGAAGCAGGCACTTGCCATGATGTGGGCTCAGGAATTTAGTCCCTTGCTCCAAATTCGTGGTCCCACGCACTGCAAGCAACATCAGGGCATCTACTACAGTCCACAGGGTTCTGGATTGTAATCCTCCTCCCTCCAAAATCCCTTTCATATTTCCCTAAAGCCAAAAATGAGACCACAGAAGATTAATGGAGTGAAACCGCAGAGGCACACAGGGAGCAGTGCATGGTTGGGCTCCCCTTGATCTCTCCATTCACACTTGGAGCATTGTGGTCATTGTTGGAAGCTACAGCCACCCTTCAACAATGCCACTGGGTTTCCGTAGGAGCAGAGCTTGGGACAGGCAGGATAAGCCTCCAGGGTGGGAAGAGCTTGAACAGGGCTCCTGTTGCAGGACCCAGCCTGCTCCACTGGCAGCACAGGTTAACTACCAAACACCAGTCTGTTGGTGGCTTTCCAGTGTCTGCTTCACTTCCCTGGGACAAAGGTGGATTCCCAAGTTCACCAGCAGCTTCAGAAATTAATAATAAAAATAATAAGACTTTCAGTTGTGGTGTGGTACACAGGGGAAGATGCTGTCTTAGCTGGGATGCAGTTCTCCCAAAATACCTCTATACCCAGGGAGAGAGGCAGTAGCACAAAGGACCTAGGAAAGGCTCCTGGCATAAATCACTCCCTAATAAACTGAGAAGCCTTTTTTCTGGAGAGGCAATGCAGTGGATATGGAACTGCAGGCAATGGAGCTGGGTGGAGGGAATACATCCCTAATCTTCTAATCTTCAGCCTGCATCCCACCAACCTCGAGAGGAAAAAATTGCTCAACTTTGTATGACATCTATCACTCATATTAATAAGGTTTGTGGAAATCTGTGCACGAAAAGCCTGACAGAAGCCTAAAAATCAAACCTGTGGAGAAGAGAATTCCCCACTGTTTAATTAATACAAATATATCGTGAGCTGGGAATTTATTTTTTTTCCCTTTCAAGACCATGAGGGGCCAGAAACTTGCACAATAACACAAACAAAGCATCCCTTAAAATCAACTGGTGCTTTTGGCCAAGCAGAAACGGTTGGGATTTCCAAATATGGCCCATGGGAACAACAGCCCAGGCATTCTCGGGAAGCATCTCAGAGCCTAAACTGTCTCCCAAGAATAAAATCCTTCAGTCCAGCATGACAAAAGAGCCATTGCATGACAGTTGCTATCACACAAGCGCGCAAATTAAGCAATCAATCAAACAAGCGATACCCGGGAAAAGAGCAGTGCACAATGCACATTGCACCAGCAGCAGGCAAGCAGGGCTGACCTGTGGCTGCCTCCCATCACACGTGGGGCTATTTTATCCCTTCTCCACCAACATCACGGCAAGTGGGGGTTTCTTTTTGGTTTTGGCTTTTTAACCCAAGTTTGGGGAGCAGGACCCTTTCTTGGAGAGAATACAGGTATCCAGCAAATGCATTTGTTTTGGACTCAGACGCTACATAAATCAATGATTATTCTGTGGAGATGTGACAGAGCAAAAAATTAGATGTAAAATTTGCCAGACAGCAAGAAACGAGCTAGAAATTGTTGCCGTCTCTCCTGGGTCAGGGAGGGAATCTTGTCTCAAAGGTTTAGGATTGTGTGTGTGCTGCCAGCTTCACATAATGATGTTCCCTGGGGCACAAAGAGAAGGAAGACTTTTTAAAATCACCCATGACTTACTGTCTTCCATCTCTCTTAATTGCTTCAAAGGACATGGCTACTGCCCTTCCACGGACCAAAACACCGGGATGTGATTTTTGGAGCCCAGCTGTGCCACCCCAAGAGCAGGGCTGAGCAGCTGCTCAGCACCCAGAGGCCCAGATATGTTTGCAAACAGATTGGGCAAACGGCTGCATGTTTGTAAGTGTATTTTAAAAATCAGATCCTGTTGGCAGGCAACTCTCAGACAGCAAGCAGGGCCAAATCCCATGAATAAATTGCTTGGAGCAAGTAGTTTGGCGTGCCATTATTCATAACTAATGTAGTCCTAGTAAACAGAAAATGGAGGCCAAATCTGCCTGTATAGACACCAATGACCTCATCTATTTTCACCCTATTTATGGAGTAAAATAGGAGCAGAGGAGAAGTTACCACCATCCTCTAAAAGGGGAAATGGAGGTTTTGGAGAAACAGTATTCCCAGTGGCTCTGGAGTGCAGTGGGAGTCTGGTGAGCAGGGATGCAAACTGAACTCAGAGTCAGAGCAGAGATTTGGTCCCACGAGTGCAAAAATACAAATAAAGCCAACCAAGTCCCTCTCTCATCTCTGAGCAGCTCTTGCTCAGGGTTATGAAGAGCACAGTTTGCCTGAGCCAAGAGGAAAGCCAAAGCCAGCGGAGAAACATCCCCCCCCAAAGGTGGGAGCTCTCCTCCCATTTCCCAGCCAGCATTTCAAAACAGGTTATGTAGAGTTTTTTTGGGAGCAAGCAAGCTGCAGTGCACTTCCCAGCCTCTCCATAGTGAAGTTCTAAGCAAAACAAACAAAATAAATGAGGGAAGTGAAGAGGGAGCAACAGGCTGCTCCTCCACCCAGCACCACAACTGCAGGCTGCTCAATACAACCATTGGACACTCGGTTACAGCAAGCACGAGACACAACTCTCATGGTGTTTTCATTCAGAAAAAAACCCCAAAACATTGTAAGTCAAAGCCAGGGCATACTGCACAAACGAAACACCCATCCCGATTGCAGATGGGAAGGGACCTTCATGAAGCACAGGTCTGCTAACACTGATGCAGCCACCAGAGCAGCAGCTGCTTCCAAGAAGCCATGAGGCTGCAAACCAGAGCACAGACGTGCTATTTCTGCCACATTTCCTATGTTCTTTAAGAATGACATTTATTTCAATTTGGGCAACACATAGGAAAATTGTGAACAGGGCTGCGATCACTCTTCCCTTGCTTCCTTTCCCAAATAATGCAAATTTTAAAGGCATTTTAGTTGCAAGCTGTGTTCACCTTGAAGAGGCCAGCTCAGCACCTCCAGAATTTACCTTAGGGAAAACCAGAGCCATTGACCTGAAGACTGCCACATTCATCTCAAACACAAAGGGAAATACTTCTGTAAATGACAAAGAAAATTTATTATGCTGCTTACAAGTTACAGCCCATTAAAAAAATTGGCCTGATTTGAATCATTGGCTTTTCAAAATAAATACTATTCTTTCATCAATAAGCTCAAAATACAAACTAACCACAAAACCCTTTGAAAAAAAAAAGAAACATAAAAATGATATCTTTACACATTAATAATGTCTATTGATCTAACTGCAAGCATATGTCCACATTCATAATTTTACCATATCACATATTAATAATACTTTACACTTTTTTCATATTAAACTATGCTATTTCCATGAAACCAAAGTCCTAAGTATTCCCCCAAAAAGACCCTTGATATCTGAATGCAGAACAGTTGTGTTTTGAAGTATTAAGACTAAGAGCACATTTGGTTATGCAGTCTGGCATTAACCATTCATAAAGTGAATGTGGCAGCGTTGCAGGCATGTCAGAAAACAAGAACAATATTAATTGTAATAAAACCATGTAAGTTGTCTCTGTCTCTTTTTGCTATGACCTTTGTCCCATCTCGGACCCTGAATGTATTAAGCAGCCAAAGCAGCTTGGACCAAGTGTGGCATTGCCAACTCTCTGGGCCTCTTTGTTTGGATGAGCCTTAGCATATAATCTGTTTATTAATGCTTTGAAGAGGGACTGAGCAGCGAGGAGGAAAAACTGGCAGATGATAATATTATTTAGGCTAATCGAGAGTATGATGGATAGGGGAGACCATCAAAGTGAACGGCAGTGCCAGGCAGTGAGGAAGCATGGCGTGATGATAAATGCAATGCACCGCATGCTGAAAGGGAGATTTTGAACTAATCACACACATTGCTGCAGCCTAAATTAGCTGAAAACAGCCAGCAAAGTGATGTCAGCCTTTGTTCTGTGGCCACAGCAAAAATGGCAAACAATATGTCAGCTGATATATAAAAATCCAGGATTAGAAAATATGTAATGCTGTAAATCAACAGTATGCCCTGACCTGTAACATCCAGATTAATCTTGGATATCCTGCATAAAGAAAAGTCAGGGAAAAAGATTATCTGTTCAGAGATTGGCAATAAAAGCAATGAGATGTAGAGAAAGAGTAGAGTCTGAGACTTTAATTTATAAAGGAGGTGGATAAACAGGAAGAGAAAGGAGGTGTAGGACGCAATGAAAGAGAGCCAACAAATGGCTCTTGAGTATGGCAAGGGCAGGAGAGTCCACAAAATCAAAAAGGAGACTTCAAGCTGCTTTATTTACACATATAGCACCTGGTGCACAGCTGGGCCCATGCTGCATCTGAGCATCCCATAAACTCATGACCAGGGTGAGGTGAGAACACAAATTAAATGCTTTGATTTCCAAGAAGACTCATAGGTGTGTGGTGGCACTGGGGATGGGTGAAGGAAGAGTCATGCCACGAAAAATGGAAGATAGAGGGAAGCACCACCACAGTCAGCATGAGATCTTATGGATGAGATCTGTATCTGGAGAGGAAAATGCAACCTGCTCCCCACCTCAAGGTGCTCCTGCCTGGGCAGAGCCAAGGGTTAACTCGTGCCCTGAAGCAGGCAGGCTCTTATGGGCACCTCTTAGGCATATTTAGGCATTTATTGAGTTGGGTTCTCTCTCTTCTCATGTCTCTCTCAAGTGCTGAGGAGGAGCCCTATTTCCAGCACATCTTTGTGAACGCTCATGTCCATATGGCTCTTCAGGGCAGCTGCTGCTCATGGTGAGGAAACTGAGGTAGAGCCCCGACCTTTCCCAACGCCATTGGTATGCTCCTCAACAATGTGCTCCCCACATCTAGCAGCTGCGTCCTAGAACCAGAGTTGCCCAAGGGCAGATGGACAGACACAAATGCTTGTGTGTCTCTCCATCTCTCCCCTCCCTGTTTTCTGAGGTCCCGTGATTTCCCAGCTGATGAACACATTACCACCTCATTCGGCAACGCCTCGGAGGCGCTCACGTTTCAGGCCCCGGCGAGAAAAAGATGAAGTATGAAAATCCCTTTCCTTTCCAATCCAGTTCTCCCAGCACCGGCCAAGGAGCAAACACAAAACACCTCGGAAAACACACAGAAAACACCGGATGTGAGAGGCCGTGCCGAAGTCGCACCATATGCAGGTGTCAGGGAAAAAGGTCTCCCGTCTCCCACGCCAGGCTGCTATCTTCATCCCAAAAAGCCTTCCCATGAGGGGTTAATAGCTGAAGAGGACTCTTTCCCTCCACTGGCTTGCCAGTGAACTGGACCAGGTGGAGAAGCGGAAGGATTTGCCTACTCATGTCCATCAGTGCGGAGATGATACATAGTCTTGGAGCCTTCAAATATGTCCATGATGACATGGAGAGCTGCACTTACAGAACCCCTACCAAAATATTATCTCCCCATTCAGCTACAAGTGTCATTGGGGAAAGCACAGTCCTCTCTCCCTGTCCTTGGAGCTGCAGCAAGGGGAGAAAGGCATCAGGTCAGGACAGGAGTTACACACTACCCCCCAAGGCATCTCCTGGTGACATCCCTGTCTGCAAACAACTATTTATTTTTTTTCCAAACAGATGCAGCATGTTAAAACCAATGAGGCACACCAGGAGCTCACCTTGCTTCTGCAGCCAGTGGCTCCAGAGCCCCCATTCTGGGACATTGCTTAGGAAAAGTGAGACAAGCATCCACAGTGAGGTGACAGAGAGAATGCTGATCATGCTCTGGTATAAGGGAGCATGTCAGGCAACCTCCATCTTCATCCAAGGTCCCTGGGAAAAGGCATCAACTCAGCATCTCAGGCCAATGATGCTTCGCAGGAAAGGTCATAGTCCCTTCCTTGAAAGGCTTTTTGGAAAGGGAAAGGGTTTACAGCAATTGTTTACAGCAACTGTTCCTCCCTTCAATATTCTCACAACCCCAACCAGAGGAAAAAAAAAAACCCACAGCTCTGGTCCACACTGTTTTTTCACCCCATAAATAGAAATGGGCTGATCACACCAAACTTGTGCTGGATTTTGTGCAAAGTGCAAAAGAAAATGGGACAGAGGTTTGTTTAGTAGTGACAGCCCAGTCCTGCCTCTTTGACATTTGCTCCGAACCAGTGAACTGCACAGCATTTGAACTTTTGTTTAGAGAGATAGGCCTGTGTATTTAGAAATCCTTGAAACTCATCCATCTGCAAAGACAGCAACTCTCGATAATGCAAAAGCTCTAGCCGGGATGCTGAGCTCAGCAGATCTTGCTACAAATGATTCCTATTAAAGTAAAAAATTACAATGCAAGCGTCTATTTGACAATCCAAGTCTGACAAAAAAAAAAAAAGAAATTAAAAAAAACATAATATGGTTGTGCCAGCCAAATTTATAGACCACTGAGGAGCTCCGGGAAGGCATTGGAAGACCTCCTCCTCATCGCCTGCCCAATGCCCAAACTCCCAGAGGAATGCACCTCTCTCCACCACACACTGGCCCATTCTGGTGCAGTCATTTTGGTCAGGATCTGCTCAGCTCTTGAACACTTCTAGAGGTGGAAACCCCAACCTACTTGCCTGGCAGTCAGTTTGGACATCCATCCACCTTTTCCATGAGGATCATCTCTCCTGGAACCCAGTCTGAAACTCCTACATTGTGTTTTACCCCCAGAGTTTACTGCCCCACAGACACAAGGGCTGGTTTCCTGGGGAGATTTTTTCATCTCTGAAAGCTTGCAGGTTTTTTAGGTTTCCTCTTCTCCAGACTCAACATTTCCAAACCACGACCTTGGGGATGTGGCACATGCTTAAGTCCCTGACTGCTTTGTACACCACCAGCATCAGCAAAACACTGAGAAACTCATCAGAGATGATAGGTGTAGCTACACACCAGCACTGGTGCTGATTCCACCAGCAAGGACAATGAGGTGCAGCCTACCAGGACCAAAGGAAAAACACAACCATACTAACCAAGAGTCTGAAGCCCAGGTGAAGCCAGAGCAAACTACAGAAGAGCCCTTACTGTAGTTTCCCCGGCTGGGGCAAGAAGGTGGGGTCTGCTGGGGACACACCATTGGCACCATGTCCTCTGTCCCCCTCTGCACGCCAGTGCAGCCACAGAATTCCCAGCTCCCAGCTCCCTGCCCCCCACAAAGCCTAAACCAGCAGATTATCACGTTAACGCTTCAAATGTTTAATTTCCTGCTCCAATTACACTGCTTTTGCAGCAGACAGGCAGGAGGGGGAAACAAGCAAAAACAAGCCTGGTGTTTCCAACTAAACCCAGACCGACCCTGAGACCACCAGGTTTTCCCTTCATCTTCATGGATGGGGGTGGGTCAGTGCTCACACCAGAGAGGTTATAGGCATGGCAGCCACCTGAGTGCTGACCTCTCAGGCCAGCAGTGGAGTCACCATCCATCCCACAGCTAAAATGAAAAGGTCCTTTTGTTCGGCAGCTCTGTCGACCTCCATAACACTGCAGAAACATTTGCTATACCTCAAGAAAAACAAGGCAGCTGGTGTTTGCAGAGCAAAACAGTACCCAGCTGCAGAGAGGGGCTGAGGGAGCATCAAGGAGAGAAAGGGATAGGATAGGGTAGGAAGAGGGCAAAAATGGTGGGAGTAGGGAAGTGAGGGTTATCAGAGTGCAGGGTAACTATGGAGTGAAATATGGAGGAATGAAAAGTATAGAGGGAAACTGAGCCAGAGCGAGAGCATGAGAAAGGGGGAAAGTGCAGATAAAAGAAAGCAAGGGTGTGGAGAAAAAAAGAGGGAGAGTGAGGAGCAAAGCACTCAGGAAGCTGCAGGCTGTGGCCACATGCTGGCTCTAGTGGAGCTGCCTCCGTCTGAACGCTTCCCTTGCCACATTCATCGGGTTGCTCAATCCTCCCCAAAGGACATGAGAGATCTGGAGGAAAAAAGATATCCCAACCCAGGTGTCTTGCAGGACAGAAAGTCCAGCTTCAGTTCCTTTCGAGAAATGTTGAAAAAATAAACTTATCCATGAGCAATCACTCAGCCTGAAAGCCCCATTGGCTGCTTACAGGGAAGAGTGGGGCTCTGGAACTCAAAATCCCACGAAAAAGGCCCAGTGACAGCTCTGTAGCATCCCAATTCCCCCTGGGGGGAAGGTGGACCCTATTGCCCTCAGCTGGGCTGAGCCAGGGGATCTCATTGCCAGCAGAGCCGGGGATGCTTTCCCCTTGGTGCCTTTCCCAGAGGTCACCCATGGCTGCTGTTATTTATAGCTGGCTGAGTGCACACACACCACACTGAGCTCACCCGAGGGCACAGGGAAGGAGGCGAGGAGAAAGGACTGACCTTGGGGTCAAGGCCAGGAATAGCCGCCAGCGGCCAGAAATAGCTAGTGCCATGTTCAGCCCCGGTTCTTCGAGAGCCGCTGGATCGGAGCAGGGTGTTTCCAAGATTTCACTCCCAGTCAGGATAGGATTGATTTCTCCTTCATACTCATATTCCTCCATAGCTGCTCTCCAGCTCCAAAAATCTGCCGGGTGGATGGAGCAGGTGGGACAGGGCAGGAAAGCAATCCAGCGGTGGGGAGGGGTTGACTGACCTCCGGAAAATGTGCTGGAAAAGCAAGGGAGGCAGGTCGCGAGGAGGGACGGGTTTCAGCACCTGCTGCGGCGAAGCCTGATGCTGACCTGGGACGGGGCGACGCAGGGGAGCAGATTCCAGAGGATTTTGGCAGCGTGCAGTGATCAGCACGCAGCTCAATGACTCCTTTGGGTGCCTGTGAGAATCTCAGCACATGAGATCAACGTGGATGGTGTGCAGGCACGAAGACCATCACGTGTGCGCCTCTGTCCCACCGGGGAGCCTGCGAGCAGAGACAACTGTCTCCAAGCCCACAGCATGTGAGGTGTGGGCACTCTCCCCATCCTCTGAGCACATGTATGAACACAAGTGTCCATTTGTACATGCAAACACAAAGCCTGGTGCATTCAGCCCTCATACAAATTATTTTCCTGGCTGCCCTGGCAGGACCTGCCTGCAAATGCCCTGATCCCAGCTCACCCACCTTGCTCCACGCTTGGCTGTGCTGGAGTGTCCTGCCCCAAGGCAGGGCTGGATGCTGCTCCCAGGTCAGGGAGCAATGGCTGAACCCTTCTGTCCAGGATCATTGCTGGTTATGGAGACAGTATAAGAACATGGGAGTGGGAAGGTCTAATCCTTTACCACCTACAGCACCAGCCCCCAAAGCTCAGTCACTGCCAGAGGCAGACTTCACTTATTAACCCTCAATCCAGGGGCTAACACTTCAGTGGGTAAGCGGAAAATGGAGACAGACAGGGGAGCATGGTGAAGCCTGTGTAGAAGGCTGAAAGCCTTGGGTGAGCAATGCTAACCCACTGGCTACCTGGTCTGCAAAGAAAAATCCTCAAGCTCCCTGCAGAGATGAGATCCTTACTCCCTAATGATCACAGAGGAGGTTTGAGCAAGTCTTCTCCAATCACCCTGTCTGCCCTGGAGAGCTTCCCACCCCACCTCTAGGGTACTGAATGAGGGCTGCTAGTGTGATTGCATGGCATTCTCCCTTGCCTCCACCAGCTACAGCAGAAACACAACCTGTCCCTTCTGTAAGGTCTCCCTGTGTGGCCACTGTCTGCCTGTGCTCTGCAGTCACAAGGCCCTCACTTTGCAGCACTGAAGGGCTGAGATGCAGAAAGAACTCCCTCAGGTCATTTTTCTGCATGGTTTTGAGCCACATTTTGGATATGGAGGGAAATCCAGGGGCCACCTGGTCCCATACCCCAGCTGGACCATCACAGCACAGCAAATCAGTAAACCAGTTCTGTGTGTTTCTTCCCAAGAGCTCCAGAGGACACTTTGAGCACCATTGACTGGATTGCTGCACAACAGATATCCCCAGTGTCATACAGGGAGAATATATGACCCACTGCTCCACTAAGAGCCTCTTCTGCTTAATTTTCTGATCTAGATGCTGTTCTTTCCACATCCTTGCTGCTTTTGAGTACCAGCTGAGCAAATGCACCTGTGAGAAGCCAAGCAGGGCAAAGCTGACCTGGTAGGAAGACGGCCCAGGAAAGTCTCCCAGTCCAAGGGGATGTGTAGCACCAGATAGGTCTCACCAGGTGGCAGTAAGTTGTGCTCACACGGCTGAGAAGTGAAAGAAGTGCCGGAGAAAGCAGAGGAAAAAAAAACAAACAGAAAAGTAAAGCACACTCTAAGCAAAGAGTTGAGTATAAAACACACAGCACTGGTCCAGACCTTCCTGCCTCCTGCAAAAATACACACTTAGGCAAGTATTTGTGGAAGGTGGCTTGTACAGGTCTGGTGGATACGGCCCCTGCAGGTGCTGCCCATCACCTGCAGCTGTTCTGCACTCCTGTGGCAGCTTCGCACACGGGTGTGCAGGGGGGCCTGCCAGATCCACTGCCTACCAAAGTGGCCCAAAGAGCCATGGAGCCAGGTGCTGCCACGAGCACTGAGGAGGGCTGCAGCCTGTACCAGGTGGGCGACTTCATCTGTCCAACCATGCCACACCAAAGCCCTGTGATCTAGTGGGAGGTGTCCCTGCCCATGGCAGGGGGGACTGGAACGACATGATCTTTAAGGTCTCTCCTAACACAAAGCATTCTGTGATTCTATGAAAGCCCCCTCCTCAAACCCACCCAGGAGCAGAAGTATCATACCCCTTGAAGCTTCTGCTGTTTGCAACATGCCTCTAAGCCCAGACCACATCAGCCCAAAGCCCTGGAAAGAAAAGGCTTAACAGCATCAGCTCCAGAATAGCTGTGTCCCAGTAGGACCAGGACAGGAGCAGGGAGGTTTGTGCATGCACATCTGGGGCAGAGCCAGTCCCAGGGAGCTCATGGAGACCTCCCCACCAGTCCAGTACGCAAAACTCAGCATCTGGTCCTGGGGTAGGGTTGCCTTTTTTTGTTTAACAAACTACTCTCCAGCCTTGTAAGGCGAGTCCCCACAGTGCCCAAATAAGCTGAGTATTTTTGGCTGCTCTCCCTGCAGCCTTGGGCTGGCCTTTGGGAAATGCATACCCTGCAGCCCTCCATGCCCTCGTAATTGAAGAGGCTGCCTCTTCTCCGTGCCAGAAAAGGGATTACAGGACACGCTTAAGGGCTTGAATTCATAACCTTCAGTGTCCCCCGGAGCTAGGGACCCTCCTGCCTGAACGGCAGCAGCAGCACCACTAGCCGGCAGCACTGCCAGCCATGTCCATCCCAGGATCCATCCAAAGGGCATGGCCAGTGTTTGGGTTTCACACTGGGGCAGAGCATGCGAACCCTCTGGGCTGCTCACAATTAGCCGCTTTTGAGTATGCAGGGAGACAAATTACTATAATTTAAGAAATAGACTTTATCTTAAACGAGTGCCTTACCCAACACCTATTGATTCCTGCTCCCCTTCCAAAGAACTCACCGCAATTAAGTTGTCACATCCTTAATGCCCACATAAAAATGAGTCAGCTCCAGTGTCTCCCAGAAAATCTCGTGTGCAGGATTACAAAACCCAGCTGCCGAGTTTCCTTTTTACTCCTGAATTAGCCGAGATGAAATTTATCTCGGTGGTAGACAGCAGAGCTTTTATCTGCATCCCTCTGGCTGCCATGCAGCTTGCACATAGCTTGTGTTTTACCTCCCCTCTTTCAAATTGCCAATGGGTTTATCCTCCACAGACAGAGCATTAGAGAGAGCAGAAACTCAACTTTTGTGGCTGATCCTTGGCTGCTGGGACAAAAGGGCATGTTGCAGAGAGGGGGGGTTGTAGTTGGTAGGACCCCACCACCCAAAGGGGCTGGTACAAGGATTACATGGGGTTCTCCTGCTCCACAGCCTGTTTCTGCACAGCTGGGGTTCTGCTGGCCTGGGACACAGGCTGAGCAGCAAAAAATGCATCACATTAGCATGCTGTGCCTCAGTTCCCCCACAGCCACAAACAGACTGAGTGTCGGTGATACCTTTACCAAGTAGAGGAACAGCAGCATAGGTCCCGGGAACACGGTGTGTTTGCAAATCAGGAGGGATTTCCTTCCTGAGGGAAGGTGAGGTGTGTGTGAGTTGATTTTTCCCTCCCGCAAATGGTCAATTAAGCAGCTGTTTTAATACTCAGGCTGGGATCATCACCATGCACAAACATGTTTCTCTTGCTCCCCAATGGAACAGCTCAGGAGTTGACAAGCTCAGCCAAGGCTGCTACCCTGGACCCTCCAGGGATGCCATGGAGCAACCAAGGTGCCTCAGAGAGATTGAGGGGAGGTAAAAAAGCCCTGGCCGTTCATTAGCATCATGGAGTAGGATTGATTCAGTTCTGGGACAGCTGACGATGCCTTCAAATCCTGAGGTTTTGTATTTCCAGTGCCCCAGACCAGCTCAAGAGGATGCTTTCTATCCCACTGCTGCTCACCAGGAGATGGGAGGGCAGCCAAGGGGAAAGACAGCATAGAAAAACAGCAGCAGGGGGGGAAAGCCACCACCAGACCATGATGCCAGAGATTAGGAAGGGATCTTCAGAGAGATCAGGGAGCTAATTACACGCCACACACTCGGCAGTGAGCCACCAGCTGCCGTTCATTTCACCGATGTAGTGGACAGATTTGATAATAGGTACCACATAGTGGAGATAGTCTTCCCCTGTCCATCTCTGGACACTCATTTTGCTGCAGGGAGAGTTGCAGCCAGCTCTGCAGAGAGCCCTGCACCTGTGTGCAAAGCCAGGAAGGCTCAGGGGTGCAGATACAAGCACCCAGGTGGGTGCTAAGCCCTGCAGCAAGGGTGCACGTTGGCAGTGCTAGGTGAGGTACATGGACATCCCTGTGGGTCCCCAGTGGAAGCACCCTACCCCAAAACCTCCTTGCAAGAGAGGACTCTGTCCTCTTTACTCGTGAAGCCAGTGTCATTTATTGATAGTGTCCCCCTGAGGCATGCAGGGGACTGAACAGATGCATGAAAAGGCTCTGCAAAGTATTATAACAGCAAGAGGAAAAGCCACACTCATAAAACACCAAACGCCCGGAGTTAATAGGGGGCACCAGGGATGCCATGGCTCTCTTCTCTGCCCTGGAAAAGACCTCGAAGGAGCTCAGCATTGCAATGTTTTTACCCACTGCATGAAAACTGGGTATTTCTTCCCTGTTCCTAAGAGGAAAAAGTGGACTCAGGCAGTAGAGCTGAGTCCCCACTGGGGCAGTGGAAGGTGGTGGCAGGCATGGATCAGTAAGCTCCCCCACCAGCCCACAGCTCCCATCCTCTTTGGAACGTCAATCAGGCACCTGCCAGCGCAGCCAATTCACTTCCATTTGGAAAATTAAAGAAATAAAATGAATCGTTTGCTTAATTTGAAAGGGTGGCAGGAAGCAAAGATGCCTTGGGCTTGTGCCAGCGTGCGGAGCTCTGCCTCTTCTAGCTCGACCGCAGGGTTTCACTGGGGCAAACATCAGCCTCTTCCCCTCCTCAGTCTGCTGGACCAAATAGCCCCTGTCCAGGGGGCTACAGGGGCTCCCAGGCTGCTTCCATCAGTCCCTGTGCTCCAAACCTGGGCAAACACAGGGGTGCTCAAGGCAGTGATGCCCCCCCACAAACTGCACCCGAGAGCCACAGGCACCAGTTGCCCTGGGAAAGCTGCCCCACCACTGGCTGGGAGGGTGAAGCAGCCAGGACCATTTCCTCAGGGCCACCTGGGGGCTCAACGCTGTGCCTTTTGACCACTTTGACCTCTGCTGGTTGCCGGCACCCTTGTGCCGCAGCTCAAGGCAGGAATTAGGGGGTGGAGGTGAAAACAATAGGGAGGTGCATGGCGAACACCTGACAAAATGTTTGCTCTCTACATCACTATCGGCACTCCTCTGGAAATGCACATCCCTCCCCACCATCCCAAACTTTCATGATTTTGGGGACATCACAGGCAATTCTCCCAGTCTCAGCAGCTCTCAGATCTGGGGCAAACTTCTCAGGAGCTGGCCTCATCTCGGTTCTGCAGCCCCACAGCCTGTTCTGTTCCAGGAAAGGGAGAGGGACTGGGAGGGGGCCCTCTCCTCCAGCTGACTCTCTGAGACAGGACTGAACCCTGGGCTGTGTCCTTCCCCCTCACCAAAGTGTCCTACTCACTTGCAAGACACAAACATCATCTCATTGCTTTTTTCCTCTCCTCCCCCGCCCCCCCACTCTCTCCCCTCCTGCAACAAAGGCGAATCCCCAAATCCCAGCTCCTTCCTGCCAAAGACATGTGCACCTGCAGAGCAGCTGATGCCAACATCCAGAGCAGAGCCAAGCACAACAAACGGGCTAAAGAGCCCTCACTGCACAGAGACCAGCTTACAAAAACAACTGTATTTCACCCAAACTCTATTAAACTGTCCTGGGTTATTGCTTCGTTTCCTTTCCCACCACTGAGGATCAAATGAGATTTCTGTGGCTACACAGAGATGCTCACACATCTCTACCTTCAGCTGCCCCTTCTGTGCTCTGTGTAGGGTGAAACCCACTGTGGGTCAGCACAGCTTTGCATGCAAACTACTTCCTCTCAAAGATGACTTTTACACGTTGGGAAAAATGTAACTGGCACATTCCCACACACGGTTACGCAACGGGGCACCCAAACTCTTTACAAGAGCCTAAAGAGTCCTGCATGCTGAGGTCTCCTTGCAAAGCCTGAACAATGGGGTCACACAAGCTGCAAAGCCAATAGAGATTGGTGTGATGGTGATACCAACCAGCACAGCCCTACCATGTCTTGACACTCACCCCCACAAACTCCAGCCCCGTTCTTTGGCAGCAACTGCTATGACATTAACCAAGGAGCAGGGCACTGCTCCCTTCTCCTTTCCTTGAGACCATCCCTCTCATTTTACCTTCAGCCTTCTGGGTTTTCCTCTGGTAGACTTTGAAAACCAGCTGCGAACTACATTCCTTGTTTACAAATCAGAGAGATTTAAAAGCTGCGCAGGAGATTCAGGGCATGGCTCCCATTAATTTCAGCAAGTTTTACACATCTAAGCCTCAGATATCAGCTTCTAACAAAAAAAAGAGGCTCACATCAAGTCAAAAAATAGCCAAGAAAAACTAACTTTACTTCTACGGGCTTTTCAAAATGAAAGTATCTGAAAATGCAACAACTCTTGAAGGCACTCGGCAAGCTCTGCAAACAGATAAAGGCATATGGAAAATAAAATCACAAAAATTTCCACTGCTTGTCTTGTCCCACAGTATCTGCGCACACACACACGCACACATACACACACACACACACATACACACACACTCCCCAGCTTAGCCATCAGCAGTGTCTGGAGAGGAAACGCAGAGAAAAAGTCCAAGAAGTTTAATGAACTGTCACAGCTTAACAAACTAATCCCTGCTTATGCTCACCTCATCCCCAATGAGAGGCTGGGAAAAAAAACAACCTGTGCAACATAAGGCAGCTTTATCTGCTCCATTGCTCTGAAAGGGCAGAGGATTGAGCAGAGGCTCCTGGGTCATGGTGAGGCACCACTTGCTCCTCCACATGGCATGGCCAGAACTGAGCAAATACCTCCCAATAATTCTCCATCACAAGTTTGCATCTGTTTTCCAGAAATACTTCAGTTAAAAGGTAAGAAATGTGAATGGGAGCAGCATGGCTTACAAAACACTCTTGGAAAGATGGCTTTGAACCCAGACATGAGCATGCATTGGGTGCAGAAAGACAGTCCACAGTGCTGTTTGTTCATGGCACAGGACTTGTCCTCTGCAGAAAGTAGGACTGCAGCTGAGCAAGCAAATATGAAGGCAGAAACAAAGGCCCAAAATGAGGAGGAGGTGTTTCCTCCTGCTTCCACTGAGCCCTGGAAAGACTTTTTTGCAAAGGTTCTGGATAGAAGACTGTGTCACCAGAAAAAGCTGAAGCAGGAGCACATCAAGTTGTCCTCCATGAAGCTGCAGGGAGCCCAGCACCTTCATCCCAGTGTCCTCATACTTGGGAGACAGGGTTAGGTGCCTCACCAGCAGCCAGAAACAGCAACATGAGGGAGGTTCCTGCTGGGCAGGCTGCTCCTGAGAGATGTAAATGCTTGCTGGCAGAAGGCACTGGGTAAATACCTTGCAGCAATGCGAACAACACCAAGTAGCATTTTCCTGGTAAAGCAGCACCCAGGCTTTCAATCAAAGCTCAGGGCTCTATTTTCTTAGGCCTTTTGTGAGCCATCAAAAGGCTTTACTTCTCCTATCTCCCTTACAAACATGCACACACACACAACAAGCTTCTTGTCCCCAAAATCCTCCCCTGCTACATGAACTGCTTCCTGTCAATTTCTGGAGCAGAAAGGGGAGAAGCTCACTGTATGAAATATCATCTACTCCTGACCAGCAGCTCTGAACTTCATAAAAACCAGTGCCTGCACACCAAATCACACTGCCATAACATGGGCACTGCTTCAGAGATGCCTGCAGGACAGCTGGTACAAACTGGAAATGACTGCAGTGACACCAGGATGTAGGTTTAGTTGAGCAACAAAGCCTGGATGCAGATGCTAAATCACCAGATAATCCTATATCTCAGTGAGAAGGTGGGGGTTGTTTAGTAGATTTTCTTTTCCTATCTATGTAATGCTTTTCTGATATGGCAAAGAAAATCTTGGTTTAATCTGATGCTGGCTTGCTCTAAAGTAGTGGAAATACTACCTCTAATGTCAATCTGTCTCACAAGGGTGACAGTTTGTCTCCCCTTTCTGTACAAGTCTCTAGGAATAGGCTAAAAAATTTCCAGAAGAAAATAAAGTGTACAGAACAGAAAAAAAAAACCCAAACAAACAAACAAAAAAAAAACACACAAAAAAACACACCAAACCAACCAACCAACAAACAGAAAAAAAAAAAACAAAACAAAACAAACAAACAAACAAACAAAAAACCAGACTTAAACAGGACATACCCTCTACCT